>CM051519.1:21908798-23108798 GCA_028015205.1 Mytilisepta virgata
CTTTCTTCTAAATTACAGTAAAAACATCTTGTCAAAAGATAATAAAGCAGAAATTATTGATCGTAATCGGATTAAAAATAAGCATGTATATGCCCCGAGGTATTTGGTGAAAAGTAATTGCAATTTTGTCAAGATATATATTTCACACCTGTTTAACCTAATGAGTAAATAATTACGGATTTTTTTAATCTTGTTAAATTCATGACAACGTTTAATTGTTCCGTTACAAATTTAAAGAATCTGTTTGTTAGACTTTTGTTTAATGGGCGTTTTAAATCAGTACTTTACTGTACAATATCAAGTCTGATCGGCACATTTTGTCGCAGTATTTTCATGATATCTGATGTGCCAAGCCACGAATTTAAGTATTTCAACAACTTTTTATATTTTTTTCTAAGCCAGCAATCCACGAATTTAGGTATCCCACGAAATGCCTTTTTTCCTCCATCCACGAAAATTGGTATCCACGAAAATAAATGAATCCACAGTATAAAAAGTTGTTGAAATACTGAAATTCGTGGCTTGGCACATCAGATATCATGAACTACGACAAAACGTGCCGATCAGACATTGATATTGTAAGCAAAGTACTGGATTTAGGCGCTTATAAAACAAAAGTGTAACAAACAGATTCTTCAAATTTTGAACGGAATAAAGCTTGTCATGACTTCAACAAAATTAACAAAATCCGTAATTATTTACTTGTTTGGTTAATCAGGTGTGAAATATATATTGACAAAATTGCAATCACTTGTCACCAAATTGCTTGGGCATATACATCCATATTTTTAATCCGTTTATGATAATTTCAATAATTTCTGCTTTATTATCTTTTTACAAAATGTTATTACTGCAATTTATGAGAAAGTCTGTATTGTTTAGGCCTACTTAGGATTAATATTTTTCTTGAATGTTTGAATTTTAAAAAAAAAACGGAAGTGAATTCCTCGACAATTTACACAGTCTAAATATTTTTAAATAAAATTGTTTGAGCGTTTATATGTTACCAAAGACAAAATTACAAGTAACACTGTATCCTCTATGTTAGTAGCCAAGTGCATGCTGTAAAAACAAAATTGTTCAATGTTGTCTCGGGTAGGCACATCAAAATTCCGTGGTTTCAAACTTGAATGCATTTAAGCTCAAGTAAAAATATTGTTTTTCGTTGGATATTTAAATTCATGGTTTACTGGGACCCACGAAAACCACGAAAATTGGTATACAACGAATTTTAATGAATCCACAGTATTCTCTATGGATATAGCTGACTCATCATATGACAGTACATGCTGTAAAAACGCAATTGTTCAATGTTGTCTCCGAAAGGTACATCAAAACTCCATGGTTTCAAACTTCAGTGCATTTCGTTCGATATTTAAATTTGTGGTTTACTGGGACCCACGAAAACCACGAAAATTGGTATACAATTTAAATCATTTTGGTGCCAAGTATTATGCAGGACTCATGGAAACAAGAAGAAGGTTTAGATATATAATAAAATTAATATGTATTTTACTTTTGATGATTTGTTATACAGAAGACAACAGTTGTGAAGAAGAAGTAGAAGAAGGAGAATATTATGATGATTTGTTTTGTGTGGCTTGTAATCGTTCATTTAAGAGTGAAAAAACGTAAGTTGGTGTGGCCTGTATTTTTATCCCATGTACATGTATGTTTAGATATTCAGTGTGACTAGTAATTACACATTTAATACTGAAAAGGAAACTTTAAGTATCATCTTTTTTATATATGTATTCTGTGTCTAGTAATGTTAAAAGGTATGGAGTTCAATGTTAAAAAATATTTTTTGTCATATTGTAAATGAAAGAAAGGAAAGAAATAACAGGTTTTTTCTGAATTGATTTTAATTGAATATAAACACAACTCGCGGATATATTAATGGGTTTTCAGTATTATTAAAATAAGAGACTTTAATGTTTTATAAAGGTTCATCAATCATGAAAAGTCAAAGAAACATAAAGAAAATGTAGTATTTCTCCGAGAGGAAATGACAGGAGATGGGGAAGGTATTACAGGAGATGAAATACTAAATGAAGTTGATGTTGGTTCTGATCTGGAAGAACAAGATAATACATCTACTTCAAAGTAAGAATTACCAGGCCTAATCTAGTGAAAAAAAGGACTTAAATTTCCCCTTTTTTAATCTCCTTTACTTCTATTTGGTTATAAAAGGGATATTTTGTATAGATGAGCCCAATTCATTAGAGAAATAGATTATATGGTATTAACTTAATATATTTAAACATTAAAGGATATTGGGTAACAAATTTCTTCTCTAAGTTCTGATGTCAAAAATATACATTAAGTACTAATTGTCATTTTGGAGTACAGCAGTTTCATAAGTTTTGTAATAACTATACTCTTTGCTTCGTTCTGGTACAAAATTTGCATCATATTCCAAGGTTGTTGTTTTACAAATGTTTGTATGACTATGATTTGAGTGTCTTCATTGTCTTTATTCAATTGATGTCTGGGAACTGGAAACAGAGCCTATATTTTCAACTTTTTATAAACTATCAAAATACATATATGTTTATTCAGTATATTGATTGTTCATGTGTGCTTTGGCACAGCTGCTTAATTCTTTTTATTCTAGAACCAGATTGCTGAAATTACTTATCTCTTGTTTTTCACAGACTGTCTAAAAAACAAAAGAAGAAAAGAAAACAGCAGCAGAAGGCTATGACTGAGGTATGTATTATTTAATGGAATAAATCATCTTTTCTTATGTTATACACATACATGTAAATATGCTCATACTCTGTTGTAGGTACTTTCTTACTAAAGTACTTCTGTAAATTTCTTTAAAAAAATCAAGGGTAATAATTATTTAATAGAATATTGGCATATTAGCTTAAATGGCCTTTACAGAAGTTTTGAATTTTTTATCTAAGTGGCATGTTTGCAGTCAGGTGTAAATAATGCTATTTTTTTTAAATCGACGTCCAAAGCCATGCCCACCGGGCAATTTATCCTCGCGCAGGTTTTTTTCAGGTTTGAATTTCATGCGGATGAGTTATATTGCCTGATGACGTAACCGGAAGTGTCATTTACAAACAGATGAAAACAATGTCGTCAAGATTCACAAACAGCGATGAGGAAATAAATGTTTTACTTGAGCAGAGGACTAAAAACACTAATTTGGCAAAAAGATTACTAACCAAATTTGTTAAATAATCAAACATTTTTTAAAGGCATTCAGTTATTCAATATTTGTTCTAATTGGTTAAATATAATATAAAAAATATTTCATGTGATTGTGGTCAGTATACAAGAACATTTTCCTACGTACCTTGAATTGCATGGATATGTTATTGGGCAATATAATATACCATGCAATTCAAGGTACCTTGGAAAAATATTCTTGTATATTGACCATAATCACATGACATATTTGCATAATATGTTGAACTGATCATTCCAAAGATATAATCTTGCATTTGATTATAACCCAATTGCCATAACCAATCTGCCATAGGAATAAGGTCACACAGTTTTGGCATCGTGACACACCCTTGTAACATATAACTGAAAAATTGTATTGTAAGTTCTTTGAATTATATTCATTGATACAATATATTTTTTTTTTATTGTATGGATTACTTTTTATCTTACAGATCGATACAGATGATCTGACAGACAGTACCTCCACATTAACAATAGATGAAGATATAAATAAAGTTAAACAAAGGTATAGTTTATTTGAAGGCTTTATTTTCAAAACAAAATATTTAAAAACAAGTTTCAAAGAATGCACCAGTGTTCCACATATTCTTTTCAGACATCAATAAATACCATGACAATATTGACTGTAAAGTGATGAAAAATTATAGAAATATAAAATCACACGTATTCATCAGATTAACAAAAAGTTAAAGTAAATAAAGTGAAATAAATTTTTACTGTTCAGTCTTTTACAGATGTCTGAATGGAAAAATATGCATACAAATAATACAATAACCTCCAGTTATCTCCCCCTTTGGTGAAACTGAAAGTGTCGGCTAACATAAAAAATATCAGTGTACTACATATTGCTTATGTTGGAGTGCATTTTATGTATTGTACTTTCTATCTACTGTGTAAAATTGTTTATTGTGTTTGTATATTTGTAGTAATAAATCTAAGAAAGCTAGAAGAAAAGAAAAGGAGCTACAAGAGAAGATGAAGGTTTCAGAGTTTTATTTTATTTCATTTACTGTTTTTGTCCTAATTAACGATACCTGCTACTTAATAGATTTGCCTTTCTGTATAAAATTATTTACTTTGAAGATAAAATTGTTTGTGTGTTCAAACTTAAATGTTTAGCACCTAAATATATCATTCCACATCATCCCTGGCTATGAGACAATACTTTGGCATGATTTTGGCCAAAGAAAAGTTTATGATAGGCATTGTAGCAAAAAGAAGTTTAAATGTTTAATTCAGAAGTATTATTTAATCTTTGTTTGGTTCTAAAATAAAATTTACAAGCATTCTGGTGAGACAGAGAAGTTTTCACCAAAAATTTTTAAACTCCTTCAACAGTTTGTAATGATATTAATAATTCTTATTAATTCTATGGGAATCATCTTCATTGGTTTATTGATGAGTTATTTGATATCTGTAGAATATTATATTGGAAGTTTCATATCTTATTACATGTTAACCTAAGACATCTAGTCGATATTTGGTAGCTCAAACTCAGATTGCTCAAACACCACTGATGGCTGGAACAATTTTTAAAGTCCTGTCAATTTTCCTTTTATTTTGATGTTTCAAAAAATCCTGGTTAGTTGAAAATCGATTTATTGACAATTTTAACAAAAATTTTGGTTCCAACAATGATAAAATTGTGTATTATAACATAAAAAAACTTGAACTCAATAATTAAATGGAGGATTGTGTTATCTGATACTGTGTCGAACAATCACAGGTGTGATGAAAATATATTATTCTGAAAGGTAAATGTTTACACTGCAATGTAATGAAAATGTCATGATTACTGTTTCTTTAGGATTAACCTGTTTAATTTTGAATATACGTCAGTAACTTGATTTACCGATAACTCAAAGAGATTTTGACAGTCCCTTGGAGTTCGAGCCATCAAAGCTCTATTCTATATCATTCTGAGATCTATATGATATTTGATGCAGTATGACAAAACCAAAGCTGTGTTTAGTTTATCTTTTTAAAATTAAACATAATATTTATCAGTCATGGTGATATGATAGGTTTTTAGTTGTGATAATATTGGTACCAAATGTGCAGAATTGCCCAGTTAACAGAATTCAATATTACATTTAATCTAATCTGAATTGGTTCAACAGTATAAATAAACAATTTACAGTATTTACTCTATACAAATGATTACCAAATACCAATTCTTAAGTTCTCTTTTGATAAAAGGGCTCAGATTTCAGTCATAACATATATTCATTTCTGGATTACTTTGTTTAATCCTTTTGACCAACAGGTTTTGTATTCCTTTTATATAGCAAGTATGGAAATTTTTGTTTTGTTTTTAGAGCAATACTAACAGAGAAATCCCTACGGTAAATACTGTTAATGGTGACCATGATGATAACAATATTGATGAAGTCGATCGGCTGAAAGATAGTACTAAGACTGATGATACTGCCAATAGTGATGATATTATATCTAATACTACAGATACAGGAGGTGAAGTAAAGAATAAATCACAGATACCAGCTAAGGTTAGATACCAAATAATGTTAATATTGTATCAAAATCAAACTTTAATTTTCTGTATCTTGCCACATTTGCCTTCAATTCTACCATACATTTGCATTTTTATACGACCGCAAAATTTTTGCGATCGTATATTGGTATGACGTTGGCGTCGTCGTCGTCCGTCGGAGTCTGTAGACATTTGGTTTTCGCACTATAAATGTAGTATAAGTTAATAGAAATCTACGAAATTTAAACACAAGGTTTATGACCACAAAAGGAAGGTTGGGATTGTTTTTGGGAGTTTTGGTCCCAAAAGTTTAAGAATTAGGGGCCAAAAAAGGGTCCAATAAGCATTTTTCTTGGTTTTCGCACAATAAGTCTAGTATAAGTAAATAGAAATCTATGAAATTTTAACACAAGGTTTATGATCATTTTTTGGAGTTTTGATCCCAACAGTTTATGAATTAGGGGCTAAAAAAGGGCCCAAATAAGCATTTTTCTTGGTTTTTGCACAATAACTGTAGTATAAATAAATAGAAATCTATGATATTAGCTTGGTGGGCTAAGGAAGGTAATCCAAACACATTCCAAACACATTTAAAGTAAAATATTGTGTATGATTCAATTATGTATAAAGAAATGTTGATTGTTTTTGGGGTGATTTATAGCTGTCAATTTATTTTTAGAACTTACTATGAATTAATATTAATTTTAGCCATATGTCATTTTTTATTTTAAGACTTCAATGATGTATTTAAATGTTTAATTATGTTTGCAAACTTCATGATAATTTTGAATAGGGATTATGACATTATCTTGAGGGAAAGATTTTTTTTTTTGAAAAAGGGAAAGTGGGGGGGGGGGGGGTGTCAAAATTTATGGGGTAAATATTAAATTGGCGGGGGGTGGGGAAAATTTTTTTCTCATTTCAGATTTGTACTTAGTTTTGTTATTATGGGCCCAGTTTTCAAGTTGGTTCAAATTGGGGTCCAAAATTAAAGATAAAAAAGGGGTAATTTTTATTTTTTTTGGGGGGGGGGGGGGGGGGTGGGGCATTTATCCACAGCATATTGTATTGCACAAGAAGAAAAAAGTTGAATATAAATTCAAATCATATGACCAATTCTAAGTTTTTTGATTTCACTTATTCTGTGTCATAAACCTATTATCAAATATTTCAATAAATTTTCAATTGCACAGTATTGTGTAATAGCAAGAAATTGATATGTGTGACCTGTTATCAAAACTTTATTATTAACAAATTCCATTGGAAATTTGCCAATATCTTTAGTTTAATGAAGTTCGTTGGAAATTTGGAAATATAAAATTTGCTGATGAAGTTTTTTTGTTTATCTCATCTAAAATGCTTTTAAATTATGTATATTTAAAATTTACCATCCATGACTATGATGTCATTTTCTATTTTAATAAATTATGGTGTATTTAAATGGGCTGTTATGATATATATTGAATCAACTTACAATTCATAAATTTTAAAATTATATAATAATAACATACAAAAATTCTAACAATTACATATGATTTATAGCAAATATGACAACCAAATTATAAAAATATCTACATCATAAGACAGTGTGCAGAAAGAGAGATAACTCTTTCATTTTAATATCACAAATTTAATATTTTTATCTGTCCAGTTTTATTATGGGCGATATTTTTCAGTTGGTCCAAATCTATAAAAAAGGGGTAATTTTTTTTTTTTTGGGGGGGTGGGGGAATTCTAAACAGCATATTGTATTGCACAAGAAACAACAACTTCAATATAAATTAAAATCATATGACCAATTATAAATTCTTTCAATTCAATTATTCTGTGTCAGAAACATATTATGTGTCAAATTCTTCAATTGCACATTATTAGTTTAATGAACTTCATTGGAAATTTGCCAATATAAAATGTGCTGATGAAAGTTTTTTGTTTATCTCATCTATAATGCCATTTTCAATTGGTTATTTGGGATTTATATATAAAATCAAATAATACTGATATGGTTTGAATAGGTAAATTAAAAAATTTTAAGTTCTTACAACACATTAATTCTGTGTCAGAAACATATGCTGTGTCAAATATTTATTCACAATCCAAATTCAATGTTGTATCAAGCTTGAATGATGTGTCCATACTTGCCCCAACTGTTCAGGGTTCGACCTCTGCGGTCGTATCAAGCTGCGCCCAGCGGAGCATTTTATTTTTTTGTGTTATTAGTTTTTATGCCACTCTATTTTTTATATATGCAAAAGAAAAATCCACCTTCTTTATCTATATTTTAGATGTTTGACACTGACTTTGGTATATTTGAACCAAAAGCAGATAAAATTTTGTATTTCTATACTTTATGTACCTGGAGAATTTATTTCCAGCAATAACAGATATATTGTGCCACAATTTATATAATGAGTAAATGATTTTTTCTCAAACCTAGATATTTATACATATGCACCCAAAAAACTTTTTCATTGTTGCAAGTTGGAAATTTTTAATGCTATTTTTTTTCAGGATTTAAAATGTAATGTATGTGGTGAAAGTTTTCAAACTCGTAATAAATTATTTGGACATATTAAAGAAAAGGGGCATGCCTTACATGTAGAAGACAATTCTGTAGACAGTAGCAAAGGGAAGAAAACCAAAAAGAAAGGAAAAAGATGATGTAGAATTCCTTTAATTGATTGTTTTTATTTTTAATAAAATTGTCATTAACATATTGTTGCCTTGATGTCTAGAGTGTTTCATAAATGAAGGTATGAAAAATTTGAAGGCATCCTAATTCATATTTAATGGATTTTAGTTGTTGGTTTAAGTCATCTTTGAAATTAACTTTGCTAGCCAAGGGTCACAATCCACTTCTTTCCTCTCGAAGATGGGAGAAACAGATGTCAACCCTTTGCTAGAGAAGATGTTTAGAAATATAAATGAATAAAAAGTTTAGGATACCAATTTTGATGCATTGTGTGTGCACATTTCAAAAATTAATATCTCACGATCTGTTTTCAAAACTGAAAATCTCAGACAATAAACCAAAATTTTGTACAGTAGATCCAAATACAAAAAAAAAAATGACCAGGAAGTGTAAAATTACAATCAATCTACACTTGTGAAAGAGGTTTAAAAATATTTCACTTTGAACAGTAAAATTCCTAGCACGTTCTGATATAGTAGTAATTGAGTTGATGATATCTTTTGAGACTAAGCAGTGTTCCAGCTAGCTTAAAATAGAGGGACACAGCACCCTGCTCCGTTTGCAATGCACCCCTCTGCCCGTGCAATAGGTCTACTATAAAACACAGTTGACTTGATCTTGTTTGCCTTTTCAGATCTGGAAATGTGCTTATGTGCCCTCTATCCTCAATATATGCACCTCTGCCCTTAAATCCTAGCTAGAACACTGCCTAGATCCACCAGCAGATGTATATCCTCAGTATATTCTATATATTAAGAGAAAATATCTGATGCTTCATACAATGGTTCAATTAATTTAGCAAGATGGCATTAATTTGTTAATTTATATTGATCATTAGTTTCTTCTGTTACCTTTTACAACATCATACTCGGACTTCTTTTGAACTGAGTTTTACTGTGCATATCACTGTGTGTTTGTTTATTCCACAATGGTATAGGGGGAGGGTTGAAATATCTCAAAACATGTTTAACCCCGCCGCATTTTTGAGCCCGTCCCAAGTCGGGAACCTCTAGCCTTTGTTAGTCTTGTGTGATTTTTTGAATTTTAGTTCATTTGTGTGTTTTAGAGTTAAATGTGCATCCATTTTGCTGAACTAATGTGCATCATTGTGTAAGGGGCCAGCTGAAGCCCGCCTCCGGTTGTGGAGTTTTCTCGCTGCGTTTAAGACCCATCATGTCTCAAAAATAATTTTCTTGAGACCTGGGATAAAATAAAATCCTCATACTCACGAGACAAAGGAAAATTAAATACTTATTTCAAATTTAAATCTTCATTTGTTATGGAGAAATACTTATCTTCATTACATATTGAAAATCGCCAAAATCTCTCTAAATTTAGACCAAGAAATCATAAATTGAGAATCGAAACAGGGCATCACGAACACAAGAAAAACTCTTTAGGTAAATCAGAATGTATTTCATGATGTGAAAGATTATGTCAACACTGTAACTTGAATGCTGTCGAAGAGGAAATCCATTTTATGTTAGAATGTCCATTATATACCAACTCAAGAAATGATTTTCTTAACAACCTACTTTTACAATTTTCAAACTTGAACTCATTAACTTTACAGAATTTGTTTATCTTGATTATGTCAAATGAAGATACTAACTTTACAATACATTTATGAAGAAAAAATTTATTATTAACCAATTAATGTCCCCATGGAGGACATAGTTACAGTACAAAATAAATATGATTGAGTTACATATTTAAAACAAACATGTATGACAAATGTATGGTATATAAAATAACCATGTAAAAATGTAAATATCTAAATATTATTTTGGAAACAAGAAAAAAATATGCCGGTGTTACTTAAAAAACAGTAATATATTATATATGAAGTTTGGTACATGTAACATTATATATTTGACAAGAATTGAAATGGAGTTATCTCTCTTTGTCCGGCTGGCTCTCCTCTTGTGTTGTATCTTGTTCATCACGACAGTTATTGAAATCTATTGTGTTCATGTTTGTATTATCGTTCTTTTATATGATTTATATGCCCTTGAGGGCCCCTTGATTGGGAAATAAACATATATGAATTAGCATTGGTGGCCTTGGGATGTGCTCTTTGGTCGGGTTGTTTATCTCTTGACACATTCCTCGTTTCCATTCTCTATTCTAAAGATGCTTATATCCAATATTCAAAGAAGATCATGTTAAATGTGTGCGATTGATGTCATATGATAACAAAAGCTCAATTGTATAACATATTTACTAAATAGAAGATAAGCTCCCATTGTATGACATATTTACTAAGTAGAAGATAAGCTCTCTTCCAGTAGTTTCACAACAGATTGACGAAAAGAACTGCGAGCTAAATCCAAAGGACATTTGCCACCGACAGTTGTTAAATTTAAATCAGCACCATTTTCTATTAATAGTTTCACAATGTCAACATGGCCATATTTGCAAGCTACATGCAATGGAGACAATTTTCGCTGATCAGTTTGATTTACGTCTGCTTTCTTTTGCAGTAGCAACTGAACAACATCATGATGTCCATTCATACAGGCCATAAATAGGGGCGATTGCAGTTCATCATTACAATCCCATGTTTCGGCGTTAAACTGAAACAGCACATCGACAACGTCTTTATAACCTTCATAGCATGCTACATAGAAGGGTGACCAACCATCCTGATTTGTATGCTCTCTGTCAGCACCATTGTCAAGTAATAATTTGACTATTTCTGGATACCCATTTTCACATGATATGAATAACGCTGACTCCTCATTTCCATCTAAACGATTTACATCACAACCATGATGTAAAAGTATTTCAACAATCTCTGTGAAGCCATTTTCACATGCTGTATGTAGAGGACATTGATTGTCCGTGTTGCGTATATTTATAAAGAAGTTACGTGCCAGGAGCATGTTTACTATTGATGTAAATCCTCCTTCACAAGCTGCAATCAGAGGTGACCAGTCAGTATAATTAAATGAAAGCACATAGTAATCGGACATTAGATCCAGAAGAAGTTTTACTGTTCTCTCTTGTCCTGTCTTGCAGGCTACGTACAAAGGCGATTGTTTTCTTTTATCACATTTAAAGATGTCGCAGTCTTTTTTTACAAGCAGGTCAACGATATCTTCATTTCTTCCTTCGCATGCTAGAAACAATGGTGTGCGCCCATATAAACGATCCGTTTCATCTATATTTAGTCTTGTGTGCAATAAGTCCTCAACTACTGCAGTATTACCCCATTTACATGCTATATGAAGAGGTGACAAGCCATCTGAATTACAAATTGATGGATTTGCCCGATTCTGAAGAAGCTCCTTCACTATTTCCGAGTGCCCATATCTACATGCAATAGAAAACGGTGTGTTATCTCTTTCATCACATTGATTTGGATCAGCTTTATATCTGAGCAATAACTTAACCAAATCCAAATGTCCATATTCACAGGCTATATACAAGGGAGAATAGCCATCAGTGTTGGTTTGGGAAATATCAGATCCATTTTCTAGCAACAGCTGAACGATTCTTTTGAACCCCTTTTCACATGCGACATGTAAGGGCGATTTAAAAAAACAGGTATCACATTTTGCAATATCTGATTTGGGTATAAGCAATCTTGCTGTTTCATAATGTCCTTCTTCACAAGCTACATATAGTGGAGATCTGCTCCATTTGTCACACTGTAATGCATTAGCTTTGTTTCCTAGCAGAACTTCAATGACACGGTAATTCCCATGTAAAGAGGCCATAAACAATGCTGATCTACCGTCATTGTTTTGAATGTTTACATTGCAACCCATTTTTATCAGCATGTTTATGATATCATCATATCCCTGGGACGCAATTTCTAAGAGGGGAAGAGGATTATCTTTACGGAACTCTTCCTGTAAACGAGTCAACCCACAGGTTTCTGAAGAACCTGTATATGAACCATGTTCTACCTCGGTGTGGCTGTTTTCAGCCGGGTCTTCATTCGAGGAAAAGTCTGAACTGCCATCATCATCTTCACTCGAGGGACAGGGAGAAGAATCAATTCTGGTTGTTTTCTCCAGTTGTTGAACATAAGAAAATTGACATTCATCGAATTTGCGCAAACATAGCTCGACGGACTTCTTGTTTTCAGTCAGAAAACTTATCAATTTTTCTCTATATTTTTGGTTCTGAAGCTGTCTATTTTGAAAAGTACTGTATGTGTTATCTTCTTTCAAATCAGTAAGAAGTCTTTGAAAATAAAGGTCTTCAAACATGCGAGGGATCATTATTACGGTCTCATCAAAATTTCTATTCAAGCCTTCTATTTCAAAACGATCACCTATAAATGAAGAGTCTGCATGGTCTATGAAACATTTAAGCATATCTTGCCCACAAACAACAGCTGCAACATCATAAATTTTATCATGTATAATACTGTATTTTCTGTCAAATTTCTTAACATATGTATTTTCAAGAGCATCTAACTGCTGTTTCAGATTCTTTCTGTTTAATCTGAAATTCACTCCAAATTCTTCACAAATTGTTTCTAGAACCTTTTCATTTTCAGCATCCCTTTCGAACCAACCCTCCTCGAGACTATCTCTGAATAGGACACACAGTGTGAAAGCACAAAATTGTATTTTATTTGGGTCATCTTTCATATCAACTATATTCTGTTTAAAGGCTTCAACAGGATTTTCAAAGAAATCTGTTATATCTGGATATTTATCCCTTGAATACAGTTTACATAGTAATGGAAAGAATGGATATGTATACAAAGTATCTGAAATGGATGCTATTTCTCCTTCAGTCAAATATTTTTGTGCAATTTGTATTCGCTCATTATCTAATAAGCAATATCCCTCAGCGTGAAGGTTGCATTGATTTGACATCAGTATTTTAAGTCGTTTAATCAAAGGATCATTTGCCACATGTAACCGACAGGATACAAGAATTTTAACATTGCCCATACTTAATATTTTATCAACTATGTCCAGGTAGGAATACCAGTTATCCGATTGTTGACAACTGACCGCAACAGTGCCAAAAATATTGTCAAGAATAAAAATTTGCTTTTTATTCATGTTGTGGTATTGCTTCAAATCTGACGGACCTGTTACAATAGGTATTATTTCATAGTTCTCGTTTTGTTGAAAAGAAAGAGCTACGCGATGAATAATGGCAGATTTTCCACTCCCAGGGCAGCCTATAACTGTAACACAACTTTCGACTGAGAGTGTTTCCATAACATACTGTGTTGCCCTGGTAAACACAAACTTCCCGTCTTCTTTCTTCCAATCGTGAATATAGGCTTCAAAAATATCTGAAAAGACGAGTATACCCATAAAACATGTAAGAATCATAGACTAAGGTATTGCATCAAATAGGCTGTACAAGAAAGATAATATATAATTTCATTAAAAATGCTTGTAAATGTGTTGTACAAACAAAAGGAAAAAAAAAAACAAATAACAAATAACAAAATTAGTTTAAAAATAAGCAATTACTTTTTTTCAAATGTTGCAGCTAGATTTTGACATTTTTTTATCGTTTTGATTTGTACACTTAACACGTAAGAACACCATTTTCACGTTTACAAAGATTTGCAACTATTGTTTTTACATTTATCATTTAGCGACAAATATTTGATATTATTTTCATACACGTGCAAATAAGGTTAGTTTCTCTGTATATTTTAAGAAAATATAATGAATTGTATATTGTTTTAAATATAAAATTTTTTTTTCTTTTTTAATTATGCTACAGTAAACTGCCTGCAAAGTGTTCAGTTACGTACCTCTCATATTCCTAGGTATTGGATCAGACGACAGACCTGATGGCAGATTGCATACAACTGACTCCATTTTGGCTAAACGTTCTGCCAGAAGTTTATTCTCTTCTTGCAATTTACTAACTTTATCACCTGAATAGGAAAAAATAATTTAAACGCTTAACGTATATAACCCCTTTATAATACTACATGAAGTTTTATGCATTACTTTTTGGTTAACAGATCGACATACTCTTTTTTATATTATGACATATCGATAGTGCAGTAGGTCGAAAATATTGAAAGCCGAAAAAAAACAAGACGTACACAGAGAAAGATTCAAATTATCTGATCAGATATTTCTCTCTCGTGTATAACATTTGGTTCCAACTGTCTCGCTTGTTTCAGATAAAAGGTTCCTAAAGCGACCCCCCCCCCCCCAAAAAAAAAAAAATGGTTTTGTATGTTAAAATAGTTTCATCTGTGGAGGTCATCTTGATTGGCGGGTGGAGTCAACACGTGAATAATTCTGGAAGAAATATCATTTAAAGACTACGGGCACTTGAAATCTACGGATTTTTACCTACATAATCAAAATGGATTGTACTGCCATAATTCAAATTGATTGTATTTATATTTATATTGTCATCTCGCCCTGAAATAGTTTTTTTTCAATCAGAAAATCGTGTCCATTGTTCCAGTGAGTGCTACCCAATTTACACACAAGATGAATCTTCAAACGAACTTATCCGAAGAGATATACGTTCAACGTACGGCAGTTGCCATGGCAATCGTGGAATGATGGATTTAATTCTAAGATAGGACCACAAAAAGTCCATTACGACAAAGCAAGCATAATAAGAAATACAGGTTGGAATTTAATTTGGGAAATATGGCCCCTCTCGTTTTTTTTTCTGGGGTCATAAAGGTTTTTTTTTGTTTTCATTTTGATGCAACCTTTTAAAATTTTATGCGATTTTTATGATTTTTGGTTTATAATGTTCCTTGATAAAATTGGAAAAATCTCTTTAAGATCCTTTTTATTGTCTCTTACTGTTTTAGAGATATGAGGGGCCAAAAAACTTTTCGAAACTTTTTTTAATTTCTTAACCCATTTTGATTATTATTTTATAAATGGTTCGATATAAGAAATATAATAAAAGTTTCTCAAAGCATTGTTCTGTTACTTCTTTTGTCGTTGTAGAGATAAAAGGGATTAAAGGGGCCGAAATTAGCCATTTTGCAGGACACCTAAAATTTGTTTTTATTTATCCAATTTTAATTGGGATTTTGTCTTTTAATTCATCTTGATGAGTGTTTCCAGTAGTATGTCAATACATTTCTTCTACATTTACCCGTTTTTGAGATAAAAGGAGTTAAAGGGGCCAAAAAAGCAATGTGCCTTGATATGTAATTTTTAAAAATTTTTCATCAAATTTTAATGGGGATTTTTTCTTTTAATTCACGTCGATGAGTCCTTTTATTAGTATGTCAACATTTTTTTCTATCTTTTATTGTTTCTGATTACAAGGGGTCAACATTAGTAATTTTGGAGGAAACATTAAAATTTTATTTTTCATCCGATTTTTTTTTAAATTCATCTTGATGAGTACTTTCATTAGTATGTCTTTTACAGTTCTTGAGATACAGGGAGTTAAAGGTGCCAAAAAAGCATGTTAATTGCGGTCGTATCATGCTGCGCTTAGAGAAGCTCTTTATATTTTACCTTTGTATTTCAGCTGTTCTACATCTGTTCTTACTTTATCTATTTCAGTTTTGATTTCTTTTTCTTCTTCAGCAAGCGCTTGAATAGTATTTACGAACTGTTTTTCTGTATTTGGATCCATGCAACAAATTTCGAGTTGTGCAAATCTGGATACAAAGAAACCTTTTGGCTTTCCAAGAAAACATTCAAATCTAGATGCAACAGTTTTGAAAACGGAAAAATATTCTGCAAGTTCTTTGTCAGTAACCGTAGCACTTCCTCTATGGATTATTTCATTTCTCTTGCGTCTTATTCTTTCTACATCATCGCCAATTGTCATTTCGTAAATCATTGGATCTGTCGGAAAATCCCATCCCCGTGTTGGACTTTGAACAAGATTTAAATTTCTTACTAGTTTATACAGTAACTGGATATCAAATTTAAAATATCCATTAATCGCTATATTGTTAATGCGTTGCCATTCTACTGGTCTTAAAACCCTATTCAGTCCTACATCTGATATGCAATCATGTATTAATCGTTCTGGTGGTTCCATAGCTGATACTAGCTCTCTCAACATATCTGGTAACAATTCTTGTGCTGCATGTCCTAGTCTGGCATAGTTTGTCATTGCTTCGTTACCACCAGATGATGCTTCTGCCATGTTTGAATTTATGCTTTTACTATAAGTCCAGTCAATTCCACAAAATATTCGGATAATTCTTAATAATATTTACAAGGAATATCCATACACCGTCGCCATTTTAAATGTGTATTTATACTTCCTTGTTAATAAAATTAGAAACCTCTGTCACGGCGGAAAGTAGCAGTGGAATCAGTATCATTTTGTCCTTTGTATTTGTATGATAAGGCATGGAACCATAACATAAAATATTACATAATGTTATCATTGTTTTATCTGAACTGATTTTACGAAATGTATAACGAATCGCATATATAAATCAAAGTGCATAGCACTGGTAGGGTTAGGTTGCTAGCATTTGACTTTTATTTGTACAAACATTGCTGATGATTATTTCAATGCTTTTTGTTTGTACAATGTATTGCAAAATAGGTTTTGGTATTGAATTCTTTTTATTAACAGTATTATTTACAAGGAAATATATCAATTATGAAAGTTAACGAGCTCTGCGGAAAAAGCGTCTATTATATAATAATGTTCCTGTGGGTAGGTGACTGATTTTTTTTTAAATTGACAGCATATGTATTGCTTTGGTTTCAAAATATACAGTGATTTTTTAAAACGTATATTTTCGCAACACAGTGTATCTGAGCTAAAGGTTCTACTACTCAACTTTACTGCGCATGTCTGTACATAAATATGCACTAATCAATCAAAGAAAGCACGAGTCGGCTAACGCTTCTTGAATTATCACTCTAAATTGAATTTTTTTAAAAAGTCAAACGCATAATAATGATTTGATGAATTAAAATAAACAGAAATCAAAGGTCTTCAAGTTATTAAGGTTATATAAAAAGACAAAGTTTGGACAATTGTAGAAGGGGGTCATTTCTATTTACACTACATTGCGCATGTGCAGGTAGATCAGAACGTAAACATTCAAGCTTTCAATTAAAATAAACCCATTATACCTTCGATAATACAGTTTTCTAAATTAATGATAAACACAGTGTTTTTAATCTTAATGTGCAAGTTGTCGGAATTTCAAATAACCTGTATGCAATTCTATCACTGACCAACAGGTTTGACAAAATGAAGTCACGATGATCAGGTCAAAAGGTTAATCAAATACACAAAAAGAACGTAAACATTCAAGCTTTCAATTAAAATAAACCCATTATACCTTCGATAATACCGTTTTCTAAATTAATGATAAACACAGTGTTTTTCAATCTTAATGTGCAAGTTGTCGGCATTTCAAATAACCTGTATGCAATTCTATCACTGACCAACAGGTTTGACAAAATGAAGTCACGATGATCAGGTCAAAAGGTTAATCAAATACACAAAATACCATCAGAATTACAAGAAGAATAAGCAAATAATGTGCAAAATATGTTCTGTATAAGTTAACAATCACGTTCACAACAAAAATGGAACTTACCTTTGAAATCTTTTGAAAATAAACCTGATTGTAATCCTTCCCAAAATATCCGTGCAAATGTAAACATTCAAAATCCTTACGCCGATAGCATTGTACACTTTAAAAGGTGCGAATACTTTACACGGCTTTCAAAACAAAAAGGAAATCGTCAATAAAACACACATCTTTTATTAAATAACTGGACAATTACACTTCTCGGTGTGTTTCAGTTACATTTCTATTAAAAAACAACTGCACCAGCAACAACAAATATTAGGACTATTTTACCGCGGAATGTTTATTTTCTTATATGATATTCCAATATAAACATAGTCGTAATTCGAAAAATATGGAGGTTTCTTTGCGCATGTGTCATCTCAAAATCGAGATAAAAAGCTGCTTAACTAGCCTTGCTTAAGCTTCAATCCTAGATAAGCTTGCATATTTACTCATAAAAACATAGTTTCAAAAACTTCTGGTCCAACTTTTTCCACAAAACACCAGATTTCCAAAGTTTCCTTCATTGTCTAACCAAACGACCGACGGCATAAGGGTTTTGGTTGCTTAGCAACCTAACCCTAAAAATATAAATATGAGCGAGCAACTATCTTAGAATAAACATGGTTTGAAACTGTGGAAGATATGGATACATGTATAATCCTGGATATAAGGGAATGTATACCTATGATAGCAGGTATTTTGAAATATTAGGAGTAAATAAAACTCAAGATAAAAATTTTGGACAACAATCTCAGTTGAGATATCAGGACTTAAATTAGATAACGAAAGTCTGCTGTTTGTAGGTTCAGTCTTAATTTTAAACCGTCATATTTGTCTTGGATCTTAATTCTGTCAGAAAATTTCTCACAGAAAACAAAGAATTAAGATAATATTATCTTGCAATTGATTTAGACATTGTAAGACCGGTTGATAGTTTGTACGAAACCATCCGATTAACATTCCTGCCAAGTTTGGTTCTATTTAGACTGGTGGTTTCAGAGAAGAAGTTGAAAACATGAAATGTGGACGGACAACGGACGCAAAGTGATAGCAAAAGCCAACATGACCTTTTAGGCCAGGCGGACTGAAAAGCAATTTTAAGGTAAGGTGTGAAGTCATTAATCTATCGTCAACTTGGACTATACACCTCAAACATAGGCTCCTGGTACTTTCCCACAATAAATGGATGGTTACTAAGGACTTTGACCTCTTATTTTTTCATTTATATAAGACTTTTTTGTGATTGCTATGGTGTTGTATATACGGTTGCAAAGTATATAAGCCATGACCTTGAGCGTGGACCTACCAATTTGACTTAAAATATAGGTGTTATGTTTATATATATATATATGGTTGCTAAGTACTTCCATAGGTTGCTATAGACAGTATCAATGATCTTGACCTTCCATTATCAGTTTTACAGGTAAAATATATGGTCCTGAACATTATTAAATATGGTTGCTAGGTACTTTTTCATAGAATGCTATGGACAGTTTTAATGACCTTGACCCTAGAACTTCCATTTCGGCTTTTACCGCTAAAATTATGGCCCTGAACATTCCTGTTACTCTTTATCGGTTTCATCATGGACCGTATCAATGCCCCTAGACCTCCAACCTTTACCCTTGGTACCAAAATGTAGTACATTTGTAGTTTTTAAACTGATAATTTTGGTATTGACTTTTTCTTCCCATCCATTATAGTTTTCAACATATAGTATAAAATATAAAAGTGTCCAGGGCACGGACTCCTATAAGGAGACCTATTCAGAAAACTGTAGATCTTGGCATTCTGCTTTGTATCCACGTTCGTTCCTACAAACCCCTGACATCACACTTTCATATTTTGCGGGTCGAACATATCGCCGCCTTGTGTGTGACCTAGAAAATTCTTCCTACGACGCAAATGGATTCTCTTTTGACATTGAGAAGAACCAATTTTGATTTCCAACAAAGTAACAATCAGTCAGAACCTTATAAGGAATCTTCAGGATATTTTTGTTTTAACAGGTTCCGTGGTTCTTGAGAAGATTTCTCTATATTATTTTTAACAGGGTCCATTGTAAAACTAAGTCCCCAACTGGCAGCCATCGGCATGAAAGTAACAACATGGTCAGTACCTCACAAGGAAGCTCCCTGTCATATGTGGTTTTGATTGCTTTAGTTGTTCACAAGAAGATTTTTTTTTAAATTTTCCCCAAATTTTCTATTTTTCGTAGCGGTGGCGGCATGTTTGATGGCGATTGTAGTCAAACGTTTGGCAGCTATTTGACCTTTAAAGGATTTTTCAATTTTTTACTGATTTAATCCCTATATTCTATTTTTTGTAACAGCCGACAAGTCAGTTGGTCGGTGGGGTCACCAGTAACAATTAAACTTTAAACTAAATACTCTAAGGATGTTTCAGGGCAAGTTTGCTTTCAATTGGCTCAGTGGTTTTAGAGATGATCTTTGAAAAATATTACCGACGACGGACGCTAAGTGATGGCAATAGGTTATTAAAAAAGGCTACGTAAGACATATCATATTAATTCTTTATATAATTTCTTTTTTATTTCATTGTTCAAAACAAAAACTTATATTATACATGTATTTTCAATATGTTGAACTTTTATACACTATAAAACAATACAGTTAAATACATGAACGGTACCATCAAACAGCCATCTGTGACATGTGGGCTATCATTATCCAAATATAGCTACTTCTTACTCTGTATACCAGGAATATTACTATGGAGGAATTATTAAGATGAAAAATCACATGCTCTTGACCACTGGAGCTAGCTTTCCTCCTTTTCTGCGTGTAGTAGAAATTAACTTTCATGTAGTACTTACACCAATATCCTTACACAATAACATCGTATCTTAGTTTTTAAACAAAGAAATACATTTCTATGAAATAATACCCCTTTCGGTTCTGTATTATTACCTAAACAGGACTCTTAGTAAAATTGCATGAAATGATAATCATTTTCCTTGCAAAACTAAGAGAAGGGGAGGGTTGTGTGCAACATTTTTTTTCCAAAATATTACGTGACTAGTTACTTGATTTCAGGTGTTATTCAACCCAGCATATTTCACCACATTTTTTCAGCTGGCCTTTTCTCACCAATATATTGGAAACAAGCTGGATTTTTTCCAACCCTCTTTACCCGATTACAATCAAATATTTGTATAGTTGTTCCCTTATTACAAAAAAAAACAATAATATATTTCATATTCCTTATGTGTATACAATGTAATTCAAAAGAAACCCATTTTACTATTTAAACACACTTTTAGTAATATAAAATTACCACACTTCCCCAAAACCAGGAAAAAATTGAAAGATGTATATAAATATAAAAGCAGATCTGTAAGTCTGTTGAGACTGGGTAGCACCAGTTGAAGACGATATTTAAATGTCTATTCTTATTGCACAACAAAATATAAACAAATTTACAAATAAATACATCTCAAACAATAAACATTTATATCAAACAAAAACAAATCCATGACTTAGCACCTTCATAACTAACCAGTATAGTAACCACTTTTAAATCATCACATTCGGGTTTCTTGGCAATTTTCACACTGATTATCACTTAGAATCTGCAGTTCCTGTTCACTAATGTTTCTCACCTCATTAACACTAAGTCTACTCAGACCCGTATTCACACGTGATATTGGCTTCGCGCATTCTCGTTCACAAATCCCTGTTGTTGTTCGCGGGCGGTGCCATTCACATAAAAAGAAACCGACCCCCAGACCAAGTACTGTACATATAAATATCCAAACATTGAAAGTCATAATAACCAACATGAGTAGATAACTAACTGTAATCTGTAAACCGTACAGTAAAGTCTGTAACGCATGCTCCCTAGTGAAAGCCGAATGTCTGGAAAAAAAATTATACATGACAATTAGTTAAATTATAAATTAAAGTCTTTTGAATAATACAAAATATCTGGGATAAATTAATCTCAAATTTATTCTTATTTGGATAAAACTTAAACTATTTTATTTTATAATTTTAATACAAGTTTCAATAAACTAAACTGGGGCAATACATAGGAAACCATTTGTTCTTTTTTATAATAACAATTCTGGATCATGAAATTTTCAGTTTTTATTTTTTGGGAGGGGCATTGGTGAGAGTAGATGTTTTTCTATGCACACTTGAGACGATACAAAAAATCTTCTCTAAATTTAAATCTGTGATTCTAATATTCAAGATTAAATTTTTTTTCATCACATTACCGAGCCTCGCTTGTTTCAGTTTTTATCCTTGTACTTGTCACAAAAGACTTGTTTTCATGTCAAGTTTCAGCAGTATATCCTGGTTCGACACGTACAAATATTTTTTATAACTTCAGTATGATTTACATTAACGAATAAGGATGGTTCGAGTTTTTACATCCATCAAGGATGTCACCGCATATTATTTGGGCCTGTCCAAAATCAGGAATATTTTCGTCACTGGCATGTATCGCCTATTTAAATTCTGTAGTATTACAACTTTATTTGATGGCTGGATGTAGTGTTATTTTCAACGATTTTTACACTTGAGTTATTTTGCTAGGGCCATTTGGGCATGGAAGATGGAATGGGATTTCCCACTAATAGATGTAGGATATCCTGTGGTGACCACTAGACGCCTATATCTTTGGTCTATTGCGTACGGAGATGGGATGTCTTATGCACATGTTATACCATATGTATACGCAATTCGAGCTCCATTTAAAATACCCCTTTATTCCAATCAAAGGCTCATGAAGGGCACATTATTTTCTAGGACATTAATGAGATAGGCCTACAGCTTCTGGCTGGTTTAAAGGAAAAACTGACCGTTGTCCGACTGATAGAAATATATTTATGGGTCGATTCGAGAAAAAAAAACAACAGCTTTTTGTTCGTGATTAAAACGTAAGAACATGGGCATGCGCCTACGAGACAACATGCCATCCGGATCATTTGTCTACAACACATTAGTATAAAAAAAAAACGTTGAATACGATATAAACAAAGCTTTGTCAGAGTGGTAGTAAGCAAATTCAACATTTTATGTGGCTGTATCTTGTTTTTATATTTATATCAAATGGAATACTGTGCCCGGTTTATATAGATTACTTGTTTATTTTTTTAGATCTTTGTTTCAAACGCCATGTTTTAGTGCTTATCTTGTTTTTTATGCTACTTACTATGGAATACAGGAAGATCCATATAGATTTAATCAGTCCTTTCCCGTGTTAATGTGGTCTCATTGATGCTTGCCCCATATCCCTACATTTTCATATTCAGTCTGATGAGCATTTCAAAAACACTATCTTTTTAATTGTCTTTAAAAATATAAAAGTAGTGCAGAGTGGATATACTGTGTACTTACTTGACTAGAGGTATATCCCTGTGAATATACACACGTAAATGTTTTATACCCTGATAAATGATACCCAACACTATGGTTCCAATACACAATAAATAGATACCTATAATAAACAGTAAAAAGAAAATAAAGTTGAAGATAATATCCTGGTGGAGCAAACAGAAAGATACACAAGATATGTCAAATAATGACATGGTTAGCTCATTAGAGACAGGCTACCGTACATTAAAAATCTACCTTATTAATGACAAAGACCCCTAAATTCATGAATTGATAATTGCAACCATGACAAAGATATTGGATGTACGGTATTTGATATTTAACATAGTTATTTACTTAAAAGACTTTCCGTAACTCCAGTAACAAGTTAACAAAAGAAATACTCCAATTATCAATTTTTACTTACCGGTTCTCGAGTTCAAAATCCACTCGGCGAATAAAACAGTCGCACCATAGTCAAAGTTGAAATACACCGGGTGCTGAAAAATTATAAATAAAACGGATTTTACTAATGAAATGAAGAAAGGTCTGAGAAAAAAGACGTATGCACAACCATTGTGCATAATTGATCCAAGCTAAATTTTGAAAAGGGAGGGGGGGGAGTGACACGGGGTGTACCTTCCACAAATCTTTGTTTATTTCTTCTAATTTTTTTTAAAATTGTCCCTTATTTGTTAAGTTTTTCATACTTCCAACTTTTCAATTATTAACCCCTTTTCAGCTGCCGCGAAATGGAGGACGGTTCCTTTTGTCTCGATATTGTTTCAGTGTGATAACTGAACTGAACTATGGAAATCTGGAAACAATTATATTAAAAGATTACACATATATATGTCATGTTTGAATTTATGTATTTCACATTTTTGTTCCAAGTTAAGCCTCCTCGTCATATCCGTTATACGAGTAATGCTATCCCATCTAAATCTGAAATTTCTGATCTATAACACAAGGATACTTTAACCATAATATAATATACTTATTCTTACATTGTGATTGTCATGGTGATTGTGGGGGTGATTTGCTGTATTAGGGGAGGGAGTAGCTGTAGTGGTGATATGGTCATGGTGGTGGTGGTGATGGTGATGGTGATTGTGATCCATTGTTGTTTGAGGGAAGAGATCAAATGTAGTATCCAAAGTGTCCCATCTTTATCCTCGTGGAAAATTACACTCTGAAATAAATATTTTTATAGAACAAAGAATAAAAAAATCACATTTTTTAAAAGTCTTCGTAATATATGTTTTAGTATTTTAAATTCAAACTTATCACATATAGGGTCTTCAACATTTGTAATAAATTAAAAACGCATAATTTATAATATAAGTAAAAAGTACAATTCAAAATTCATACCTATGACTTCGATATCTTCTTAGGAAAAAAATCTCAAATTATTGCTCGTTTCGAACAATGAGATTTGTTGTTGAAATCAAGCCAGTGTTAATATATTTATACATCGCAAATCCTGATTGTAAATGCTGTGCACCCGGATTCATGCTTGATAAAAAATGTGAAGATTTAGCCCGAGGCATAACGCAACGTGAAATTACGTGACAAATATACACACACTAATCATTACAGTTGTATCAGTAATCCAACATTGATGTCCAAATAAACTATCTATTATTTAAAATCAATTGAGACTGGGCTGGAAACAACAACTATAAAGCACACATTCTACTAGGTGATACGATTTAATATTCCTAACAAATCTCCTCGTTGTGTTACAGACATTACAATCTACAAAAAGCTCGTCTTGGAGCTTTTTTTGATTTCTCTACTGGAACGACTAAATTATCCTCTTCATAAAGGATGGTTTAAAATATGTACATACTAATTTTTGTAATAAAAATTGGACACTAATACATTTCACTATTACAACTTCAAGAAGTATAGCTTTATACTTTTGTAATATAAACTTATAAATGAAATAAACAAATCAATAAGAAGCTGAATTATTATATTTATTAATAATTCCAGATTGATTTTAGATTTTTTTGTCAGCGTTTCTTTTCTATATTAAACATGATTTTGCGATAATTTCCATTTGTACGTAAAAAATAGTTAATTTTGACGAACCCGGTTAAGGAAGATCTCCAAAACCAATTTATCAACAGCCATAATTGAGCAGCTCATCAATATTTTGTATTAACTGACAAGATATTTATGTTGGTTTTTATTTGGTAAAATTTGGAAATGAGAGGTCAATTTTCGTCTCTCCTAGCAAAGTTGTCCTTAATGTGGATTTTTATTATTTATTTTTCTTTCTTTTTATGTAACTTTTTTGTCAGAAGCAAAAGATCTGCTTTTATTTTCTTCGTTTGATGTCTACTTTCATTAAGATTTAATCTCGAGCTTAAGTGATCAATTAAAAACATCTTTTTAGATGTTGGTACAGTAGTTTACAGAAGTTTTTACCTTGACCTTTATCAACTGGATGTAGTAAGACAAAATAAAACGTCGACCCTTTTTTTACAAAACCACCTGTAATTACGCTGTCAATGTTATTAGGCAAAATGAAAAAAAATGTTCTTTTTGTATCACATGGCAGACTATTAGAAGAGTTACAATAAAACAACAATTAAATTTGTCAATTTTAGACAGAAATGAATGATAAATGTTTCGAATGACATACAATAAAAAGTTGGGCAATGGTATTTTCTCATACAGAATGTAACAGTTTTTAAAAATGTGAACACAACTTTCAATGACTGACAAGTAATATAATATATAGTGTCTTTGCATCTTTATTAGATATTATTTTTTTGGATCTAGATACAATTACCTAAAATATCAATAAAATAATAAAACATAATAGTAAGTGTAAAAAATACTGGATAAACAATTTTTGTCAACATTTTAGACCTTGGGCGCGACCAGGAACTGTATATGAAGTATTATATGATCCCTTGCGCGACTGACAAGTCGTAATTCGACGAAAATACACTGCATCAAAATGCAATCTGGTATTCTGCCTGGAGCAGATTTCAAATTACATATTACCATGAAATTTGATGTGCAAAACATTCCTTGCAAACTCCCCACAAGATACATTTTTGGGAAATAAGCCCGCTATAAATATATATTATTCTGAGTGATTCTCGTTTATCTATCTTTTCTTTTGTTACGTTGAACGATTTCTATTTTTTTTTGTTTGTTCTCGATATCAACTTAGTTTTGTCGTAAAAATTTAATTATTGCTCTTTGTCCCCAAGGTGATTCGAAAACAGTAAGGAATATTTGTGAAAGAATTCCCATTTGGTGCCTCTTTTGTATGTAATAATTATTACATAAATGTTTCTTCAATCTCAAATACGAAGAATTAAAACATTTCGACCATTAAATCTTTGTTAAAAAACAATTCATTCACTCGTCAATACATGTATGTCATTTAACAATATCAAACTTACCAAGATTGTTCAAATTCACTAAACATCCTTTCCTGTTTATCCTTGATTTTTCACATGTTCAACGTGGACGAAGTTTCTATGCGAAACTGACACGTTAACGTTCCGGGAATTATAATTTTAGAGGTTCAACAAGGGTAAACCACCCACAGTTTATTTTTTACAAATATTTGGCAACGGGGGTATTTTTTGTTATTATGAAATACACGGTATTTCATGAAGTTTATATTCTGATTTTTTTTCTCACAATATACATGATACTTTATATTTATATATGTATAAATATATTTAATAGGATCATTAAGTATATTAATTTTTATTAAGATTTTTTGTTTGCTAAACAAATTATTAAAATAAATGAATAAATAAGTGGAAAACATTTTGTATTGTTCAGAAGTAAAGAAACATGTTTTTCCAAGGCCAGTGCCTATTTTTAGTTGGTCTGTTGAAAGTCAGGAATCACTGACTTCTATTTTGTCTAACTTTAGAACGATCGTTCAACATAATTCTTTAAAAAAATTTTAAACAGTATATACAGAATAATGCATAACCATAAGATAAGATAATGTTTATTAACCAATTAAGGGCCCTCAATGGGACAATAAGTAACAGAGTAACAAAAAAAAAAAAAAAAAAAAACATTGAAAGGGAAGAACTTACTAGATTGACAGAAAATTATGGACAACAGCAGTTACATTACAGAAAACATTCAATATAAATGAATAAACCATGATTATCTAAAATATAAAAACTCGTGGCATATTAAAATGTAAAAATTTGCCAACAGAGTCTTCACAATTGAGAATATAATATAACTTTTGTCTATCTGATAAATTTGTGAAGGGAGGAACTTTTGATGATATAAATTTAAATAGTTCTTTCCTCACATTAGTATACTTTTCACACCTGAGCGTCTTGGAAATTGTCCGTGAATCCAGAAAAGACTAAAGTGGTACATTTTAGACCTCAATCGTTTAACTTGACGTCATTCCAATTCAAATGCTCAAGCAACGACATTTTTATTACTGATTCAGAGTAACAAAAAAAAAAAAAAAAAAAAAAAAAACATTGAAAGGGAAGAACTTACTAGATTGACAGAAAATTATGGACAACAGCAGTTACATTACAGAAAACATTCAATATAAATGAATAAACCGTGATTATCTAAAATATAAAAACTCGTGGCATATTAAAATGTAAAAATTTGCCAACAGAGTCTTCACAATTGAGAATATAATATAACTTTTGTCTATCTGATAAATTTGTGAAGGGAGGAACTTTTGATGATATAAATTTAAATAGTTCTTTCCTCACATTAGTATACTTTTCACACCTGAGCGTCTTGGAAATTGTCCGTGAATCCAGAAAAGACTAAAGTGGTACATTTTAGACCTCAATCGTTTAACTTGACGTCATTCCAATTCAAATGCTCAAGCAACGACATTTTTATTACTGATTCGTATTAATATTTAGGAATATGGTTGGACGATCACTAGTAATTAACGTTTGATAAAACCACGAAAGAACTATCAAAGTCGGCTAGTAGAGCTCTCGGTGCGGTTTACGCAAAATTTATTACATCAGGCGGTATGTCGTACAAAGTATTTACCAAAACTTTATAATTCAATGGTGGAGCCAGTATTGATGTACGGGAGTGCCATATGGGGAACAAAATCATATACCGTTATAAACACTGTCCAAAATAAGGCATGTAAATACTTTTTGTCCGTTGGGAAAAATACGTCAAACATTTCGACACGTGGTGATATGGGATGGCTTTTTTGTCTCAGTAAGCAACGCATTTCTTGTATAAGACTTTTATGTAAACGGATGGACCAAAACAGGAAAATATTTAAGGTTTGGCGTTGGGCATCGAGACGGAAAAAAGGATGGAATTATGAAGTGAATAAAACTGTAAATTTATTAAATGTAAACGATGAAGTGAGTAATGTTACTTTGAATACTAAATACGTTATGAAAACTGTAACCGAGAAGATCAACCTTCTTGACAATGATGAATGGTATAACGAACTTTTTAATGACCGTGGACACCAAAACGGTAATAAACTACGTACTTATAGACAATTTAAACAGGAACGAAACACTGAACTATATGTTGCAATGTTAATACCTATACAACATAAACGCGTTATGGCTCTGTTCCGCGCCGGATCGCTACCGCCAGCCATTGAAACCGGAAGGTATGCCAGGCCGCCAATTCCAGTTCATGACAGACTTTGTGTACTTTGTACGAATAATTGTGTTGAAACTGAAAAACACTTCCTTTTAAATTGTTCTCTTTATGATGACTTGAGATGGCTTTTATTTTCTGAATGTTCAAATCATATTGAAAATTTTGCTATTTTAGACGATAATCAGAAATTAGTTGAAATGATGAATTGTCCTGAAATTCAAGCATTTTTAAGCAAGAGTATTTTTAACTTTTTTATGAGACGAAAGTTATTTTTAGTTTGAGATACTAATTTTTATAGTTTTAGTAACCTTTGAATTTTACTACTTTTAAAGTCATGTAATATTTAAATGAAATAAATAATAATTTTTATCTACATAATTTATAATTTAATTTATTAAATGAATTTTTAATTGAATTTGTAATTATTTAAATGATAAATCGTTTTGAAATTGTACAAAAAACAAATTTTAGGAAATGTTATATTTACATATTTTTAAATGTGGAATGTTTTGTAGATATGTGTCTCATAAGCCAATCTCATGGCTGGGTACTGATTGTTTTAATGTATATTTTTATTATGTCATTGTATAATGTTCAATCAGTATGTGACACAATAATAAAATAAAATTTATTATTTATTTATTGATTAATAAGAATAAGAATATTTATTGTTCCAATCATGGGCCCTCAGAGGGGCAAGATATAACAACATATACAATATTGATTCATTAGCATAAATTACAATGAAAATAGAATAAAAACTATGCTGGACAGGACCAGAGTTATTAACCTCGTCTGATATTTAGACATGTTTTAGTGCTTATCTTGTTGTTTATACAATCAATTATATATAGCCCCAGTTTGAGTACTAATATATCTTCATTTGTAAAAAGCCATATAAATTTTGCCTCCTTTGGAAGATCTTTAAATTTTGAAAAGCTAACCTATATTATTAATCATGATTTCTCTGTTGTTATTATATAATGGGCAATTGAGTATAAAATGAAATTCATCTTCTGTTTGATTTGAAGAACATTTATCACATATTCTTTGCGAACGTTCTATATAGGGTTTCTTATATTGATCCCTTTCTATTTTCATTTCATGGGCACTTATACTTATTTGACATAAAGCCCTTCTCAATTGAAAGTTGTTAATTGATAAATATGTTTCTCGAGAAAAATATTTTTTTAATTTTAAAGTATGTATTAAGTTTTCCTTCTTGTTCTTCTGACTTTTTGTTCCAGTACTTTAAAAAACTATGACATAATTTATCTCTTACTGACTTTATTAACTCATTCATCTTTATTCGTGAATGTTGAATATTAAGTATTTGTAAGATAAATTTAATGGATGACAACCAACAGTCTGTGTTGTCTGAAACCATACTTTGATTAGCAATGTATGCATCAAATAGTATACCACTTTCCATTCGATCTATCCTTAACCAGTATTTTAACATTGACAAAACAACAGAGAAATACAATGGGTATCTGCCAAGTTTAGACTGTACAGCTAAATTTGTGGATCTTTTATTTACACCCAAAACGTATTTTAGTTATTTAAAATGAGATTTGTCTAAAAAATCATTTATATAAATCTGTTGAAACAAGTACTCATTTTCTTTTTTGCATGCTGCAGAATTTGTTTTAAACATTCCTGTAATTTAACTACCATACATCAGAATTGGTTTATTTTAAACATTCCTGTAATTTAACTACCATACATCAGAATTGGTTTAATTGTATGATCATATAAATGAAGAAGGGTGGAGATACTTGGATTGGATGAAGATAAGGCTCTTTGCAATTTGAATACAGCCTTCATAGATTTCTTATACATATCTTCTTTTCCTTGTTTAAAAAGTCCACTTGATGTAAATTTTATTCCCAGATATTTATATTGATTTACACACCCTTGAAAGTAAAATCGTCATGAAGGTGTTTACCAGGCCTATTAAAAATCAAAACCTGAGTTTTTGATAAATTGACCTCCAAACACCACTCTTCACAATATTTGTATAGTCTATCAAGTATCTTTTGTAAACCAGTCTTAGTATTGGAAAAAGTAATAATGTCATCAGCATACATAAGACAATCAATTACTCGACCATTTAGTCAACAGCATCTGGACACTCTTTCAAGTCATTAATAAATATCTTAAACAGGTTTGGGTTTATAACACCCCCTTGCCTAACCCTAACAAGTGAGTCAAAATTTGGTGCAAGATAATTTCCTATTTTTACACACAGTTGACTTTTATTATACATATCATTTGTATTTTGTAAAATTGTCCTCTGATCTAATATTTTAACATTTATATTTTATACCCGAGTGAATAACCCTATCGAAAGCTTTTTTAAAATCAATAAAGCATGCATAAAGTTTAATATGCTAATGTAAATGCACATGACGCATGAATACCACATATTACTTCGTTTCCATAGATAAGACGTATTTTTTTAAAGAGTGGGGATAATTTAGATGTTTGTCTGTCCATATTTTAAATTTTAATCCTAATATTATTAAAAATAAGAATAACCTTTTCCGAGGCCCATATTTCGCTCTGTGTTACATGATACATGTACTACATACACACACATATATATATATATATATATATATATATATATATATATATATATGTATTATCGTCATATTTATCTAAATGTTAGTCTTCATATTCAAATTTTATTATCTTTCTAGTTGGGATTTCAATAAACTAGTAATTAAATCTTACATCCTATATACAAAACTACCTACCAAATCATCGTAGGACAATCCTATCTGTTTACAACTCCATTATATCTGTCATATCTATATTGTTTTTACTCTGTTGGTAAGGTGAGAAATGTTATTGACATTGTCCTCGTATTACTTGAAAGTTTCTGATCTATCATCAGTTAATGCTTATATCTCCAAACAACTAAGATTAACCAGATAAAGTATTTGATAAATTACTTGTGTTTGTTCATTTTATTAAATAATGAATGTTACAATAACAACGAAAAAATTTATTATATTTTACAAATAGAAACCTCCCACTCACTGTCAGTAATTAACTTTGGTAAGGGAATAATCATTTGATCCGGAAACGGGGGTCTAGACGGTTACTTATATTTTTAGAAACACTAAAATACTCGGTGGTCTATCAATATTGTTAAACAATACAAATCTAAGATATGTCTATGAGACATATATCAAAAGCGATCCGAGAGCAACTATGTGATTTCTTGGGATGTGAAAAAGGAATATTTAGAAAAAAAAAAAAATCCCAAGATTAAAAACTTTGTCAAAAAGGCAGGCTACAACAGTAGTAACAATCTCCAAAGGTACAATATAGACAGTAACCGGTAAATGGATATTAGTAATATTATAAAATACAAAGGTACAATATAGACAGTAACCGGTAAATGGATATTAGTAATAATATTAAATACAAAGGTACAATATAGACAGTAACCGGTAAATGTATATCAGTCGTAATATTAAAAACAAAGGTACAATGTACATGATATAGACAATAACCGGTAAATGGATATTAGTAATAATCTTTGGATTTTTGGATGTCAAAAATAGATGGGAGGGGCGAAATTTTAATTTAATTTTTTTTCTTGAAAATTTGTTTTTTTTTGGGCGAAGATCAAATTAACGTGCGGCAAAATAAAATATTGTAAGAAATCCAAACTTTTACATTTTTTAGGCGTGGGCGAACAATTTTTTTTTTCGAATTGTTTGAAAAATTAAGAATTTGGGACGAATTTTCAGTCTTTTTGCAAAATGAGGCGGCAAAATTTTTTTTTTCTTAAAATTTACATAGTCCAAAAATTGGAGCGGCAAAGAACTAAAGATAATTTTGGTGTGGCCTAATAGTAATCACAGGCAGTAACAACATTTTTCAAAGTACAGTACAAAAAATTAACCCAGCAGCCTTCTTCTTCTGATATGTTTGAGAAGGTGGTATATAGGAAAATTTCCAGACTGCTTCATGCTAAGACAGCGTTTCGTTTGCAAGTGTGTTTTAACATATATCGACTTTAAATAAAACTTTTGATTTGATTGATTTGTGTTAAATTATGACATGCAAACCAATTTTAAATGTTTTAATGTGGTAGCAATTGTGGATAAACCTCCGGAAGGCGACCACTTATATGGCCACTACTGCCAAATTTAGATCTAACTGGCTCAGTGGTTTCAGACAAAAAGACAATACTTATTACTGAAATGTTGTATAGGGTCTGAATTTACATAGTGTTGACCATCTTGGTTGGCGTTATCGGTGACCGGATACAATGCTGACAGGGGAAAAGCTAAGACCCATTACTGCAGTTTGGTTCCAAAAGCTCCTAAATCTTCAACTGTGGAAGCCATCTTAATTGGGGGTCAGGATCATGAGACATATTTCAGAAAGAAGACCATCGCTCCCAAGTTTTGGTACAACTGGCTTATCAGTGGTGTTTTTTTTAAGACAAGAACGTAAGTGAATTTTTCTAAAGGGCCCCATGTTAAACTAAGTTTGACTATGGCGGCCATGTTCGTTGATGGTCCGGTTACTAAGTAATTGGATATAAAACGGAAAGAAGTTATAAAGACTTTCCTGCAAAATTTGGTTACTATTGGCTCAGGAATTTCAGACCAAGAGATCATTAATTGAATTTTCTCATAGCCTGTGTTAACTAAGTTTTGCTGTGGTGGCAATATTGGTAGGCAATGCAATTATTGGATAACATTCTGAAAGATGATATCTAACAAGAGAGCTGTCTGAGTGACATCAAACCGGGGTTTCCTTCTATTTCATTTTTACTGAGTTACTTTTCTTCAACAAAGAAGTCAAGGGTCAAGGTCAGATGTCAACATCTTAAGTACACGACACATCATCTTGAAGTACACTACCCACATATCAAAGTTTTAAGACAAAAAAGTTGCAGGATGGACATGATTAGCAATTTATTGACCTTGAGGTCAAATTTCAAGGTCAACATCCTTAGTATGCGACACATCATCTTGAGGAAACCTAAGTACACAACAAATATCCAAGGCCTAGGTCTTAAGGCAAAAAGGTTACAGGCCGGACACGAAGATGATCTAAAATGACCTACTTATTCACCCTAAGGTCAAGGGTCAAGGTCATAGGTCAACATTTTTGAAACATGACACATCGTTTTGAGGTGACATATCTACATACCATAGATCTAAGGTCTAGGTCTTAAGACAAGAAAGTTATAGGCCGGACACGATTGGCAGCCGCCCAAAAATGACCTATTTATTGACCTTGAGGTCAACGGTCAAGGTCAGTATTCTTGGTACACAACACATCATCTTGAGATAACCTACCTACACACCAAAAATCCAAGGCCTAGGTCTATAGACAAAAAAGTTACAGGCTGGACACGAATATGATCTAAGATGACCTATTTATTCACCCTAAGGTCAAGGGTCAAGGTCATAGGTCAACATTTTTGAAACATGACACATCGTCTTGAGGTGACATATCCACATACCATAGATCTAAGGTCTAGGTCTTAAGACAAGAAAGTTATAGGCCGGACACGATTGGCAGCCGCCCGCCCGCCCGACTTCACCAATTCAATAACCGGATTTTTCCAGAGGAAAACCCGGGTAAAAACCATTGCCGCCAGGTTTGGTTTCGATTGGCTTAGTGGTTTCAGACAAGTGAATTGTACCACAGAGTACTATACTTTGTTTAACAACTTATTATGTTTGTCTGTGGTGGCCCTCGTGGTTGGTTACCCGGATCATTGGATATATTTTAGAAACAGAATAATAAAACCATTCATGCCGGCAACTTTGGATCCAATCTGCTCTGTGGTTTCAGATGAAAATATCTAAATAAGTTTTCTATAGGAACATATGTTTGCCAAGTTTGCTTGTGGCGGCCCTCTTTGTTGACAGTCTAGATCAACAGATAAAAAACGACTATCCAATGACCATTGCTTCAAAGTTTGGTTCCAAACCATTGACATCTTAGGTTATTATGAATGTTGATACAGATAAGAAAACTTTTTATTTAGACTGCGATAGAGGAATACTGTAAATTTGGATATTATTTTCCACATTACTGGAAAGCACAGAAAATTCACAATTTATGCCCCGTCCACGAATGTGGGAGGGGCATATAGATTTACCTTTCTAGTCAGGGTCATCGGACATAATTCTGAAAGAAAACAACCTAAGGACCATTGCTGCCAAGTCAGGTTCAAATTGGTCAAGTGGTTTCAGACAAGAAGATTTTTTTTAATTTAATGAATTTTCACATAGGGTTATATGTTAAATTAAGTTCGGATGTGGCAGTCATCTTTGTTCATTGTCTGGTTCATCAGACACAATTCTGAAAGAGGGCCATCTAAAGACCATTGCTGCCAAGTCTAGCTCCAATTGGTCAAGTGGTTTTAGACAGGAAGATTTTAAATTGAATACTCCCATAGGGTCCTATGTTAAACTAAGTTCGCCTGTGGCGGCCATCTTGGTTGATAGTTGGAGTCATCCAACACAATTCTGAAAGAGGACCATCTAAGACCTATTACTGCCAAGTCTGGTTGTAATTGGCTCAATGGTAACAGTCCTGGGTCATCTGGAAACAATTCTGAAAGACCATCTTAGGACCATTGCTACCAAGTCGAGTTCTAATTGACTCAGTGGTTTCAGACGAAAATAATTTTAACTATATTTTCCCATTACTAAGGTCAGCTGTGGCAAACATCTTGGTTGAAAGTCTGGGTCATCAGGTACAATTTGTAATGTAATGTAATGCATTCTCAAGTAATGTGTAATGTAATGCATTACATTCCAAAATATGTCAAATTTTCAAAGTAATGCATTACATTTCTATGTAATTGACCCCAGGTCCGTCTATGTGCAGGAGGATGGGCATCCATGTTTTACAGACACACATTATCTAGTTTTCTACAGATTTTAACATGCTTATCCTGTTATGTTTTTCACATTAATAAAAGCATCATATTAATTCTGATATTTAGAGTGCACTGACTGCAATAATGATTCAATAAAGCAGAATATCTTGGTATAATTAGAGACAAACCAAAACAATATTTTTTTAAATATTTTATTTTGTTCCATAACAAAAAAGAATCCATCTTGTATAAATAACAGAAAATAAAGCCTGATTTCTGTATATTGCATGGTATTAAATTCTGAAAATTCTCAGTTTCATTTTACAAATACAACTGAGGACCATAATATTGTGTGGAATCACAGTACTTAACTGAACGAAATATATAGGATTGACAAAGTTAATAATGATCTATACTGATTACTGAAACATTCTATTAAAGTTTTTTGAAAAGTGAAAAAAATGTGTATCAGGCCTGAAGCCATGCTCCATCAAGAAGTAAATGTTATTCAATTGTGAATAATGTGAATTTCAATTTAATTTGTGAAATGGAGAAATATTCTTACATTTGTAGATTTTAAATTTTGAAAAAAAAAAAAAACAGAAAAAGAAAGAAAAAAAGAGGTACAAAATTGTTTGGTTACAAAGGAACAAAAAGATGTTTGCTTTTTATTGAAATATAGGCAATAAAAATTTTATGAAAAACTCTATTTTCAAAAACCATTAAGAAATGCTAAAATTTTCATAATAATTTGTCTCTTTTAAGATATATTTAACAGAAAGACAAAGAATTATTTAGTATTCCAAATGTTAGAAATTAAATTTTCTTGAATAAACAACCAAAGATGAGCTCCAAAATCTGACAACATAGTATGATTATGAAAAATCATGCATTGATCAGCTTATGTGTTATTTCACAGATCTTAACGTATTTAACATTTTAATATTTCCAAGAAGGCTTCTAGAAGGTTTACACATATTATACTCTAATTTTAAATTTCATTCTGGTATTATGAATTCTGTTTTTTGATTTTGGTTTTTTACATTTATGTATATTGGTTTTGTTATTAAATATTTACCTCAAATAGTAATCTACTAGTATTTAGGACTGACAGACACTTTCCAATTTAGTTTATTACCTCCCCTGATTTCTGACTGCACTCATAAAATTGAATGTGTTAAAGTAACCCAATTACTACCTGTTCACACATATAATAATTCTGGCTGCACACAAATAGATCATGTGGCATCAAATGTAAATTCTTTTACTTATTCCAATGAACCATTGATTCTTTATTTCATGATATCTGGGTCTTGCACACTAATTACCTGTCTATAGAAAATCAAGTAGAGTTGCAATTGACGTACATATTTAATTTCTGACAAATTTGAGAATGAAAACGACAATAAAATTGGATTATAAGTGTTAATTAAAATTAAAAATTTTTTTCCTGACAATTAATACCATCCACCGTGTTTCAATTATAAGAGTGGGCAACCAAATTTAAACTGTATACTAAGATAATTAGAATATTAATGATTCAATATTATAACATAAATAATTAACTAAATAGATGTTAAATATGTTAATACCACCAAAAGTTATAAATCCTGTTATAAATGAAAATACTGCTTTCTGTCATCTTATTTTAGTGGACATGTTAAATATATAGAGAAGAGTGTAGAATTAATTGATGGTACATGTATCTACCATGAAAAAATAATTTGATATGCACATTCATCTGATCATTCAAATATGGCCAATAAAAGGATTTTTAAATTCACAAGAAATTTCAGGATTCAGAAATTTTCATGTTGAGGTTTCAAATCTTATGAAAAATTAAGGCTATTTTGGGACACAAAAAGGCAAGTCTTAGTACGCATACTCCTAAAGAGTGAGGCATCACATCTATGAATAAATTATTGTTAAATTAAAACTTATGCAGAACAAGTTTGATAACAGAATATTATCTGTAAAGAAAAGTCAAGTTAAACACCTCATATTTCCTTTTTGGATATAATGATTAACTCCCTATTCCCAATAAAACATCTGCTGTGTTGTTTCACACTGTGTTCACACCTGTAACCGCCACACTTCACACTCTTTGCATAATAAATATATACAAATATTTACAAATTAACAGGACTGGCAGCTTATGGCTGGAACAGGAAGTCTACGAATCACAAGTCAATGAATGATTATAAAAAAATTAGTTACATGACTTAATACACACCAATTACACGAGATCGGAAAAATACAACAAAATATAAATAACAACAAAATACACATAACAACTTGACTTGTATATAAAAACATTTAACAAAATGTTAAAACAATATATTTTATATAGACAAACAAGACAGGAAACATTGAAACATAAAATAGACTACATAACCTAAAAAATACCAGATTGTAAAATCAGCATTGTTCTCTCTTATTTCAACTTAAATTATTGTTTTTAGGGCAGATCCCAGACACCTATCTACTCACCTTTTTTTACATTTCTTATTTTTGTACCAAAGCACAAAAAGGTAAAAATTAATTTGAAATTTGCTTATCTCAAGTTTTATAAAAATTTTATAAGAATTGAAGATTTTATTCCATACCCCCAACATATTTTCTTGAAACACAAAGAACACATTACAACTGATCTTCATAAATTACCATTTAAAAAAAATAGACAAATTTAGTATTAAAGTGTTTATATTTGATTCAAGTTTGATGTTCAAGCACAGTAGGAACTATTTACAACTTTAACATTTACCATTGATTTATGCTAGACCAGAAAATTGGAAATGAATTTATTGGTGTCAAAATATATTGCATTCTGGAGAGCAAATTGTCTTTTTTTTCAAAATGAATAAACAAAAAAAATCCAAAGTAGCTATTTCAGTATATGAATAAGAAAATAAAATACAAATTTTACATACATTAATAGTAAAAACACTGAACATGGCAGGCACTTAAATTTTCTGTTGGGACAAAATAGTCTAACTTACCAGATGCACTTCTATAAATGCTTTCTATGGAGTTTTAGCTCCCCTGGTCCATGGCAGAAGAGTTTTAGAAAATATTGACACATCAAAACTGATTAATCAACAGACAGATATAATGGAAGTTCAGGGAAAGAGAAATGAAATCTAATTCCCTATTTTGTATAAAAATTTGATTTAGATTATAAGGTGTATAGTCTGTATATATTTTCTATTGCAAATTTGCCATTGTATATACTGGTGCTAAAAAATTATATTCTATCCATTTATAAATTTTCCACATGCAAAAATATGAGGAAAACTATAAGTACCATTTTTGCTCATCAAAATAGTTTTTTCAAGTCTAAAAATTCATAAATATCACAGGGAGAAAGCTGACACCGGTAGCTGTCATCCCAATATGGCTGAGTAAATAATGGTAAGTTCAGCATGACTGCTATTAAAAAAAATTAAAAAATTTACAAGAAATAAGTAAACTTGCTCTCTGTCTTATAAATTAATGCAAAGCAAAAATACTGAAGGTTCATGCAAAGTATTTTTTCCGCTTCATTAATGTTCTAATTGTAACTGTAAAACGTTTTGTCAGATATTCTAAATATAATTACTTTATGCATCAAAATAAAAAATCAAGTTATAGAAATTATCTTTCACTATAGAGCCTTACAATAAGTTATGACAAACAAAACTTTTTAGTTTGACAACAAGTTTTACACATTGGAATATGATGTTATGTGTGCTCTGTTCAAATGCTTTTTGGGCTACTTATCTTTATATATGTTGAAAATTCAAATAAATGACTAAAAATTGATGGATTTGTTTTTACAAGTCAATAAATTTTTAGGCGAAAGTTTTGACTTTTGAGAGAAAAGTTTAGGAAAAAGTGGTACTATAGAAGATATCTGCAATTATAGCAAATATTTAATTGTCCCTTTTCGTGAAAATCTATAGAAATCAAACGATTCATTTATTTTCCTACAGCCCTATCCCCACCAATAATTATGATTAACAGAAACCTGGCCATGCCCTTATGGACCTCAATCTTTTAAGAATTCCAGTAACTGACAGCTTCAGGGATTTGTGGGAAGAATTAATCCACCCCTTCCATTTCAAATAGTAACATAATTATTCCTACAGAGTCATCTCCCCTCTTATTTCAGATTTATAAATTATTTACCTACTTTTGTTTTTAAAATTAACCTATGATAAATATTTGCAGTTCACACAGAACACTGTGTATCTCTCTCCCACTCAGATTTGGTAAAACATATGAAAACTGATATGTAAAAATATAAATACAAAATATAAATCTTGAGGTATTATACATAATACAAATATAGAATACTTTAAACATCACAGCATTCAATTATCACAGAAGGGAAAAAGAACAAGTAAAGATAATTATATACACAAAAACACAAGACAACATAAAAACTATTTTGTCTTTACTTTAAGGTAAATAAAAACAGATTAAATCATAAGCCAAAAGTCTGCTATGTATAAATGTTCCTTACAAATTTTGCTATTTTGTGAGAAATTGACGGTTTTTAAACACTATTCTACTGAAACCAATGTGAAAATCTATTTCTTTCAATTAACCCTTAATGAACTGGATATGAAGTAAGCTCAAAAGGTATTTAATTTTTTAATTTCCTTTATTTGAACAAAAATAACAAACTACAAATAAATTACAAAATGTATCCACAGAATACATATGCCTTAGGCATAGATACATGTGTATGTATCTTGGGGAAAACCTCACATTTAACACTTTAGTATATTATCAAGGGGTAACAACTCTTCAGTTAGAAATAAATTTAAATTAGTCAATAATGTGTGATAAGTAAGTCAGTACACTGTATTAAAATTTAATATAATTGGAGTGGAGAATGCTCAAAGTCTCCAGCAAACAAATTGCATTACGACGATTTACAACCTGGAGACAGTCATTTTGAAATTCATTTAAATCTAACTATATCAGTGTCTATTGGTACCTAACAATATTTCTGAATGAAACAATTTGGTTAAGATAAATATGTTTTACTGAACAGAGACTTCAAATTTCGTCATTTCAACCATTAACATGAAAATAAATAGGTAATATATCAAATTTAAACTTGATACTATGTTAAATAGTATTTAGCAATATTTCAAAATCTACGACATAAATAAATTACTGCTTTGAAATCTGGACAGATTTAAAATCATTTTGTTTAAGTCCCAGTATGGAAACTAAATTTGGATGGACTATGAAAGCATGACAATGTCCCCATCAGATAAACTTTGGGAGCATACAGAAATGAACACATCTTTTAAAATATGTAAGCTTTAAATTCCAAGTGGTATATTTCTATCAATTAAAAAGTTTAACACTGAATATAACCCTCAGTGAATTATTACTTAATGTTCGACTATATATCACAATAAGAACACATTTATCAAATACAATGTTTCCAAATTGAAGTACACATCATCTTAAAGCATTTATTTTTTTATAAATATTGCCATTGATTAAAACTGTTTTTCAAAGAAAATATGCCTGTAAAAAAAAACTCCTGAACTGTCTTGGGACAAAATAATCTTCATTTCATGTACAAGGAGAATGTTTCCTACAAACAGGACAGCATGGTATAATATGTTAAATCATTAACACCAGGTTGAGCTACTTCTGTGATATTTTATTGAATCATCAGTTATTCATTTGTATGCTTCCTTATTTGATGGAAAATTTCTAATTAAATTTAACAAAATGATTTAAATTAAATACCAATTCAAATTTTCAATATAAATATTTTTTAAAATTTTGCCTAAATCCAGGAAAGGATTTTATTTCAAAAGTTTCATTAGTAATTTGTTACAAGAAAGTATGGATATATAAAATCACTATTAACAATAAATCACCCATCTGCTGAAGAGCTGTTTACGTGTGGTTTCCTTGTAAAACTAAAAGCTCTCTACAAACACTGGTTCTAGCTACGTGAACAAATATCTAGTATTGCCTAAATATAAATGAAAAAATATTTTATACATAATGGCACATGAAAATATGGTTTTATGTAACACATATAGGTGGTTTTACTAGCTGTATCCCCCATGACTGACTAATTTCTTTACTTTCTCCAGAACCAGGGGAATGTTTTGTTTGTACAATCTTTCATTACTTAGATCTATATAACTGTAACGAGCCAACAACTTTCGCACTTGATCAGGAGCACTTTCAAGAGGAGAGAACCTAAGTAACACTGGTACAATTGGTTTGTGAAAAGTTTCTGCCAATGTCAGATCCTTTTTACAGTTATCACTTTGAAGGTATTTAGGTGTAAGACAGGTAAGGACCACTGAGGCTGCCTTCATGTTTCTCTGAATCTGACTCTGTAATGTCTCCATACCGCTGTCAAGAGGATGTGTAATACTGCTCCGAGAACTTTTGCTACTGGTTCCTCTAGGTGGCTGATTCATGTTGATGTCAGCCCAGCACTGAAGGCCATTGTTTTCCAGTAAGTTTTTAATGTCCACTACCTTTCCTTGCATGTCCCACTGATAACTTATGAACACTTGGGGTTCTCCATCATCTTTAGATACCTTTGAAACTCCATCTAAGAAATATTTAAAAGAATACAGGTCAAAAAGATCCCTGTCTTCAATGCTTATGAGCACAATAGTACTTTTAATAGGTAATCACAAGAGAGTAACCATATGTTGAAAATGGATAGTGAAAATCTGCCAACAAACATCTTTTATGCCAGTTGTCAAAACAAACGAATTATCATTAACACCAGGTGGAGCTAATATAATATGTGACTTTATTAATAATATATATGTGACTTTATTTTAATTCCTTTAACTAATTCTGTTGTTTGATAAATTTGTATCTAATAAAAATTCTATGTTTTTGTACATAATTCTTTGAAATAATTCAGAGATTATGTTTACACTAATTGTCACTTAAATTTGACTACTGTATGGTCACTCATGAGACTATTGCAGAAATTTCATGCCTTGCTTGACACAGGAAAACTGAAAAAAGAATTTAACTGCATACCAGCAAGGACGTATATTATGTTAGTTATACGTCCTTGATACCAGTTATCACTGTCTTACTGTTTAACTGACCTATCACAAAATTGTTGATGCTGCCACTATCAGTTGAAAAGCAACACATTTATCTCACCTTATGCAACTTTTGTCACAGGGGAGACAAACACATGAATACTTAAAACTTCTTTAACACTATCAAGTATAGTTGGAATGCTTTTGAAACAATAAAAACATCTCAAATATCTTAGTCTCTCTGGTTTTGAGCAATAAGGTATGACTTTTCCAGTAAACCACATTTAACTTGTCATTTTGCTAAATTGGTTACTTATGCATAAATACAAGTTTATAATGTCTACATGTAAACCCTCTGATAATTTCATTTCAACTGATATGAGTAGCTTCTCTTTATCTGCAATTTTTCTCTATACCTTTTATCCAAATTTTATTACTATTTTAAAATTTCATTTCAGTTCAAAAGGTAAAAAAAATGTGGGTGACATCATTCTGAAAATGATTGTCTGATCATCAGTCAGTCAAGGCTTTAATCTTAAATTGCACAGCAGTTTCAGATTTGTATTTAAGCATTGTTTCCTAAATTTTCTGTTTTTAAAAATGGTGTAATTTCTTCCTGGTTGGGACTGCTAAATAAATTCTGAAGAAGGACCACTTCATGTTAATTCAAAAGTTTTGGGGTTCTTTCCATTATGCGTTATGTACCACAGTGGTTCTTTAAAAATGATGTACCAGATGAACCAGAAGAGGAATTAGTGAAAGTCGCTACATACCGGACAATGGAAAGCGCTCCTGGTCTATAATGGCAAAGCAGTTTCTGAGAGGATTTTTTAAAATTTATTGGGGGCTGAATTTTCTATTTTCAAGAACGACCGCATAGTAATATCAGAGGTATTGGGGATTCTGTAAAAAAGGACCATTCTACTGATTATCACATTTGGAAGCAGTTTTTTACAGGATATTTTATTTATTATTTGAACAGAAAATTAGTTATGAAGACAAAGTGATTCCAATTGCTCATTTAGCCTTTTAGGTCAGATACACGTCTAAGCTAAAATATAATTAACAAGGTATAATTGAAACTGGATGCAGTTTCGAATGTCTCCCAAACGAAGCTCATATCATAAGAAGTAATAATATATATGGTTATAGGGTGGGGATCTCAATGGTTTTCAGAATATTTAGTATTTTATCATTTAAGGGGGTGGGGCATGACCCCCCCTCAGACCCCCCTATGGTACCAAATGATTTGTCTTATCATAAGGAGTAATAATATATATGGTTATAGGGTGGGGATCTCAATGGTTTTCAGAATATTTAGTATTTTATCATTTGAGGGGGTGGGGCATGACCCCCCCTCAGACCACCTATGGTACCAAATGATTTGTCTTATCATAAGGAGTAATAATATATATGGTTATAGGGTAGGGATCACAATGGTTTTCAAAATATTAAGTATTTTGTTATTTGAGGGGGTGGGGCATGACCCCCCCTAAGACAACGAAATGGAGGGTATAACATAATACCTCGCCACTTCGTGTGGCAGGGTATAAAAACTTAAATATCCAAGGTAACAGGTAGTATTTCAAAGTTAAGATCACAAATGATCAAGTTATATCACTTTTCCCATAGACTTCTATAGTAAAATTTTGCAAAACCCCACCCCCTTTTGAGACCCCCAAAATATATGTTCCCTCCCACAGATTGAAAATTTTTTTTCGGGAGGCGCATCTAGGAATATGGGCCTATCAAGTCGTATGATATCAAGCGATTCCGTCTATTTAGTATTTTATCATTTGAGGGGGTGGGACATGACCCCCCCCCTCAGACCCCCTATGGTACCAAATGATTCGTCTTATCATAAGGAGTAATAATATATATAGTTATAGGGTGGGGATCTCAATGGTTTTCAGAATAATAAGTATTTTGTCATTTGAGGGGGTGGGGCATGACCCCCCCTCAGACCCCCCTATGGTACCAAATGATTTGTCTTATCATAAGGAGTAATAATATATATGGTTATAGGGTGGGGATCACAATGGTTTTCAAAATATTAAGTATTTTGTTATTTGAGGGGGTGGGGCATGACCCCCCCTAGGACAACAAAATGCAGGGTTATAACATAATACCTCGCCACTTCGTGTGGCGGGGTATAAAAACTTAAATATCCAAGGTAACAGGTAGTATTTCAAAGTTAAGATCACAAATGATCAAGTTATATCACTTTTCCCATAGACTTCTATAGTAAAATTTTGCAAAACCCCACCCCCTTTTGAGACCCCCAAAATATATGTTCCCTCCCACAGATTGAAAATTTTTTTTCGGGAGGCGCATCTAGGAATATGGGCCTAGCAAGTCGTATGATATCAAGCGATTCCGTCTATTGGTTTATGAGAAACGGTGCACACAAGTGTTCGAAAAAACGCGCCCGGAAGAAGAAAAATAAGAACTGAGCAAAAACAACATGTCTCCAAACTTCGTTTGGGAGACATAATTATGAGTGCATTTTGCATTATGTATATAACCTATATCCATTTTTATATTAATTGCTTTCTTCGTATTTAATAAATTAACATCCTGTATACAGAATGATGGTGTCACATTTAACAAACATTCTCATACTTTTGAGTACAGCAAGACTTTCCAGTGGTTTTAACCCTTCAGCCATTTTATTAAGATAAGACTGTTCAAGTACAACTCCAGGGACTCGTCTTAAAGGCTTTATATGGTGTTCAAGTACATCTAAACTCTCATTATACATCTTTGTCTCAAAATCAATAGCTGGGCAATCAGCTGTGAATAAAAACATAATAACAGAAGAAAATCAATTGAAAAAGAGAAGTGTCAATTACATGTAAAATTAAACAATTTGCAATAAATGTCTCTAGCATGCTATAAAAGTAAGCAAAAGTACCTTTGTCATTATCAGTGAGTGGGTGGATGGTAAAAATGTAATAGAAAACATGCTGCTATTGTCTTCTTACTGTTTTGCTGCTTATTATATAGAATACTGCATTTGTTTAGAATTTTAAGGCAACTACTGTTTGTCTTGTTAAAGAGCCTCAATGAAGCCCTTGTTTAATCTCATACACAGAGCGATACATTTTTTAACTTGGCTTATTGGAAACTATTTTTAAAATGTACTTTTATTTGTAAAAAAAATACCTAATACTGCTTTCAACGATGGTCTAAGACCAGTCCAAACATTTTTAAACATGGCCGTCACTAATTTCTTTCCTAACCAATCAGCAAACAGAACCTCATGAAAAACAAAGGGTGACAATGTAGCAGCATCAGTTAGTACCACAATGACATGTGTAGCTGTTGCCATGTGAGGACCATTTATCTGTAAAAATTCTTCTTTAGATTTTCCTAATTTTAAACTGTCATGATGAATCACCTACAAAGTATAAAGATGAACATTAATATTCCATAAAAGATACAATCACAGTACTTGTAAACTGAAACATGTTTTTTGTATCATTAAAATTAAAAGATTCAGTAAATTCTGGCATAAAAGCACCAAACATGTTTGAAATCTATTCAATACACATATGTACATGTGTATATATAGAGGTTACAAGTGCTAAAACATGTACATCTATCTGACAGATAGTGATTGGAGAATCTGTCAGCACATAAAAGCACAACACTACTTTACTGTTTATTGTACTACAAGTCTAAAAAATAATTTCAAGATACAAAATTTCACTCATATGAGCTTAGATCTACAAACTACATGTAGATGCTCTCAGGAGCTTATTTTGCTCATGCACTATCTTACTAATCTAGTTACAATGAAATCTTCATGACCTCCAGAAAGAACTTGTAGTATTTGTCATTTTTGTTTGTTGACTTTGAAGTCAGACACAATTTTGATAATGGATCTCCTATTAACCATATCTATGCATTACATATACAATGCTCCCTGCTAGCAAAGTAGTTCAGAGACGATTTTCAAGTGTTTTTTTTTGCCATTTTTACTATTCTAATCACTGTGACCAAACTGGTCCATGATCTGAACCCTTCAGATATTTCTGAAAAGAAACAACTAAGAAACAAATCTAATAAATTTGGGTCCAACTCTACTGTGAGTCAGAAGTTTTAGGACAAGATTTTTTTTAGTAGCAGAACACATGTATATATATTGCTTCAAAGACTACTTGCATTTAATTTAGTTCAAACTGACTCAGTAGTTTCAGAGCAGATTAGCAGATATTTTTGTATTTTTTCTATTTTAAGTTTCAGCTGCAATATTGGTCCAAGCTATCATAAACCAGTCTATCAAACTTTTGTCCCAATTACCATTGTGCTTCAAGGAGATCTTTAAATATTTGTTTTGCTGATTTTTCTATTTTTGCTCTAATGTCTATAATGAAAACCACACTGGTCCAAGATCCATAACTCTGATCTATTCCATCAAATTATGGTCCAAACTGTCTCAGACAAGATTAAAAATTAAAATTTTAATGATTTTTTTTATTTTTAGTAATGGTGGGCATATTGGTTGGAGATCAGAACCATAGACAATTTTTTAAGGGAACCACTAAAAAACCACTCCTTGGTTACAGTGGTTAGAGAAGATTTTTAAAGGGAACATCACAATGACACATGATGGACACAAAGTGATGGCAATATATCTCTGTGACATTTGAGCTAAAGTGAAGAATGTTTCTGCATGTATGGAGACAGACTCTACTTCAATAGGGATTGTAAGATTATAGTTGTCTTACTACATCTACTGTTTCATACAAAAATTCAAAAGTCTCTCATTTTTCACAGTCATTACCATCTTTTTCAAATCTGAATAATTTTTACGGCCTTACAAATATGTCAAGTTATATGGTGATAAATGACCAGAAAAAAATATGTATCTAAGTAGGTCTAAAAAGAGGTATTACAAAGATATATAAGTGTAGTAACTAAAGAGACCTATAACATCAAAACAATATATAAATTACATCAAACAAGAGAGTGTTGTTCGCAGTTATTTTATGATCACTTCACAGTTCAATTGACTATAAACAATGTTAAATAGCTCATAAATTTTAGTAAGAATTATTTTATACTGAATTTTACGATGATGATGATGATGACAAATTGGTCAATATTCAGGTTATTATAGAAAATAAGCAATCTTTTTGTTCAAGACTTTGAATTTTTTTTATATATTCTGAAATATTGGGCATTTCAAATTTTATATACCGGGTAGCTACTTGTGAAGACCATTATTAAAACTAACATCTGATTCTTTAAAATTTTAATTTCTCGAATTACTCTCTATGGCTCAAACTGTTCTTTTTGTTCAGTGTTTGAATGGTCAAAGTTCTATGTAAATATAGGAAGATATTAAAATTATTTGTGCATATACATACATGCGTATGAGCTTTAGAAAAATGAAGCTTTTTTTCCCTGTGATCAAAGTTTCTGTATGAACATAATATTAAAATATATTTGTTTGCGCTTTGACTCTGATTTGACTTCACTTGGACAATTGAATATAATACATTTTTATGTATATTGTAATACTAGGTAGTTATGAAAGTAATACCACACTCCCCTACAGAAATATTTTTTTGTTTAGTTGCTGTTTTACGCTGTTTTCAGCACATTTGGCTATTTCGCGGCGGCCAGTTTTTATTGGTGGAAGAAGCTGGAGTACCCATAGAGAACCACTGCCTTCGGTAGGAAAATTGGCAATCCTTGTCAATTAAGATTGGAGTCGAACACACCCCGCCACAGGTGAGATTCAAACTCTCAAACCCAGCATTGACAGGCTAGTGATCATTAGTAGTCGTGATGAACTACCTAGACCACTTGGCCACCGACGCAACCCCCTCTTACAGAAATAAGATCATCTGGCCTTCCTCATATTACACTGTACATGTACAGCGTTCTATAACTTGATAAACCTAAATCGCCCTCCAGGTTAAGCCCTGTAAGTTAATAATATTTATTTTGGTATTCACATGTATTCAATTGATGGAATTATAGGGGACAATTGTACAGAAATATTTCGGAATCAGGTTTTGTAACTGATTTTTTAGTAACTTATACAGTGAAATAATGTGATAAAATTCTATCGTTTAAATAATAATATAGGCATTTCAACTGTCCTTGAATACATATACTCCACAGATTTTGTGAAAATTCTGATTAAAAATGTAATTAGACTTTCTTCCATGATTAATTTCAGAAATGTTCTCAAATGTTTCACCATGATAAGGTCTTCCATTGTTATTTAATCCAACCTTGATAGGTTTTATCCAAAGGAAAATCCTTGTCAATCAATACTCTGAATCAATACTGTATCTTCTAATATTAATTTCATGTAAATATACTTAGTGTTATTAAATCTGACCTGTCAATGTAAGATTCTACCTGGTTAATTTAACACCATTGAAAACAATTTGCAAGTCTATTTTTCCAAATGTTTATAATTTTAAAAGGATTGGTTGTAACTAGTACTGTACAGACTATTGACAATACAATGTACATGTACATGTAGTCGATCCCCTCTAAATAATTACTATCGGGTGAATTATATATAATTAAAAGTAAATATATATACAATTGACAAATATTTACGTTATTATTCATTTTCCAACTGAAAATTAACACATGTTTATCACACAACATTTTCTACTAACAGTAATTACTTATATAAAAAGGACCATTCAGGTTCAAATGTATTCTCATTACAACTTCATTTAAATCAATCTGTAAAGTATAAAGCAGTACATGTGCACTTGAATAAATTTATTAAGGCAAGCTATTCAAAGCTGGCTACATATTTTTTATTCACACGGCCTCTTGCTTATACATGTACATGTAGTTCAATGTAAAGTAGGAAATTCAGGATGGAAATACAATTTGGTGTAGAAATGCATTGGCAGAGTACCAGAAAGTACTGTGTTATCTAAAGAAGCGAATGACCCCTGCCAATAATGCATATACATGTAGTAAGATGCCAGTAAAAAAATTCAGTCATAGCTATTTTTTAAACAGGTCCAGATACATGTACATGTACTTGTAGTGCTGATCTCTGATGTAATTTTCATGAAAATCTGATGAGACATGTAAACATGAATGTTTACAAAGTCCATTTTCCATATTTTGACTATTCGAAGGGGTATAACTCAATGAATGTAAATTGGTTGGTTTTAATTTTTAATTTTGTCCAAGACATTGATGAAAATCTTGAAACAATTATAGACATGAAATTACAATTTCATTTGTCCCAAGAAAATTAAAATCTGACAGTTTATTTATAAAACCTGCAAGCATGCCAGAACTTCCACCAGAAAGATCTAAATCCCCCACTCTGCATTGTGGTAGGAGACAAAAATCATATCAAAATGTAGCATTAAATGCCTTTAAGGCCTTTAATAACATCTTTGGTGGAATGGCTCTTGGATGTTCCACTTTCAAAATTGTGTCCAGACCTTCAGCAATTATGGCAGATGTTACAATTTAGCAATTTAGCACATAAATGTTTCTTCTGGGTGCAGAGCATGAATGAAAGCCTTAACAGACGAATCATTTGCTACAATTATCAATTACCACATAAACTTTTTAGTCAAGTACCTTCAATCCTTTATCTTGGACAAAAAATACAATAAATTTGCCAAAACACTCTTTGATAACTTATCTTTTTTAAATGAAGCACCCAGAAATGGTTTAATTTATGGAATTATATTGGGGATAGTAAACATAATATCTTGGTACATTAAAAGAGTATGCACAGGTCAAAAATGAAGCATACACATTGTAACCAACATCTTCCACTGTTCATTTCTAATTTTCTATACATATACATTGTAAATATACAAAAATGTACCAAGGATGAAATGTGGAATCGTTTATTTGACCAAAATTTATAAGTTTTAAGGAACATAGCTCTGAGAAAATTCTGTTTATTGATAATGGAAGACAAAAGATCTGTTACTGTACTCACAGAATTTTAAGGAACTGAAAAATCGAACAGCGTTCCGAAGTCCCCCGCCGCTAGAGCATCAGAAACCCTTGGACAAGTGAAACATTACAAAATTTTCTCAAAGAGAGAGAATAGAAGGACAAACAATTTGTGGTTATTGCTAAAGTTTTTTTATAAGTTAATGAGTGCTATGAAGACATTTATACAATATGGGTATAGTGTTGAAATCTTATTTCACCATGTGTATTGAGAATTTATACAAATGTACATTTACTCCTTTTCAATAAACAGAAATGCTTTGATCAAAAGTATTCCGACTAACAAACTCTTAAAGACAGTATTTTTCAATTTTATAAGTTTCGATAGGAGTTTATGTATAAAACCTCCCTTTAGGTCCAAGTGTATAAATATTATTCCAATGCAAGGAGAATATAAATTTTCTAGAACACTTAGATGAACATTTTGTCAATTTTCAAAGTTATTAAGGGGCATAACTCCTACAAAAATATTTCGACATGACTCATCTTCGAACTCCCTTGAGTTAAAGCTACTGTATAAATATTATCCAAATCGGTCAAGAAATAAATTTGCTAGAGCGCTTACATGAAATATTGTCAATTTTCTAAGTTATTAAAGGGCATAACTCCTACAAAAATATTTCGACATGACTCATCTTCGAACTCCCTTGAGTTAAAGCTACTGTATAAATATTATCCAAATCGGTCAAGAAATAAATTTGCTAGAGCGCTTACATGAAAATTTTGTCAATTTTCTAAGTTATTAAGGGGCATAACTCCTACAAAAATATTTCGACATGACTCATCTTCGAACTCCCTTGAGGTATCATTGAGTTAAAGCTACTGTATAAATATTATCCAAATCGGTCAAGAAATAAATTTGCAGGAGCGCTTACATGAAAATTTTGTCAATTTTCTATGTTATTAAGGGGCATAACTCCTACAAAAATAATTCGACATGACTCATCTTCAAACTCCCTTCAGGTATCATTGAGTTAAAGCTACTGTATAAATATTATCCAAATCGGTCAAGAAATAAATTTGCTAGAGCGCTTACATGAAAATTTTGTCAATTTTCTAAGTTATTAAGGGGCATAACTCCTACAAAAATATTTCGACATGACTCATCTTCGAACTCCCTTGAGGTATCATTGAGTTAAAGCTACTGTATAAATATTATCCAAATCGGTCAAGAAATAAATTTGCTAGAGCGCTTACAAGGTGGACGGACGGACGGACGGCACGACCGCGCGATGGACGGAAGCACGGACGTCCGGACGTCCGGCATTACCATATCCCCCGCATCGCGTTGCGGCGGGGGACAACAAGCATTTTTAAAGTTGTATGTAATGAATATTCCAATGCAACATTGGTTGTAACATAGATTTTCATTGGATAATGTTGAAAATTTAAAGCCACCCATTCTGCAACTTAGGTAAATGAATGGATAATTAGTCATAAAATTGATAGGACAAAAAGTCACAATTTATTTGCATGTGGAAAAAACATTTAGGACAATTTATATTTTCTCACTCACACTGAGACGACTAATTGTATTTAGGACAGAAAGCCACAATGCAAGATTTGCCATTTTGAATATATCATTTTATGTATAACAAAAAGTCACCATTCAAATTTTCATTTTACATTGCGAAACCCAGACAAACATCAATACACATATATGTTTTATTTTTTAAATGTTTAATGATATTTTTTTTGTTTGTATTTTCATATATTTGTTCTTTATTGCAAAGTATTCATACATGTATATCAAGTATATTATTATCTAATTGATTGCAACTATTAAAACTACAGTACTGTTGGAGACAAGAGTTACATTGTATACACGCAACCCAACATTTGTTTCATCCAAGTGATGATTTTGATGCAAATTTAGTGTTAAGGACAAAACTTACCCCGAGTTAAAATAAACCATGCAAAGTTTATTTTAGGATCAAACATCTTTATGTTAATCCCCGACATCTTTATTTAAAAATTAATTTCATAAACTAACGATGTCGATTCATGTGTCTAAACAGAGCTGGGATCAAGTTCTTTATTTTGATTTAAGTATTTATCTGCTCAGTGGGATCAATATCTTAATTAAAGAAAGACATAAACTAACGATGTGGATTTATGTATCTCAATATAGCTGGAATCAACATCTTTTTTTTGAAAGTTAAAAGAATTAAATTGCTGGTCATAAATATCTTTATTTTGGATTTAAGGGATAAATTGCCAAGATCAACATCTTAAATTAAATTTCTGATAAACTAACGATGTGGATTCATGTGTCTCAATAGAGCTGGGACCAACATCTTTTAAAAAAAATTAAAGTGATAAAGTAACAATGTCTCATTAGAGCTGGGATCAATATCTTTAATTATAAATTAAAGGGATAAACTGCCTGAAGTAAAAAAAAATAAAAGATTAATTAACAGTGTTGATTCATGTGTCTCAATAGAGCTGGGATCAACATAAATTGTTAAAATATGAAAATATATAAAATATATACAAATATATAAATATATTTATAAAAAGATATAAAAAAACAGTACCATGGTGGACTTGTATAATCTAAGCGAGTTTGAGGTTCAATTCCTCTAGTCTGTATACATACATGTATTTAAATTTTTTTAAATAAGAAAATAGTTTTAAAACACTTTTTAAGTAACAAATTTAAAAGGAATTTCGCAGAACCCAGTGCCACATCTGCATTATGCTGTTTTCATTTTTTTTTTAAACAAAAACCATTTCAGTCCATCCCACATAATCCAATCAGGAGATGACCATTTGAATTTGAGGGGAGGAGATGTGGGATGCTGGCAGATTTGATGAGGTCCGAAAATTTATTTACATTTTTGCTTTAAATGGAAAAAAAATCAACAGCATATTTTGATAATTATAATGCTTCCTATATGCCATGGGTCTAAAATTGTATGTTGAGCATCTTTTTTTGCATCTGTCCATCATGGACAATCTATCTATGAAGAAACCAGAAGCCTAGCATAAAAAAATGCCTCAGAAATTAATGTTTTAAGCATATTATGAAAATTCGCTCATTTTCGGTCCCAATTTTCGCTCCATGAATGAAATCAAAATTTCAAAACCTTATTGCAGATCTACATCATAAGTACAATCATTCTATAATCAAAGAAGAAGCCTAGAATCAATAATCAATCAGGAGTTGATGTCACATTCATATTTTGACAATTTGTTGATTTCATCCATTAAGCGAAAATGAAAATTTTGAAACCTGTCTTTCCATCTTTACACCATGGACAATTTACCTATAAAGAAACCAGAAGCCTAGAATAAACCAGAAATCTACGATTACAAAGTTCGCCTCGTTCCCCCACTAATTTTTGTGTGTGGCGCTGTAGCTCCCAGAGATGCACCCTTACAGCAAGTAATGATTGTAGGTCGCTTGGTATCGAAGAACTGAACTCAGATGTAAAACTTAACCTAAGTCAATGAAGCAGAGTAAGTAGTTCAGACTGACCTAATGTTGGTTGGAGGTTGTGTTACTCCCCGAAATGCACTCTCAGACCAAGTAATATGATTGTAGGTCGTTTGGTATCAGAAAACTGAACTCAGACAAAACTTACCCTAAGTAAATGAAGCAAGATAAGTAGGTCAGAGTGACCAAATTTTGGTGAGAGGCTGTGTTACTCCCCAAGATGCACCCTTACACCAAGTAATATGACTGTAGGGCTCTTGGTATCTGAGAACTGAACTCGGACGTAAAACTTAACCTATGTCAATATATAGCAGTAAGTAGGTGAGAGTGACCTAATTTTGGTGGGAGGCTGTGTTACATCTTGAGATGCATCCTCACACCATGTTATATGATTGTAGGTCCCTTGGTATCAGAGATCTGAACTCGGACATAAAACTTTACTAAGTCAATGAAGTGTGATAAGTAGGTCAGGGTGACCTAATTTTGGTGGGAGGCTGTTACTCCCGGAGATGCATTCTCACACCATGTAATATGACTGTAGGTCCCTTGGTATCGGAGAACTGAACTTGGACATAAAACTTAAAAGCCAGTCAACCATGCAATATGGGTCATGTGACCTTCATCTTATGTCACATGGTAAGTCTCTTCATCATGCACCTGCACACAAAAATATATGACCCTATGTCAACATGTAACTGAGAACTGGCTGTGGAAGCGCATGTGGACGCAGATGTTACAAGAAAGTGTGACAGTCGGACAGACAGAAAGTATGACAGACGTGACTTTCTGCAACTAATATACCCTCTTAAATGATGGCATGTGCAGTGCAGTGCATCACTTCTAAATTTAAAAAATCCCATTTTAGCTCACCTGGCCCAAAGAGTAAACTTTCCTTTAAAGATCTTCTCCTCTGAAACAACTGGGCACAAATAGGAACAAAAGTTGGCAGCAATGGTCCTTGAGAGCTGTATCCGATGACCCTGCCCCCCATCCAAGATGGCTACCAGAGCTGAAAACAGTTTAACATAGGACCCTATGGGAAATTTAATTAAAGATATTCTTGTCTGAAACCACTTGGCCTATTGGAACAAAACATGACCTAGCCCACCAGAGCCAAACATAGTTTAACATACAAAATGTAGGGCCCCACGGGAAATTTACTTAAAGATCTGAAACCACTTTGCCAATTGGAACAAAACTTGGCAGCAATGGTCCTTAGGTGGTCCTCCTTCAGAGTTGTATCCCATGACCCTGCCCGCCATAGAAGTTGGCTGGCAGAGCCAAACATAGCTTAGCATAGGACCCTATGGGATATTTACTTAAAGATCTTCTTGTCTGAAACCACTGAGACAATTGGAACAAAACTTGGCAGCAATGGTCCTTAGTTGGTCCTCTTTCAGAATAATATCCTATGATCCTACCCACCATCCAAGATGGCCACCAGAGCTGAACATGGTTTAAAATAGTACATGTACCTTATGGGAAAGTTCACTGAAAGGTCTTCTTATTTGAAACCAGTGAACAATTTGGCAAAACCAGTGAACTTGACAGTAATGTTCTAGACTGCCAGTCAAGATGGACATAGTCTTACAATTTCTTATGCAAATGATTTCAAGGTAAGCGATACATGCAGGTTCCTGGGAGCCTCTAGTTACAATGTATTTAATACCTTTATACTTGCATTTGAATTTATTATTTGCTGGAATGAGCTAAGCATACCAGTAAACTTGATTTGTGGTCATCAAATCCAGTCCTTCCTGGCACTAAAGGGTGACTTTGTCAACTAGCTTAACTCTGTCCCATTGATATTAACTTATTCCAAGTGTGGATCCTTTTCAGTGGTTGTGTACTACTTTGTTATTAGTACTTTATGGATTTTAACCTGGAAAGACTTCCTTTAGAACCCACTGAATTGGGGAATAGGCAAAGATGTACATGAAAGAATGAGGGAGTCATAATGGAAGTTTTACATATACTTTCAGGCTTTTTCAGTGGCTGTACATGTACGTGTATTTCACTTTTGTTCTTTATGAATTTACAAACAAATGTAGGTCTTTGTCAATGGTTGACTATTTCATTTTTTTTTTCTGTAGTAGTTTTGATTATATAGTTTTGTGATTCATACTGCCCATTTCTGGGCCATTTATATATGTATAGACCTTGTAATTCAGCCCTGTGTTGACAAACTTTTGTCTGTACTTTTGGATCCAACTTTAGGGTTAACATATATACATATATCATATCACTTTAGAGTTAACATACATGTATATATATCATATCACTTTAGAGTTAACTTACATATATCATATCACTTTAGGGTTAACATACTGTATATATATATCATATCACTTTAGGGTTAACATATATATCATATCCCCTTTGTTTCTTTATAGAGTAAATGATTAATGAACTGATGTAAATAAAGAAATTACCTGTAGGCCTTTCTTTTTAAGATCTGCTTTGACATTCTGTGCTAATCTCACATCTGTTGGATCATAAATCAGGTAAATAACATCTGGCTTGGATCTTTGGGCTCTGGATCTTAAATGCCAATTGTCTACTGATCGATGTTCCTTATCTAAAGTCTGCAGGATCTGCTGCATGATTTTCTTTCGAACAACACGACTGTCTATACCAAGATGATTGATCATGTCCTGATCAGTCAGTGACATCAACAAAAATCCATCCACCATGTTTTCTGCTAAACTTTGTTGATAGAATTCCTTTACACCGAGTTTAAAAATCCATTCCTGTAAATCATTAGGACTCCATTGACAGATTTTTTTCTTCTTGTAATCTCCAGTAAATTCTGTATCTGGGGGTGTAAGTGGAGTCGGTGGAGTGTTGATTGTGGCAAACTTCTCCAAGCTTTCCATCATGGCCCCGATAACAACTGATGCTTTCTCTGCCAAACTAAGTTTTCTATGATCTTGAGTCAAATCGATCATGTTTTTTAAAATACTGGAATACTCTCGAGGTAGCTCAGTCTTCTCCAATGCTGAAAACAAAACTGGAAAAATTTCTACTGAAGTTGGCATTGCTTTTTTTCTTTCATACAAAGTCTTCCCTTCATAAACTGAAACAGGACACATGAAATAACTGTCTGACAAAAATATTATAGCAGCACGACATCTCTCCACTGCTTCCATTCTCAAAGAGAACCAACAAGGGCTATCAGTATTCCTCTCGTCTTTATCGAACCATATGTCTTCAGCCAAATTATTTTCCTTTAACTGTCTTATTGTTTCAACAACAAACTTTCTCTCCAGGAAACCAGCATCAGGAGAATATGATACAAAAATTCCCTTTTTCATCTTCTTCAGTTTTACTGGTGATCCAAGACTTGGAACAGGTTCTTGTTTTTTCACGTGGGTAACAGTAAGATTTGTAGTGTCTTTCAGTATTGATTTATCCCTAGATTTATCAGGTTGTGAAACCACATTAGAAACAGAATCAAACTGATTTACATCTTCCATCTTATCTTTGATTTCTAAAGTGACAGAAGTGTCATTTTGATTTTCCCCTTCCTTTGCATTCATGGTGGAAACCTGGAAACAGTCTTCACTCTCTTACAAACTGTCAAAACATAAAATATTGCTCTTCTGCTTTTTGCAATGTGAAAATAAGCAAATTTTCATTTTGGCTTATGGCATTGGTTCAAGCTGACCTATCAATTTACCTGATAACTTTTTTGACAAGTCCAAATGAAAGTGGACACGCATTTTTTGACCGCACATAGAAACCAAACAGTGTTCCGGATGTCAGGCCGCTTACCACATTAAAAACACGTCAAAATGTCAAATTTAGATTTTGACAGTATTACCATTATATTTCACATTTTAATTCAAGCTGACAAGAAATTTCTTTTAATATTATGCTTAATATTAAAACTATATAAACAAGATGAGCTGAATACTGAAAGTTGTAAAAAATATTTTTGTCGGTTGCTGTATACAAATCTTTTAATTAGACCATGTAGTAGGTAACTTAGTCATTCATGTGTTAGGAGATGCCATGTCGGACGTATTATAATTTACCTTCAGCTTAATTGATTTACGTATATCAAATAGCAAATCATATTAATTTTTGTCTTGTAACAAAATAAAATATGCACACAATCTTACAGCAATAGATTGTCAATGTTTTTTATAACTAGGTTAACCATGCCATTTACCAGGTAAACAAAGGTTAGCGTTATAGCAGGTAATAATTACTTAACTGATTTCAAAACATCACAGACTTCAAATTACTTTTATGTGGTTCAAATGGATTTCATGAGCATGGCACACTTTCCTTTAAAATCAAGGAAATTAGAAAACTATCACATAGATCTATCAGGCATAATTCACTGTAATTTCCACTAGGATAACTTGGTGAATAAAATTATAATGTGTTATAATATATTTCACTTAAATATTATTTTTTGCAAATTATATCTTTATATATTTTCATGCTGATATATCACTAAATAAGTCTTGTTATTTCACAAGATTAAAAAAATAATTCTGATTTAGTTTAATTTTAAGACATATTTGCTGAAATTTCATGATTTAGAACATTTATTTGAAATATGCATATTTCCATTTCTATCTTCATTTATAAGTGTATGTTAGCTTTCAGTCAGTTTAGTAGAAAATATGCAGATTATTTTTTTTTATTATATCTTTCATAAACAATGACAAATCAATGTTTAAAGGGAAGTAACTCAATATTTTCCAACAATACAAATAATAATCTAATAGATATCACACATTTACATATCTTTATTGAAACTCCAATTAAGGAATTTAAAACTTGGATATTGTAAAATGATTAATGTGTCATTGTTAACCTTCCCTGTTATCACTTTTTTGTTTTATATATGAAAAATAATTATGGATGATTTAATTTATGTTTGGCAAGAATAATCTCTGATTTGATCATGATAAGGTACATTTATCTTTAATAAGGAATATTTCAAATGTTATTATTTTTGTGAAACCAATATCAGTTATGGTAATTATTGTTCACAGAAGACAATATTAATTGTATTCAATTAAATTTGAAGCTGAAAAAACTTATGAGTGCATGCATGCAGTTCTGTTAAATTTAAAGATGTCTTTTCAAATTGAAGATACCTCTTGCAAAAGGAGCTACACAAAAAGAGCAGAATGTCAAGCAGAATCATCATTTCAAATGATGATTTTATATAAGAATATTATGGACTATAAATTATAGCTATATACCGGTATGCACAATGAATTCTTTGAACAAAAACAGAAACAAATAGTTGATAACATACAAAATTTTTTTTTTTATATATATGAAAACCAAATGATATGGGTATGCTTAAATGAGACAACATCCCTCTACATTGAACACAGGAAAAGATTGAAGGTATTCTAATTAACTTTGAACTAGGATCTTTAAGACCTTTGAACAGACATTATACAGAGAACTTACTTTTTCCAGGAACTAATGGAATTTATTCTGTCCCTTTTGTCGATTAAAAAGAATCTTTTAACTGAACAAAGTAAAAAAAATCAAATGATACTTTTTATTGAGATCTTTAAAATGATTGTCTATTACAGCTTCATTTGAACAGAATGTTTTCTATTGAGCAAATAGAACTGATTCGGAGGCTAAGAAATAGTGGAATAACCAAAGAACAACTTGTTGAAGCCTTTGATTCTTTGGAACGCATTGATAGTGAACTAGGTACATTGTTTAATTTCCCAGTAAACAGTACTCTAAGAACAGGAAACAACAATTCAAAAAATCATATCAGTGATAGCCAAGCCAATTATCTGTCACAATCATCACAATCAAACCAGAAGTTAGTTAGTCATAATGTTTCAGCTACTAGTAAGCCAAATGTAAATACCCATAATTCCACTCCTTCAAGTCAACATGTATCCAAGTCAGTTGTGGTATTATCAAGTCATGACGATGCAGAGACTTGGCCACATCAATCAGAAAGAGTGAGTGAATATGATTCTGGACACAGAACTAATTTTAACATTTCTTCAACTCATATTTCAAAAGCAGCAAATCCAACAGCTCATATTCCTGTACAACATTCTACAGTGACAAAACAACGGAATTCATCTGATTTAACAAATAATTGTGCAAATGACCCATTTAAACATTTATCACACAGTTCAAATGATGATACCAGTCCAACCAAAAAGCCTAGGTTCACAGGAACAATAGACTTGGTAGAAGAAGACCCTAATAAACAGGTTATCGATTTGATAGAAACCGCTATGAAGGAGAAACTTTCAGGGTAATTTTTTTATTGCTTTATATAGTGCATAGTTAAAGGCCACATATTACATAGTGTATATAATTTGTCTCAAACAAACAATAGACACATAGACTGATAGAAGTCCTCATATCAAGCATGGATAGTTGTAAATGGTGAGTCAAGTTTTGAGTCCTTTCACTGAAACAAAATAAGATTTTTCTCTTATCATCAAAAGAGAGGCTCATGTTTTTGTTCAAAGGGTTGGTAAGAAGACAGAAATGCAAGATGAAAGTGTAACTAGAGGCTCAGAGGGCTGAGCCTGTATCGCTCACCTGGCAGAAACAACAATTGCCCATGGCGGCCATCTTTGTTGCATGATCTGGACAAAATGAGAAAACTTTGTAAAAAACCTCCCACAAATGCTTCTTGTCAAGTATCGTTTCATTTGGCCAAGCGGTTTCAGAGAAGAGTATTTCTTTATATCAGCCTATCAGAAACAAAAATTGCCCATGGCAGCCATGTTTGTCGTCCAATCAGTATGAAAAAAAAATAATTTCATAAAACACGTTCCATAGATGCTTCCTGTCAAGTTTGGCTGACAGTTTTGGCCAAGTAGTTCCAGAATTTTTTTTTCCAAATCAACCAATGAGAATAAATAATTTCCCACGGTGGCCATGTTTGTTGCCCGATCCAGATGAAACAAGGAAACTTTGTAAAGAACCTCCCATAGATGTTTCCTGTCAAGTTTCGTTCCATTTGGCCAATCGACTTCAGAGGAGAACATTGTTTTATATCAGCCAATCAAGAAAAAGAACTGCCCATGGCAGCCATATTTGTATTAATGAAGATATTTTATAAAGGACCTCCCATATATGCTTCTTGTCAAGTTTTGTTCCATTTGGCCCAGTGGTTTCAGAGAAGAAGATTTTTTTATATCAGTCAATCAGAAACAAGAACTGCCCATGGTGGCCATATTTGTAGTCTGATCGGGACAAAATGAGGAGACTTTGTACAGAACCTCCCATAGATGCTTCCTGTCAGGTTTCATTCCATTTGGCCAAGCAGTTCCAGAATTTTTTTTTTTAATCAACCAATGAGAAACAAGACATGTTTGTTGCCCAATCTGGACAAAATGAGGAAACTTTGTAAACCACCTCCCATATATGCTTCCTGTCACGTTTAGTTCCATTTGGCCATGCAATTTCAGAGGAGATTTTTTTTTATATCAGCCAATCAGAAACAAGAACTGCCCATGGCTGCAGTATTTGTAGTCCGATTGGGACAAAATCAAGAAACTTCATAAAGGACCTCCCATATATGCTTCCTGTCAAGTTTTGTTGTATTTGGCCTAGCAGTTTCAGAGGAGATTTTTGAAAACTCAGCCAATCAAAATCAACAATTGCCCCTAGTGGCCATATTTGTTGTCTGATTGGGACGAAATGAGCAAACTTTATTAAGGACCTTACATAAATGCTTCCTGCTAAATTTAATTTCATTAGGTTCAGTAGTTTCAGAGAAGATTAAAATGTGAAAAGTTAACTGACAGGTGAGCTAAAAAGTGAGTTGAAATTATTTGTTGACTTTATAGTATTAGTACAGAATATCACAATAATCCATTGCAGTTTCTTGGGATTTAATTAACATCTTTTATTCTTTCTACAGCTGTATGGTTTTAAGAAGTTCTATTTTTTCCAACAACTTAATTTTAAGTAACTATAATTAACAAATTGATGTTAGAATGTGTCAGTAATATAAAACTTTTTATCAAACTAGAGTCTTAGAGGGCTGAGCCTGTATCGCTCACCTGGAATGAAAGCCATTTTTATTTTTTTATATCAGCCAATCAGAAACAAGAACTGGCAATGGTGACCATATTTGTAGTTGAACCAGGACGAAATTAGGACATTTTGTAAAGAACCTCCCATAGATGCATCCTGTCAAGTTTCCTTCTATTTGGCCAAGCTGTTTCAGAGAATTTTTTTTTTTTAATCAACCAATGAAATACAAGAATTGCCCATGACAGCCATGTCTGTTGCCCTATCGAGACAAAATGGGGAAACTTTGTAACAAACCTCCCATAGATGGTTCCTGTCAAGTTTCTTTCCATTTGGCCAAGCAATTTCAGAGGAGATTTTTTTTATATCAGCCAATCAAAAACAAGAACTTCCCATGGTGGCTATATTTGTAGTCCGATTGGAATGAAATGAGGAATCTTTATAAAGGACCTCCCATATATGCTTCCAGTCAAGTTTTATTCCATTTTGCCAAGCAGTTTCAGACAAGATTTTTGAAAACTCAGCCAATCAGAAACAACAATTGCCCATGATGGCCATATTTCTTGTCTGATTGGGACGAAATGAGCAAACTTTATAAAGGACCTTATATAGATGCTTCCTCCCAAATTTCATTATATTTGGCCCTGTTGTTTCAGAGGGGAAGATTAAAATGTGAAAAGTTAACAGACAGACACCAAGTGATGACAAAAGATCACATGGCCTTTGTAAAAAGTAAATAAAACTAGGGGCTCCCAAGAGCCTGTATATATCACCTGGAAACCAGGAGAATCCATTTGGGACAAGATGTGCAATTTTTTTCCTGTTACAGAAGTCATGAAATAATAGGCTGCCATTAAGTAAATACACTTTTAAAACAACAGTAGTTATTCAGTCATCATGGTTGGTTTTGTTTCAGTATGGTCCATATATCATGGTGCAATTATCAATGCCAACTTTTGTATACCTGTTCATAAGGATCATTTCATCAATTGAAAGTTTCTTTCTATCTTTTATAATTTTTAAGATAGAAGACAAAAACAGCGAAAATCGTTCGAAGAGCTCTTCAAGGCAAAGAAGGAAGGTCACATTCATTTTTCTGTATCTACTATACTTTAGATTTCAAGCAAAATATGTCAGTTTACCCCAATGTTCTAAAAATAGCCATGGCTGCCATGTTTTTAGCTCTATGAGCATAATCGACACAATTTTTAAAGTAGATACCCCAAAGATACTTGTGTCCACATTTTGTTACAATCCACTAATGATTTCCAAGGAGAATATTTTGTAAAAAGTTTATGACGATGATGGATGCCAAGTGATGACAATAGCTTCGGTCCAGGTGAACTAAAAATATTAAGAAATAATAACAACATAAGCAAAATACTGGTATATTCTTTAATACTTTCTTTACATGTAGTTCAATACCAACAGTTGGTCAGAAAGTGATTCTGCCAGACGGACAGGAAATAACAGTCTCCTACCAAAGACGTGAAAGATTTACATTCAGGGAAAAACATTTAGAAGTTTTAGAATCGTGTTTTAAAGAAAATCCATACCCGACTAATGAGCAGAGGGAAAGTATTGCACACATGTGTAATTTAGCTTGCAGTAATAATGGTATGAGCTTATTTATGTTTCTGTCATAGATGGTCACATGTATCAACATGTAACTTTTTTTCTGAAAAATCTAATTGAAATGTCTGATAATAAGTTTTGTTGCTTGGATAAAATGTCAAAAGTCAGTAAGTCCATCCTGGAAGGGAAGTGAAATTGAAAGGTTCAAGGATATTTTGGCTCTAACTCCTTTATGTCTTTGGTTGATTGCACAAATCAGATGTGGACTTCTTATGAAATGTAAATTGAAATTATTGCATCCACTTATTATTGCTAATCTTCAACAATTGACAATATTAATGCCAACTGCAATCTTGTGCATGTTGAAACAGAATATATAAATAAAAATGTCTCGATAAACGATGCTAGTCCGTTGGATGGGGACGAAAAATGGCTGTCCCATGTTAAGGGAGAGCAACACCCTTAGCACGCTAAAGACTCCTCTGTAGATGTTGAAAAAGAGTAGGCTAAAACGCTGCTATAGGGGCCACTCTCGCACCCGCCAAGTGGAGAGGGATTAGTATAAGTTGGCATAACTTTTTTCCCAATCCACTATAAATAAATAAGTTTAAACTAAGTAAAAATGTCAGACTTATTAATTATTGCAATCTTTCACATCAGATTTCTAAATTTAAAATATCATGTCTGTAACAATTGGGGTTAAAATTGGTGAAGAAATAATTTTAGTAATTATTTGTTTAACCCAGATCAAAGTAAGCAAAGTTTCTTCTCATGCAGCAAGATTAAATTGCCTGTGCATTCACATTTATCTGTCTTATTTTGAAAATTTTATTGTTTGTTTTTAACTAGTATTATGAACATCCAAATTTCTGAATAGAATTATTTGTTTGTTTGTTTATTTGGGGTTTTACGCCATTTTCAGCACATCTGGCTATTTCACGGCAGCCAGTTTTTAGTTCGCTTCAACGAAGTTGAGGGGGGCTATTGGAGTCATCCCGGCATCCACGTCCGCGAGCACGTTCACAGCCAGTTCTGTTATTAGTTGATCAAGGGTCATATATTTTTGTGTGCATGTGCATGATGAAGAGACTGACCATGTGACATAAGATGACCCATATTACACGGTTGACTGACTTTTAAGTTTTATGTAAAAAATCAGTTTTTGATATACAGTGACCTACAATCATATTACTTGGTGTGAGGGTGCATCTCGGAGAGTAACACCAAAATAAGGTCACTCTGACCTTTTTATTGTGCTTCATCGACTTAGGTTAAGTTTTATGTCCCAGTTCAGTTCTCCAATACCAAGGGACCTACAATAATAATACTTGGTGTCAGGGTGCATCTTGGGGAGTAACACAGACTCCCATCAAAATAAGGTCACTCTGACCTACTTATCTCACTTCATTGACTTAGGTTTTGTTTTATGTCTGAGTTCAGTTCTCCAATACCAAGGGACCTACAATCATATTACTTGGTATATTGGTGCACCTCGTGGAGTAACACAGCCTTCGACCAAAATTAGGTCACTCTGACTTACTTATCATACTTCATTTACTTAGGGTAAGTTTTATATCTGAGTTCAGTTTTCTGATACCAAGCCACCTACAATTATATTACTTGGTGTGAGGGTGCATTTCGGTGCACAACCTCCGACCAACATTAGGTCACTCTGAACAACTTACTGCGCTTCATTAACTTAGGTTAAATTTTACATCTGAGTTCAGTTCTCCGATACCAAGCGACCTACAATCATCACAAGGGTGCATCTCGGGGAGCTACAAAAGCACACATCAAAATTAGTGGGGGAACGAGGCAAACTTTGTAATCGTAGATTTCTGGAGGAAGCCAGAGTATCCGATAAGAACCATGACCTTCTGTAGGAAAATTGGCAATCTTTGTCAATTTAAATCGGCTTCAAACACACCCCGCCACAGGTGAGATTCAAACTCACAACCTCAGTGTTAACAGGCTAGTGATAATTAGTAGTCATGATGAACTACCTAGACCACCCGGCCACCAAAATAGAATTATAGGTTGACTAATGGCACAAATGATTATTCATAAAGATTTGTTAAATTATTCGGGTTTGTGTTGTTCATACCAATACGTTCACATAAAAATGTATGATTTTTTTTTCTTTGTGAAGGAGAAAGGCCTCTTCATGATAAAGAAAAAGTTTCATCTCACATGGTTCTTAATTGGTTTGCCAATAGTAGAAAAGAAGTGAAAAAACTGGCCAAGCAAGGTAATTTGTTTTATGATTATTTTCTGAAACCGATTTATCAAATACTATTCTGAAATAAGACTATTGCTAACAACTTTCATTCCAAAACAACTATTTCAACCAAAGTTTTAACATGTTAGTTCTAGGTAAAGAGATGGATTAAAAAGTTTTGTTCTCTTGATCTGCTCATTTTGGATTTCATTTCTACCAACTCATAGTAAAATATGTACCCATGATCAGTTATCTCCACTTAATTAGCTGTTTATAGTGAACTAAAAAATTTCCAAAATGCATAGATCAATTGAAAATCATTTTTTGACTTAACAGAATTCTCCAAAATCAAATCTGTTGCTTTATCCTGATGCCTTGATTTTGAAAAACCAGAGGCTCCCAGGAGCCTTTATCACTCACCTGAGTATTTCCATTTGTTTATTGCTAAAGGACCTTGAGATTAAACTCAATGCCATGTTTGGTTTCAATCCATTCAGTAATTTTCAAGAAGCCGTTTGTTTGTTTTTCCCATAGGGTACTATGTTAAACCAAGTCCCCTGCTGGCAGCCATCTTGGATGACAGATTGGCAGCAAAATTATAAATTTGATACAGGACCATCATACAATCATTCAGGCATATTATCACTTCAATTTGTCAAACAATTTCAAAGAAGTTGTTTGTACTTATTTCCCATAAGGTCCTATGTTAACTATGTCCCAAGGTGGCAGCAATCTTGTATTTCCAATCAGCATCAAAATTATAAATTTGGTTGAGAACCATCTAAGGAACATTCCTGCAAAGTAGAAGTTCATTTGGTCTTGTGGTGTCTGACAAATATTTTTGAAACATTGGGTCCTATGTTAACTATGTCTTGCAGTGGTAGCCATCTCGGATGACAGATCGGCATCAAAATTATAAATTTTGTACAGGACCACCGTACAGTCATTCAGACATATTATCAATTCAATCTGTCAACCGGTTTCGAAGAAGTTGTTTGTATGTCTTCCCGTAAGACCCTATATTAACTATGTCCCACGGTGGTGGCCAGCTTAGATTTCAATAGAAACAATCGGCACCAAAATTAAAATTTGGTAGATAACCATCTCAGAAGTTCATTTGGTCTTGTGGTTTCTGACAAGAAGATTTTAAAAATTTCAGCCACATTATTGGGCCTGAATATTCGATCGGAACCAAAATTAAAAATTCTGTTAAGGACCTTCCCAGGAACATTGCTGCCAAGTTTGGTTCAGTGGTTTTTAGAAGATGGAAATGTGAAAAGTTGACGGACGGACGACGGACGCAAAAGCTCACCCTGGCTTTTAGCCAGGTGAGCTAAAAATACTTCCACTTTTTGGATTTGCATAGAAGTACTATTCTTTCTTAAATAATTGTATTTCATTTAAATTTCAGATGGAGTTGTTGCCACAGCATCAATTTTACCAACACGCCTAAATAAACAGAAAGGCGTTTCAGTCAAAACAACGGGTTCAGTTGATGATATTTTCATATCTGATCAATCTAATGACTCAAGTCAAACTTCTATTGATGAGAAAAGCCAAAATGAAGACTTCATAATTATAAAATGTGAAGATAATGGAAATCAATAAATATATATATATATATATATATTTAAGCTATTCACTGACTGGTATGAAATCAAAATATGAAAATTAAAGGATATTGGATATTCATCAATGAGACAGAACATCATAATAAAAAGTATGACATCTAGAGGTCAAGTGGCCATTCAATGTCCAACAACAGCCCACTCCCTGAGAAAAACACTTAATAACCCCTGAAAATACTGGTGTTGAAAATGATACAGGTATTATACCATATAAACACAGTATTCCAACCTTTCTTCTGTAATGCTATAGGCATTTAATTTAGGAATATCTATGAAATGTGGAAACTGAAACAAGACTGACTAGCTTTTGGAAGTGAACATAGGATGGGATAACACAGATAACATGTACTGCTTATTTATCCCATTTAGATGTATGGATGAATTATTGTTTGAAGTCCAGTAACCATTAGGTGCATATCAGGACGAGAACATGTTGATACGATGTGAATATGAGCCCTGCTTTCTACTAGACCGACAGGGTGAGCCGGATTTTTTTACATGCTAGCTAACGAGGTAATAGTCCTCAGGAAGACATATCACCCCACCCGGACACTTTACACAGACTCCAAGCTGACCAGTCCTTTGCTCTTACTCCTAGATGCCGCATGCTTGGCGGAGAGGCAGCAAATACCAATTTTAATATATTTGGTTTGACTTGGCTAGGAACGAACCAGCGACCTTCTGCATTCGAGACGAACATGCTACCATGAGACCAATGAGGCAGTTCCCATTTAGATGTAGAAAAGATAGCTGAACACATGTAAATTAATATCAACATTTTATTTAACAAGTTCAAATGTCAAATATGACACCTGAAAACATTTATCCACTATGTATAAAATTACATACTTGCAGTCAAGGATTTAGAAAGTGATCATAAAATTCTGCAACTTCTGACAAATTTAGTCAAATATGCATTTAAGACATTGAGAGAACATTAAACACATTTGCATTACTTTGATGATGATGATCTTTTCCCATTACCTAAAATACAAACCAAAATCAAAATAGCACTACTACCTTACACACTGTAATGTCTGACAAGTATCACCATAGCACTAACTTCACATAAACAATTTCCAGTTAGTATAATTTATAGGCAAAACATTCAAAAGTAAACATTTACATGTCACAATGTTCAATGACACTATTTCACCCAGGCAATCCAAATAAATAGGGAATTAATTCATAAATTGAAAGAGGAAATTCATCTGTTGTAAATGTTTGTTATTGACTCCTTACTGGATATGCTCACATTAAACAAGAGGCTCACCAGAGCCTGTATCGCTCACCTGGAGTCATTGGATTGGGTTTTCATTGGACAATTAATCAACTATTTGACCAAGTTTGTTGAAATTGGTTCAATTGTTCAGGGAAAATTTGTTGAAGATTTATTTTTCATAAGGTTTAATGTTAAAATATGTTCCCTGATGGTGGTAGTCCTGGCAGGAAGTTGATAAAATTGACCAGGAATAAATGGGATTCCCTTCAAAATTTCAGGGTAGGTAGATCTCAACATGGCAAACATTTTTCAATTTACATTTCACTTCTATCTCAAATAGTTTTGGAGAGAAATGCAAAAATGTTAAAATTTTGAAAATTTGACAAACCAGAGGCTCCCAGGAGCCTGTAATCGCTCACCTGGCATACAGTTGCCAAAGTTGACATTAAAATTTTTAGTTTGTACAGAGTAAGCAGTCTAAAACAAAAAAAATCAAAATATCCTATAGTGATCTATGTTAAACAAGTTTGGTTAATTGGTCATCTTTGTTTGTGTCTGATGTCAATGATTTAAATTCTAAAAATGACCATTTTATTGAAGTTTGGTTCTAATTGTAAATTTAGATTTTTTCTACAATTCTGAAAGAGACCTACCTAATGATCATTCCACCAAAGTTTGGTTCCATTTGAGCAAGTAGTTCCAGACGAGAAGATTTTTTAATGAATTTCCCATAGGGTCCTATGTTAAACTAAGTTCGGCTGAAGCAGCCATCTTGGTTGGTGGGCGGGGTCATTGGATACAATTCTGAAAGAGGATCATCTAAGGACCATTCCATCAAAGTTTGATTCAAATTGAGCATGTGGTTCCAGACAAAAAGATTTTTTAATGAATTTCCCATAGGGTCCTATGTTAAACTAAGTTCGGCTGTGGCAGCCATCTTGATTGGCGGGTGGAGTCATCGGATACAATTCTGAAAGAGGATCATCTAAGGACCATTCCACTTAAGTTTGACATAAATTGGTTGAGTAGTTTTGGAGGAGAAGATTTTTTAAGAAACCACCCCCTTTTTTCTATTTTTAGTAACGGCAGCCATGTTTGTTGGTGGATTGCGACCCCTGATACAATTCTGGAAGGGGACCACCCAAGGACCATTCCTGCAAAGTTTGGTTGAAATTGGTCCAGTGGTTTCAGAGGAGAAGATTAAAATGTGAATTGTGGACGGACGGACGGACGGACAGACGGACGGACGGACGGACAGACGACGGACGCCAAGTGATGACAAAAGCTCACATGGCCTTTCAGGCCAGGTGAGCTAAAAAAGGGCAATAACTCCTAAATGGGTTTTGGGATTTCCTTTAAAATTTCAGGGTATGTAGATCTCAACATGGCAAACATTTTTCAAATTTACATTTCACTTCTATCTCAAATAGTTTTGGAGATAAATGACGAAAAATGTTAAATTTTGAAAATTTTACGAAAAAAGGGCAATAACTCCTAAATGGGTTTTAGGATTTCCTTAAAAATTTCAGGTTAGGTAGATCTTGTCATGCTGATCAATTTTACCCCGTCAGATTCTTTATATCTGTAACGGTTTTTAAGTTATAAGCCAAAAACAATACATGGACCCCTATATTCTATTTTTAGCTACGACAGCCATGTTTTATGTCAGATCAAAATAAATTGTGGATCGTTTGTAGATGACATGTCATAGATCATTCCTATTAAGTTTCAAACAAATCGGCCCAGCGGTTTCAGAGGAGAAGATTTTTTAAAATCAGCCAATCAGAAACAAGAATTGCCTCTGGTGGCCATGTTTCTTGACCAATCAGAACTAAATGAGGAAATTTTGTTGAGGACCTTCCATACACCACTCATGCAAAGTTTGGTTGGAATTGGCCAAATGGTTTCTGAGGAGAAGATGTTTGAATGAAAAGCTAAGGACAGACGGTCAATGGACGGACGGACGACGGACGCCAAGTGCTGGCAAAAGCTCACCCTGGCAATAGCCAGGTGAGCTAAAAATGGTAAAAATCTGTTGATAAAACAATTCAATATACTGGTAATTCATTTTTTAAATGTTGTTCCGTTTCCAAAAGACAATTAGCAACTAAATTCTGAAACCAGTCACGAAAAGACATTTATAATAAATCTTCTTCATAAGTGTCCTACAGGCCCAAACAGTTCCTGATAGCTGTCCTTATCACTATCTGACAATCCTACAGGCCCAAACAGTTCCTGATAGCTGTCCTTATCACTATCTGACAATCCTACAGGCCCAAACAGTTCCTGATAGCTGTCCTTATCACTATCTGACAATCCTACAGGCCCAAACAGTTCCTGATAGCTGTCCTTATCACTATCTGACAATCCTACAGGCCCAAACAGTTCCTGATAGCTGTCCTTATCACTATCTGACAATCCTAAAGGCCCAAACAGTTCCTGATAGCTGTCCTTATCACTATCTGACAATTAAAACATTCATAATAAGCAACTTAAGTAGTCCCCATTATAAAAATGTTCTTAGAAATACACCCCTATATTTCCAAAAATGACTAGACTCCTGACTACAATGTAGCCATGACAACATGACTAAGCATCTTCATCCTCTTCTTGTCTATTGATAGGTTCATACGGTAGAGTTCCTTGACCACGATCTGGATCAGGCATTCTAAATATGTGAAGATCTGGTATCTTTATACACAACTGACTGAAAACATAAAAACAGATAAGATTTATACATACTTAAATTAAACTTGTTGTATGTAGATAACATTGGGTAAGAACCAAGCTATTCATCTGGCATATCACTGGCATATATCAAAAGTCAACTCACAACTACAGGAAGTCACGTTGCCCAAATTTTCAAAAGATTTAAGTTTCATTTAATGAAAAATTCATGTTCACTCAAAAGGCAAAGCATAATATTTATCAAATGAAAATCATATGTTTCAATTGTAATTGTTGAAATAACTCGTATCATGAAATTAAGGTTTCATATACCCTATGACATCAGCAAGTTTTGGCAAAATTTCAAACTGTCAGCCTGAATGTGTAGGTGTAAAGTTTTGTATGAGACATACCTCACTGCAAAGCAAAAGAATACCAGATTTTAGAACTGTTGTATATATGGTACAATAATTGTTAATTTTTAAATTTCTCTAATCACCATGTGCTTAATTTGGAGATTTAAACAAGCATTCTGAAAGTATTGCTGGGCAATACAATGTCCCCTACCGGCTTGAGCTATGAGAAACATGCAAAATCTCCTAAGGAATGTAAATCGAACGAAGACGTATGACAGAGTGACTTCTAAAAATCCTGAAACTATGGAGTACACAATAATTACCAGACCAGCTTGCTCTGTAGATCATCATTATAAGCTCACTTGGTAAAAGGGTTTGCAAAAAAGTCTGGAAAACTTATTTTGACAATAATTCCTATTTCCAAGGGAAATAACTCTCATAATAATAAACCGATCAGTGCTATTTTTATTTAAGTTCGACAAGATTCAATGCCAAAACTGAGGTTCAAACTGCAAAAAAATCATCCGAACGGAACGAAATTTGAACTTGATCTGTAACTTGTCATGGTTAAACTATATACAAAATATCAAATTAATACCTTCAAGCATGACCAAAAAAAGTGCAGAAAACTAATTATTTGCATGAATTTTCTAAGTCCATGAACCATAACTCTGCAAAAAAAAATAATTCGAACAGAACGAAATTCAAATTTGATCTGTAACTTGTCATGGTAAAACTATATAGCCAATATCAAATCAATATTTTCAAGCATGACAAAAAAAAAGTGCAGAAAACCGATTATTTGCGTGAATTTACGAAGTCCAAGGACCATATCTCTGCATAAAATCATCAGACTGGAACAAGATCTGTAGCAGGTCATGATAAAACTATACACCAAATATCAAGTCAATATCTTCAAGCACAACTGAAACAAGAGGCTCAGACGGCTGAGCTTGTATCGCTAGGCTGGGAGTCACAAACTTTTGATTTGATTTGATGGACTAGATTGATTTCTGGAAACTTTGTAATTGACATTCCATAGATGCTTCATACCAAGTATAAGTTCATTTGGCCAAATGGTTTCCGAGGAGAAGAATTTAAAAATTTGACCAATGAGAACATATAAAGGCTTCTGGTGGCCATTTTGTTTCAGAGACTATGATAATTTATGCAAACTTAGTAAAGGACCTTCCATAGATGCTCCATACCAAAAATCAGTTCATTTGGCTTACAGTTTCAGAGAAGAAGTTTTAAATTTCAACCAATTAGAACATGTAATGCTCATGGCGGCCATTTTGTTTCATGGACCGTGATGATTTATGCAAATTTTGTAAAGGACCTTCCATAGATGCTCTATACCAAAAATCAGTTCATTTGGCTTTACGGTTTCAGAGGAGAAGTTTTAAATTTCGACCAATCCGAAAATGTAAATGTTCATGGCAGCCATTTTGTTTCAGGGACCAAGATGATTTATGCAAACTTTGTAAAGGACCTTCCATAGATGCCCCATACCAAAAATCAGTTCATTTGGCTTTGCGGTTTTAGAGGAGAAAAAGTTTTAAATTTCGACCAATCAGAACATGTAAATGCTAATGGCAGCCATTTTATTTCACAAACTGGGATGATTTATGCAAACTTTGCAAAGGACCTTCCATAGATGCTCCATACCAAAAATCAGTTCATTTGGCTTTACGGTTTCAGAGGAGAAGAAGTTTTAAATTTGGACCAATCTGAAAATGTAAATGTTCATGGCAGCCATTTTGTTTCAGGGACCAAGATGATTTATGCAAACTTTGTAAAGGACCTTCCATAGATGCTCCATACCAAAAATCAGTTCATTTGGCTTTACGGTTTCAGAGGAGAAGAAGTTTTAAATATGGACCAATCTGAAAATGTAAATGTTCATGGCATCCATTTTGTTTCAGGGGAAAAGATGATTTATGCAAACTTTGTAAAGGACCTTCCATAGATGCTCCATACCAACGATCAGTTCATTTGGCTTTACGGTTTCAGAGAAGAAGAAGTTTGGACCAATCAGAACATGTAAATGCTAATGGCGGCCATTTTGTTTCACGGACCAGGATGATTTATGCAAATTTTGAAAAGGACCTTCCATAGATGCTCCATACCAAAAATCAGTTTATTTGGCTTTACGGTTAGAGGAGAAGTTATAAATTTGGACCAATCAGAACATGTAAATGCTAATGGCAGCCATTTTGTTTCATGGACCAGGATGATTTATGCAAACTTTGTAAAGGACCTTCCATAGAAGCTTCAAGCCAAGTTTCAGTTCAATAGATCCAGGGGTTTCAGAGGAGAAGATGAAAATGTAAAAGTTTAGATGGACGACGGACGCCAAGTGATGGCAAAAACTCACATGTCCTTTATGGACAGGTGAGCTAAAAAGTGAGGAAAACTGATTCGCTGGACTGACGGATGGATGGACAAAAGGGCAGACAGACAGATGGACGGAGTGCAAACCTAAAGTCTACTATTCCCTCCATAGAATTTGATCATTTCTACTAAAATGAGTAAAGTTCATGTTTAACCCACCAACTGATATATGGCATCCTTGATACGCTAAAAACGAAATTGAAATCAGCATATTTCAAACAACAAATTTTAAATTATGTTAAGCCTATAATTAGTTTAATTCTACACTCCTTATCTAGTCTGCACATGCAAGTGCTATCACTTCAAATGCATTACAATTGCCTGTTTTGTCCATAGTACAATATTTCATCACAAAGAATCATCACATTATCAAATGAATCAAGACCTGAGAGACTCAAAAGTATATTAATTAAAATATTGTTGAGCCAGTGATTGAACCTTCTGAATTAAAACTAAATATAACTGAGAAATTTCCCACAAAAAGTTCAGAAGGACTGAATAAATAATACCCAGTAAATTTTATTATTGATTGACAGTTTTAAAGAGGGAAATTTTACTTGGTGTATAAAGGACAATTTTCATCATCCATCATGATTTGTGAAATAGCAAAAAAAATTATCTGACATGAGGCCCCAAAAATGATAGTAGACATGTGCAGGCTTACCAAGATTGTTTTGAATCATCACCCCAACAAAACTTATAAACTGAGTGACAGCCAGTTGTTTTAGGACTTCCATAACTTGATTTCAATTGCGCGTCCTGTCCCAACTGTCAAATGTTACAAATTTATTTCTTCTTCACTTACCTCATATTTTGAGGAGTGAGAAATATAAACTGTTTATGCTTCTGAGACTGTGCCACATGCATCATCATATCCATTGATATCCTTCGATTTATCATGTCCTATAAGATATAAAATATATATACATAGATAAAGAGAAGTTCTAATCTTCCCCTGTCTTTTAGCTGTCTAGTATGGCAGGTTTCAAAAGAAATGAATTAGTGAATAATCCTAATTGTATGCCTTTTTCAACTACACAAGAATACATATTGAAATTTATGAAGGTCAACTCAGTTCACCTTTAATAACTTTGATCATGAAAACCCTTCTTCCATTTGCAAATAGCATTCATACATCTGTTTTAATTTTTTTTCACTGGACAAGGAATCCAGGATGAAAATCTTTATGAAAAACCCCCTTTCAGCAATAATGTCCTTGACTGTTTAACTCAAGACTGCAGAGGTTCTTCGTCTTTCTTATTCTTTACCACTGGAAACATGATTTTTGGTTAAAAAAAAAATTGTTACAGTGACATTGATCTTAAAATTGACAAAATTCTTCCTCTATCATATTTCTTTAATCTATTCACCTTTCTTTTACAAGAGGAACATAAAATTTGATATGAAAATGAACTGCTTTATAGATTTCTATTTTTACTAACAGGGACATAGAATATTGACCCACTTGTCTAAAAATAAATAAGGTGTCTCTCTATTCCTTCTCTGAATAAGTTTCATCCCCAAGCATGGTATACTCGTTTTACAGAAATTTTTTATTTATTTTAGCAACAGTGACCATGACCTTTGACGAATTGCTCTCAAAATCAATAAGGTTCTTCCCTATTCTTTCCTACTAAATAGGTTGTAGCTCTATGCATTTCAGTACAACAAAACATATACTTTGTTTGCATTTGTCATAACTTTGCAGATTTCAATGAACCAAATGGTATATTATATGAAAACTAGAGGCTCATAAGGCTGAGCCTGTATCGATCACCTGGCAAGAAAGCCCTTTAACTTATGTTAGCTGACTGAATAATGTTTTATATCAGCACACAGACAATTCTTGTTTGCCCTAGCAGTTGCAAAGGAAAATTTTTGAATCAGCCAATCAGAAACATGAAGTTTGTTGTTCGATTCGTACAAATTAAGGAATCTATGTGAAGTACCTCCCATATATGGTTTCTTAAGTTTCGTTCCATTTAACCAAATGGTTTCAGAGGTGATTTCATTAAATCAGCCAATCAGAAAAAAGAATTGCTCATGGTGGTTGTGTTTGTTATTTGATCAAAGAGAAATGCGCAAACTTTATCAAGGACCTTATATTTATATAAATGCTACCTGTGAAGTTGCATTCGGATAAGTTACAATGGAGGTAAAAAATGGCAAAGTTTACAACTGTGTAAAGCTGAAAGACAGCTAATTGACTTAAAAATCACACAACATATACATTTACTGATGAGGCTTTCAACAAGTTTTCTTCGTGAAATGTAGAAAAAGTTGATCCAACTGTTGTACATGCGGGTTGTACTGTTCAAGAGGCATATACTAAAGTTTATAAGACATAATTCAATCCTGTTTACTACTTGAGAAATGACCTTTATAAGGAGATATTAAAAATGTACTTTGTCATAAGGTTTCAATACTAGGTATGTGCAACTACTTGCTGATCAATATTTAACAGAAATATCACGTTTTCTTCTTGAGATAGGGGAGCTAAATGCAACACTTCACCAAAGTCAATGAAGCATAAAATGTAGGTCAAAATGACTTGAGACCAGTGAATCTGGACTGTACTACCAAAGATGAACATATTGGTAAAGTTTGACAACAATACTTTGTATACTTCTTGAGAAATGGAGCAAAATGCAAAACTTAACCAGTCACTGGAGTGTAAAATGTAGGTGAAAGTCATGCAAGACCCGTGTATGGACTGTACTACCCAAGATGGAAATATTGATAGTTTCAGTCATGCTATATATACCTCCTGAGATATGGAGTTAAATGCAAAACTTAACCAGAGTCACTTGGGCGTAACATGTAGGTCAAAGTGATACGATACCTAGGATCTGCACTGTACTCCTCAAGATGAGTATACTGGTACAGTTGGACAGCCATACAAAGTATAGTTCTTGAGAAATGGAGATAAATGCAAAACTTAACCAGTCACTGGAGCTTAAAATGTAGGTGAAAGTCGTGCGAGACCCATGTATGGAGTGTCTTACCCAAGATGAAATATTGATAAAGTTTCACAGTCATCCTATATATACCTTCCGTCAGAACAAAATGAGCAATTTTTATAGAGGACCTTCCAAAGGCTTCTGTAAAGTTTATTTTCATTAGATACAGCCGTTTAAGAGGATAAGATTTTTTAAAAATCTCCGATCAGAAACAAGAATTGCCCATGGTGGCCATGTTTGTTGCTTGATCTGGACGAAATGAGGAAATTTATAGTGAACCTTACATAGATGTTTCCTGTCAAATTTAGTTCCTTTGGCCAAGCAGTTTCACAGGAGATTTTTTAAAATCTGCCAATTAGAAAACAAGAGGCTCTCAAGAGCCTGAATCGCTCACCTGGCAAACAATGCGCTATAAACTAAATCTAATCATCACCATTCACTAAGTATACCATGTTTACTTTAAAAACCAAATATTGTTGAAATCCAAGCAAGTGTAAACAAGAGGCTCTCAAGAGCCTGAATCGCTCACCTGGCAAACAATGCGCTATAAACTAAATCTCATCATCACCATTCACTAAGGATACCATGTTTACTTTAAAAACCAAATATTGTTGAAATCCGAGCAAGTGTAAACAAGAAAACACCCTAACATCATATATACTTTTATGCATTTATTCTCAATAATAAATAGTTATATAGAAATATCCATGAAATAAAAATCCATGAAAACCTACATTTAATTTTATTTATCCCTTTTTACCATTTAATATTATATAACTTTACAGAATTACATTTTTTTTTATTTTACATTTAATAGATCCGTTATGCTAGCAATTTTAAATATTTAGTTTTTAAATTTAAAATGCTCATTAATATTATTTAGAGGCACAAAACATAAAAATTTTTAAAACCTGTAATTACATATTTTAAAAAAATAAGCATAGTCATTTTAGACAACAAAAAGCATATTGGACATGTTACACTGGTCCAATAAGTTAAACTTTGGTCTCAGCTAGCATCCAGCTTGGATCAGGTACGGATCAAAGCCACACAATTTTTGAAGGTGACCAGTTTGGTTTCAATTGGCCAAGTATTTCCAGTCTCAGCAGAAGAATTTAAAACTTTTCCCATAGGTCAAATATTAAACTATGGTCCCCGCTGGCACCCATTTTTGATTAAGTACAACCCTAAGCAACACAATTTTTTAAACAGGGCCACCCAAGGTTTATTATGACCAAGTTTAGTTCCAATTGCCCAGTTATATCTGATGATAAGATTTTTGAATGTTTTACCATAGGGTCCAATGTTAAAATTTGGTCCCCTCTGGTGGCCATCTTGGATTGGCTACGGACCCAAGAGACACAATTTTTAAAGTAGACCGTTGTAGCCAAGTAAGACCTGAAATTAGTTTCTATGACAACCAAAACTTCTGCTATCCATTACAATTTCAGACCACCTTTCAAAAAAAAAATCGGGCAGGGGTTCCCCCTATAATCTAGGTTATATATACTGCTGAAATTAAAACCCATCAAAATCAGATATATATTAAATATTCCATCAGACATTAGAAATTTTTATTTCACTAATGCCAAATTTTGAGTTAGAGTTATCTTTCTTTGTATAAGAGTTGCAATGTAAAGACAAAAGAATTTGAAACGCTTGTGGCCCCGCTGGCGGCCATCTTGGATAGGATACGGATGTGAGCAACACCACTTTTGAAGGGTACCACCCAAGGACTCATGTGATTAAGTTTGGTTCCAATTGGCCTAGTACTTTCAGAGGAGAAGATCTTTGAATGTTTTATCCCATAGGGTCCAATGTTAAATTATGATCCCCGCTGGCGGCCATCTTGGATGAGGTATGAACATGAGCGACACAATTTTGAAAGGGGGCCACCCAAGGACTATTGTGACCAAGTTTGGTTTGGATTGACCCAGTGGTTTCAGAGGAGAAGATCTTTGAATGAAAAGTTTACGGACGACGGACGGACGACGGACGCCGGACGCCGGACGCAAAGTGATGGCAAAAGCTCACCCTGGCATAGCCAGGTGAGCTAAAAATGCCGGGAAAATGGCAGCCATTTTAAAAATGACCCTCCAAAACAAACTTTCATCATCACCATTCAACTTGGGATACCATGTTTACCTTGAAAGTAGCTTTCATCTTCATTTTCTTTCTATAATTCAGGAAAAAATAGCAAAAAACAGCATTTTGACCCCTATGTTCTATTTTTAGTAAGGGCGGACATGTTTTTCGACCAATCAAAAATCGAAGCATTAACTTTTTGCAGGATACCCTAAGGAACAATCTTACCAAGTTTCATTTGATTTTGAATAGTAGTTTCAGAGAAGAAGATTTTTGAAACAATAACATAAAACAAGTAGTTTCAGAGGAGATAAACTTTAACATGTTTTCCCATAGGGTCCAATGTTAAACTATGACCTGCTCTGGCAGCCATGTTTTTTGGCGGATCGGAAAAATTTCGGCAATCTTAGTAAAGGACCTTCCATACATCATTCCTGTAAAGTTTGGTTAAATTTGCTCAAGTAGTTTCAGAGGAGATGAACTTTAACATGTTTTCCCATAGGGTCCAATATTAAACTATGTCCTGCTCTGGCAGCCATGTTTTTTGGCGGATCGGAAAAATTTCGGCACTCTTAGTAAACGACCTTCCATACATCATTCCTGTAAAGTTTGGTTAAATTTGCTCAAGTAGTTTCAGAGGAGATAAACTTTTAACATGTTTTCCCATAGGGTCCAATGTTAAACTATGTCCTGCTCTGGCAGCCATGTTTTTTGGCGGATCGTAAAAATTTCGGCAATCTTAGTAAAGGACCTTCCATACATCATTCCTGTAAAGTTTGGTTAAATTTGCTCAAGTAGTTTCAGAGGAGATGAACTTTAACATGTTTTCCCATAGGGTCCAATGTTAAACTATGTCCTGCTCTGGCAGCCATGTTTTTTGGCGGATCGGAAAAATTTCGGCAATCTTAGTAAAGGACCTTCCATACATCATTCCTGTAAAGTTTGGTTAAATTTGCTCAAGTAGTTTCAGAGGAGATAAACTTTAACATGTTTTCCCATAGGGTCCAATGTTAAACTATGACCTGCTCTGGCAGCCATGTTTTTTAGCGGATCGGAAAAATTTCGGCAATCTTAGTAAAGGACCTTCCATACATAACTCCTGTAAAGTTTGGTTAAATTTGCTCAAGTAGTTTCAGAGGAGATAAACTTTTAATATGTTTTCCCATAGGGTCCAATGTTAAACTATGTCTTGCTCTGGCAGCCATGTTTTTTGGCGGATCGGAAAAATTTTGGCAATCTTAGTAAAGGACCTTCCATACATCATTCCTGTAAAGTTTGGTTAAATTTGCTCCATTGGTTTTAGAGGAGATGATCAATATGTGAAAGTTTACGGACGACGGATGGATGACGGACGGAGGACGGACGACGGACGCCAAGTGATGGCAAAAGCTCACATGGCCTTTGGCCAGGTGAGCTAAAAAGGAATTGCCCATGGCAGCCATGTTTGTTGCTCGATCAAGACGAAATGAGGAAATAGACCTAAAATAGATGCTTCCTGTCAAGTTTGTCTCCATTTGTTAAGGTGGTTTCAGAGGTGATTAAAATGTGAAAAGTTAACGGACGGATGCCAGGTGATGACAAAAATAAACTGTTTTCCCAAGCCACGATCTTGTATTTTAAGTGCTTCTATTTTTTGTTAGATTGTGTAAAAAGGAATGTTTTAAAAGAAATCTGTAATAACAGCAGCTTTTCCAAAAGACATCTACTGCTGGTCTTGTGGTGTAGGCTTTTGATCATTGTTCGAAGACTAAAATCATCTCCTTGATATTTGTATAGCTATTTGGGGACAATTAAATCTTTATTTTATATAAAACTAGAGGCTCCCAGGAGCCTGTATCACTCACCTGGACTATGTCCATCTTGACATGCAGCCTCAAACATTGATGTCAAGTCCCAATTATCTCAGTAGTTCCCATAAGGTCATATGAACTAAGTTCCGCTCTGGCAGCCATGTTGAATGGTGGACAGGGTCATCAGATATAATCCAAAATAAGACCACCTAAGGACCATTGCCGCCAAATTTTGTTCCGATTGGCCCACTGGTCCTATGTTAAAATAAGTTCGGCTCTGGCGGCCATCTTGGATGACAGGCAGGGTCATCGGATATAATTCCGAAAAAGGACCACCTAAGGACCATTTCTGCCAAGTTTTCTTCCAGTTGGCCCAGTGGTTTCAGAGGAGTAGATCTTTAAAGGAAAGTTTACGACGACGCCAGATGCCAAGTGATGACAATTGCTCACATGGCCCTTTGGGCCAGGTGAGCTAACAATGGATGAAAAGTAACGAAATAAAAAAAAGAAAATTGGTTTGAAATAAAGGAGACAAATACCATATATACGTCAAATTCATCCAAACAGCGAAATGGAGATTCCATGGCATCCCATAATGCTAAAATGAAACACACAGTAGCAAAGGACCGTTCTCCACCCGACAAAGACCTCATATCTCTGTTTGACCCTTCACCTTCAGCTGTTGGTGGTTGTACCTTTTTAAAGATAAAAATTGGAATTATGTTAAATATATCATCTGATGAAACTTTCAAATTATTAAACATTCAAGTCCTTATTAAAATAAAGTTGAAATGGAAAAGAGATCAATAAATTTCATCAAAAACATATTTCTTTTTATTAATTATGTGAAAGAAAATCTTATGGCTGCTGCATATTAAAGTTGCAAAATAAATTATGATGCCAAGTACTTTTTCCAGGTAATAATCATAAATTCTGTCTCTGAAGGCAAATCTATAATGAAATAATAATAACAAATTGTACAATGAAATAAAAAACTTCGAAAAAAAACTATTAAACCTTGAATTTTCAACTATAAAAACCAGAAACATAATGTATATACATATTATGAGTATATTTAAACGTATATAAATATTTTATAACAATGTCGAAAAAAATACACTTTGTATCTATGGCAATAGGAAGCATTTAAATCTCTCTCCCTAACCCCAACCACCATGAGAATCTACAGAAATTTTATCCAAATTTAAATCTTGATTAAATATCAGTACTTCTACCTTTGAAATATCTATTAAATCTGATAAAAACAAGAGACAGCTTAACAAATATTAATACATCAGTAGCCAATCCAAACTTTTCCTGTGAGGGGGTGGGGGTGTTCTACAAAGGATGCAACATACCCTGTAAATTTGAAAATGCAGATTGGAGATTTAATAGTAAATCTAAGATGTCCTACTATAATATTCCTTGTACATCTCTCTGATGGTTTATTAAACAATACAGCAATTAAATAGATATGAAGGGCCTACAGTTTTTTAATAAACAAACCTAAAAACAAAAGAAATAATAATATCTGATAATTTTTTTAGATCACCCTTAGAAACAAAATTGTTTGATTGTATACATCATTACAACCCATGAGAGTAACCAATTTCAATAAATTTTCCCTATATAGAATCACTGATCATAAGAGCATAAAAGTATATTTAGTCTTGAATTTTGAATACCTGAAATCTATGAGTGATTGGTTAATAGATTAGTTCATGAATGCAACTTAGCACAGAGGTGAATATTTAGTTAATTAGTTGTAGATTTCTGGTATTCAAAATTCAATAGTAGTTATATTGTTTATTGTACTGACAAATTGAAAATAAATATTGAATATACTGTAAACTGGTGGATATTTTTCATACAAATAGTAAATGCAGCTATTGTTATGTCCCTTTCAAGGACAAAATATGATTTCTATTTCACATATCAATCACATTTTTCGCCAATCTCACTGTAAAAAATACAGTTATAAGGGGTAGGACGGTATTGGCAGACCAAGAGAAGGGAGAAAGGCAACCCCCTGTCCAACTCCCAATTATCTTGCAACCAACCAAGTAAAAAGTTTACAAACCACACTTGTTACATCTATAACAATGTATTTAAAACTGGTTAGCTTTGAAACGGATACCCATTTGGAATTTACACCAATGTTGTGAATCAAAGTGATCTATTGTGTCAATTTGGTTTCTTCCAACGGAATCGAACATTCAAATGTTTCGTACTTGGAGGACCCCCAGGCAATCCTATTTAATAAAGATTTTATTTATTTTTAAATGCCATTTCATCTGCTAGAATAAAATGTTAATAACAGATGGTCAAGATTTTAGAGCATTATCTTCGTGGTTTAATCAACATAAATACAGTTGACCCTCATTATGTCGAACAAATTTAAGTCAAAATTCCAGGTAACTTGAATTATCTGTCTGGAACCTCAACAGCAGTAACTTTATAGATTTACTCCTCATATATCGAATTTTTGCTTAAGTCAAACTAGATTTACAGGTCCCAATTGATTTGACATAATGAGAATTGACTGTACATGTATATCTTTTGTCACTGATATTAATTAGCAACATGACAATAATATTTCTAATCTCACATATACTTTTGAAACGTATACAGGTAACAGTTTAAATTTTTAACTTGCTTGTCAATCTTCCAAGTCATTATTTGTGCTCTGAGTGAAGTAAGGTGCGGGGTAGGATCCTTCACCAGAATAACTATTATATATGATAGAAATATAAGCAGAAAGCCTATGATCACCCGATATAAGCTGCACTAAAAAAATAAAGTGATGAATATGAAAAAAATTCAAACTGACATACTCAAAAACATTGGATATTCATTTAAAAGATATGAAAAGTTGAAAATTATACATACTATACTATCTGTTTGTACACTTTTATTTCAATATTCAATTATAAATCTAATTTTTGGGGATTTTATTTGCTTTTTTCACCCATGAATCCAACCGATATTTTATTTTAGATGTATACTGTCACTACAGTATATAAATATTTTCAACTTTTCACATAAATAATGAAATCCAATGAGAAACTGTGATCAAATATTACAATCCATTCATATAATGGTTCTACTTCCAGTAACCACATCTTTTTTCGTTACATTACACGTGCATCATACTTTATCATAAGGAGCTTCTCTCTGTTCACAATTTTATTTCACATTTTAGTGATTTGTTATTTATTCTTCTATATATATTTCATAAATTATTTCTTCATGTGAAAAAAATGTTATAGACTAATTATAAATTGTTTTGGAGTTGATTATTCAGTCATGGATAATGGCCTCAGGATAAATTCAGGATGAAGAAAAACAATAAATGAAATTTTTTGCTTATTCCTGTACATGAATTTATGCCAAAAAGTTTTTTTTACCTTCCCTGACCGGCCAAACAAAATCAACCCATCCTAAAACATTTTATTGGAAATTTAAAAAATAAAATTAAAATCTTTTTTTTCTTGCAGTCTGAGGTAGTCTGTATTTTATTTCCTACATTGTTCTGTAGTTTACACTTTTCAATCAATGTCAAAACTGTGTATAATTGGAAAGGACATATCTTCAAACAACTAAGTTGGCAGGTCTGCAACTTGCTGATTAGCAATTTTATGTCATGCTTCATGTGTATCAATGGAGGGAGAATCAAGTACGCTAAGATCATATATAAAATGAAATTTTTTTACCTACCTCCCCAGTCAAAATATGATGCGTCGGAGAAGAGCAAACAAACACATTTTTAATCTTGGGCTCAAAGTGTTTTTAAATGCAGATTTCTAGAATATCTTGTTTTTAAAATAATTTGTCATTCCAATATGTCTCTAACAATTTTTTACAATAATTTGTCATTCCAATATATACGTCTTAACAATTTTTTACAATAATTTGTCATTCCAATATACGTCTCTAACAATTTAGAAGTGTTTCATTGATTGATCTATTTATCTATACATTGTATTTCATGTCACTTTCACAAGAACAGGCTTTTATTGTCATTTGAGCCTGCCATTTGTTATTGATGACCAATAGTATGTACAACAAACTACATAGAAGTCTTGACCACCAAGGGTCATATAGGGTCCCGGAATTTGTTTGTGCGGGGGGGAACGTTTATAAGGATACATTAAACTATTACTTTAACAAAGTGTTAATTGTCATTTAAAAATGTTAAAAGTGGCTGTTCAAGCATAGAGTATAAGGCTTTACATGTGTTTACACATTTCACAGTTTCACTGAAGGCATTTGAGGTAATCTATAAACTTCTATGGCTTTATATAACCAATTTGATGATGCTTATATGAACAACATCTGAAAGAAATAGCAAGTATCGCTCACACGGATTTAACTTTTCAACCTTGAGCAATACTAAAAATTTAAGTGTAGCAGTCATATTTGCTGGTTTTCCCATAGGATCCTATGTTAAACTATGTTTGGCTGTGGTGGCCATCTTGGTTGACAGTCTGGGTCAATAGACACAATTCTGAAAGAGGACTTATCTAAGGAACATTGCGACCAAGTCTGGTTCCAATTGGGCATTTAGTTTCAGAGAAGATTTTTTATATTCATCCCCCCTTTTTTCTATTTTTAGTAACAGCAGCCATGTCAGTTGGAAATCAGGGATGGCGGACACATTTTTGGAAGGGAGCCACAAAGGCCCATTCCACCAAACTTTGGTCCCAATTAGCCCAGTGGTTCTAGAGCGGAACTTGAAAGGAATAATCTGATCAAATTGGTAATGCATGCAGATAAGTAGCAAATGCTATAAAATGCCATTCACTTCAAATTAAGAATGTCCAATGAAAAGCAATCCTGTGAATTATAAATTTAATAGAATTATAAAATGAATATGAAATAATTCATGGCCAGATGCAAATGGGGGTACAGCAGACATGCACCCACTAAAAGTTCACAAACAATTTGAAAAACCTACAATTTTTCTACTAGAAGGTGGAAAAAGCGCCAAAAAACACATAGTACAAAGTGCTCATGTCCAGCTTTGTAAAGAGGATATTTAAAAGGAAACATCAAATTTTCTTTACCGATTTTAAAAAATAGATGTAAATGAATTATGTCATGCATACTAATTGGCAGCTGATTTTTATTACAAAAAGATGCATCATTGATTAATGGGTCGTCCAGAAAAAATGTATCTACCACTTAGCATAACATGGGAGGAAAACAAGGGTGTATATATCATTTTCAAATTCCAAGACTTCCATTTTTTTTCAAGGTTTTTTGTCATTTTGTCCTCACTTTTTTACCCAACAAGATAGACCCCACCTTAGAATAGAAAAAGAAAATAATATGCTTTGCTGTATTTTTATTTCATTTTTAAGAAATTTCTTTTTTATTCCTTAAAATAGTTGTTTTAATGTTGAAGACAAAAACATTATCAAACTTCAAAAGACCTGCAATGTTGTTGACAAATATGCAACACAAAGATCTGGGTCTTGCTCATGTTTTGGAGCATCTCACAAATCATTTTTACAACATGTATTCAACATTTGTTGACTTGGTCGTCTTGTTAGAATATCTTTAACTATGGCTTTTAAATGTCAATTAAGAGGATTTGTTTTCTAAAAATTTGTTCATTTCAAATAAACATGTCAATTTATTCATCTAAGAAAAGTGAATATGCAAGTCCATTCTGAACTTGTTTAGAATTTTGAAAGTAAACTTCCAGGTAGGGAAAAACCAATAAAATTTGCTTAAAATTGTTCTTATTGTGATCATTTTAATAAAATAGATGGTTTAAATTGTTTAAATGGTTTAGATAGACGAAATAAACACTTGATAAGGACTGAAAGTTATTAACTTACCAAAAATGTTAAAATTACCGACTGTCACTAGCCGGTAACAATGATTGTAACTTTGACAATTTTGATGTGTCGAAAAAATAAGGGTTATCGAATAATTCCATTTCCCTTGAAAAGCACCAAAAAATTATAATTATTATGGTAAATGATTATGGGCACTCTTGTTTGTAAATAAAATGGAATTCCCCATGTGTTCGCTCTTTTGTAACTTTTCATATTCATACGCTTAATTTTGCAGGACTCAGAATTCAGCTTCAACACCCAGCTGTAATTCAACAAAATTTTCTTTTTATACAGGATATCCTTCAATGATTTACACACATAATCCTATGCATGCTGCCTAATTTCAAATTTAGTTCATTTAACTATTGCAAAATTGGGAGTACTTTGCCCTTGTCATATAAAATGTCGTGATGCCAAGAATCCAGAACTGCTAGTTTGATAAGTGAAGTGATAAGCTTCACTTATCAAAACTCCCAGTGCTAGACTAAAAATGTTATGCCTCGATTTGCTCGTCAAAAATATCTTAATGTTATTATATTATAGATTGTACATATAGGATTCTAACATATATTTTATTGAATTTCTTTATTAAATGGAAGTAAATGGAGATAACTGTTAACTTGTTAATAAAGTGGATCTTGGAATATTTGTCAATCTTTTTAAATAAATTTTGATCACATTTTTTCACTGTGTTATACATGCTATATGCGTTTTTTTGAGCAAATTGCAGATGCCAGAAAGGGGTGTAAATTTTACACCAATGCACATGATACACAATAGAATTCAGTATCTAGAGAACTGCCACTAATGTTCTACTGGTAAAATTAATGGTAACATCTTAAATTACTGATGTAAGGGCTGAAAATATTTTGTGTTTAATGTTCTTATTTAGCAAAATTTATTGCAGTACTTAATACTATATGGTTTGGCCATGTAAAATATAACAAATTGATCACTTCAATATAATTTATTTTAAGTGGTTGTAGAGGAAGGTTTTCTGAACATCTGAATTCCTTGCTTTCAAAGATCTATATTTACATTACTTGTTTGTTTCATTAAAATCCAACAAACAAAATTTGGGGGGGGGGGGGGGGGGGCATTATATGTAGATGTGCAGTAAGCAAGATAATTATCACTGGATAATTGCGAAGGGAGATAATCCAACTTGAGGGTTTTACATATTTAAAGCTTGTAAGCTCAACTCCTAAACCACAGTTTTATATGAAGGTTGCGCATCATATGTAGATGTGAATAAAGCAATATAATTATTGCCGGATGCTTGCAAAGGCAGATAATCAAACTAAAGGGTTTTACATGTTTAAAGCTCTTAAGTGCAAGTCTTAGTATTGCAAGCTGGGAGGTATCACTCAGCGAAGTCACTCACACTTCTATATTTTATTGGAAAGTACTAGTCATGTGGTTCTGAAAAGTGATGTTTTATAAACCCAATGGAAGTCAGAATCTTGTTAAGCATGTGAATCGTCGACGATGCTGATGCAGTGGAGTAATAATTCGAAACAATACAGAAAATATTTTAAAATTGCAGTCGCTCTTCTTACTTGCAAAATTTAAACTGTAAGTATAAGAACTGAATGCATCATTTGAGAAGTTTTATAGGGTTGTAAAAGCCTAGACCAAATGCCCATTTTTTGTAGGAAGTGCAGAAGTTTACTTACATCAAGGCTTTTACACCCCAAATAAACTTTAACTAGAGGCTCACCTGGATTCAATTTGCCAATCAGCAACCATAAATGCATGTCTGTATTATTTTTAAATGAATTTCCCATAGGGTCATATGTTAAACTAAGTTTGGCTGTGGCAGCCATCTTGGTTGATCTTCCAGGTCATCGGACACAATTCTGAAAGAGGGTCATCTAAGGACAATTGCTGCTAAATTTGTTTCCAATTGGCTCAGTAGTTTCAGACAAGATTTTTAAATAAATTTCCCATAGGGTCCTATGTTCAACTAAGGCTGTGACGGCCATCTTGGTTTATTGTCTGGGTCATCGAACACAGTTCTGAAAGAGGACCATCTAAAGACCATTGCAGCCAAGTCTGGTTCCAATTGGCAATGTAGTTATACAGAAGAAGATTTTTGAAATTCATCCCCCCTCTTTTCTTTTTTTAGTAACAGCAGCCATGTCGGTTGGAAGATGATAGTCGGAGATGCCGGACACAATTTTGGAAGGGGGCCATCCAAGGACCATTCCACAAAATTTTGGTCCCAACTGGCCAATGAGAAACAAGAAATGCCCATGACGGCCATGTTTGTTGCCTGATTGGGACAAAAAGAGGAAACTTTGTAAAGAACCTTCCATAGATGCTTCTTATCAAGTTTCGTTCCATTTGGCCAAGCGATTTCAGAGAAGATTTTTTATATCAGCCAATCAGAAACAAGAACTGCCCATGGTGGCCATATTTGTAATCCGATCAGGATGAAATGAGGAAAATTTGTATAGAACCTCCCATAGATGCATCCTGTCAAGTTTCATTCCATTTGGTCCAGTAGTTCCACAGAAAATTATTTTTTTAATTAAATAATGAGACCCTCCATACATGCTTTTAGTTAAGTTTCAGAGAAGAACCAGCCAATTAGAAACAGCAATTGCCCATGGAAATGAGCAAACTTTATAAAGGATCTTACGTAGATGCTTCCTGCCAAGTTTAATTCTATTTGGCCCAGTGGTTTCAGAAGAGAAGATCTTTAAAGGAAAAGTTTACGCCGGATGCCGTAATGTTAAGCAACTGATTATAACTAGTCCAATGTTAAGATGATTCACATGAAACCATTATGATGATATGCCAAGCTAAAGCTCGTGTCATGCTTCCAATAAACCATTAATCTAAAATTTGCCCATATCAGTTGGAATAATCCGGTTTAACAAAATATTTTTAAAAATATTTAAAAATTACATGCTGATAAATATCTAAAAATAACATGCTTATGTTGTTATAAATATATACTAAATTTATTGCAACATGAAAAATGTCATTATTTTTTAATTTAAATTGTCATTGTAGCACTGGTGTGTTAAGACTGGAACAATAAAAATTTAAACCTTATTATAGTTAATTCAAATTTTCTCATGTTGCAAAAGTATACCATTTACTAAAGAAAAGATAATAACAAAGTTTAAACAAGTCACTTCATTGCTATTGTTATTTCAGAAAGTAAACTAAGAATTTTTTAAAATATTATTGGATTACAGACATCCAAGCTTAAAGCTTTGGCATTTTTTTTCTGCTTTGATTGTGAAATTCAGTTTGTTTTCATATATACATCATGCAGTTTTTATCAATAATATTCAATAATACATTATAGGCCTTTTATGACCTTGAACAGTGCAACCGAGTTCTTCCAAAAGCTTAGTATGTTATTTGGTTAATGGCATTGATCAAAGATTTCTATCTAAGATTATCTTGAAAGATTTGAAACAACATGAATGTATTTATAAATCTGACACACAGTTTCTTGGTATGTCCCTTTTGTGACTTACAGACATTTCTAGTGTCTCCTTTGGGTGACAAAACATCATTTTCCCATTATATTGCCTATTGCTTAATAGGACAATGAAGAAATACTTTGCTCTCATAGCGATGATACGACGAAATTCATAATACTGTTGTTGTCTTTGTATCATTACTCTTTGTAATCGCTACAAAAATAAAATAATTTTACTACATTGTAAAATAAACATAAAAAAAGAAATTTTTCTTCTTTCATTCTCTGACCTGAAAAGTTAATATTTACAAAAAAAAGGTCAAGGGTACGTACAGAAAGATTTAAAGTCAAATCTTTATGGCTTACGACCATTTTTCCAACAAATTTCCTTGATGTCAAAATTCGTATGAATACCATCTTACATCTCCAACATATAGATGCCCTCATTAACTTATACACCCTCGCACGGAGTTGTAAACAATCTGAAAGCATCTGAAAAATCAAAATTTTATTAATCCCATGTAAAATGATCATTATAATGTAATTTTAATTAATTTAACTTCATTATGTTTATCATGTCAAACAGATTTCTAGTTAGGATTGAAGATCAGAGGGGCACAGTTTAGGATAATATGCACATCAAGGTAGTTTGAGGTCAGAAAAAGGGCAAAATAAAATAATGTTAAATTAACAAAAATATCAAAATCCTTTTATAAGTTTTTTTTTGTTTCTTTCACTTCCTGCATGTCCAAGTTATTTAGTCATGGTAACTGGCAATAAAAAAGTCCACATTTTATGTTACACTTGATTCAGAAGCCAGAGGAAAGCACTGAAGGGCATTGGAAGCTCTTTCTCCCTCTTCTTGGCTAACTTTGACACTGTTCAATGAACACATGTACCACCACTATAGCATTAGCTTAGAACTGCAACCAAATGGAAAAGCTGGCAACACAACTTCTACTTCTCAAATATATTGTCTTAATTCCTCACAAAGTGAAAACTACCAGACCATACTATAAATTTGCCAAAAAAGGAGGGAAATTTTGTAAAATATGCAAGTTCATTACATTTTGTTACTTGTTACTTTGCTGTTTATCTGTCCAGTTAAAACTATATCTTTATCTTAATAAAATTTAATCATCTATAATTACAATCTTAGCTCAGGCTACATTCAATCGAGAAATTACTCACAAAAATAAATCTTTTGCCTTTCTCTTAATATCCTGACATCAGGTAAAATGCAGTAAAGCTGAGTTTACTCCGACACCTTGGGTATCGGAAACTACTTATCAATTTCCATTATTGAAAATATATTCTTTCGAATTTCAATTTCTCCAACCAACCTTTGGCTAGAACTGCTTGTGTGACCAAATATTTACTAAATATATTGGGAATTACCATCACATAACGCAGTGGTGAAGTGGTTAGCACATCGGACTACGAAACCAAAGGTCCCTGGTCCAAATCCTGTTCAGGATGAAAATTTCAGGAATCAAATTTGCGATGCCCTATCAACACCATTTGCGAGGATGGTCTCGGTAAACCATGCTAGTCAGATGGGGACGAAAAATAACTGTCTCATCAACTGCCACAACACATCTCTATCTAAGCTGTCAAAGGCTTTGCCAAAGTCGACAAAAACAGAATAGAGCGATGAGTTGAACTCTTGTGATTGTTTGAGGATGATGCGTAAAGTTGCTATTTGGTCTGCACATGATCTGTTTTGTCTAAATCAAGCTTGGTTGTCACGAAGCTTTTCGTCTATTGCATTTTTGAGTCAATTTAACATAACTATTTAAAACTTTCTCTGAAACCGATAGTAGCATTATTCCTCTATAATTGTCACAAATGCTTAAATTGCCCTTCTTTGGAAGCTTTACCATGTGTCCTTCTTTCCATTATAGACCCTAACCCTAACCCTAACCCTCTCCTTCTGCCCAGATCTTTCCAAACAGTTCATATAGCATTTGAGTTGATGTTTCCATGTCTGCTTTCAATGCTTCTGCAGGTATGTTGTCAGGACCTGGAGCTTTGTTGTTCAACATTTTTATGGCTTTCTTGATTTCTCCTTTAGATGGTCTTTTACAGTCAACTACCAAAAGCTCTTCAGAGGGTGGAATGTCAGCTTTATTTACCGGTGGCTCTTGGTTTGGCACATTCTTGAAATGCTCAACCCATCGTTTCATTTGCTTTTCATGTGTGTTAAGTGTTTTCCCTTCTTTGCTTTTTACCGGTCTACATCCTTTCTGATATTTCCCGGTTAGCAGTTTTATGTTGTCATACAGAGCTTTGATGTTGTTTGCTCTGGCTGCTTCTTCTGCTAGTTTGTCTAAAAAGGCTATCTTTGCACTGTTCCTAACATCCTTGTTAGCTATAGTGTATGCTCTTGAGGCTGTTTTTTTGCTGATCTTGTTTTGCTGTTGTTCAGGATATTTTTTATATTTTTCCTTTCTTCCACTTTTACAAGTGATATCCATTCCTGATGTTTCCTATTTTTCAAACCAACTGATGTATCGCAAGCTGTTGTGAAAGCTTCTTTAATCTTGCCAGTGATCTTCTATTGCAACTATTTCCTCTGCTGCATTCTACATCATCACCATTAAAGAGAGTATAAAGGTTTGGTAGTGCATCTCAGACAAATGAAAATAAGCTTACATTCCAATAGTGCTACTGATATTAAATTTCATACAAGGATGAAGAATCAAATGTCGGCCCGAACTAATTCATCTAATGTCAGATATGCAAAAACATTAATATCATAACAAAATATATAATACAGTTTATAACTCTTTGTAAATGAAATAAATAAACATAATTTTATCTTACCTCAATAAATTTCTTACACTGCCAAACCTCTTTTCTTATTTTTTGGTATGATTCTTTTGTATCATGGTAACGTCTTGTAATCTCTTCAGGGTTACCACGACTGAAAGAGTCGATACTATATAAGTATGTTATTATAAGATCAGATAAAAAAATCTATTGCAAGATGTTGTTGACGGCAGTTTCTACCAATTTGTACGATAACATTACATTTATGACATCAATATATCTGAATGATCACTGCTGAAAACAGTTAACTGAAAATAAATTTGAAGGCTAAAAATAGAAAACTGGAAAAAGGGTTATAATAAAACCCTTAAAAATTAGATGACATGTTTCTGGAATAATACATAAAAAATGAAATAATTCACTACAATACTTAGTGAAGCAACATCTCAACTGCTATACAATTATTAGAGATGAACATGTTGATAGTTATTAAAATGTTTGCAAATGATATAATGCACTTAATTGTTACAAAATTAACTAAGTAAATAATTTACTATCAATTTAACATGAATGGCCTTTGTCTTCACCTCAATAAAATTTCAAAATTTACTAAAAACTACCTCTTCTCTTCTGTTTTAATCCTTTTATGAATCTGATTTATTTCACTTTCAATATTGCTAACACTTCTTCGTGTATTTTTTCTCTCTGGACAGACAACAGAAGCTTTCTTAATGTCTTCCTGTAAGTACATAGAATGTTACTTTCCCTTTGCAAACTAAAGTATGGCCAGTCTTAATAACTTTAAATGCAACATGAGGTTGCACGTGTTATTTTGCAAAGTATACCCCCACTCTTTTTTAATTTTGAAAATTGGGAAAACAGACTTGAAAAGTTCGACGAAAAATTTTATGTAAACATAAGATATTGTAAAATTTGTAAGTATTGGCAAACAGGAAGTGGTTCTTTGACAGACCTGAAAATAGGAGAGACGATACAACTCATGATCATAAAGCTACAGGCCAAATATCAAAAAACATTCCGTTGCACAGAAGCCGAGATAAGTGTGACGAAAAATTTCAGTTTGAATGGAGGGAAAGACAAGGTTAATCCAGTATATCAACCACTCTGTAGAGTGGGGGAATAATATACTAAACATGAAAATCAGGTTAGCCCAATACTTGTATAAGACATTTACCTAACAAATGCTATCAGCCAAAAGGAGTTCTACACAATTTGTATCTAACAGCATATTATCTATGGTGAAATGGTCCATATTCAAAAGGAATTCTTCTTACAATTAAGGTGGTACCCAACACTTTGACTAAAATAGATTTGGATCGTAATAAACGTTTGACAAAATATTTACTTTGACCTGGTGACAAAAATGTAAAAATTTCAACAAATTTGAACAACACAATTTACGGGAATAATTTCAATGGATATATAGCAGTTTGACAAACACTAATTTTGATCATTTAGAAGCTTGATTTCACTTTGTATGCAATTAATACATTCAGCTGATTTTTAAAGAGTTAACTCCCTTAGGTGTTCTGTACCACCTTAAATGCTAATTACTGCTTCAATATCTTTCAAGACTGTGCAATGTTACCCTCACTAGACTGAAACTTCATGCTCTTTCTCACAGCAATTTTCTAATATACTTGTCAAGATAATAATACACTCTAACTACCAAATAAAATTTTGACAAGATGACAGCAAACAAGATTTACCTTCATCATTGTTTGGAGTTACATGAAAGCCCAGCCGCCTGCCACAGATTTCAATATAAATGAATTGATATTTTCTGTTGGAAAATTTAGTTCATAATGAGAAATGAAAACTGTTGAGAAGAAAAATTGCTGATGCTAAACACTATATTCATAAAATTTAAGTTACAAATTTCTTATTCGAAGGAACTAATAAAAAGTTGAAAACTTTCACCAAAGGATTAACTCAAATGTTTACCAATCCAAATGCCTTTCTTTAAAAAAAAAATACCTGTATTTCAGCTTTATAAATATCAATCTTCTTCTTTAAATCATTTATTTTCTTTTCTTGTTCCTTGAACTTAGTTTCATAGTGTTTTTTATGGGATTTAGCTTGTTCAATCTCAACCTGAACTTTTCCTAATTCATCTTTTAGAGGTTCGCCTCCTTCTGCTTTATTTCTCATTTCTGTTTCTACAATTCTAAAATTTGACTCAGCTTCCTTGACATGTGCATCTGCATCACTGTGAACTTTCGCTTTGGCTGCTTTTTGATCTTCATGTGCTGATATTGAATCATTTAAATTTTCCACTTCCTCTTCCTGAAATGATAATATATGCCATTTTAAGCACATTTGGCTATTTCGCGGCAGCCAGTTTTTACTGGTGGAGGAAGCCGGAGTAGCCAGGGAGAACCACCGACCTTCGGTAGAAAAATTGGCATTCCTTGTCAATTAAGATCGGAGTCGAACACACCCCGCCACAGGTGAGATAGTATGCAGTAAAAATCAGGTAAAGGACAAAAGAATATATTGGAATATTGGATGCAATTTCAAAATACCTCCTTTAATAGTAAATTGATATTAAAATTATTCATTATATGCAAATAATTTAATATTGTATGTAACGTGTCATTTGATTGGTAATTTTTTTTCATCCATCATATAATAGACTAAATTTTATTTTCTACTATGACGTCATTAAAGGGAATGCCGACATTTTAGACAACAAATCAACAGTTGGAATTAAATTATAAGGATTGACAGTAATTTTGTTTTCAGTCTACTGTAATAACCCCAATTATTGGACGGCATAATTATTCAACAGTTGTGAAAATTCAAGGAAAATTGAATTTTTTGGTAACTCTATTTTTTCGACGATTACAAAATTGTCAAAGTTACGATCGTTGTTCCCAGGTGGTGACAGTCAGTAATTTTAACTTGTTAGGTAAGTTACATGTATTTACTTTCAGTCCTCATCGAGTGTTTATTTAGTCTTTCTAAACCATTTAAACTATCTATCTTAATAAATTTGATTGAAACAAGATCGATTTTTAAGTCACTTTTATTGAATTTTTTCTACCCGGAAGTTTACTTTTGAAAAGAAATCTGAAATGAGTTTGGAATGGAATTGCATATTTGCATTTCTCAGAGAAATAAATTTTAAAAATTTGAAATGAAATGAATAATGTTTTTACAAAACAAATCCTCTTATCATTGTTTATAAGACATTTAAATGTAATAGTTATAATATGATTATGTTCTAAAAAGACGATGAGACTACAAACGTAACGTGTTGTAAAAATCATTTGTGAGATGCTCCAAATCCAGATTGTAAAAGTAATTTGTGAGATGTTCACATATTAGTCAACAACATGGCGGGTCGTTTGAAGTTTGCTACTGTTTCCGTCTTCAACATTAAATTAAATATTAATTTGAAGGTACAAAAAGATAAATCATGAAACAAAATCAAATAACAATTAAAGAACCTTTGTGAGCACGCTCACATACCCCACGTCTTCATATTGTCACTGGAGAAACAAAATCTCACTTCACAAGTAAAATGAACACAATCAAATGCTTACCTTCACATATTTATCCTAATTTGAATGGCAGCATGTTGGGAAATTTAAATTCCAAGCGAGAGGAGTCAACAGTAATAGTATAGTGAGGCAAATAAGTTCAAAGGGTTGTAACTCCTAGAAAAAAAATTGAATCGTAATTTCCTGTCGATATGCACATCTATGTAGTATGTCCTTATTATATGAAAGGCTTCATGAAATTCTGTTGTGTGGTTTGAGAGGAGTTGCGATGACAAACTGTTGCAGTAGTACATTAAAGTAAATAAGTTCAAAGGGGCGTAACTCCTAGAAAAAAAATTGAATCGCAATTTCCGGTCGATATGCACATCTACATAGTATGTCCTTATTACCTGAAAAAGGTTTCATGAAATTCTGTTGTGTGGTTTAAGAGGAGTTGCGATGACAAACTGTTGCAGTAGTACATTAAAGTAAATTAGTTCAAAGGGGTGTAACTCCTAGAAAAAAAATTGAATCGCAATTTCCTGTCGATATGCACATCTACATAGTATGTCCTTATTATCTGAAAAGGTTTCAAGAAATTCTGTTGAGTGGTTTGAGAGGAGTTGCGATGACAAACTGTTGCAGTAGTACATTAAAGTAAATAAGTTCAAAGGGGTGTAACTCCTAGAAAAAAAATTGAATCGCAATTTCCTGTCGATATGCACAACTACATAGTATGTCCTTATTATCTAAAAAGGTTTCGGGAAATTCTGTTGTGTGGTTTGAGAGGAGTTGCGATGACAAGAAACAGGACTGACGAACGGATAGACGGACGGACGGGTCAAAAACATTATACCCTCCGCAACTCGTTGCGTGGGGTATATTAACGCGAGTATGAACCATTATTTTGATTGCCTATTATTAAATACATTGACCAGGTCGATCATATGGAGTCAAAAAATGACAACGATCTCTACAGAAATACGATAACTCTATTTTTTTGAAAATTTTCCAATTTTCCTAAAAAATAGGTGTATTTTAGTGTCAAATAAATAGAGTAAGTACGGTATTCAAAATAACCTCAATGCATATGGTGCACACTTTCAAATAATCCGCTACGCGGCTTATTTAGTGTGCACCATGTGATTGAGGTTGTTTCTTTATAGACTGAAAAAAATTATTAGTCAATCTTTAAATAATTCTCCCACAGTGATAAAATTAATCATGTCCATTATTTTATGAAGAGACACTGAAAGTTAACCAGCTATTCTTACAAGAAGAATTTGTTCAAATCTTTGTTAGGAATTTCCTCTTTCATGCAACTTTAAAGCACTAAGCTTGCATAATAGTTCAATTATTCCATCAACAAAAAAATATATGCGGAGACAGGTTAATTGGGAAAACTAACTGGATTGCAACATCATCAGGTCATCTTTTTTAAATTTTCACTTTATGCAACTAAAAACATTTTGTTCATGTGGCCATAGACTTACCAATGTTGTAACATCCACTGGAGCAGGATCTTCTATGCTCTTTAAATCATCTGCATCCTATAAATGAATTAGTACGATGAAATTCATGCTTAATCTAATTTTAAAAAAAGGTCATTTTAAAATATATTTGCAATGTGAACTTTACTGGATTCTTTTCTTTCCAAATCAGTTAATCGATGTTTTAATTCATTGCTTGTTCACCACAAGTAAATGTCATTTTTCAATTTTGTACTTTTATTTATGTTGGAGAAACTGATGACCTTTATCAGAGAATGATCTTGAATTTTACACGAATTCGAACACAGTATGATGACCCTGTTGCTTAACATTTTTACACAGACTCACACACAGCAGGACATTATATGGTTCAGGGGATAGAAAAGTTGACGGGGAACGAAATCTATAGAAAGACCCAATAAAATTTATGGATTAATAAACTAAGGACATTAAAGCCATATGGAATTAATACCAAAGATAAGAAGTGACTTTCTATTTTTTCTTCATTTGTATATCTATTGTCTATTTTCTATGATGTCAGGTTAATTGTTCCATTTTTGTAAATAAAATGTCGCTGATGAAGGCTGCAAGAACCGACACTCATAAATAGCTTAGTGTTTTTTTGTATAATACAAAAATTCATGGACTTTAATTATATATATGTATACATTTATCTCTATTAACATTGTCTACATTGATTGGCATACTTACTGATGTTAGTTTACGAATCCTCTGTGTTATTTTCATTAACTGAGTATCTGTTTTCTTTGATTCATTTTCATTTTTTCTAATTTCGTCTGCCAGGTTTCTTTGTTTTTGTCGATTTTTTTCTAATTCTGCTCTGATTCCCTTTAGTTCCTCCCCAATTTTATATATATCTTCTTCAACATTGGCAGTAAGAAATTTCACTCTGTTTGTATTTGTGGAATAATAACGTAGTGATGGATAACAGTAAACTTGATCACCAGCTAAAGTGAATGCCTGAAACAAAACAAGACAAGAAAATGTTTAACTTCTCAGGCATACTTTTTGCGAATATTTAACAGGATATCAAATATGACTCAATCACGTTTCATGGGACAGGATTTCTTAAAATTTGACCACTCAGAATAAACAAACTGTACATAGCAGCCATTTAAATTGTCTGAATGAAACAAATAAATAAACTTTATATATATTCTTCCGTAAGTATTTAATGCCAAATTTCAGTAAAATGTAGTTTTATTGCAGAAGACTGGTAGGCCCTGTTAATTGTATGACTAGATATGAAAATTTTATGTGCCATACCTTCGTTTCAGTTCATTTGGCTATGTGATTTCACAGCCATGTTACCTGTCCAAATGGGATGAATAGCAAATTTTAAAAGGGTCTTCTGTCCTTTTAAAGTCATTTTCTTTACATTAACTGCTATTCCTAGAAATGCAATAACTTTACTATGGTTATTATACTACCTCTCTGCAGTTTCTTGGAGGACCTGGTCTCACGTCAGGGTCCATAACTTCTCTGGCTCTGCGACCTTCAGGTATTAGAAGGATATTTTCAATATTTCTCTAAAATCAAGACAAATTACTCAAATTTTGTGTGAATTAAAAATCATACGTTTGGAAACAACACTTGCACATATCTAACAATGTCACATTTGTGTGTGTTAACCTCATAATTAACACAAAAATCCATAAATAGCACATACAAAACCAGAAAATTTGCCCTCATGAAAAAATCTTAGGCAACAATGAATGGACTAAAGGAAACAAAAGGTACAAAAAATTCCAGTTTTTAAGCCTGCCTGGTCTATAAGGCCATGTGAGCTTTTACAATCACTTGAGGTCTATTGTCTGTTGTCCATCGTTTGGCATAAACTTTCCTTTAAAGATCCTCTGAAACCACTGGGCCAATTGGGACCAAACTTGGATGCCCCCCTTCCAAAATTGTGTCTGGCATCCCCGACTTCCAACCTATATGGCTGATATTACTAAAATTAGAAAAAGGGGGATGCATTTAAAAAATCTATGAAACTAAATAGCCAATTTGAACCAAAATTGGCAGCGATGGTCCTTAGCAGGTTCTCTTTTAGAATGTGTCCGATGACTGGAACTGTGAACTAAGATGGCCGCCACAGCCAAACTGAGTTTTATATTGGACACTACATGTATGTGAAAATTCATTTAAAAATCTTCTTGTCTGAAACTACTTGGCCAATTAGAAATAGACTTGGTAGCAATGGTCCCTAGATGGTTCTCTTTCAGAATTGTGTCAAATGATCTGGACTGTGAACCTAGATGGCCGCCACAGCTGAACTTAGTTTAACATAGGACCCTATGGGAAAATTCATTTAAAAATCTTGTCTGAAACCATATGGAAAATTAGAAATGGATTTGGAAGCAATTGTCCTTAGATGGTCCTCTTTCAGAATTGTATCTGATGATCTGGACAGTGAACCTAAATGGCCGCCCAACCAATCTTAGTTTTAGATAGGACTCTACGGGAAAATTCATTTAAAAATCTTCTTATCTGAAACCACTTAACCAACTGGAACTAGACTTGGCAGCAATGGTCCTTAAATGGCCCTCTTTCAGAATTATGTCTCATGACTTGGACAGTGAACCAAGATAGCTGCCACACCCAAACTTAGTTTAACATAGGACCCTGTGAGAAAATTCATTTAAAAATCTTCTTGTCTGAAACCACTTGACCAATTTGAACCTGACTTGGCAGCAATGTTCCTTAGATGGTTCTCTTTCAGAATTTTGTCCTATAACCCTTACCATCAGTCAAGGTGGCCACCATAGCCAAACTTAGTTTAACATAGGACCCTATGGGAAAACCAGCCAAACTGACTGGTACACTTAAATTTTTAATCCTGCTCAAAGTGGACATGTTAAATCCAGATGAGCAATAAAGGCTGTTGAGAGCGTCTTACTTTTAAATTTCAAAGACATTTTTGAGAACTTCCAAAAAAGCAAGATGCATTTGATGTGAGAAATATATAGCAAATATAAAACCTGAGTTTTTATATATTTAGATGTATAATATTTGTCTACATTTCTATCTTTCATGCCCCTAAATACTGTGACTTTAAAACACATACAATGCTTCCACGAGGTTTTCCAATATATGAGGTCATATCTGTACATGGATGAACATGTGTCAGTAAATGACAAATCAACAACTCATAATTTTGTGAAAAAATTGACAAAAATGAAAATTCCAACAACATTCGTACCTACCATACATGTTAATTCATACTGCATAATAAAAACTGTACACACATGAAAAGTGTAGAAGCATTCCAGACAAACCATGTAGCCCTAATGTTTATTTCATCTAGAAAATGATTTAGTTCAACAACCCGTTATTTTGTGAAAGAAAATGAAAATCCATATGGAAGGCCGGCATTCAAGGGGTGTACAATCATCCTGAAAAATCCCAATCGATTATCGACTTCACTGAGCCAAACCAACTGATTTCCGACTTATTCTGATCATTGGAACACCACTAAGTTAAATACCAGATTTGTAGAGATTATTTAGTCTATAGCATAAACTAAACAAACTACATTATAAAAGATACCTGATCTATGAGACAGTTAGCAATAACAGGGTCATCTACTTCTAACACATCTATAACAGCAACAAACTCATCTGACTGTACCCTCTGTAAAAATGAACATGACATTATTTTCTATTAGTGCTGATAATATGTTATCCAAGTTTTGATTTATACCATTAACCAGGGATATTTCACCTTCCCTTTTTCTTCCATCTGAATAATTTACACCCAATTTGATGGCTCAAGTCTCTTCCAAATTCAGCATGGTATACTCAGGCTATCACCCAGAAAGGACATCTCTAGTAACTTTTATCTTGGATTTGTCTTCTACCGACCTTAAAATCAATAGGGTTCGTTCCCTTTTCTATTACTTCAATCTAAATAAGTCTCATCCCAATCAGGCAAAGCTATTTCAAGATATCTGAAAACTCACATAAAAGTAAAGATCCCTGATTTTATGAAAGATCATGAAAATTTGAAATCAACAAAATCACTGACCTCAAGTTTGTAGTAGGAAAAACATTTAAAATTTTTTAAAAGGATCAAATGAAAAGTTCACAAGTTATCCTATTGCAATAACAAAGTGCAAAATTTTCTAATCAATGATTGAAATCTACCACCAAATTGGAAATAACTGTTTTAAAACTTACCAGTTTTGATGTATCATATATAGTGTCCTGAAAAAAGTGAAATAATATACTAATACAAAGTCATTTATTTACTACACAGAACATTTACCATATTATCCAAATATGATACAATATGTTACAGACGGTTGTACTAACATACTGATCACTATAGGGCGACCGCCACCAAGTGGCGGGCCATAACTAAACATAGCACACAGTGCTTTTGTCCAGCACTAACATCCTACTGTAACAGTCATTATTTGGTTAATTTGTAAAGAGGATTTTTTAAAGGAGGAATCCATTTTTTTTACCGATTTTAAAAAATAGATGTAAATGGATCATGTCTGGCATACTTTTAAGGAATTGATCTTGAACTATTACAAAAAGATGCACTTCTTTTAAATTGGGAGACTTAATTATCAAAGTGCAAGTATGAACTTTTTATAATAAATATCCATAGTCATTCTAATTTTTCGACACCAAAACACATTAATGTTTTAATACAATTGGAAAATTGTAGAAAAAATAGAATTTATTCATTCTGTCCTCATTTTTTGACCCCACAATTTGGCACAAGATTGACCTGCTGAATGCACATTGAGAATAGGAAAATGTAATAATATACGTCATACTTGCGGCAATGTTATTTCATTTTGCTTTGAAAAATTTAACTTTCCTGTTCCTTTAACACATGTTCAAATAGCTGTATTAATGTTAACTAGAAGAATGCAGAAGCAAACACCAGTCGACGCGTCATGTTGTTGACAAATACGCAACAAGTGATCTTGATCTTGCTCCAGTTTGGAAGCATCTCATAATTATTTTTACTATATGTGTTCAACATTTGTTGACTTGGTCGTCTTGTTAGAACATACACATGTATATAACAATAACTTTTTTAATATCTAATAAGAGGAATTGTTTTCTAAAAAATTGTTAATTTCATTTAAATATTTCCAATTTATTCCTCATAGAAATGCAGAGTCCATTCCGATCTTGTTTCGTATTTCTTTTCGAAAGTTAACTTTCAGGTAGAAAAAAAATTAATAAAATTTATTTCAGAAATCATTCTTATTTCAATCATTTTTAATACAGTAGATGGTTGAAATGGTTTAAAAAGACAAAATAAACACTCAATAAGGACTGAAAGTAATTAACTTACTGAAAATAGTGAAATTACTGATTGTCACCAACCGGTAACAATTATGGACACTTTTGGTCACAGGCATTTGTTTTATACCAAAAAAACAGCCCCTTACATTATTAGTGTATGGGGCTGTTTTTTTGGTATAAAACAAATGCCTGTGCTCTTGCTTTTAAATTAATTTGAATTCCCCTCGCGTTCACACTTTTCATATTCATACGCTAAATGTTGCTTGACTCAAAAAGCAGTCTTCTTTAACACCCAGTTGTTATTCAATAGAGTTATCTTTCTATAAATGATATTCTTTAGTGAATAACTGCATACAATCCTATGCATTGTATACTTCTTGTATAAATTTGATTAAGTTCATAGAACTATTTGTAGATTGGGAGTACTTCATCCTAGATAGCGTCGTGACAAGAATAATCCAGCACGGCTAGTTTGAAAAGCTTTGCTTATCAAAACTCCCAGTGCTGGACTAATAAAATGAAGAAAAAATGTCCTTATACAGAGGTTAACTTTAAACAGCTTTTTTCAGGTCATGGAAATATTGCAATTAGATCATTTCTACACATTTCATTTTAGTATACATGTATTAGTTTGTTATACTTGTGACAAATACGGGTATTATCTTTGATCTGCATAAATATTATCTTAAACAAAATCTGTGATATTCAATACTCAATACAGCCAAATTTCTATTATGTATTATATTCTTTATGAAAATAATATTTCATTCCAAGGTGAAAAAAAATGCATGGACCTTAACTCTGAAATTCAGACCTATAAAAAATTTGAGAAATACTGGTTTAAACAGAAAGCTGTCTTTTTTATTTTCCTCATCTTTTCACACTAACAATATTCAATATCAGACAATCAAATACCATGGATTAACTTGTAGGGAAATTTTACCTTAAATTTACTTGTAATAATAGATGGGCGAGATCCATCGCATACTTTTTCAAAGATACTCTGCAATATTCTCTCGTCATGGTGATCATGGCAACAAAAAGAAGTAATTAAGCCTCCAAGGCAACGTTCAACAGCCAATGCCCACTGCTGTTCTTTGAGTTGAAAACATGCTCCTATAAAACAGTAAGTGACCTTTTAACATGAAAATTTTTGTTGTACACTTCTATGTGTACCAATGTATACTGTGGATTCATTAAATTTCGTTGTATACCAATTTTCGTGGTTTTCGTGGGTCCCAGTAAACCACGAATTTAAATATCCAACGAAAAATAATATTTTTACTTGAGATTAATTTTTTTTTGCACTCAAGTTTGAAACCACGGAGTTTTGATGTACCTATCCGAGACAACATTGAACAATTGCGTTGTTACAGCATGTACTTGGATACTGACATATGATGAGTCAGCTATATCCACAGAGGATACAGTGTTTCATGTAATTTTGTCTTTGGTAACATATAAACGCTCAAACAATGATCTTTAAAAATATTTTGACTGTGTAAATTGTCGCGCAATTCACTTCCGGTTTTTTTAATTCAAACATTCAAGAAAACGATTAATCCTAAGTAGGCCTAAACAATACAGAATTTCTCATAAATTACAGTAATAACATCTTGTAAAAAGATAATAAAGCAGAAATTATTAAATTATCGTAATCGGATTAAACATATGTATGTATATGCCCCGAGGTATTTGGTGACAAGTGATTGCAATTTTGTCGATATATATTTCACACCTGCTTAACTTAACAAGTAAATAATTACGGATATTGTTAATCTTTTTAAATTCATGACAAGCTTTGTTCGGTTCAAAATTTTAAGAAGCTGTTTGTTAGACTTTGTTTTATAAGCGCTTAAAATCAGTCCTTTACTGTACAATATCAAAATCTGATTGGCACGTTTTGTCGCAGTATTTTCATGATATATGATGTTTCAACAACTTTTTATTTTTTCTAAGCCAGCAATCCACGAATTTACGTATCCCACGAAATGCCCTTTTTTCTCTATCCACGAAAATTGGTATCCACGAAAATAAATGAATCCACAGTACCTGAATATCAATTACAGATAACTCGTATTAATATCATGAATTCTAATTAACTAATTAACAATGATATCATTCATGACCTCCAGAATGAACTTAACACACTAAGAAATGTTAACTAGATTTTTCATAACCTGTTCATTTTTTTGTTGAATTTTAGAGATGGCAGCTAAAATTTTGAAAGATCCTTATCAGACCATTACGTTGAGGAAGCTGCTATAATCTGGTGGAAATTTTTACATGCCATATCAGGACTAGAACAAGTTTATGTCATGTAAGTACATGTATTACTCTGCTTTATTCTGGCCAAATAAGCTGATCCAAATTTTTAATGTACTCGTTCATGAGGTAACAGTCCATATGGAGACATGTCCCCTGCCAAGACACATTCTTCTTACCCAGAACTGACTAGTCTTTGCTCTTATTGCTGAATTCAAAGTGCTGAAATCACCTTAAAGTCTTCGGTACAACACATCCATGAAATTACTGATATGGTTTAGGTGTGGTGTAGCATTTAGTGCATATGCCTAGTCTCCTTGGAAATGGTAAGAACTATTAAATAGTAGTCTAATCTGACAGTAATCTTCTTCAAGGTCTAACTCTGAGAATCATACCTAAACCTAATTAGATTAAGTCAACTTTGTGATTTAAAACAGCTGATCATCTGATAATTATTTACCTATTGGACCACGAGGACGCTGGTGAAACATTCTTTTTTTACAGTAATCATCAATAGTTTTCAATAAGTCAGGTACATATCGACCAAATCTTCTGTACTTATCACTCTTAGCTGCATTCAAACTTTGTAATGTCTTTGATACTTTACTCTCGTTGGTTTTCAGTGTCTGAAATTCCTGACTGCAACAGAAAAACATTAAACAGTTTTAGACAAGGATAGACATTATGATTTTCAGTTCTTTCTTTATAACATGTGTATGTTTACTATAGCTGTTTCTATCTAAAATGTTCAATACAAGTCCATCTGCTTGTTATTAACCCTTTCTGTTGATTCCCTTGTTCCAATATTTTACTAACTTAAATAATCTATTACATATAGTTTATATTTGTCAGAGATATACATGTACATTTGAGATGGATTAAAAAGATACTCTATTCAGTAAATACTATATCAAAGTAATTCCTCTTTCAACTCAGTTAATTTGATAAATGATCATTTTAGCTACAGTCAGTGGACATAATGATTCATCACCTCAGATTTTTCCCATAGGTTTCTATACAAATTCACAAACTTTCAAAAAATTATTGTGAAGTCATTTCACAACCAATTTTCATGAAATTTTCACCACCAGAAAAAAAATATTTTCAAGTTATTTTGTTTAATTGTGTACATGTATATTTTTGCAATTCAAGACTTCAGACTTCAAAATTATGACGTCAAAAAATTGGTTGAATATATAAGGAAAATATGACGTCACATTTATTTTTGTAACTAAATAATTATCACTCAGAAATACATACATAAATTAACAATGAAATTTCAAACATTTCTCTTTCCGACAGTGAAAGTCTCGTGAAAATTGGTTGAGAAATGACTTCACAATAATGTTTTGAAAAATTGTCAATTTACATAGAAATCTATGGGAAAAATCAGAGGTGATGAAATATTTTATCTCTGGCTTGGTGTAAATCTTGGATTGTGATTGGTCAATGACACGTCAATACAAAACCCATATCCCTGGGCATTGCCAACCCATATACCTGGACGTTGCTAATCATTACCCCTTGGAACTTATTATTGTTATGATTTGGCACTCGAGATGTTGAGAGGAAAATATGATTTTGACCTGGTAAAAAGTATGCCAAATTGATATTTCACTTTAGCTTTTTCCTATTATCAGAAAAACGTTGCTTTAATCAGATAAAGAGTATTTAAAAAAGTCATGATTTTACATACAATACTCATTTTTCATTTCACAGATAATCGCAACTATAAAGTAACAGAAAACATTTCTATGACCTCCAATTTGTATCTCTCTCCAGACACACCTGTTTTTATATTCATCACTCTTGTATTTGGTCACTGCATTCCTAAACTGTTCATTCTGAACTTCAGTAGTATGCTGCTGTGCCTTCAGACCATTTATCTGTTCCATAATTATCTGTATTTTTTCTTCCCTGTCCTGTCTTTCTGCCTGGTAATCATGTTGAGCACTGAAAATGTTAGAAAATGCAAATATTATAATGATTAATGTTTTCTCAACAAACACCTCTTGAAGCATTTTAAATTTAGAACTACAATTCTTAATGGATGAAAACAATTTGCTAAAATATTATCAACCTTTTCAGTCATGTACTTACATGTACCAAAGTTTTATTTAAAAAATTGTTGTTTTACTACAAATACCAAGTCATATGTAAAATTTCTATTGATAGTTTCATTAATATGAGTTATTGCACTAATGTTAGTGAATACAGTCCTCAGCAGCCTATTGCCAGTATTTTACTGCATAATTGCACAAATTTGTCAGTGTAAATGGTAATCTGCAGTTGATAATTTTCACAAACATTTGTGCAATTTCCTGTTCTTGTATATCAGAAATTTACAAATGCTTAAAGTAGGAGATTCTTCTATTAAACGGGTTATGACACACAGCACAGAGTGTGAATATGATAATTGTTAAATACAGTATGCTATAATTGTTTATGTTCTAAATAAAGTACTACACTATAACATAATAAGGATATTGCATACATTGTAGTGAATATTTTTTGGAGTAGAATACTACAAGAGCTTGCGAGTGCATCACCCTTTTCTTTAAAACTATGTTTGTGTCCTCCCTGACATAATTTGAATGTATGCAAATGACTGCAAATTTGACTAGTGTAATTTTATACAATACTGCACAATAAAGTTTGGTATATTATTTTGCTACATAATAAACAAATTTATAATGAACATCAGTCTTTAACTTGTAATTCAAGGACCTTGAAAGCTTTTTATTTTCCGGACATGACCGGAGAAATTTTTATTTGTCCAGTCATAAAAAGGGTCAAAATTTCTATTTTTTAATCAAAGGATGTACAGAAAAGTCGCAACGCCAAAATTTCAAAGTTCAGCAGAACGGTTACCTCATTCAAGTCATTTCCTCTCTATAGTTGACTGATCTTTTCAAACTATTTTTACAGCAATTACTATTGTCAATAAGGTAATTAACAGAGGTGTCCATGTTTTTATGACGCTTAATTATAATTAATGTACACCTGTCAACAATTTCCAAAAGTTCAATTGAGGTCATTCAACAGTGACGATCAATCAGGCATTGTTCACCCCTTTCTACTTTGTAATTAAAAAAAAATCTATTACATGGTATGTTTCGGACAATCTAACAGTTCACAATCACATACTTGGGAAGATAAAATGCCTTTGTAGTTTTAACTTGGCAAAACTTATAGATTTCCACATTGTTGCCATTAGTTTATACAAAATATTGATTGAGCATGCGCGAATCGGTGTACATGTAGTTAAATAGGAAAAAGTAATAAAAATTTCATCTTTCGGGAAGACTTTCATACACTGATTTCAGTTTTTTAATTTGAATTTTAGTCATTTATTTAGTTCATTTCTACTCAGTTGTGTAGTCCATTTCCATATCTATCTATTTATACGTACCAAACACGGACGTCGAAGAAGACACTTATAACATTATCGACATTATCAATACACAAACAATGCCGCACAGAATGTTAAAGAGTTGATACATACGTACGACATTACCCAAACATTTATAAATCGTGCATAACAACATTTGTATGAAATAAGGTTGTGTGTTGAGATTGATGAAAAGAGTGTAAACTGACAATTCATTTCTATAAAAAAAATGTCTGACAGAGGATGATGAAATTTCTGGATCCCTGCTGTAATTACTGACCTTTTTTGCAGTTCTTTAATCTTAGCCTCTAAGGCACACTTCTCTTTCAGATGTTTCTTCAGAGTGTTCTCTACCCTCTTCAAATCATCCTGAGTATTTTAAAATTAAACTTTTTCATCTATTTTCAAATTATACAATGCTCCTTATTTTTTAACCTTGACAGGTTATCATGTCCAAAAGATTTTCTGTTATTTAAAAAACATTATGGTGTCCATGTTCAAAATGTTTATTCCAGTTAGTTTAAAATCTATTTGTTTTCATCATTATCATTAGAATAATATCCTACCACCCATGCCTATGAAAATGGACAAGAATTAGTACTTTCAGTTTAAAACTTGGTATAGTGTGTATTAATCCAACAATTCTGAATGAAGTCAGTAAAACTGCATTTCTGTGATTTTAATAAAAGATTCATCTCCAATTGAACATGGAATGTATCTTATGATTACTTAGCTCCAACTTTGAAAAAAATTCTGTATTACTTTACTGGTGTAAACTAATAAATCTATTTTTTGTCTAATTTACAAGGAAAAACAAACCAGAGCATTTCTTATCAAAATATTACAAGAAAAAACAAACGAGCATTTCTTATCGGAATATTACAAGAAAAAACAAACCAGAGCATTTCTTGCTAACTTCTTCCTTTGTCCTAATACATCTTTTAATTCATCATATTTAGGTCTCAGCTTTTGGACATCTTCACTAGCGGTCTTAAGCTGTTCCTGAATAACTTTCTGTTGTTTTACCCATTTATCTACATTTTCCTACAAAATGATAATCCTTTAGCACTTTGATGGTACTACTAATGAAATATAAACAAATATCAAATCAACTTAAATGTTCATTTTGTTTTTGATTTTTTCCTGATCAATATAAAAAAAAATCTACATGTAGCTTAAATTTCAATTTCTTTTACATAATTTTATTATTCATTGATTTGTTACAGAAATTACCAGTATTTAGCAAAATTCAAAAATAATAGAAATACTAAGGGTTCATTCCTTGTATTGCACATGGTAGATCTCCTTGGCTGAAATTTGGCTTCCTATTTCGGTATTTTTGGTTGAGTACTTCTTGTTTAATATAAGTCTGGTTTTTGGTCTTCCAAATGTTTCGGTTTTAATGCTGCTGATGAGAGGTAACTCCTTGAAATGCGTCGTATACAGCATAGTATAAATTTACTGTATCTAATATGAGTATCTTTGGATTGTTATTTTGAAACTCCTGGGATGATGCCTCTGCTGGTGGACCCTAGGTCCCCGAGGGTATTCGCCAACCCAGTCGGATTATTCATTGATTTGTTACAAAAATTACCAGTATTTAGCAAAATTCAAAAATAATAGAAATACTAAGGGTTCATTCCTTGTATTGCACATGGTAGATCTCCTTGGCTGAAATTTGGCTTCCTATTTCGGTATTTTTGGTTGAGTACTTCTTGTTTAATATAAGTTTGGTTTTTGGTCTTCCAAATGTTTCGGTTTTAATGCTGCTGATGAGAGGTAACTCCTTGAAATGCGTCGTATACAGCATAGTATAAATTTACTGTATCTAATATGAGTATCTTTGGATTGTTATTTTTACATAATTTAAGAATGGAATTTTTGTAATGAGAAACAGTCCATTTCGTGTTTACTACCTATTCGTAATTCAATCATATTGCTTCAATAACATTGCTAACATCAAATTGGAAGTTATTATTCTTTGGATTTTTAGTGAAAGTGTGTCACCACAGTTGTCCTGGTAAACAGTGATTTTCCCTTAAATGCAGAGATCTTCCAATATTAAACAATATGACGATGACCTAATGATATCTATAACTATGGAATGACTCTGTACAGCACAAATTAATATATCTTGAAATGAATATTTTTTAGGTGATACCTTTGCTTCCTCAACTTTCTGTTCAAACTTTGGCATTCTGGCAGTTTCCTGGGAATGTTCCTTGGCTAATGGTTGTAAACCCTAAAATTTATACATAAGAAATGTTAGCATCCCTATCTCCTTTTAAAAAGTACCCCAGTTGTAAATTATTGTAGGTCATTTACAATGGAAAATTTAAACAAAAATTTTGATTCTATGAAATGTTTTTTTGTTTTACTAGACATACATGTATATAAAGTAGGTCATATTAACAATATTCTGCATATTAATGATACAGAAAACCTAAGCAATTACTCATTACAGAATCTGAACTGAATAAAATGTATATCCAAATATTTATTAAGTCTTTTGAATATGAAACAAACATATTAACATATACTCCAGTCAGTAATATGAAAACTCTAATTGTATTAAGTTTTTTATTCTATTCTTTACCCTTTCTTTTTCTACAACAAATGCCCATGCCATTTCTTCCTTTAATTTGTCTATCTTCTTTTTTAAGTCATCAATTGCTGTCAAACTCTTGAATTTTTGTTCCCATTCAAGTACTTCTTTTTCAAGTTTTGGCAGCATCTGAAATTTAACCTTTATTTTACTACAATATATAGATTGATAATGAACCTAATAATGCTTCAATAATATGCAAGACCATAGAATTCTAATCAAAGCAATAGCTGTCCAAACTGAACCCCTCTAGGACAGATGATTTCCTCCAAACTACATAGGTGTTAACACCAATTAATTTTCTTCATAACATTCACTGTAAATTTAATATAAGAATTTACTTTAGGTGTTTTCAAAGGGTCCATTTATGTTTCTCTAATAAAAGACCTATTTTGCTAATAAAAAATAAACAGCTATTCTTACAGACGGTGGATTCTTGACACAAAATCATATTATGCATGTCACAAGTTCAAGGGAAAAAAATAGCCATTTTATTGTTACACAACCAAAATCCTACACTGTATGCTGAGGAAAGCCCCTAGCATTGGCTTTAGCAAAACTTTGCCAGTTGGTTGATTATGTAACTTTTGTGATATTGCAGGACACAGCGGCAAGGCTTATTAACAAATTACAGAGACTGTAAAACCAAGCAAGTAGATTCCTATTATGACAACCTCACAATACGAATCTAAAACTGAACAAACATAAAACATTCAAAGGACATATCACAATAACTTTGTGCACCTGTTCTTTTCGTTCGATAACTTCCTTTGTCACTTCCCTGTGTTGATTTGCTGTTTGGTAATCAGCTTTCATCTGTTCAAGTTGAGTGGCTTTTAAAAAGAACTATAAATAAAAAAATCAGTGCGTTTAACTTTTCAATATTATAAAATAAAATAAAGTATACACATGTATATTTCTGTTAAAATTAAATGACCATAATATTAAGAATTTAATAGACAAAATCATCATTCAATCAGCAAGAGAAAGAAAAAAACAAAAAAAAAATATTTAAAATAACAGTTTGGAACTTATTAATGTTTCAAAGATTAAATAATTCTCTGAACATGTATTTTATTTTCATTTTTAAGGTTTTTATTATATGCTGAACAATTCATGTTTATGTATTCAACACAAAATCCTTTTCTTTACCTTACATCTGATTTATGACTCTTCAACTATTTCTGGTATTTCAAACAAAACACCCAATACAAGCGCTCAGGGCATATAGGATGGAATTTCCTAATAATGGTAAGTGAAATTAACTTTCAATGTCCACTTTATATCTTGTACAGTCGGTGCCTCGTGGGTTTAGCATTTCCCCTGCTGTCGTGACCAAAATTAATCCCTTTCTTGATGTCCGCGAGCGAGACGTCATCGTGATCTCACGCTAACATCCGTGATGACACAAAACGAACGCGACAAAACTCGTGAGGACGGTTCGTGAGCAGGTCTTGAAAGGATTAAAGATCGCGTGGCATATAGTGTCATTGCGACGTGCGATGTATCGTGAAACTTACAGATGTGTATACGATGTACATGTAGATTTTATAGTATCGGTTGTCATATATTTTGAAAATAAATTCTATCCAAATTTTAGTCAACAGTAGGTAACTATTTATAGCAAATAAAAACTGTGATTGTGAGAATATTTTTTTAGTAAATTTTATTAAATAAAATAACTTGATCCTCTGTCGTTTAAAAAAAAAAAATCTCATTTACGTTATTGATTTTCCATCACACGGATCATTTATTTTTTGTCAGTTTTGCCAACTTTTGGAACACTGTCATATAACACCTTAGACTTGGATGCAACAAACCAAGAATTGTCAACTTTGAAATAAATGAGAAAATGTGTGAGTGGCTTCAACTTGGCATGTAAAGACATAACTACTGTAATACGAACTTATACACAACTTAAATGTTTATATGTTAGAATAACACTGACAATAAAGTAAATAAGAGCTTTGAAAAAGTCTACTATAATAACTTTCGGACGTTTAGAAGAATGAATCAGATGTAAATCAAATGATTGAGGAAGGAGCAGGTGCCAATGGTCTATTTAAATGCAATGTTGTGAAACCAAGCTTCTATGAGTAAATGATGATAGAACAAATACATTCTGATTGAGTCTGTTAAGGAGAGAATGGAAGAAGCCATCAATTGTTTTAGTATATACCCGACAAAAGAATTCCATAATTCAGATTATGAAAACAATAATAGTTAGACAATGTCTCAACAATGGCTAATTTCTTCATTTAGAAATAACAAGTATATAGTGTTTACACTAATAAGTGCTTTTAATTGATTTGTTTATTCATTTTAATTCTGATCATCTCATCTAATAAAATTAATTTTCAAAATTTGAAGATCTTGAGTACAATTGTAATTATGCCAGCTGGTGATGCTTTCTGAAAAATATTGGAAGATAAATTTATTATTTAAAAAATTAATTTTCAAAATTCGAAGTCTTGAGTACAATTGTAATTATGCCAGCTGGTGATGCTTTCTAAAAAATATTGGAAGATAAATTTATTATTTAAAAAATTAATTTTCAAAATTCGAAGTCTTGAGTACAATTGTAATTATGCCCGCTGGTGGTGCTTTCTGAAAAATATGAGAAGATAAATCAAGTATAATATTTAACAAATAGTTCATGACACTTCGGGTCAAATGTCAGTATATGGACCAGTTGGTCGCCCGACAAAAATTATATGGACTGAAGAGAAATATTTACATGTTTGTTATTTGTGATTTCTGTTGTAAAAATTCATTTTCATCGCAGATCACAAGAATTGTGAAACTCTTGAGGCACCGACTGTAAGTTCAGGGAGTTTGGGATTTGTCAATAATATATTAGGTTACAATAGAAAGGGTGTTACCGAATTAAAATATATTCTTTGTCTAATAAAGTTTGAAAATGTGTACCTTATACTTATCTTGAGGACTCTTAGAATTAAGAAAGTTTCGACTTGTATCCTGATTCAAAATGGCTACGGGATTATCCACTTGAATATTAAACTGGTCTAGTATACAATTTAGATCTTCTCTTTTAGATGATATTAATTTACCTGAAAATAATAATAATATGCATGAAATTTGTGATAGCTATTATATGCCTCTTTGTTCTCTTTTTTAAATAGACAAAGATTTATGAACTGTATACAAAAATTTTCAAAGCTAATCTAAAAACATCAAACAACAAGAAGTGACTGACAAGCATATTCGAAAATAACCTGCATGGTAGTACAAAATATGTTACAAATTATATATTTCTCTTTTAAATTGGCCAAGAAAATGTAAAAGGAACTTTGTGTGCATTGGTCATATTAAAATTCATATCTAATGACAAAAGAAGAACTGCTAATCACTGAAATTGAACATCTAAACATCATCAAGCTCCAATTGAGTGAAAACAAAATTTAATATTATTACATGTTAAGTATCTAAGTAAATGTATGTAATAAAACTTTTCAGTTGGAGTAAAGATCTTTTGCCTTTTTAAATGTGAGATATACAGAACAACTGAAGCCAATTCACAAAAAAAAATATTTCTGATAAAGGATATTATGTAAATAGTAAATATATAATCAAACAGCATAATAAGAGATGAACAGTGATATATCAATTAATTCACTCAACAACCATCCAGAAGAAAAACGACAACAAGAGAGTACAGAATTTAAATACAAAATCAACAGAGGGTCATGATAGTCTGACTTAGCACATTTGTTTAGCAGTGTTGGGTACCCAAAATCTTTCTTGCTTATCCCGACCCTTAGGTGTATTCATATCATTTTTTTGTCCTTTATCGATATAACAAATACCATCTTTTGACTTCATTTTGTAACTACTTCCTCCGTCCTTGGTGAACTTCCTTTCCACAATAATAGTATTTCCATATTCTGTAGGTTTGTAAGCATCTGGACCTCTGTTACGTAGATGGATTTCTAATTCAGCAGTCCTGTGAATTATGTAATTCTTTTGTACGGGGATATGTTTTAACCCGTGAGGCCATTTAATTTTAATTAATTGCTTTACAGATTTTTTTTTGAAAAAAATAGGGTCGGTCGGTCAGGGGAAAAAAGAAAAAACTAGAGGCTCCGTGGGCTAGGCCTGTATCGCTCACCTGACAAAATGCTTTACAAACTTCCATTAATTCTTTGGTTGAATTTGCTTCAAAAGTTTCAGAGCAGATGATCAAAATATATTTTTCTCATAGGGTCCAAAGTTAAAAGTATTTCCCCTCTGGCGGCCATATTTTTCTCAGATTTGAACATAATGAGCCAACTTTGTAAAGGACATTCCAGACATCATTCCAGTACAGTTTTATTCAATTTGCTATTATAGTTTTAGAGGAGATGATCAAAATATGTTTTTTTCCATAGGCATGTATGTTAAACTATGTTCCTGCTGTCGCATTTGAACGAAATAAGCAATCCCTCTAAAGGACCTTCCATACATCATTCCAGAAAAGTATGTTTAAATTTGCTCAAGTAGTTTGAGAGGAGATGAACTTTAACATGTTTTCCCATAGGGTCCAATGTTAAACCATGTCCTGCGCTGGCAGAAATGTTTTACAGCGGATCGGAAAAATTTCGGCAATCTTAGTAAAGGACCTTCCATATATCATTCCTGTAAAGTTTGGTTAAATTTGCTCAAGCAGTTTCAGAGATGAACTTTAACATGTTTTCCCATAGGGTCCAATGTGAAACTATGTCCTGCTCTGGCAGCCATGTTTTTTGGCGGATCGGACAAATTTCAGCAGTCTTAGTAAAGGACCTTCCATACATCATTTCTGTAAAGTTTGGTTAAATTTGCTCAAGTTGTTTCAGAGGAGATGAACTTTAACATGTTTTCACATATGGTCCAATGTTAAACTATGTCCTGCTCTGGCAGCCATGTTTTTTGGCAGATCAGAAAAATTTCGGCAATCTTAGTAAAGGACCTTCCATATAACATTCCTGTAAACTTTGGTTAAATTTGCTCCATTGGTTTTAGAGGAGATGATCAATATGTGAAAGTTTATGGACGACGGACGCCAAGTGATGGAAAAAGCTCACATGGCCTTTGGCCAGGTGAGCTAAAAAGGAGGGAAAATCATGTACAATGTATAATGAAGACTGATTTTGATCTTGGTTATATTGCCAAATATACAAATGTTGCAAATGATCAGTTAATCCCCTCTTTTGACACCCAAATGTCAGAACATCTATCTTGAAAGGTGTTGTTCACAAGACTGTTCCCTTTTTAACAGTTTAAGGGATCCGACTCGTCAACCACGACAACATAAAATGAGTGGATTCGATATCTTGCGGAATCAAGATATTCATACAAAAAAACTTAAAAGCCGCATAGATTTTATTAAGAAATTTGTTTCATAATTTCTTTTTCGGAAATTGGCATCAACTAACTGCTATAAATAGTTTTTTTTTTGGATCATGTTTACAATTATTTTATTGATGGATAATATACTTTTTGACAAATTGGAATATAATCTTTGATGAAATTTTGATGCAAAAAGGATTTTAATTTATTTTTATTTTTGGGATGGCTGATTTCAGAGGGTCGGTGGTAATAAACCAAAATTTTCAATTTTTTTTTCTTCAAATTGCGTAACCCAACTAATTAAAAATAAATGGCCTGAGCAATCACACAAAAAATAAGGCAGGCAATGACTTTCAATTTCTATTTCACACTAGTTCCTTATTATTTGTCCAAGTGGTTTTCAGCATAGAAATTTCATAAAGGGTCTTCTAATATGACACTAAAAATGAATTTTTAAACAAATTATTTCTAGGATACTGTAGGTTTCAACTCATTCAGTGTTGAAGATGGAAAGAATCTTTCTTTATAAATTGAGATTGCAATTTTTTACAAGTTAAACAAGACTAGTTTCTGACCAATATGTATCCTTACATAGATGTAATTTTCAGAAGTTTCTGCTACTATTATTTCTAAATTCTATTTAAATTTAAATGCATCAATTACAGAATTATAAAAGTCACACTTACTGTTTTCCCATTTTGATAAAAGTTTTTATAGCATTGCCTCTGCTTGTTGCAGTAGCTTTACCACCCAAGCCAACAACTAATGCTGTAACTATTGCTGACTTTCCACCTGAAATTTTAACATATTTTTATTATTATATACACACAAAATAATCCTGAAATGTATTATCTCTCAAGAATGCATATTATTTTGCAAACACATTGGTAGTATAATATCATTTACTTGTAATGGGACAATGTGTTGGGCAAATAACTTTTCTATAAAATAAAAAAACAAGAGTGGACACACTGCATGTCTCGCCTGAGTAGGCACATGAACACAGAATAATGATTATCTGATACCCGACATTTTGCAAGTCAAAGCAAAATGTGTTAAAAGAAACTGAAGTCAAGGTCAAAAGGCAGGAGTCATACCAACATGTATCCACTAAGAACTATCTATTGACCAAATATGGTGGATCTAGGTATTAAAGTTGCTGAGAAATGGACCTAATCTCAAAAATGTGACAAAGTAACTCAAGCATGAAATTGAGGTTAAAGTCGAGAGACAGGTGTCAGACTTGCATGTACCCACTAAGAACTATCAATAGACCAAAAACGGATTGGTCTAGGTATTACAGTTGTTGAAAAATGGACTTAATGAAGAAACTTGGATGAAAGTCACTCAACCATGAAAAAGTAACAAAGTCACTCAAGAATGAAATTGAAGTCAAGGTCCCAAACCAGGTGTCAGACAGACATGTACCCATCAAGAACTATCTATTGAACAAATATGGTGGGTCTAGGTATTCTTGTTGCTGAGGAAATTACCATACTATCAGACACTAACAGAACTAGAATACTGACAATGTGGAATGTCTTTAATGTCACAAGAGTTAGGGTAACCATTCAATTTCCAAAAATGAAATTCCAACTTTGGTAAATTTCCTGAAAGATTTTAAAACCTTCATTTTTTGGAAATGTATCTAGCAACCATGCATATTATCATTAGAGTTAAAGTTACCATTAAATTTCCAAAAATGTAATTCCAAATTTGATTAATTTCCTGAAAGACTCTAAGATCTGAAGTTTTTGGAAAAGTACCTAGCAACCATACATATTTGTTTACAAAAAAGCAACAGCTGTATAGGGAATGATTAAATTTCCAAAATTAAATGTAATATTTGGATTTCAAAAAAATAACTCCCATTTTGGTAAATTTCTTTTAATACTCAAAAATCTTCATTTTTTGGGAAATGTATCTAGCAACCATGCATATTAATAACTATTAATGTCACAAGACTTAGGCTAACCATTCAATTTCCAAAATTGATATTCCAACTTTGGTAAATTTACACTTAATTAGTAGAACATGTCATCATAAATACAGTTCACTACATGTATTTACATTATCAATGCATGACATCCTAATTAGTCACACTTCTTTTAACATTATGACTACAAACTCACCTGTCAAATTCATTACTTAAGTTATTGTCACATCGGAGTATAATTTCTTTCAGAACATTTAATTTAGTGATTAACACAACAATGGCACGGGGATATGCAAGGTGGCTGCCATGTTTCAATTCATTATATATTTTACTATTTTGGCACTAAAGTTGTTATCTATAAGTACTTTTATTATCCCCTTTAGTCATTTCATTACACATCTGTAAGTCTGATATTTTACTTACTTCCATTTCTACCAACAACAAAATTTACATGTGGACCAAGTCTAACATCTAGTCTGCTATGGCACATAAAATTTTTCATAGAAATTCTCTCAATAATTCCAATGTCAGCTTCTTTCTGTAGTATATTTAGATATATATAAATAATGTGTCATGAAAATCAGTAAATAAGTTACTTTTTACAGAAATTTCTTACTTACCGATATCTTAAATTGAATATTCCTATTTTTAACACAACTTTTTGAGATTATTTAATATCATGATATAACAACTCTGAAATATTTTGATTTTAAATCATATTTTATGACATAAGATATATTAACATTTTACACTTTAAGTATGATTTTGAAATCTGAATTCCCTTAAAAAATTGTTTATTATAGAGACATCTACAAGTATTAGACTTCTAATAGTAAATCACAATGACAAATAAAACATTTAATGAGAAATTTTCTTACATATGAATATGAATTTTGGTCATGGAAAATGTTTGTTGTTACTTATTCCAGTATTTAACCGGACTTGCTTTCTCTTTTACATCACTCTGACAAATGTATTTATCAATTTCATTATAAGGAATTATTATTTACTTTTAAAACAAAAAATTCTATTCTATAATTTCATAAGGAAGACTGAGATACCATTTGATGGAATTTAATACATACAAAAAACCTGATATGTAAGTTGCAGATTTTACAGAACTTACAGTTGTTACTTCAAAGTCAGCTTGCTGAGTTAAATCCATTTCATCATCACTTTCCACTTCACCATTATCTTTACCTTTCCCTTTTGTTCTCTTTTTACTTGGCCCAGGTTCATCTTCAGTGTTCTTCCTTTTACTGGGCTTTGTCATACTGAAATAAAGACACTTATTAAATGGATAAGTATATTGCATGTACTTTATATTTTTACAAACAAATTACATAAAACATTTCCATCAGACAAACAAATTGTTTTCTGAACCTCTTAAAAAATCTGACTTAAAGTAAATCCTTAAATTTTATCACACTCACAAGATCAAGAAAAAAATATTTCAAATCAAAAGTAAGGAAGGTATTGTAACTTTTTTGATCATGAATTGCTATCATGTTGAATATTAAAAAATATAGGTTAGACAATAGAGGATGGAATTACACAAAATTTGGGGAGTAAATCAAATGATAATTTCATGAAACAAGAGTAACAAAATTTGCATTTTTTGAGAAAACAGACAAATTTCATATAAAGTCTTTTGCAATTATTACACAGCGTGAATCAGACCCTTAATTGACTGGTAATTGAAAACAAAACATTTTCAAATCTTATCTGAAAGTATATATCAAGGGCATGCTATTCTTTCAAATACAATTATCTGTGGTTGTTTGTTGAGAACACATGTATATGAAATAAACGTGTATGTTTATTATGTTTGCGGTATTTATTAGTGTGTTTTAGATACACCTGTATTTTCACGAGTAATTAGCATGTACGGTTTGTACTGTAAAATCATTGTTCACATACATGTCCAAATGTACATTGTTTTTTTACTAACTGGTATTACATGTATCTTCGTAAGGACCGTACAATGTAGGTGCTGCATACTTTTGCACATGCATATTTCCTTTCCAATATTTCCATTTGAGAATAAATGTGTCATTTCAGAGACTGTTCGTACATAATAGTATCGCCAGATTCAGTTTCTAGTATTTCAATACTAGCTATAAATTGATACCTAAAATTAACTTACAAAATTTTAAAATTTGTGAGAACTAAGGAGTATATCTCCCTCGTGCATAGCTCTGTTCCTTAAATTATTTTGACTTTACTCCTTTCATTCAATTTGGCATTTTTGAATTTGCTGTTCAATGTTAGGATTGTTGTTTTGTTTTGTACATAAAACATAGCACGAAGTGCTTTTGACCAGCACTGATGCTAACATCCTACTGTAACAGTCGTTAAGGCCTAAATTAAAATATTGTTTGTTTGCTGTCAGCCGACCGACCCAAAAAAATCGCCGCGACCCAAATAATTTTATTGCCGTTTTTGAAAACATTTTTTTTTATTCCGGAATTTTGCCGGTTGCGGTTTAGAATCGAGTGCTGATTTCCGGGTTACATGTGGTTTTGATTTCCGGTAGTACATTGAAATATTTTTCCAGAAAAAAAATAAAATAATTTACCTACCTACCTACCCACATAAAAAATTCTGGGTAGGAGAATGGCAAACACAATATTTTAATTTAGGCCTAATATTTAGTTGATTTGTAAAAAGGATTTTTAAAAGGAGGAATCAAATTTGTGTTCGCTAATTAACAACTAGAGGCTCTCAAGAGCCTGTATCGCTCACCTGGATTTAACTTTTCACCTTGAGCAGACCTAAAAATTTAAGTGTTGCAGTCAATTTGGCTGGTTTTTCTATAGGATTCTATGTTAAACTAATTTCAGCTGTGGCAGTCATATTGGTTGACAGTCCAGGTCAAAGGATATATTTCTAAAAGAGAACCACCTAAGGACCATTTCTGCTAAGTCTTGTTCCAACTGGCTAAGCGGTTTTTAAATGAATTTTCCTATAGGGTTCAATATTTAACAAAGTTCGGTGTGGCAGCTTGGTTGACAATCCGGGTTATTGGACACATTTCTGAAAGAGGACCTCCTAAGGACCAATGCTGCCAAGTCTGGCTCCAATATGTCAAATGGTTTCAGACAAGAAGATTTTTCAATGAATTTTTCCATAGGGCCCTATCTTAAACTAAGTTCGGGTGTGGTGGCAATCTTAGTTGACAGTCTGGGTCATCGCACAAAATTCTGAGAGAGGACCATCTAAGGACCATTGCTACCAAGTCTAATTCTAATTGGCCTAGAGGTTTCAGACGAGATTTTTGAGTGAATTTCCCATAGGGTGCTATGTTAAACTAAGTTCTGCTGTGGTGGCCATCTCGGTCCACAGTCCACGAAATCAGACACATTTCTGAAAAAGGACCTCCTAAGGACCAATGCTGCAAAGTCTTCCTCCAATATGTCAACTGGTTTCAGACAAGAAGATTTTTTCCTATAGGGCCCTATGTTAAACTAAGTTCGGTTGTGGCGGCCATCTTGGTTGACAGTCCAGGTCATTGGACATATTTCTGAAAGAGAACCTCCTAAGAACCATTGCTGCCAACTTTGGTTCCAAGTGGCCTTGTAGTTTCATATAAGAAGATTTTTTAAATTCACCCCCCCCCCCCCATTTTTTCTATTTTTAGTAACAGCAGCCATGTCGATTGGAAGTCGGGAATGCCAGACATAATTTTGGAAGGGGGCCATCCAAGGACCATTCCACCAAAGTTTGGTCTCAATTGGCCAAGTGGTTTGAGAGGAAAAGATCTTTAAAGGAAAGTTTACGCTGGATGCCGTTTTTAAAGGGCAAAACTCCTATAAGGGGTCAATCAATTATTTTGGTCATGTTGACTTATTTGTAGATCTTACTTTGTTGAAAATTTTTCCTGTTTACAATTTGTCTTTATCTATAATAATATTCAAGATAATAACCTAAAACTGCAAAATTTCCTTAAAATTAACAATTCAGGGGCAATAACCCAACAATCTTGAGCTGATGAACATTTTTACCCCTGTCAGTTTTGCTCTAATTGCTTTAGTTTTTGAGGTATAAGACAAAAACTGCAGTTTACCCCTATGTTCTATTTTTAGCCATGTTGGCCATGTTGGTTGGCAGGCAGGGTCATTGGACATATTCTTTAAACTAGATACCCTAATGATGCTTGTGGCCAAGGTTGGTTCAATTTGGCCCAGTAGTTTCAGAGGAGAAGATTTTTGTAAAAGTCTATGGACGACGGACGACAAGTGATGAGAATAGCTCACTTGACCCTTTGGGTCAGGTGAGCTAAAAATGGATGTAAATGAAATTTTGTCAGACATACTTATTAGGAATTGATTTTAAATTACTACAAAAATATGTATAATTGTTCATTGGGTCCTTCATATTAAGGGCTTGGTTCTTATCTCTCAGGGGGGTTCCTGCAAATTGTTTCTTTCATTCTAATCAAATATTTTGTAACTTTTTAATTATATTAAAAATATATATATAAATACATAAAAAAATAATTATTCTAGAAAGTTAATTATTCTTTATTTTCCTTAAAAGGGGAATTTAAAAAGGGAAATTAGATATGAATATATTCAGGGTCTTATTGGGAGAGGCGCCCACCCTCACAATGTTCATTGCCTTGTCGTGGCATGAGAGCTCCACTTTTGTGGTCCAAAATGAACACGTTTTGAATGTACAACTGTATGCAATCATCCTTTTAGTCTTCCCATGAAGTAAAGAGATAATATTGTGACCATATATAAAATTATAAGGGACCCTGTGCAGACTTTTATGTAACCTTGTAACCACCAGTAACCAAGCCTTAATAGAGGTTACAAATGCTGATAGGCGATTCTGTGCACACATTTCTGGACATATATGCAGATGACATACTGTGTCAATTGTAACGAGCCCCTGTGCAAGCAGGAAGAAATACTCTCACATGTAGGCTGATTGTAGCTCTTTGAAAGCCCACACTGACCAGAGCAATATCTAACTGACTTCCCTAACAAAAATTAAAATGAGAGATTCTAGTATCACCATTAATATTCATCCCTGCCCTGTTGTCGTTATTCTGTTTTCAGGAGAAAGTATTTTTAGTAAACAAGATAACTTACGTTGCTTCCATTTTCATATACAGATACAGCGGGAAATTTACATCGTTTTTGCGTTTGCAGGGAAAGTATTGCTGATTCAAGCATCAAGGTGAAGACGAATTCAAATATTGGGGTAATGTATGGGAAGCACATTTCAATTTACTTTAAATTTGATGTAAATCACAACAATGTCACAGTTCATAAAGAAATATATATATAATATTTATTTACAATAAATAAATGGGGCTTGAAACTCTACAATGACATTACAATATATTTTATTAAACGCGGAAAGCTCGTATCCTCCGTCTACATTTTTGAAAATAATATTTGATCTTGATCGCTTTTGTGTTTTTGGAAGGAAGAGTTTCAAATGTAAAAACGTCTTTCTACATGAAACTTTTTGACATTGACAGATTTGAACAAAATGTCGAATTCTAATACGAACTCAAAACGCATTGTCTATGTTGGTAAGAAAAGGTCCATAAAAACTCCGCAAAGGAGTTCCTTGGTGCACATCATAATGACATATATCTGCTACCTTAATTCTAAATAGCAACATGAGCAATAGTGTATCACAGGGACTCGTTACAATTGACCCAGTACATGTATGTCATCTGTGACTGATCCGGCCCAGATCTGTTTTGTTAAAATATAATCATTTTACTGCAGAAATAAGCAAAAAAGCAGACTGGATGGAGAACAGAAAAAAATTCTGATGATTTGAAATTTGGCACTCTCGGAATTGATTCCTCCCTTGTGTTATGGTATTATAGATCGGGGCCGGATCAGTCACAGATGACATAATGGGTCAATTGTAACGAGTCCCTGTGAGTGTATTTAGCGGTAGCTCAAAAGACGTGTCATTATCCGAAAAACACTTGGAATGACCGAAAGACATCTAAGAATTTTAATTGTAGCACTTATTGCCATTGGTGACTTTTATACATCGATGAATAAATTATATTACATTAGAAACATATACTTTTACAAAAAGAGAAATTATCGAAGCAGGTAAGTTTATAAAGATGTCATATTATAATTCAACGGAAACATCCAACATCTGCGACCAAGGAAATCAAAATGTGAAGCCTAAAAGAATGAATGCATACATTCAACAAAAATAATATAAAAATAAATTTTTAATTATTGTCTAATAATCACATTTAGGTTAAGTTAAAAATAATAATTAGGCATGTATAAATACACCAAAGCACTACAATTACTCCAATCACCACCCAAGAATCACCAATTAGTTTTCTTAACGATTTACTCATTAAAGAATGAAATGTAATTAAGAATGTTCACATATTTAATAAAATTTAATTATAAACTTGATTATACTTGATTGTATTCCAATAGAAACAAAGCAGTTGACTGGATGATTCATTTGTGTGTTGTAATAGCATCTTCTCAAAACGAAATTAAAGATTTTCATTGGCAAATATAAATATTTTTTTATAAGAAACATAAAATTTAGTATAAAAAACAGGATAAAATGGTTCTATATCCTTGTTTTGAATATACAGAGATAAGTTCGGAGATGAACAGACACACAGAGCCCCATGTTCTGGGTGGTACCCTGGAAAATGAGGTAGTTTCTGCCGAAACTGAAAACCCTAGTGGTATTGTCACTAACACGAAATATTTTGACAATGAAGAGAAGACTGTCGAATTTGCAGGTGTTGGCATAATATGTTTACAAGAATGTGGTTGTATTGATAATGAAACAGTTAATGATATGGAGAAAAAGACAAATTATAAAATTACTTTTCATAAGATTTTTGGTTGATGTTCTACAGAGTATTTATGCTAAATTAGAAATTGTAGATAGTTACTGTTACAGATTTAAACGGAATCAGAGTTATACTTTCTTAAATTCACTTGATCATGCAAGTAGAATTGATTGTATTAGTAATGATTTAAATTGTTTTATCCACAGTATAAAACATGTACCATTTAAAGAGTCGGATCATAAAGCTGTCTGTCTGTTTCCTAAATTCAACAGGGAAAAAGGGGGTTATAGTTATTGGAAACTCAACGAGAGTCTTTTAGAAAACATCAGATATGTGGAGTATATTAGAACATTTTGGAAATTTTGGCAAAAACAGAAACTAAATATGACATTTTCTAGTATCCTTAAAATTTTTTATTGAGAAATAAAATAAATGAAATAAATATACATGTACCAAATTAAATATTCAACTTTTTAGTTTTTTTATTCTTATGTTACGTTTCAATACTTATGGTAAGTTGAATATATTTCGGTACATTGTGTCAATTATTTAATTTAATTATGATGACAAGTGCCCTTTACCTAAATTGTTTATTACCTTACAACTCTATTATATTGTTAATTAGATCGTTGTATGGTGACACGTGCCCAATACATAAATCTCGTATTTGATATTTCAGATTTCCATCTTTAATTCCTATGATAAATATTCTTTTACCGAAAAACAGTTTTGAAGACATTTTTAACCAATTTTCCACCCGTTGAAGGATAATTAGGAGATTTTTCGTTTAATTGAATTCAATGAAACTTTTTTCCAACTTATCTGGTTCGATGTATTTGTTATCATTAATTTACTGGATAAATTTATCAAAATGTCATAAAAAATGTATAAGTCACAAATATGTGATATAATTAAATTTTTTAGGTGTCTTTCGGTCATTCCAAGTGTTTTTCGGATATTGACATGTCTTTCGAGTCACCAGTGTATTAAGCAGTTTTATAATACTAATAGCGACCGGTATGGGAGCATATGGGTCATTTAGAAAAGTGTTTGTTTAATGGGGGCAGCCATTATGCAATCTGAAGTGAATTGATTTGTTAAAGCGAATATGGCTATAATATGCTACATACTAAGGCTAGAAAAAGTTTCGTTCGTTGGAAACGTAAGTAAGGGAAATAACTTGCTTCAAACTATAATTTAGAGTCAAAATCGTTATACCGGAAATGAGTTTCTGGAAAGGGCTACATGTATATTGCTGTGCTCGCATCATTGGCCATGCCAACAGCTAGCTATAATAATGTAGCTCCTTTGACAACTTTTGACTCGGCAGAGCTACAAAACGAGTAATGGAGCAAAAATAACTTTTACGTATGGCATTAAGAAATATTGTTGAACTGTATAATTTCCAGCAAATAAAATGTAAAATTATTAATGTTGAAATTGTTGAAATAATATTTTTTCAGTTTTTGAACCAAAACAGTTTGTGGAAAATATGCCTAAAACCCTCGTGTGTGAATCTCATCCGGCTGCCCCATTACAAGTAATGGGACCGCTTTGTAGCTCCGCCCTGTCAAAAGTTGCCACAGGAGCTACATTATTGTAGCTAGCAAACAGCATATTAATGTACAAAATTGAAAGTGAATTTTTTATTTTTCTTTTATTTTGGTTTTTCTTCGTACTTTGCAAAGTAAAATACATCGAAACGGGCCTAATTAAAATCCGGAAATTGATTGATAACATATCTGTGAATTTATTCAGTCCGCTTTTTAAAATTATACTAACTGAGAATCATGTTAGGATATTTTATCCAATATTGAATATATTTGTTCAAAATGTTATTATGTCTATACATTGTATGTGGAAGACATCATTTTATTTTGATATTTCCAATAAACTAGTCTGGTAACGTAATTATGGTTTAATATTTACAATATAAGTTAGAACTATCAGACAGTTAGTTAGTTTACAGCTCTTTTGTTTTATTGAACGTCCATATAATTTACCGCATTGATCCCTCATAAGAAATACATGTTTGGATTGATTTCTGGGAATGTGGCATATCCTGTTTTTATGCCCCGCCACGAATGTGGCTGGGGCATATAGATTTACTCTTGTCCATCCGTACGTACGTCCCGATTCAGTTAAGTTTGTGTTCAGCTCCATTTCTCAAAAACCTATGGTAATATATCAATGATATTTTAACACTACAATCATCTTGTATAGTACAACACAGTTCAGCAACACTTTCATCGCTATGACCTACATTTCATGCTTCAGTGACTTAGGTTAAGTTTTGTGTTTAGATTTATTTCTCAGAAACCTATAGTAGTATATCAATGATATTTCACCATTACAGTCCTCTTGTATAGTACAATGCAGTTCAGCAACACTTGGGTCGCTATGACCTACATTTCATGCTTCAATGATTTTGGTTTAATTTTACTACATTAGGGTCAATCAATCAGAATCTTATAGTAATATATCAATGATTTTTCACCACTACAGTCCTCTTGTATAGTACTACGCTATTCAGCAATATTTGGGTCACATTGATCTACTTTTCATGGTCGAATGACTTTGCTTAAGGTTTATGTTTAGGTCCATTTTTTTTCCTATTTAGGTCAATATTACAAAATCTATACTGTTTTTAGGGCGGTGCATCCATGTGTTATAAACACATTTTCTATTTTTTTTCTAGGGTTTAATAAGGGTTTTTATATGCCCGTCTAAAATGGGATGTATTATTGTATACCAATGTCCGTCTGTACATCCGTCTGTCCGACAACACTTCATACTGTAACTCAAAATTGCTTCAATCAGTTCTCATGAAATTTAAACACAATATTAGGATTGATGGAAGAAAGCTCCCTTTCGATTTTGACGATTTTCAATCTTGTCATTCTGGAGTTATGGGACTTAGATTGTCCAAATATAAGCAATTTCTCATATGTCACGCACTAACTTGAGTATGCCTTGACTTATTTTCTTTAACTTTACCTTAACACATTATTAAAAATGATGGTCTGAGGGTCTATATACTTTTTGACGATTTTAATTTTTGTTGTTCCAGAGTTATGGGACTTAGATAGTCTAAATATAAGCAATTTTTCACACATTGCGGACGAACTCGATTACGCCTTGACTGATTTTCTTCAAACTGTAACAAATTATTAAAAATGATTCTCTGAGGGTCTTTATACTCTTTGGTGATTTTCACTTTTGTAGTTCCAGAGTTATGGACAATCTAAGTCACAGATTGTCCAAATATAAGCAATTTCTCACATGTCATGCACTAACTCGAGTATGCCTTGACAGATTTTCTTTCAAACTTTAACACATTATTACAAATGATGGTCTGATGGTCTATATACTTTTTGACGATTTTAATTTGTGTTGTTCCAGAGTTATGGGTCTTAGACTGTCTAAGTATAAGCAATTTTTCACATGTCGGTGACAAACTCTATTACGCCTTGACTGATTTTCTTCAAACTGTAACAAATTATTACAAATGATGGTCTGTAAACTCTTTGGTGATTTTCACTTTTGTTGTTCCAGAGTTATTCCACTTAGATTGTCCAATAAAAAACAATTTTGCACATGTTGCCCACTAACTTGAGTACGCCTTGACTGATTTTCTTCAAACTTTATCACATTATTACAAATGGTGGACCGAGGGTCTGTATACTTTTTAACGATTTTCATTTTGTCGTTCTAGAGTTATGGGACTTAGATTGTCCCATTTTTTATAAAATTTCCCGCTTATACAAAGATGATATTTAGTTTGTTGTTACAGTGTTATAATTTAGATATGTTAAGCTGTTGAAAAAGTAACATGACACTAAATTTGCAAAAAAAAAAAATCAATATTTTCCTACGGGCATATCATGCGCATAAGGCGCAGTAGTTTATTAAATAATTTTGGTATAACTTTTTTATTTGTTATCCAGTTTTGATAATTCTTATGTTACAATGTTACTTTCTGAAAAAAAATTCTGCTGATCCATTTTCGCTATCTCTTACTGTTTTGGAGATATCAGGAGCTGAAAAAGGGTCACACTCCAATTTTCAAAAACCATTTTTATTTCTTTCTTTTCAAATGGTTCTTCATCAAAGTTACTCCAGGCATTTTTGGGTTACTTTTCAGAAGGAAAAGGGGTTAAAGGGGCCAAAATTAGCCATTTGGGCAGGATATATAAATTTAATTTTTCATCTGATTCAAAAAAGGTATCCTACAATTTGTAAAATAAGGCCAAATTTACCTCTTGTCAAATATATATGATCTAAGTTCATATATGTAGATATGTAGATTTTAACACCCTTCAGTACCATTTATACACCCTTCGGCTTTGCCTCAGGGGTACTTAGGTACTTCTGGGTTTCAAAACCTCTATATATTATGGGTATCAACATAGATAAATGTAACAAATAATAAGAACTACAGTGCATTTTGTGCATATAACGGAAACAGTTTTATTTATAATCTTTTTTTCAGCTGCTTGATGTTAATACAATGATTTTATATAAATTATATATGTTGCAGGGGGATTAGCAGAAGAAGTAGATGAAAAAACGTTACATTCAGCATTTATTCCATTTGGTGATATCACAGATATAAATATACCCTTAGATTATGAGACAGGTAAATGAACCACAAATGTATAAACATTTCCCCATTTTTTTGTTTTTGTTTATAATACAGGAGGTTTCTTTGTTTGGACTTTTCTCATGCATGTATTAATTTTGTGTCAAAAAATATCCCACTACAGTATATCCCTTTTTACATACTAATAAATATTATAAATATGCTTAAATGGAAGCATGAATTTTCCTTCAGTTTTGTTTAAAACTACAGGAACATTGAATTAACATCCTTATTTGCTTTGAGTTCAAGTATTGTTTAAAAGCTATGGGTATATTTAGGAGAATGTGTAATTGGATCATTGGAAACTCATGCTTACGCTATGCTACACTTACCGACTGTGGGTGATTCATTCATGTTTTATCATTTGTAATTGGTTTAAATCTGTACTTTGTAATGCATGGTCAGCAAGTGACCACAGATTTATAATAATAATGTGCTTTTTCAAATTCAGAAAAACACAGAGGATTTGCTTTTATCGAGTTTGAACTTGCAGAGGTAAGAAGTTTTATTTAGATGTTTATTTTTAACTTGAGAAATATTTATTAGGTGTTAAATCAGATTTTATGGTTTGTGGTTTTAAAGAAGTAATAGAAAAGTAATTATTTTAAAAAAAGAAGTGCAACAGCTCCAGACTCCAGCTTTTTTAACCAAAAAAAAAAAACTGGCTTCCGCAATTGCGCTGAAGTTGTATAGGACTGCAAAAAAGACTAAATATATTTTAATATATATTTTAATATTTTTTACAGGATGCTGCAGCAGCCATGGATAACTTGGTATGTCATGTGATATGTTTTCAGTTATCATTTATTTAAATACCATGTCAAGTATTTGATGTGAATGATGAGAAACGGAAACTTCATCATATTTTTTGGTTATTCGTATGCTGATCCTCTTTATTTAGAAATTTTACATTTAGAGTAATTTTCAAGAAAACTCTTCATTGCTTTTTAAAACAGCACTTACCAGTACTATTTTATGTCACCATTGATTTATACATGTATTTTAAAAAAATGTTATTAAATTTTTCTCCATATAAATTGTGTAGATTTTTTGTGTGTCTGCAAATAGCAAAAATTAAGCCACTGCAAACTTTACCCATTATATAACTTAGTTTTATGTATAATCAGAATATGTACATTGATATAATGCTTTAGAAAAGATTTAGTTTTGAAATTTTAATATTTTAAATCTATTTTATTATCAAAAAGAATGACTCTGAACTATTTGGAAGAGCTATACGTGTAAATCTGGCAAAGCCAATGAAGATAAAAGAAGGAGCTACAAGGGCAGGTAACTTATATAGATTTAATTGAAGTAAAATTTTAATGCCAAAGTCCTCTTTTAAAAAAATGTGCAGTTATTTTTCACGGTTTACATTTCTCTGAATAAAGGCAAAATTAACCAAAATTAATGCAAAGAATTAATAGAAGGTTTGAATAAACTTGACATTGTTAGATAGGACACAAATAATTGTTGATAATGATTAACAAAAATTCAGAAATCCATATGATACCAACTGCTGTACAGTTTAACAGCATCAAATTAAGATAATTTCTGAAAATAAGATGAGTGTATTAAAGTTTAAAAAAAAAGTAATTTGTCATATGAAGGTTTTATTTGTGAATGTGGGATAATCAAAGGGTTTGAAACTCCCTGAAAAATCTACCAGACCACAGGGCTGGCTGTTTATGAAACTTGCCAGTCCTGACAATTTGAAACCACCAAAACAACCTTCCACGTCTTCCCAACCACCGGACAGGCAACTTTAACTTTTTACCCGTCCACTGTGAGAAAAGACAGTCTCGGGTGGTCAGGTGGGTTATTATTTAGAACTCTGAAAATCATTCAATGATTGATAAATTTGATTATATTTGCATATTTACCAACTTTCAGTTTGGTCAGATGATGCCTGGTTACAGGAACATGCTGGTAAAACCTTGGAGAATTTTAAAGAAGATGACAAAGCCACAAAACGTCCAGCAGATGATACAGATACTGTAGGTTTTGAGGATTTGTTATTTCATTTAATAATATGCAATTCACATATTTATGCTTAGAAATGTAACGATTGACTGTAGAGTACGTATACTGAATCACGGTCTTTTCCATTATGGTTCAATACACAGTACATGATGCTGCTTACGATACGATCAATACAGACTTTGAGGTCTATATTAAGACGTACTGTGGATTCATTTATTTTCGTGGATACCAATTTTCGTGGATAGAGGAAAAAATGCATTTCATGGGATACTTAAATTCGTGGATTGCTGGCTTAGAAAAAAATATAAAAAGTTGTTGAAATACTTAAATTCGTGGATTGGCACATCAGATATCATGAAAATACTGCGACAAAACGTGCCGATCAGACTTGATATTGTACAGTAAAGTACTGATTTGAAGCGCTCATTAAACAGTCTGACAAACAGATTCTTTAAATTTGTAACGGAACAATTAAAGCTTGTCATCAATTTAACAAGATTAACAAAATCCGTAATTATTTACTTATTAGGTTAAACAGGTGTGAACTATATATTGACAAAATTGCAATCACTTGTCACCAAATACCTCGGGTCATATACATACATATTTTTAATCCGATTACGATCAATAATTTCTGCTTTATTATCTTTTGACAAGATGTTTTTAATGTAATTTATGAGAAAGTCTGTATTGTTTAGGTTTACTTAGGATTAAGATTTTTCTTGAATGTTTGAATAAAAAAAAAACGGATGTGAATTCCGCGGCAATTTACACAGTCAAAATCTTTTTAAAGAAAATTGTTTGAGCGTTTATATGTTACCAAAGACAAAATTACATGAAACACTGTGTCCTCTGTGGATATAGCTAAGTCATCATATGTCAGAATTCAAGTACATGCTGTAAAAACGCAATTGTTCAAAACTCCGTGGTTTCAAACTTCAGTGCATTTAAACAAGAGTAAAAATATTATTTTTCGTTGGATATTTAAATTCGTGGTTTACTGGGACCCACGAAAACGACGAAAATTGGTATACAATGAATATTAATGAATCCACAGTATGTAAAATTAATAAATTGTGCAGTTATCTGATGGAAAAATTGTGTTAGCAGATTCTACTCTTCCAAAATATTTTTTAAAAACCTTATGCATATCTACGTAAACAAATTTTTAATTAAGTGTGGAGCTTAACTATGTAAGCTGAAGTGGAGGGACCGCTTTTTCTACAATACGTTTCGCAATACATATCATTTGTGTTACCAAATATTGCAGTACGTATCTCTGGAGCGTACTGTTACACCTCTATTTATGCTCTATTTTGAAACTTTGGAAGTGCATTTTGTCTTCGCATATAGTCAAACCTGTCTATAAAGGGCAGCTAAGGGACCAGAAAAAAGTGCCCTTTATAGAGAGGTTAAGTTTACATACTTTGTTCATGAATGGGACTTTTTCACTGTGCCCGTAATAGACGGTGATTTGCTATATAGAAGTGCCCTTTAGAGCAGGTTTGACTGTATATATTATCTGTGAAAAATGAATGGTTTCCAGATAATAAATTATGCTATTTTGTTATTAAATAGTTCCATCTTTTAGGTTTAATTTTAAGTCCAAATGAAGTAGTTTTTTTCCAGCTAGTTAGGGAAGTGAAAAGATGAAACCACAATTAAAAGACTGACTGAAATTTTCACACTATAGGTTGATGCAGTGTATAGGTCGAAGCACAGTTCTTTAATTGTTTTATTAATAGTAACAATAGGGGGTGGGCAGGGGTTTACGAAAATAAAAATAAAAATCTTAGATACCGTTTCTACTCCCTTATAAGATGAATTTTTTGTACCAAATTTCAATTTACTCAAAAGGGGGATCATTTTATAGGACAGGCCACTCGCCAAGGAGAAGAAATCTTAGCAAATATAAAAAGTTCGGTAAATTTAAAGATGTTCAGTAATTTCTCTAATTTTTTGTCACTAAAAAAGACAATATTTTTTACTAAATTTGAAAACCTGATGAAAAAATAGGTTTTTTGTTGCTATAGGATCATTGCGTTCCATTAGATTGATTTGTTTAATGAATGGTAAATATAACAAGACGATATTAAAACCCATACTTTCCGAGTGGTTACTTCATTTTTAAGTCTCCTAAACGAAGTTTGGAGACTTATTGTTTTTGTTGCGTTTCTTATTATTTCTCGCGCCACCAACTTTGTCCGGGGCACTTTTGTACTTTATTATGGACCAATTTCAATCAAATTTTGCACAATGATAGTACCCCATGAGATGTTGGTCCTACCAATTTTTCAAGTGTAGGGGGCCCCAGGGGCAGTGCCACGCCCCTTCAAATACCTTAAAAATTGATATTTTTTTAATAGGTCAAAAATAGTTTACATTCCTACCCTATAACCATATATATTATTACTGCTTATGATAAGACGAAGGATTTGGTACCTAAGGGGGGTCTGAGGTGGTCATGCCCCACCCCCTTAAATGACAAAAGACTTAATATCTTGAAAACCATTGAGATCCCCAGCCTATAACCATATATATTATTACTCCTGATGATTAGACAAAGACTTCAGTACTATAGGGGGGTCTGAGGGGGGTCATGCCCCACCCCCTCAAATGACAAAAGACTTAATATCTTGAAAACCATTGAGGTGCCCACCCTATAACCATATATATTATTACTGCTTATGATAAGACGAAGGATTTGGTACCCAAGGGGGGTCTGAGGGGGTCATGCCCCGCCCCCCTCAAATGACAAAATACTTTATATCTTTATAATCATTGAGATCCCCACCCTATAACCATATATATTATTACTCCTGATGATTAGATGAAGACTTCAGTACTATAGGGGGGTCTGAGGGGGGTCATTCCCCACCCCCTCAAATGACAAAAGACTTAATATCTTGAAAACCATTGAGATCCCTACCCTATAACCATATATATTATTACTCCTTATGACAAGACGAAGCATTTGGTATCACATAGGGGTCTGAGGGGGTCATGCCCCACCCCCCTCAATTGACAAAATACTTAATATCTTGGAAAACCATTGAGATCCCCACCCTACATGTATAACCATATATATTATTACTCCTTATGACAAGACAAAGCATTTGGTACCATTGGGGGGTCTGATGGGGAACTTCGTTTGGGAGACTTAGTAACAGTTCACTGTTACAATTATTACTTGTTTTTCATGAATTCATCATCAATATTCATAAACATTGCCATTTTAAATCCAAAAACAACAACGATGACAAACTTCAAATGACCCGCCATGTTTTGACATGTGGGCAACACATAGTCATAATCTGGATTTGGAATGGAACCTAGTGAATAATTATTTGATTTGTTTCTTTCGTATAAGATCAATGTCAATTCATTTTATAGGTTAAATTTAGGGAATTATGAAGTAAAATATGTTTAATTTTATAATATTAATTAAATTTCATCCTTGTTATCTAATGCTAAATCGGAAGCTACTTACACCGAACTTTACTTTGTTTGTTACTATCTTTAACTTCCAGACCTGTGCAAAAAAACTATTAAATATTTTTAAAATTTTGTATTTATAACAATTATTTTCATGTTTTGGGTGAATAAACCTATTTGTTTTGAGGAATGGAAGACTTGCACCTGACAAGGTTTTCTGCATTTTCAGCCTTTGCCAGATCATTAATATGATTTGCCATCATCTTATACGAGGGTCAAGGCAAAAGTATTGCCCAAATTTCCCAAGAAAGGGTCCTCGTCTTGTAGGACATGTAGCCTTACAGGCGAGAATCAATGGTAGGTCAAGCCCAGCACTTCCAAGGAAAAAATATTGACCTATAAACCGAAAATTATGATACAAGTTAATAAATCAACCTATAAAGTAATTGGTCTTACTCATATAAGAGACCTTCACATGTTTTATATTTCACTTTTCCTCTGAAGTTACATGATCAGTTTAAATAGACTCTAGCTTGTATATTGTCATTGTGAATGTGGAATTATATTTCAACCTGGTCTTTTTACCAAGTTTCATCAATACATTTGCTTTTTCCAACAATATGTAGGATTTCCAAAAAGTAAATGCCTTTACTGTATCTGTAGATAAAAGTAGTAATCTTGTATAATTGTCATAAAAAGGCTTGTTGATTTTCATTGAATAATTTAAAGAATTTGTATTACCTAATGACATTGTGCCTCTCCAGGTTTCCAAAACTTACTTAAAATGGGGAGAGGGATTCAGCAACTCCTCCTTAACCAGAGAAAAGGTTTGATTAAAACTTTCTCAGAATGTTCATCATGCAATGCCATACCACCGGATTGATTTAGAGTTCCTTCCCATATCATATGATATTGTATAATCATGCACTTATGTAATTTTTCTACATAACAAATTTTTTTTTTCTAGAGTGCAATACCAGCAAAGAGAAGTAAAGGAAATCCACAGGTTTTCTTTGATATAAGTATTGACAATAAAGATATTGGAAGAATCACCATGGAACTGAGATCTGATATAGTGCCAGTAACAGCAGGTTAGATATTATTCAGATTGTGAAAAATTGAAACTTTGGTAGTTGATTGTTATGTCATTGTTGACTTTTTCTGTTATCCATTTTTTGTTGTCAATGTTATAATATTATGGTGGTTATCTGTTACGGATGTTTTCTGATCGAAGCACATTGCAGTGACAATTTCAGATCAAATCAAAGGATTCTTCCAGCTTTTCACAAGGTAAGGTGCAAGAGTATTCACAAAAAATTATGAAAAGCAAAAAACTTCAAATCAGTTATCAAAAAGAAACTTTCAATGGAACTTAGCAATGATTAAAGAGTATGTAAGTTCGATTTTTGTAATGATTAACTGTTTGTAACAGCCAGGACCCTATGAACAGATTAATTCATAAAGTCCATTCTTCAACGCACATTGTGTCTCAGTTATATTTTCCTTTTAAATAATAATTTTTAAAAATTAAACCATGACTTTATAATTAACTATAGATACAGACAGTGAATAGAAATTGTCACTTCTAACGTTAATTAGATGTGGTGGCAAAAATATGGGTTTTCTAGTTATTTCTGTCGGCAACAGATTTTTATGACCAAGACAATTGATATTTTCTGATTAAACAGGGTCATATCTTGGGTGAAATTTGTTAATAAAATTAGGATTAGGGGTGGATTACAATGAAGAAATAATTTCACAGTGGTAATCTGCTTCATACTTTGTTGTGGTGAACAGGTGGTGTGTGTTAATTTACAAGTACAGCGTTAAATTGTATCTTTGCAATAGTTGTTATGGAGCAGGATTGAATATTTTTGTATCTTTGGAGTCATCATTGAACCTAGCAATCGCAAAAAAATGAAACAAGTTGAAAAAAACATCACATTTTTAGGAAAACTTTATAAACATCCATGATAAATAACATATGAGAACACAATCTGAAATAATCTGTTGCCTAAAAAATCTGAATCTGTTCCATCAATTGTTCGTTTATCCTTGATCTGAAAAATCTGTTGCTTCAGTATTATTCAATTATGAGGTATTTTCTGCGTAACAGAGTTTGGTCTACAATTTCTCGTACACATTTTAAAAATTGAATTCAACGTAACATTTATTCGACACCTTTTCACCCATTTTATAGATTTTTTGTTTTTTGCAAAAATGGTTCGCAATTTTCATCTGCTGGGATTGCCTGTCGTCATTATGTCTTGGATCAATCTATTTATCTTTGCATTTAAGACATTACATTCGATATGTTTTAACTGTTGGGTCAATACTGGGTTCTGTCAATATAAAATTAGATCATCTGCACTTTCAGCTTTCTTTTCCTGTGTGCCAAGCAGAACTGCCCTTTGTGCGTGAAAAATCTGTTGCGTAATCGGGAAGCATCATTGCAACATGCTTCAATAAGAAAACATCCGTAACGGATAACCACAGTGAATATTTTAACCCTAAGTGACTAAAACTTATTTGAAACTGTTTTTATTAGGATTTTATCATGAAATTGAATAGAGTGTTATTTCCAATGAACATTTAGTAGAATAAAAGTAACAGAATCATTAAAAATTCACCATGAATATTGTAGCTGACCACACATATATTTCAACCCAGTTAATTTGATTTTTTATGTTGTACCCCAAAAATTATTATACGCCATGCTCTACCAAGCTGATTATGGTAATAATAGCAATATATTAAATGAATACATAAACAGAAAGTTTAAATGCAACACCAAAGATTGAATGTTTCAATTTCATAGAAAAATTAATTGGTACAATCTTGCAGTTTTTAGTATCTAGTTTTTCTGGGATTATACCCTATATTAACTTCAATTAGTAACAGATCATACATGTTAAGTATGTTTTGGTCCATTGAGTTTTCCCAGTTGTAACCCTTTGAATTTTGACCTTGTACATATACACTACACTACTTGTTATGTCAATTCATTACAGACAGTTTTAATTTTATATTAATTGTCTCTCAAACATATTTTTTGCATTATTTGTTTTTTTTTAAAGAAAATTTCAGATGTTTATGTACTCATGAGAAAGGATTTGGGTATAAAGGTTCAAGCTTCCACAGAGTTATACCACAATTTGTATCCTTCAGTATTATATGTGTAGCTGATAAAACATTATGAGATGTGATGATTTTTGGCAGTGTCAGTTTGAAATTTTATAGATTTATTAGGTTCTGACATTAATACAACTTACTAAAAATTTTGATCATCTGAAATCACACAGAAGTGTGACTTAAGAAATTATGCAAAGTAATGACAAGTAATTCATTACCTATGCTTTTTCCACTAGTCAAATATTATTCCACATATGAAAAGTTCAAAAGATAAAAGCTGAACAAAACTAGATGCTAAATTATAACAAAACAAAAAGCCAATGTTTTGGCCAATATGGCCTTGTTCACGAGCAGGTAGAAGTAAAAAGATGTTGAATTTTGAAACCCAATGCAGGACATAAAAAGTAAATATAAATTGGAATGTTTGTTTATGATGATAGGCAAGCAGTTAAAATATATTTAGGAAAATGTCTTTTGACAAAAGGCCAGAAAATAATCAACTCTAGCAAAAGATTTATCGTCCCATAATATGCACAATCATTGCATATGACAAAAAATTTCACAGTCGTCACTGCTGTTTAACCTAGGTTGTGAGTTTGAACATTGCTATTTTAATGACATATGGGACAATTGGCTGGTCAGCTGAATTTGTAAATGATAAATTGTTTATGATTTCCAAAAAAAAGAAAGAATTTTAAATAGAAATCTTTTCTAGTGCATCTGTTACTTATAAATGCACCTCACAACATGAATCTCCGTTGAAAACACTGTACAAATTTATTGTAATTATCTAAATAGTTGTATATCATAAAATAACTTTCTTATACATGTAACTAATGTCACACTCTTATAAAATACATTATCAGGGAACCATCTGCAGTCTGCATTGATTTTCAGTTCTATTATTTGGTACTGAACAAAAGTCCAGAAAATAATCAACTAGCAAACGATTATGTAATCTTTCTGATTAAAACTCATAAAATATGTCTAATAGGATATGTAATTAGTAATGTAATGATTATAGCTCTAGTCATGCTCTGTGAGATTTTCATCTACAGTTTTTGATTTCACATTACAAGAGTTTTTGTACAATTAACTTTCTTTAAAGGTATTTGAAATATTTTATAATCAAGTTTTATCATGCAATTTTGCATGGTTAAGACAAATTCTCAATATAGGTTTACAATGTTCTGTTTTTTAAATAAGCCACAAACATCTAAAATTGTTTTATAAGCAATCCTGGCTAATTTTAAGAGATTAATTACATGAAAAAAAAAACTTACATTATAAATTAGAAATTTGATTCCTCTACCCACCCCCAGGCCCTTCTGAAAAATTTAAAATAAAAAGACCCCAATAGTTTGAGTTATGTTTTGGTTTGCGTAATTAAGATTCTTATCAATGGAAATTCAGGTGGCAGGACTTCAAAAATAGTTGTATGTATCCATGATATTGAAATTGATATTCAGGTTTTGGAGACTATTGTTCATCTACCGATTTATGTTAATTAATTATATTTTTTAGGGCCCTGCCATGGCTAGACCCTATAGTAATCAGTCTGTCCATCCGTCTGTCCGTCAGCATTTCCTTTGTTGAATGATAACTTAAGATTGCCTTCACAGATTTTTCTGATTTTTATACACAATATTGGACTTGACCAAAGGAAGGTCCCTTTTGGTTTTGAGGAAAATCAAAAAACACTGTTTAGGAAAAACTTAGTTTTTATATGAAAAATGCATATTTTAAGAATTAACCTTATTTTGTGTGATAACTTCAGATTGGCTTTACAAATTTTCATAAATTTTATACACAGTTTTGGACATGATCAGAGGAAGGTCCCTTTTGATTTTTAGGAAAATTGGAAAAAATTTTTTGGGTAAAACCTTAGTTTTTATATGAAAAAATGCATATTTTGAGAATGAACACTATGTTTTATGATAACTTAAGATTGCCTTCACAGATTTTCATAAATTTTATACACAGTGTTGGACATGATCAAAGAAAGGTCCCTTTTGAATTTAAGTATAATTGGAAAACACTTTTTGGGGAAAACTTAGTTTTTATATGAAAAAATCCATATTTTGTCAATTACCACTATGTTGTATGATAACTTAAGATTGGCTTCACACATTTTTATAAATTTTATACACAGTGTTGGACATTATCAAACGAAGGTTCCTTTCGATTTTGAGGAAAATCAGAAAAAATCTTTTTTGGGAAAAACTTTGTTTTTATATGGAAAAAGGCAAATTTTGAGAATTTAGCTTCATGCATTTTGATAGATAAAATGAATGTATGAAATCACAACTAGATTTTGAAGTTTTTTAGATTCCAATGAGTTCAATCACACAAGCCGGCAGGGCCCTTTCTGACATTGCCAGTATTCTAGTTTTACTTGAAATTTCATTCCTTAATTGACAAAAATCAGATGTGTCAGGGTGGAGATTTTACAAATCATAATGGCACTGGTGGAAAGTCTATATATGGTAAAAAATTTGAAGATGAAAATTTTATATTAAAACATACAGGACCTGGTGAGTATTACATATATACTATTTTTTTTATAATAAATTTTACAGATATGATATGTTATAGAAATATGATCAGTTAGTAACCCATAAACTATGATGGGCTGATCTTGAAGTTAAGAAGAATTATTTTGTGCTCGTTTCTGACATACACAAAGACTTTGTGAGTGGCCAAATCGACTACAATGGTTGGATGATAATCGATCAAGTAACTTGAATTGGCCAAACTAGAATACATGTAAAATGTTGTAATTTGTGTAAACTGAAAACATACGATCTAAGGGAGCAACCATTTGATTTATATGGGGGGGGGGGGGGTTCAAATTTGAAATAAAAAGGCAGGGCCAGGATTTTGGCAAAATATAAAGACAGGATCGCTTTAGAAAAGTGGCAGAAAAAAATCCAGAACGAAAATTTCAACAAAAAAATAGGCAGGATCAAACATTTGATCCTAGCCCCACTCCCCCCCCCCCCAAATAAAAGTTAAATGGTTTCTCCCTAAGTAAGAAATTTAATTTGTTTTTTTTAATCAATTTATTCTTATTTATAACAGGAATATAAATGCAAGTTTAAATAAATACAAACATTTTTACAACATAAATAATACATATATCAAAGTTAATTTTAGATTTACAGTATGTTCTTTCCATGTTTCTGAAGTGAGTTGTAATATGATATGATTTCTTTTCATAAAATATTTGATTTGCTTACAGAATATTGTTTCATAAAATTGCAATATACATAAATGGTTTTTATTAGCTCATCTGGCCTAAAAGGCCATGTGAGCTTTTGCCATCACTTGGCGTCCGCTGTTGTCCAGCATAAACTTTTCATTTAAAGATCTTCTCCTCTGAAACCACCAGGCCAATTGGGACCAAACTTTGGTGGAATGATCCTTGTATGGCCCCGTTCCAAAATTCTGTCCGGCATCCCCGACTTACAACTGACATGGCTGCTGTGACTAAAAATAGAAAAATGGGGAGATGAATTTCACAAAAATCTTCTTCTATGTAACTACATGGCCAATTGAAACCAGACTTGGCAGCAGTGGTCTTTAGATGGTCCTCTTTCAGAATTATGTCCGGTGACCAAGATGGCCAGCACAGCCCAACTTAGTTTAAAATAGGACCCTATGGGGAAATTCATTTAAAAATCTTCTTGTCTGAAACAACTGAGCCAATTGGAACAAGACTTGGCAGCAATTGTCCTTAGATGTTTTTCTTTCCAAATTGTGTCTGATGACCCAGAATGTCAACCAAGATGGCTGCCACAGCTGAATATAGTTTAACATTGGACCCTATGGAAAATTCATTAAAAAATCTTCATGTCTGAAACTACAGAGCCAGTTGGAACCAAACTTGGCAGAAATGATCCTTAAATGGTCATCTGTCAGAATTATGTCCGATGACCCAGAATGTAAACGAAGTTGGCTGCCACAGCCGAACTTAGTTAAACATAGGACCCTATGGGAAAATTCATTAAATAATCTTCTTGTCTAAAAAACCGAGCCAATTGTAACCTGACTTCGCCCCAATGGTTCCTAGATGGTTTTCTTTCAGAATTGTGTCCGATGACCCAGATGGCTGCCACTGCTGAACTTATTGTAACATGGGAAAATTCATTTAAAAATCTTCTTATCTTAGAAACCACCTTGGTGGTCTCACAGTAGCATGCTCACCTCAAGTGCGGAAGGTCACGGGTTCGATCCCCAGCCGGGTAAAACCAAAGACATTAAAATTAGTATTTGCTGCTTCTCCACCAAGCAGGCGGCATCTTGGAGTAAGGGCAAAGATCTACTGTCGGCTCGGAGTCGCTATAATGTGTCCGAGGTGTGTGATATATCTTCCTGTGGACAGTCTGGCTCAGTTGGTCTAGTACAAAGCAGGGATCATATTTATTATCATACTTGTTCTCATCCTGATATGCACCTGGCTGCCACTGGACGTTTAAACAACAATTCATCCATCCATCCATCCATCTTATCTGAGACCACTTGGTCAGTTGGGACCAGACTTGGCAGCAATGGTCATTAGATGGTCCCCTTTCAGAATTGTGTCCTCTGACCTGGCCAGTTAATCAAGATGGTCACCAAAGCTGAACTTAGTTTAACAAATAGGACCCTATGGGAAAATTTAATTTGCAGATCATCTTACCTTAAACTTTGGCTTTTTGGAATCAGCCTTATGGCAGCAATTTTCAGAATTGTGTTTCATAACCTTGAATGTCAACTAAGATGGCCAACACACTTGAACTTTGTTTAACATCGTACCTATGGTAAAGCCAGCCAAGGTAACTGCTACACTTAAATTTTCAGTCCTGCTGAAGGTGGACAAGTTAAATTCAGGTGAGCGATACAGGCTCTTGAGAGCCTCTAGTTTTTGTTTGATATTTTTGATAAAATTATTACAAAATATGCTCATATTTATTAATGTTCAAAGACTAAGATGATAGCCATAATCTGAGATTCTTTGGTATGCGATGCCAGTATAACGGTATCACTTACACAGTTTTCCAAGGCCAAGCCTTGAGAAAATTGTTAGGCTCTTTCCTTGTCAATTTCAAACCAATTAAGCAAATATATCAAAGATTGTATATAAACAGTATGGGTCAGATTCTATTGTTTTGAAAGTAAATTTTAGAGGAGAAACTGTCAATTATTTAACCTGTAAAGTAGATTTCGTCACTAATAATGGGAAGGAAATATTCTCCACCATTTTAATCAGTTGGTCATTAAATCTGTTAATCAGAAACTATTGATTCCAATTTTTAACCAGATTTTCCAAAGAACATGTGGCTCCAAACAATAATGAAGAAAACCCTAGTTTGTTGTCTGTTTAGTTCTTGTCTTAAACTGTAACCATAGGGATTATAATTGTAGGTACATTGTCTATGGCTAACTCTGGTCCAAACACAAATGGTTCACAGTTTTTCCTATGTACAGAGAAAACAGACTGGTATGATTAAATTTTAGGCATTGAAAGGGCTCCTCAGAATGAATCTTTATTAGCTAATCTCAGACTCAAGGGTCTTAATTATGTTATAATGGCAAAAGATGAAAAAAAAGATATATAAATTTTCATCATAGAATTTATTTTTACCAATGATTGGATGCCTATGCTATTAGATGACAAGTCCCCAATGTTATCGCCACTATGTGGCTAGTATATTGGTTCCGGCCTTGAAATAGGTGATTCAAATTTTACTGTTATATTATAAGTACAAATCTGTTTGGAACTAAGGATTATCTCCCTCATACTTACTTTGGAAGGTTCAGACAAAACTTGTTGAAATAGTAAGTCAAATTGGTATTAGAAAATTATAGGTTTCGCAAGGAGTGAGAATTAGATATGGCTTGATATCAACTCGAGTTATTTAATTTCGATATACAAATGTAATAACAAACCAGCCTTTGGGGAGTTTATTATTAAATCCAAATTAAATAAAGAGAGTTGATATCAAAAGATATCTAATTTTTACAAGTTGTTAAACCTATTTCCCTTATGATTCTTTAGGCATATTTTTAATGTTTGTGATTCTGCATGCAGGTTGGGGGGAATTTTTTAACGTTCATTTCTCTGTGATGTCAAATGTTGTTATGCAAAAATGGCTTTCAAATATTTGGCCATTGTGCAGCAAAATTGTTGACTAACCAAATTATACAAATTTTCCTACACAATCATGCATTGACCAATCAAAGAGGCAGAATTTTTATATCACCCATTCATATTACACTGTTCATGATGTGATATCAATTTTCCCTAAGTGTCCTAGAGTTAGATATTACTGATAAAAAATATTACACCCCTCCTTCTCCCCCCCCCCCCCCAGTCTTTTTTTTATCATGTGATTCATGATAGAGTTCAATTCAAGACTTTAGAATTTTATAAAATCTATACAAATTTTTACAGGTTAGATGGAAAACATGTGGTATTTGGTAAAGTTATTCAAGGAATTGAAGTAGTGAGAAAAATAGAGGTAAATACATGTATATACTGGTGGAGTTTATACTATTAATGTGTTTGATGAAGATTCATTTATTACTTGTTTGGTTAATGTGGCTTGGATTGAAAACAAAACTGTGCTCCACAATTCCAGTTGTATAGTAATATTGATATGAAATTAATTCACCTGTGTATTATCATCCCAGATGTGTTATTGTCTGTGTAGAGTTGCACTACCACGTGTAATCATCTCATTTGATAACGATCATTAATTAATTTTCACATAAATCCCACCCATGTATTTAAGTTTGTGCTTTAAACAGGCTGTCACCAAGATTCCTGTAACAAAATAACTGCATAAAACCCTAATATATCAATTAAAACCAAACCAATTGAAGAGTTTCCCAATTCAGGAAAAAATTAGAACATGGTCAGTAAGTTTTGTGATTTTTCATGTCAGACAACAGATAGACATTCAGTATAATCAGAATCATACTATCATTGGGTTAGGGTGATATCGTAAATAAATACCTTATGAAAGTATAATAAGTTTAAAATAATAAGTCCACACCAAAATGTTCTTTAGTTCTTTGCATTTTGCCACTCCGATTTTTGGACTATGTAAATTTTAATATAAAAAAAATGTTGCTGCAAACCTTCTGAAAATACACCCCAAATTCTTAATTTTTCAAGAAATTAAAAATAAAAATTGTTTGCCTGCTCCTAAAAATTGGGGATTTTTTGCAATATTTTATTTTAAAAAATTTGTTCAGCAAGTAAATTTAATCTTTGCCCCAAAAAAACAAGTTTTAAAGAAAAAAAAATTTCGCGTGCCTGCACCTATTTTTGCAATCCAAAAATCCAATGTAAGAAAAATTAATTTGGTGTAGCCTAATATGATAATCAGGAGTAGAGTTGCATTCTCTTTTAAAAATAAAAAAACTTAATAAGAAATATGATAATCTTACAACGATACCTTGGTGAGGACTTCAAAATTCGATAATTTAACGACTGATATTTGATAAATCCATTAATCCAAGAATCTGTTTATCGAATAACTTTTTATCTTAGTTAAACCAAAATCTTCTTAGAGTACCTCCACATTCCTGATTTTTAATTCGAACTTAAAAAATGTTCTGGTAGGTTATGACCAATCATCGACTAAGTTCGTTGGATACCACAGTTGATTAAATTTTTGATAAACAAAGGGTTCAGAAAGAGTTAAATTGACAAAAAATAAGAGAAACATATTTCTGTAGTATCTTTATCACCTAAAGTATATGGTTGTAATTATCTCCCTTTGGTCCTAATGGCTTAAGGAATTATTCTTGGTAACTTTGTTAAGGGAGGTAACTAACTGTTTCTCATTTGTGGTTTAATTTATTTACTGCATAAATTGAACGAATTTTATTCTTTTATATGACTGCTAAAATTTTCAGAACTAAACAGCTGATCAGGGCATCAATTAGTCATGGTACATTAATATAATGAAGGTCTGAAACATTGTACCATGTAATAATTGATTATACATGTTTTAGTTACTTCAAATGATAATGGATTTTAGTAAAATAGCTGTCAATTAATTGACAAGCTTTTTAATATGAAGAATTCTGTTGAAAGATAGTAAACATCAGCCAATAGACCTGGCATATTCTAAAGTAGGTCATTGTGGAAAAAAAATATATATTTATATTTTCGACATGTGTTGTTAATCTTTTCATAGACATGTTTGATGATTCTAATGCATGTTATGTAACAGTAGTGAATCAATGAATTGCATATATAATGAAAAAATGAAAGGATATGGTGCATACTTCCTGAAGAGGTCAAATATGATTAGAAGTTGATAACATCTAGGTATTGTTTTCTCCTAATGATCCACATCAGCCACAAGATAAGCACTAAATAGGCCCTGAAAAATAGTGGCATATTTACAAGTTATATTGATGTTTTATAAAAAATCTTTTACAGGCTTGTGGTAGTAAAGGAGGTACAGTCTCAAAGAAAGTCAAGATTGCTAATTGTGGAGAACTTGTGTGATCATTGTATATTGTTAGTTATTGTATATATAAACTGTTTTATATTAAAAGTAAAAATAATATTTGTCTCTTCTTTGAGAATGAAATTAATTTGATGATTGAATTGTGGGTAATTTTTGTGGGGTAGCAATTTTTGCATTTACTTGCTGGTAAGAAAAGTGTTTAAATTAAACAGGAACTTTAATGAAAAACACTAAAAACTAAACAGTCATAGCCCTTAGGTGAGAAAATATAATCACCTCCGTTAAGCCTAAAATTCTAAGAAAAATAATTAAAATTACCTCCCCTTGGGTAACAGATTTAAGGGAGATGATGGACTTAAAGTTGTAGAATCATAAAAATAAACTGCTATACTGTATGCAAGAAACCAACAAATAGTTTTATAACGAATTGTGCCTTGATACCTCACTAAAATACAAGTGCTACGATTAATTAGAGATCAACATAATGAATATGTGACAACTATATTCAGCATATGTTTAAGGATGATCCAGGATTGTCAGAGGGCAGATTTATTTCATCCAACTTCATTATACCCCTGTGAAAGGGGATATATAGGAATCACTTTGATTGTCTGTCTATGCAAATTGTGTCTTACTCAAAACATTTTAATGCATTGAAGGAAGTAAATGATACCTTGTTATATTGTTGGTCACTACCAGAGGGTGTGTCATTGAAATCTTCAAGGTCAAAGTCAAAAACTTGGTTTAACTTTACATACCTAACATCCAAATAAACAATTTTTTTCTGGCTCAGAACTTCTTGATGCCATGAAAGAATAAAAGGATACTTGGGGACACCAGAAATTTTTTTTATTGTTTACCTGAAAGGTCAAGGTCAAAACTTTAGTTTACCTACTTTACCTATCACATATCCAAACAAACAAATCATGTCTGTCACAACGTTTTAATGCCTAAAAGGAAAAAATGATACTTGATGATACTGTTGGCCACAACAAGAGGACATGTCACTATATAGTCAAGGTCAAAACCTAAGTTTAACATTAAATACCCCATTTAAATAAACAAACTACCTGCCCATCTATTTCACTTAGTAATGCCCCTAAGGGATTAAATCGTACTTGGTAATATCATTGCTCACCATCAGAGGATGTGTATACAGTTCCATCCTCAAAGAGTAAAAGTACAAGAAAGTCAAGTGCAGTGACTAAGGATGAAATGACTGACTACTATACTGATTAAATTATGTTTTTCATTCAGTATTAATTCAGACGAAAAAAATAATTGATTTTGTTTATGTTGTAACATGAATATGAGGGTAACTGATTTATAAAAAGTATCACCAATCAACTTAAAAATCAAGTGCATGTTGACCCCACCATAAAATCATTTCTGGGACAGCCCTTAGATGTTTCTGTCTCAAACCACAATATGAACTTGTTAGCATGTGCCTTATGTTTAACTTGTTAATAAAAATCGATTTAATGATACCATGCAATGACCAAAATTTCAACAGTAGCTGATACTGATAAAACATAGAATCCTATCATTTAATTATTTAATAATTTAATAAATTTTGATGGAATAAGAGTTGATAAACATTCTTGGCTTCCATACCATAGCAGAGCCTCTTTAAAATAGAATCACATGATAAAAATACATTCTGACCCGAGCGATATTCCATTTTTGTCTGTTCTTGTTTTTTGTTTTTGGACAAGAAGTAAAGTAAACTAACATGATAGAATTTTAAAATACATATATGTCAAGAACTAGTGGAGTAATTATTGGCTCCTATAGTTCAGTGGTTTACTCGGTATATGTTTTATCTTTTGGACAAGGAGCAAAGCAATGGAGAGTGAGGAGAACTAGAAAGAAACTCAATTTTCCTACCGAAGGTCGGTGGTTCTCTCCGGGTACTCCGGCTTCCTCCACCAATAAAAACTGGCCGCCGCGAAATGGCCAAAATGGGCTGAAAACGGCGTTAAACCCCAACTAAACAAACAATAAACAAATAGAAAGAAACTACTAGTATATTGTTTTGTTACAAGCATTAGTGGGTCGAGAAAATTTATAAAGTGGATTTCAAATAAAAAACAAATATAATTTTTCACCCAAAAAGTCACAAAAAAGTGTCTGATAAAATTGAGTGTGGGACTTTGTGGTTCATTAGACAGTTTTAAAGTTCTGATACGAGGGTATAGAAATTAAAAAATCATGTGATATTGACACGTGTATGTTTCGGGTTTGAAGGCCTCGGTATGACTGAATTTTTGTTGAACTTATATACATACTGAGACTACTATATCTCAGATACATACTACTTTACACGATATATACTCTAAGTGGAAATTGCTCTAAAGAATTTTCTTGTCAGAAAATGTGTAAACTGAAACCAAAGTTTATAAAATGGTCCGTAGGTACGTTTCAACCTGCAAACCAATACCACCTGTTTTTCTTTCATAAAACACTAGAAAGTTTAGAATAATCTTCTGAAACTCTGAAACCACAAAGTTAATATAAATCAACCTGTGATAGAATTGTTGTGATGACATTTCAAAATTGTATCTCATGACAGCAGCATCAATCCAAGATGGAGTTGTACTTGGTTTTCAGTAGTACCGTAGATAGACTTCATATCTTGTTTGAAATAAGTGTGCTTATTTGTAATTTTATTTGAACAAGGACACTGAAGTTTTAGGTTACTCTACCAGATTTCAAAATTTTTGAACTTTTGTACAACTGATGTCACGATTTAACTAAATGTGGATACCAGTGCATCAAAATCAGATTTCCTGTTACCGGGTTCTCTGCATATAGAGACTAAAATATCAGCCGCTCGTCACAATAAGAAACCTTCTGTGTTGTTCAATACGCTCGCTCGCCAAAAAAAAGGCTTCATGCCGTTTTACGATTTTAATCTGCAGAAAATACGGTAATCTATACTAATACCTTACCAATAATAGAGAGAGAGAGAGCGATTCTTTAGAAACTGAACACAACATGTAGCTTTTAACTGTATTTTTTTGTAAATTAAAATGATCTTTATTGCAGTCAACGTTTAAATTAAAAAACCTTATCCACCAACGATTACACGAAGTCATCCCGATAATGAATCTTCTTTACAAGTTAACGAAATGATGCATATGAAAACATACCATGTCAGTATGGGGTCAGAGAGCATTGCGTTTTTCACAGATGCTACAGATGAAATGTCTGGATATTCAACAAGAGATTCTAAAGGATCATCGAATAAACATTTTATATAATTCCCTTTGAACATTTGAAGGTAAATAAAGAGGTTTTCTTTTGAAATAGAGTGGTTTTTTTTCGTCCTTTAAAATTACTTAGATATATAGATTAGTTTACATTAGGAAGTACCATTTATATGGTCAGACATGTACATGTCTATAAAGTTTAAATTATGTTTAACTCGGTGTCAAAAGTATTCTTTATGAAATGAATATACAATAACGAGAGAACTATCGTTAAAAAAGATCGATTTTTTTAAATCCAGAAGAAAGCATTTTGCACACTTTAACAGATCTTCTATAACTTATGATTTCGAAAGAGTGTTTGCAACCCCAGTGTCAATGCGACAGGTTAGTGGTCAGGTCATCTATTCAATTGACATTCATTACTCATAATGAAGAACAAAAAGAGTGTAAAAGTGCAATCCACACATTACTTTAGTGATTCCACTCACAAACATTGAATAAGACACTTTGAGATGTAATGTTGACTTAATAGTTACACTGTGTTTCAGTCAGATGGCACTTATAACCATTCGCTGACTACTTTACTAGTCAGTGAGTTGAAAGAGATCCTTATTCCTGGAACTACGTCAAAACCTCGCACTACAAATCACATTGAGGATAGTACAAAATAAATCAAACAAGCAAAACTCGGAACCCATCGCTCAAATGCAAAAATTTTCACTATCACCAGGGTATGCTGGGCATAGTATACTTATACTTATTTATTAAATGGAATGAAATATTTAAAACTTTATCTCTGGTTTTCTATTTATTTCAAATAATTAGTAAATCATATATGTTCTAATATTTCAATGTACATACGAAATGTCAGATATCTTATTTCTATACAAAAAGTCAGATATCTTATTTCCATACAAAATGTCAGATATCTTATGTACATACAAAATGTCAGATATCTTATGTACATACAAAATGTCAAATATCTTAATTATATCCACATAAAATGTCAGATATCTTATATACATACAAAATGCCTGGTATCTTTTTCCATACAAAATATCCGATATCATATGTAGATATCTTTTTTCCATTCAAAATGTCAGAAATTTTATGTATACACAAATGTCAGATATCTCGTGTACATACAAAATATCAGATATCTTATGTACATACAAAGTGTTAGAAATCTTATGTAAATACAAAATCTCGGGTATCTTAGAGCATACTTTTCGCCCTATATTGTTCTTTGATTGGATCAAATTAGAAAGTTTACATGTGAGGAAAAACGCATGTGGAGTGAAGTTACAAAGAATGCAAAACAACAAAAGTATATAACCAGCATAGCAATTTTCGTTTTGTCCTTATTGTATTAAATTGTAAGGACCAAGAAATTTTATACCAAGGTTTTGCATGATAATATCCTGTAATGTCCATACCATCATATCAATAATATATTTATTTGAAAAAATACTTGTGTCACATATGCTACATGTGGTTTAATTATTGTGAACTCTATCAATGAATGCTCTTCCCTCCCTTTTGTCTTGTATGTTGTATCCTTTATACTTATTGCCATTTTAGGGCCATTTGATGTTGTATTGTTTTTTTTAAGTGAATTGGGAAATAATTATTGGGTATCTAAAAGCAAAAGCCGACTTCCAACATTATTTTGCTGAATGTTTTATTCAATGCACATAACCTCGACAACAGTATTTGTATTATTTGAAATTGTATTGTTGATTTCCTCAACATATGGATGCCAAATATGTTTCTTAAAAGTCTGAAAGTCTTTCAGGAAATTTACGAAAATCGAAATAATCCAATTATTCCCAGATCTTTCTGTTCCATTGTTGATAATTTTGAAGCAATGTTGTTAAGAAGTTCTTATTACAGTAAATATATGAAAGTCTTCCAAGAAATATTCTACTGAATGTTTGAAATTTAACCATTCAACGCAATTGCTATTCAAATGATGATTTCCTTGATGGTTGGTAAATCCTTTATCCATGGAATTTCAATGTTTGAAAATCAATTGTTGTGAGTAATTGCTATTTCACATTTGCTTATTTTAATGTATCGTTGCTAGGTACTCTAAAGGTCTGAGAGTCTTCAAGGATAATGACCAAATGAAGGAATTGTAATTTGTTTAAAATTATTTTTTCACCAACAATTGGTATTTCATAGCTGATTAAGTTTTTTTTCCAAACAATTGCTGTTTTACATTTGATTACTAGTATTTTAATATTTGGTTGGTTTGGACTTTCGCCAAATATCAAATATCTGAGAGTCTTCCATGATATTTACCAACAATAGAATTGCAATGTTTGAAATTCAGTTTTTCAAATCAATTGCTTTTCACAGTGTATTACTTTGATATATAGTTGCTACGAACTATTGGAAAAAAAATAAAGGTAATTTTCAAAAAATAGTTTTATAAGGGTTGAGAGTTTTTTCGGACCTTTACCAAAACCGGAATTTCAATAAACGAAAGCCATTTCATAAAACAGATTTAAGGGTTGATGTAGTAAGAATTGAATCCACCCAACAAAATGTTTTCTGGGATCTAGCATTGTAAAGTAAATTCTCAAAATCTGTGATTTCTGAGTGAAAAAACAAGATTTGCCCCCATAATTATGCAAATGACCCACAAAAAATCAATAGGGTTCAGAGTCTCATATTGTTGACAACATACATGCCATATTCAAGTATTGTAGATATCAGCCAATAAATTTGTAGATGGGCATAAATTAGTTCGTACACATAAGATAAACATACTATGACACCAATTATTAAATAGATCTCGTGCCATCAATGTGGTCAATATTATTATCTAAATTATTATTATAATTAACACGGAATTTCCAATCTTCCATTTTCTCTGCGTCTACGTTAAATTATTTGTTATTCAAAGTTTTCTTTTATTTTTAAAAAACTAAGCCGTTTTATAACAGTATAATAGCTTACCGACAGATAGAGCGACCGTGTCTTATGACCATTTAAGATATCTATCTAATAAGAAATAACATTTACTTGAAATTGAAAAAAAATTTTGTATTTCAATTGATGTTCTATGTAGTCTATCGATATAGCATAGGTTTGTTTGTTTGTTTTTTTTTAAAGTAATATAGATTTGTAGTATTCAATAGTCACTTTAAAAAGAAATGTCACAGAAACATACCTAAAGTTTCACCTACATATTCCGCTTTTACTGGGTGAAAAGTTATATCTCCAATTCGAAACTCCTTCAGACAAAACCAAAATATTAAATTTTCTTTGTCAAACACCTCTCTTATTGCAAGAAGAAAATTAGCAATAGTAATATTGTTGCTTTGATTGAATTTTTGTATCGTTCAACTATGGATTTTGCGTCTTAACATTTTCCACCGTGTTAATAGTTTTAAACAGAAAGCTTAAAATTCAGATTTATAAAACATTGTATCAAGTGTTTACAGATCGTAAATAAATAAATAAATAAATAAAAGTAATTCAATTTTCGGGGTCATCATAGTAACAACCAGGATAAACGATTGGTTTATCTAAAAAATAATAATAAAAACTGGTGAGTAACCATACCAAAGTACACATTTGAACTGCAAAATTAATATTTTGTTAACGAATAACACCCAATTTTGTACATGTATATCTCAAGCATGGGTATGACATAATTACACACTTCGTTCAAATAAACGTATTTAGATTCCTTAAAAAACAGACTGCAAATAATATAGATGCCCACATTATTTATATTAGGAATGGTTCGTTACATTTATATGGTAGACTATAAGCATTCTAAATATGTTACTGCCGCCTCGGCTATACTTAAAATTAATATCATAATATAGATTTACAGAAATGTACTCTCTTTGCTATTAATCACGTCAAAATAAACCATCTTAGTTTATTCAATCAGATTATTAGTGGGAAATATGTCCGTAAACGGTTTGCTAGGTTAAAAGGGCAACTGTCTGCAATTTAATCCAAAATAAAATTACAGAATTCTTCTGTTCGATATCTCCAATTCTATCAAACTAAAAGTAATCATGTGATTCGCTGGGATAGTTTTAAATCAGTTATTTTTTTCATCTAAAAATACAAAAGCCAATATGGCTCCTTTTCTCTCCCCATGGCATTGAATAGTCGTAATTGCTTCTGCAGAATGAATGAAAGGATGTTTTCTGTTTTTGTCCGTCTCATATGATTTTATAGCTGAGATCAAAACATTTCTAATAAACCAAACGTTGATGGATGCTCTTTTGAGAACTATTGACATGATTGTATTTCATGTACTATGTTGTGTCAAAATATATCATGGTTTTGTGTCAAGCGTATCAAACAAGAGGGCTAAAGAATATTACTGTGACACAAAAACAATTTACTTTATTGGACAATCAGGTTCTTAATATACAGAAGTCAGACAATTGAAATGTGTAAGGATTTTTACCAGAAGTGAAAACAGTCGGTTTTGTTTCTTTGAATTTTGGCAATATGAAGCAATGTAACATCAAAAACACGTATTTTAGTAGCAATGGAAGATCTGAATGATTATATTTAGAATTACAGCTGAAAAGCAAATAAATGCTTTTGTAAATATACAGGAGGTTTGACCCACACAGTCGAAATAAGACAATATGTTGGTGAGTCAAAGCAGCCTTTCCACAAACGCCTCAATGGCCATAGGAGCGATATCTTTAAGAAGCCACTTCTCCCAGTTTCTCAGCATTTCAGACAATTGGGTCACAAACTTGATGACTTTAATAGCATGAAAATCCTAGTGATTGAACAGAACATTCACTGGAGTGATGCCCAGCGACAGGCTCGGGAAAGGTTTTGGATAAAGGAACTAAATGTACATCATCCAAACGTAATCACTAAGAAATACTAACAGTTTTATTTTACACTCATTTTGGGATATACATATACACAGTAACGTATATTTGAGTATCGAGTTTTGTTGTAAATTATGAAGTTCAAGATTTGAGATTAAAATCAATAGACCAAAACTTACCTGGATTACTGAGCTATTTTTACACATACAATTAGTATTGTAAAAACTATCGACACTGACGAAGGCTATTTGTTAAGCCGAAATATTTGTCAACACGATTTTATAACATTTTATTCGTATATTACCATCTTATATTAGTACCGTTGAGCAAATTTTAGACTTATATATTTTTTTCCTTATCTGCGCAGTATCGTCTATTCTAGACGATCCGGTACATATTAAATTTGCTGGTTGGTCTTATATATATATATATATATGATTTACTAAGTTATAAAAATTTAAAACAGATCTTGATTCAAATTTGCTTTGTTCATACTTTTTGTTATAATTTACCCCAAACTATAAGAATTACACCAATGAAGATATTTTTTCAATCTGGCTTAGGAAAGATCAATGATAAAGCTATATTGAAGTTAATTTGATAAAATTGTCAGTTAAATTAGTTTGAAATTATATCAACCCAATGTGTAGGTTCGTTGATCCAATATACCACGTAAGCGTTCTTTACAAACTTCAATGATGAATCCTATTATCTATTAGTACAATTATCTAATTTAAAACAAATCAATTCTTATGAACTAAAAATGAAATCAGGCATTTATTGGAGTGAAAATGTCAAGAATGTTATTCCAGCAGTAATTCAGTATTTCCATCAGACTCCATATTCACATAAGACCTGATCTGAATTTCGTTGGCTAGGTTTAAGTTGGGAGCGTTTTTGTATTGATTTTTTGTTGAAGACCTGTCAGTTGTTCTCAAGATGAAGAGCATCAATGAACGAACTGCTCATTTGCATTTTGAATATTCTAGTATTGCACGTTCCATGTATTTGTAGGGATTATTTGTCGAGAATTAATCTACCATAACCCTCTTTCCATATTGCACTTCAAAGTTAGTCTCTTGTGGTTTGTGGAAGCCGTAAAGTCTTCTCGTGCTTGAGACGTATATTCAAGGTTCTATTATTACAGTTATGGTATATTCGTTCTTGAGAGGACTTTTTAAATGTGAAAAAGTTTCTCTTTTAAATATTTATTTCTAAAGTCCGTTTTATTTGCTATGTCCACAGATATTTTAATGCCAAGTTTTTGGTAAGTTATCTAAGGTTTGTCTTGGGGTACCTTGTGGTTGTGGTTTTGACTTATGGAGGACTGATTTATATTATGCGTGAGTTTTTGTCTAGACAGGAATTTGGAGGAAGGGTTAAATACGTTATAAATTAGTTTAAGTTTTGCACACGCATCTATTCAATTTAGACTGATTTTCTGTGGTTTCTTTATTGTAAGATATTCTGTGCTTATATTTGGATTTATAGTGATTTATGAAAATGCAAGGATACGTGGGTATTAAATCATTAAAGAGAAAAATCCCATAGGACTGAACAAAGATTGATGACATCTAGGAATCTTAATTAGTTCAGTATTTAACAAAGATCATCAGCCCGTAGTACAAGACATGCACCGGAGACACGCATGTGAAAAATTCACGAATGTTGGTGACCACAAAAAATTTACAGAATTTCTTATACCATAAACATATAACAGTAAGTGAACAATAACAGCCATTGGATACAGGGTCCTGGCTATTTCCGGGTTAAACAAGATCTTCAAGCAGTGCTCAACCCTTCCCCTTTATCTTGCACTATCTCTCTCGTGCATAGCTTAGATGAATTTTGGTTTAATAATTTTTGTTGATTTTGGCATTTGAATATACTTATTAACGTTTTAGTTTATTGTTTCAGATTTCCACATTTTGGACCTTTTACAATGCTGATTAGACATAAAATGTGCACATACTGTGTATACAAATTAGCATCATAGAATGTTTATTCACCATACAAGAAATAAAAATCACTGATAAAAAATACAGGTTCTTGTTCAAAAACACAGAATATACTGAACTTCACTGATGAGTAACGAGGACCAAATACAGTCAGGTTTTACAATATAAAGGAACATACTTGTAAAGTAGTTTACCAGAACGTTGGTCTTCAACATTATCATAAGAATTATTTAAGAATTCCTGTCATTGAATGCGCTATCAACATTGGAAATAAGTAGTCAATAAGTCTGAAAAGTCTTTAACCTTTATGACTGTCAACAGCTTAACGAGAAACTTAAGTAAACACGCTACAGAATCGTTTATCTGAACTGAAAGACGGAAGGATAAAGATAATTGAGATAAAAATGAACAAATTACCATTGAAGACGGTGTTCTGAAATATTTACAGTGTTAATTACAGAACTATATTCCAATCGGCATACCTCCTGACAACACAAAAGAGCACAAAATGCAAAATAGAATCAAGAGAGAGAGTCTGGTCAACCTCCTCCCTTATCCTGTTGTGCGGTTTATTGCCGGGGGGATATCCAATGAAACATCGTCAATTGGCCGACATAAACAAATTCTTTGACGTCATAATTACAAAAGTGCGCTCCGCTCGTTACAAAAAGACAGAATTTCTCGCACCTTGAAGATCTATTATTGGAATAGTTTCGTGTTAAAAATGGTGCCCAGTATGTGAAATTCCTGTGGACGTGGACCATAACGTGAAAATGCTCATGCTTATCGCCATATAATTGACTACACGCGAAGTCGGATAATATTTGTACTACTAAGAGCTTTGGAACGCGTTGGCCATTGACCCGAATCCATCTCTTAAATCTTATTTTTGATAAACAGATCTAAATAATAAGCAGATCTACTTGCTTATATAGTATATTTGATTTTGAGATCACTCGGATATATTAGATATAGGCTATATAAAACTAAGGCCTCACCAAATTGATCTTTAGTTCTTTGGATTTCGCCGCTCCGATTTTTGGACTTTTTAAATTTTAAGAAAATAATATTTTGCCGCCCCATTTTGCAAAAATGCCAAAAATTCGGGTTGGTCAGAAGGGGTTCACAATTAGTACCTACTGAAATAATGACTGTGAATCTTTATATCACATTCTCTTGGGAAAATGCCAGAAATAAAGTGAAAAAATATAGATACAAACGCTGTCAGGATAGTCTGACATAACCGGTGGTGTTAAACCAATTTATTGAGTGCCAGATTTATTCTTATCAAACCTGACAATTTGGTGTATATAATTCTTCAGAATAGTCATTGGAATCACATCGTTCTTGAAGGAATTTTCTTTCAATATCACAAGACTCTGGTATCCACGATTCTACCTGTAACAGCTAAGATGCTGCAAGAAAAACACTTTTCAACAAAAACATGCAAAGAGCTATAGGTCTTTCAATTTATAACGAAGAGAATTAATAATACAGATAGTGATTTTTCTTGAAGAAACAAGTGTGTTGTTATTGTCAATAATTTTGCCGATTTAATAAAATATTCTTATGTCTAATAATTATAATCGAGTCCATCGTCGAAATTTAATGTAATAAAATTTGAAGTTTGGTATGTCTGTTAAAGATTACATTAATTCAAATTGATCTTACCTGGGTTTTTGCTGAACTGGTTGTATTGCTCACAATGTTTTGTGTTTATTTTTTTCAGCTTTCCAAAGCTTTGGTCACGAGCGTACCTGACGGAGGTTGATACAGAAATACACACCGAACGCAAGATAATTTAAATAAGTATCTGAGTTGTTTTTATACTATTTCACGTTATGAAAATAAAAAATGTAGCTAAACTGACATACAATGTGTACTTTCAACAAAGTTCCAACAGAATATATGCAAATGAAAATATTTCAGGACACATTTATAATATCTAATCTTGTACAGTATTCCACAAAAAGTTAACAACTGCACACCACACAAAAAAAGCAACATAACAATTTCTCCGAAAAAAAAATGGACATGAAGTCAATATACATCAGAGTAAAGATAGACTAACTTGATACAGGCACTAACACCTTTGGGTTTGAATGAACTCAAAGCGTTCGAATCATTATTTTTTTTCATTTGCAAAAAGCAAAATAAAATTGTAAATACATTATCTCTATGTACTCTACCACAAATATGGATAATATATGACAAGAATGATACCAAACAATAAAAATGCTCAGTGACGATCAGTGTGCATGATCTTTCCTATGTACATTAAAATTTTCACCATTTTGTTGCCTTTTGTCCTGAACACATAAGGATAGTACATTAACATCTTATTTTATCCCTATCTCTAATTACATAGCAGATTTTACTATTTTTTGGTCTAAATGGCCTCATTATCACTTATTATGTACCTTGAAATGTCTTTCTGTTAATTCTATAGAATCTCGTCTCTTTGTTACTATGCTCTTTTAATAAAGTCATTGTTGTACTTTTTTCAATTATACGACACCTCTGTGTACATAGTTGTGAGGCGACACGAAATGAAGGCTTTGGTCTGTATATCGTAATCAGAGAAATAATAAGTTTCCTCTTCTAATTATATTTTCTTTAATCAAATTCTCATTTTTCCAATTGTCAGTGCAATTCTATAAGACTCGGTATACATGCCATTAGCACAAGCTACAACTTCAAACGAAAGACGATGTCATTATGAAGCCACAGATGATAGAGTTTCTATCGTTAGATGTATAAGAAGTAACATTTGACGTGACGACCGACTAACTCTTAATTTTATTTTTAAACAATAAGAGCAATGATTTAAATCATCACACGAGTAAGACAACTATGGCATCAAAACAAATTGCAACAATATAGTATAACAGCAATGTACGTATAACTGTTTTCTAAAGAGTTTAAAACAAATCATCACAGACGAACACAGGCCGAGAAAATTTTTGTCATTTTTTCATATTTATTGTAATTTAGTGTAATAAAACGCTCTTGTATATATATCTTGACTTTAATGAAAACACATTTTTCTCTCCTTTGATATATATTAAATATAAAATCTGGTCCTTTATTACTAGTTCTCATTCATATTTTTTTAAATCTGTATTAGCAATACAAATTGCAATTTTAGAATTTAAAATTTTGATTTTTCTGTTTGACATTTGAATATGTATGCTCTGTAAAGGTTTGGTGTATTGTTCGGATTTCCAGATTTTCGGCCTTGAGCACTGCATTGTGAGGTGCAGTTACAGTTAATTAGTCTCAGAGAATAATTATTTCTAATTAATCTTATACAAAGATAACGTACCTTTTCACCAAAAAAATCATGTGTAGCTCACTAACATATAAAAATATTTGTGTTTGACTTATTTTGCAGCTATTTCTCGGAATTTACAACAAGGGGAATTTTTTAATTTTCCTATTGTTGATTTATCTTTCTTTGGTGACAAGATACTATAATCGCCTGTGTATCGTGTCTTCTTTTCTAAACTTATGCAATTCCAGACTATTTGTAAGTTATCATATGCTTTCCAAGAATGATTATTGCTATCTGGCAGGGCTTTTTATAGGAAGGATTGTTGTCATTCATTGGGATTTAACGATCGTCACCACGAATTTATTGATAGTTACAATACCAAGTTCTTAATTTCCAATGTTCCTATTTTGTCCATTTTAAATTTCTTACCAGGTATTGTTGTGCATTTTTTTCAGACAAGTCTAAAAATAAATAGAACTAAAAATATTCAGAAATTAAGCATAAATCCGTATAAAATTGTCGTAAATGTCTTCTACGCGTCTGTTGTAAGTAATGACACAGGTTTGCCTTATTTCCACGCTGTAGTTTGTTTCATTAATGATAGCACTAGATCATCAATAGATTTAACACCTGACACATAGTTGCTATAGATCCAAGATTTTTTCTATTTAAATGAGACAGAAATATTCTTTCAAAGGATTGTTAAATGACCTATAAAACCCACTAACACCATATTTTATGAAATAGGTTATAAACTTTTTTTTAAATATTATACATAATTAAGTATATTTAGAATTGTCTAAAAGTTATCTAATTATTCTGCGACTCTTGGATAGTTTACAAATTTTTGCAAAAGTACTTAAAATATTCAAAAAATTTTATTATCAATTCGTATAACTAAATAAATATACTACTTCCTGACAAAAAGTAGAAGTCAGATTTAGACTTGATCTCTCCAGGATGTTCCTTTCAAATAAATGACCGTAGATCTTCATCTTGAATTGACGGATGAAGAGATTTATTTTAATTTTTCAATAGATAAAATCAACAATGATGTCCAAAATGTGCACAAATTGCACTGTTATATTTCTTGATGAAGGTATGCACTGTTTTTCATAATACTTAAACACGTGCCAAACACCTGAGGAATGAAAGGTTTGACTGACGGCAACAATTAAGATGCTATCAATGTTACAATAATTGACTAATTAAATGAAGATTGTAAGTAATTGGAATGTCCGTATACAATCCATTTATACTGCAGTTTCTAGGGATATTCTTTACTTATAATGACACATGCCTTTCAGAACAGATGAACCTTAATGTAGATAGTTTGAACATAGAATGACTTATGTTTCATAGAAATATACAAGAGATTTAAATTCTGTCCGATTTGGAATGTCTGTCCTAACATATAAATCGGTAAAAGAATAAATAAGCTGAAATGGAAATAGAAAGGATTAAAATTAGGGGCAAAAGTAAAACACATAAACAACGAATATAAATAAGAGGCTCCAAGGAGCCTGTTTTGCTCACCTGGATATAATTTGCCATTCAAAATGAAACAGCATTTAAAATATAAACTGACATCCATGCTTTTTGTTTTTTAATAGAATAAGAATTAAGATTTTTAAACATAAATTTGGTGATTTGTCTTTTTTTTAGTAACAATGGTAATGGCGGCCATACTGGTCAGAGGTCAGATACCCCCAGACACAATTTTGAAAGGGGACCAATCAAGGAATAAACCATTACAGCTTTAGTAGTTTCAGATGAGAAGTTTTTAATATCTGTTTGCTGATTTTTGTATTTCTAGAATTGGGGCCATATTCACCAGACGTCTTGAACCTCAAACAAAACTTTGAAAGGTGACCACCGAATAACCATTCCATCACAGTTTGGTCTCAATTGCCCCATTTCTTTCAAAGAAGACAGCTGATTTTTAACAACAGCAGGCATATTGGTTAGAGGTTCGCACCCAGTCCTGACACAATTTTTAAAGGGGACTACCTAAAGACCATTCCATCAAAAAATTGTCTGAATTTCCCCAGTTGTTTCAGAAGATTTTTAAATATTTTTTGTACTGCTTAACAAGATGACTATATTTGGAGTGATAAAGTTTTTAATTTCGTTATTCTGAGAAAGTCGATGTTGAACTTGAAAGAAATCAACTGTGAAATATATCCACGGTATATAGTGGTCTACATATGATTAGTAATTCGAGGAATAGATGTAGTACTAGATTCTTTAATTTCAACCTCACTGATGCAGTAAGCTTCAGATGTAGGAGTTTCACAGGTGTTGTATCATTCACACAGCGGAAACTTGGTCATTATTATCTTGCTGCTTCTCTGTAGTAGCTCGTGAAAACAAACGTACAAGAACGGTGTACAGATTTGGGTACATACAGAGTCATGACAACGTTGGAATTTACGGTTAAAAATACAAACTATACATTGAAACATTTCCTTGAAATAATACCTTGGGATCTATAGCCGGATTAATATTGACTACCAAGCATCTCTCCAATAGCAAGGAAAGGTGCAGGGTAAATATTTATTTTGAAAGTCACAATCAACTGAATGGAGATAAAAACGTCATATGACCGGTTATCACATTAAAAAGTAACACTTTGTCTTGTCGATGTAAAATAAGACTCTGTTTTTCAGTTTGTTTGTGTTCTTTGTGTTATTTTTAGTCTAAATGATCTGTCGATTGGATGGTTTATACAGATAGGACTCCACTACTTTTAAATATTTGTACCAATTCGGATTATCCTTTCTTCCGTAAATGGCCATTTGCAGTGTGAATTGACCCGTTGAAGATCGGTTCACGCGACCTCATCCCCCCCTGCACGAGATCTCATCTTGCACTTTTTTAGACCAATCAAATCGCGCCATTCACAAATGCACATAGCTTTTGACCAATCAGGCGTAAAGTTATTTAACTTCGTCGACTGGGCTCATCGAATTTTCTTAGGTACAGGAAGCTAAAAAATCGAGTATTTACGGAAGAAATAGGCACTTATACTCGTTCAAAGGTGAAGAACTGGAAAATCTTCAACTCTTTTTTTAAATTCACTTAAACTCGTGTAAGAACCTATTAGACTCTAGGTTGTGTTTGTCCTTCGTCAGCAATATATCTGTTCTCCTCATGATGAAGCAGAATTTAATACTATCAAGAAGAAAAACTAGCAAGGCTGTTTGCGTTCGCTTGCAAATGTATCGTTCATGCCAGAGACCTAAACTAATAAACATTGTCGACAATGGATGATTTAAACCAGCATTATGTGACAAAACATAACATTTTTAAATTTTCAATTATGAACGCTTTCTTTTTTAAGTGGTAATATACCAATTACACTAATATACTGTCATACTTATGACATTCACTACATTTCAGACTTGACTTAGAATGAACAAAACATGTTTATCCTTCTAAAGCTGACGCCCAATCCAGCTATTTCGGTCATCACGTGACTTCTCGTAGTACATAGGTGTCAAATAATGGCTGTCGATTTATCAATACAAATCAATGGGACTTTTTTTTACACCATCCAACCCCTCAGTGTATAGCTTATCACTTGGTCGTTTTCGATATTTACTTTAAATCCGTCCAGGGCATAAAATTTTTGCTTCCTTTTTTATTTGATTTTTTTTGTGTTTAACGCCTAATAAATATATATAACATACGTGAATTTTGCATAAGGACTCATTTTCAAAAAATAATTTCGGTGATTTCCTCTTGATATTTAATACCATCCAACCCCACAATATAAAGTTAATATATGATAGAATATCATCATGAAGACCATTTCTCTTATCATAACAAAGTAAATATCGTTCATACGAGTAAATAGGATTAATTATATAATATGTCAAATATTTACAATATATAAATACCAAAAAAATATAAATTATTAATTTAAAATAAATTAAAATGTTACTTATCTGATATTTGAAATTATATTTCATCTCTGCATTCTTTGTTACCCCCCCTTCCCCCCCTCCTTTACACACACACACACCTTTATTAAAATGCTGCATTAATTATAAAAAAAAATGTAGCCTTAAAAATGAAATCACGCTGCTTTTGGTCAGCAAACGGTGTACCTGTGTACCTTAATTAAGGGTTAGAACAATAAACATCCAGACAGCCAAGGTACAATATACATGTTAATTAGTTATAATTACCTGAAACACACAGCACGTTAGTTGCGGAGAACAAATTTCTTTACATGTAAATTTACTTCAGATAAAACTCAAATAAATTTTACCAAATTAAAAAAAATCGTTTTTTGGGGCTTAAAAAATGAAAAAAAAAAACCTTGCGGGCGTAACCCTTTAATACGTGTATTATGTACTTTTGCCGGTTTGTATAAATTGGTGAAAAATTTCATATTATTAATTATTGTCACAATTTCATATATTGGAATTATAATCCATGTGAAATTTTACTACATATTTCAAATGAAAAGTTTTTTAAAGTGAAGACGAGGAGTACGTGCTATAATCAATACTGAGTTATCGAAGTATGATAAATGCCTGGCATGAACGAGACCAGTGCACAATAATTGGGTAACCAGTTGATAAGTCAAAACAGATTTACCTAACTTAATTATGACCGAAATAGTTGCATATGCATAATGTATTGAAGCTAAAATCGGGAATGTTTTAGTTTTTGTTGCATTTTTTCTTTCTCTCCAATTCTTCATGTTATCGTTTTATAGTTATTCTTCTTTATGTGCCTTGTATGTAGTTTTACATTTTTGCATTGTAACTTGGGGTTGGTATTTTTAATTCAACTGGCTAAATTTATACTGTTTTGTCAATTATTGTAGCCCAATGCTTTTTGTAAATGATAAAATTCTATTTGTAAAAACTTCGTTCTACACATTAGTTTTTTTGTTTCATTCTGAGGTGCTAATCTCTAAAGTTAATATTGTTCTATAAGCATGTGAGATATCTCGTTCATAGTAAATACAATACGTTAACATGCAATTATCTTTGGATATACTTAATTACTACAGTCACTTTTGATATGGAAATATTAATTGACCAAATTGTTCATTTCCGTGAGAAGTAGAATGATATTTAAGTGATTTTTAGCTCATTATTTTGGTTGTCAGTTTTCATTCCAGTAATCGTTAAATAACTTCATAATTTAAGAAAAATGTAAAATATATAGGTTTCATCCTATAGGGAATGGTTTGTTTATTTATGAAATCTAAACTACAAATCATTTAATTTCAAGTAAATTCATGATTCCAATATGTTAATGCTCATTACTTAGAGGATTCTGAAGAATTAGTATTGTAATAATGTACAGTGCTATTTAACTGATAAATTTCAACTTTGTATATGTTTGTGGGTTGAGTTTGAAGCCAAAAAGCACAGGAAAAGAGATATATAGACTGAAGGATTTACAGCAATTTGACTCCACAAATTACTTATGTTTTTATTAACAACTTATCATAATAAACTATACATTTTTGTCATAGGAATTTATTTATACATTATGTAATTGTTTATGGCAGCATCATTAATCTTGTTTAAGACTTAATTATGTTCTGTTCAATAAAGTTGTTTATAATTAAGGATAAAAATGAAAAATAGTTTACTACATGTATCTTAAAAATGTAGGACAATGGCATAATAGTTTGCAGCTAGCCTATATAATCTAACGCCGGAGAGAAAGGATACACACCCTTAAAAAGTTATCGTGCCTTATTATTCGTGGTACACCAATTTTTCGTGGATTTTGTGGACAATCAAATCCACGAATTTAAAAAACCAACGAAATATATATGTCAATCGCGTTGAATACGAAGAAATACAAATGTTCGGAGAATGCTAGATCTTCGTTTGACCTTTAAGACTATGTACATTCGAACGGATTGTGAGTGTGAATGACCATGTTGTTAGGGGGAAGCTGCCAGTTTGCTAAACAGAACTTAGATAATTAATGAAAATATAGAAATACTTATTGAACAATGTACGCGTTCGTAGTAAAGTGTTCATGAAAGTCAGATTTTCCACGATATTTATAATCTTTTGATTACTAAATTAATTTTTAAACATTAAGTAAATTCTTAGACTTTATTTTTAGTTTGGTAGCAAACATCGTTATCATAATATTATGTTATGATAAAGCCTCTAATGGTCATTAGTTAATATTAATCAAATGTTAGACAACGATATATCGTTGACCTTGTTGATTGCACTTCAAAGTAAAACTATTGCATATTAAAGAAACATGTTGTATATTTAGCTTTCAATTTTTAACGCTATTAACCAAAATTTACTGTTGTCATTTTATTTTATATTCAATTATTACTAAACCCGCGAAATGAAGATCGCAGGAATATGTATTTTGCCCAATCCACGAAAATCGATGTCAACGAAAATAACTGAATGCACAGTAGTCTATGACGGGCCAAATTTAAATTAAATGATAGGCTTCCAAATAAAAACATTACGGTACATAAATTTTAATGTAATTGATTATTTACGAACATTTTCTAGATTAATTTCATATGGTAAGTTTATGACATTTAAAAATGCAAGATGTTAAACATTTGTGTTTCAAATACTTAGCATGTGTGTATACAATAAAGGAATTTAAGATAAACAGTTCATGATCAATATCTCAGTCCACTTTTAGTTTCGACCAGGAGAAAAAATCGGAGTAAATGGCTTATGCATACAATAAAAATTTGAACCAGGGAAAGTATTTACAGATAAGGTGAATTCACGAAAACAGCCACAAAGGAAACAATTAGTGCAAGAATACACAAAAAAAACAACAACAGGGGGAACAATTAGTGCAAAAATACGAGATTAAAAAAACAGCAACAAGGGGAACATTAGTGCAAAAATACAAGATTAAAAAAACATACCAAACCAAAGAAATAGAAGATAAGGCAGCGCACAAATTAAATATTTATATTAATATTGTAATCTACGGCATGTTCTGTAAGTGATGTACAATGTATAAAAGTTTTGCGTTACGTTGCGATGTACTGAAAATTGGGTAGATAAAAATCGATGAAAATAAATCAAAGCTTTGTCGCATCAACAGGAAATAGTTTTAAGAAATTGGTTGTTAGATAACACCTTTAACATATAATCAATGTGGAATTGTCGAACTGTACATATTTTTCGTTTTAACAACGAGACAGCTAGTATCGGATAAGAATACTAAATACAGTATAATTTAACGATAACATGCTTATTACGTAGGACACCGAAGTTTGATGATATGTAAATTGTCTTTAGTTTTGTATTTCTGTTTGTGTCTTTACAGTTAACTCAGTAAACTATCTTAAACTCCAAGACAACTGGAATTTATTCTTGGCATCCGAATTAATCTCTTCAGATAAATTGCTATAATTAAATCATCCTATGTCGAATTATTTTCCAATTTAATTCCGTCCTTATTTGAAAGCAAATTTTGCTTGAAAAAACCCATCATTTTTAAAATTAGAATACAAAGCAACGTGTTCATATTATTTTCAATGATTTGATGAGAGTGCTTCATCAAATGGAATGTAGTCCGGATGATTTCAGTTTTAAATACAATTGTTGAATACCCATGCCCATAGAAAAATAATAAGATATGTCAGTTTAAGGTAGTCTTCTTCTTAAATGAACATATTTAACTTGCTTTAGTTTCAATTATTTATTATGATTTTAGAGTTCTCATTATCGCCAATTTCCATCATATGGCTTTGAGGATCACTGTTAAGTCGCTGGTGCTTCCGATCCGTGTTGGTATTCTATATATTACTTTCAATGTAACCGTATTCACTACAGCACACTACTGTAATAACATGCTGGTTTTCCCCTTCCATTCTATCCGTTTAAATTGTAGAAATAATATATCCACCGAGTCAATAAGTCTGCTGTTTGACTCCAGTGGCGTACGGCTACGCACAGGCACGGAAGCACGTGCTTCCACATCATTTGACGAAAAAAGAAAATAAGTGCAATTCACATGAATTTTGAACAGAATGAGACAAGAAATGAGGTTGGTGAATAGGGTAAGCATGTTATATAGTTCAAGCATTACAAGTTAGGCGATTTAAAACTCTTTGTAAAGTGAAAATGTCAAGACAAGTAATACAAAAAACCCACCTTTATTATGTTGGTTGTGGGACTTTCGGGTTTTGATTTAGTCGTTACTCTTTAGATATTTGATAAAAAGGGATCATCGGAAAAATCAACAATAATATAATAAATGTAGTGTATGCCAATCAGTTAGCTTCATTCGATCAACAGAAGTAAACAACAACAAAGAGTACAAAACAGGCATAAAATCAAAGACAGTCTTGTAAAGAAACGTTGGCAGTACTGAAATTAAACAGGGTTTATCTGTGTTGGTCATCAGGGTTATAAGAAAATTTTTTAAAGTTTTAGTCTATGCTTCAAATATTCTATGGGCACAATCTCGGTATAGTTTCCATTTGTTGAAATTTATTACTGATCAATTCCATGTTCACAGATTGTATCGTCAGACCAATCATTCATTTTGGTCACCAACGAATGTCACACTGAGTCACTGAAGACATTATTCGATCCATCAAAACTTCTAATTTCCTAATTTTCGCCATTGAAAAAATTATTCTCAAACAATACTAACCCTTCTCATTTTGATATCTTTTCTATCATTAAAACGACTTTAACCTGAAAAACACGGTGAAATTCCAAGAAGAGACATAAATTGTTTTACTTTTTTAAAACAAGTTGTAATTTTTACGCAACTTAACAGTTTAAAGCACCCCAATTTAGATGAAAAAGCAGGAATTTTAAATATCATAAACAAGATAAAATAAAAGACGTCCGAGACGACTTTAACATATTTAAAATGTCTTAATCACAAGTAAACCTCATGCAACCCACAAAACCCTTGCTCTAGACTGGTACCTCTATTTTTGTGCTTCCACGTCAAAATAGTGTAAGCTACGCCACTGGACTCCAAGTATAACCAGCTATTTTTTTTCTATATTACTTAAATTTACTGTTATAAAGATGTTAGATGTTGTGAAAACTAAGGAGTACAATGTCTGATGGTTTTGATTTTCCTCTTCAATGTTTTAGATTTTTGTTTATGCTTGCAACATTTTAGGACTTGAGAACAACTGACGAGTCTTAAATTCACGAAATGTGTACAACGTGTGCCTCAAATTGTTATCACAAAATAATTATTTTTATCACATATTTATTAGTTATTACTTACATATTGAATGTCTAATACAGGTGCTTAGCTAAAACCTGTATCGCATACTCTGTATCAAGTCTTAAGTTGAAGTATAACATAAAGTGAACGATACATATCAAAATCCGTATAACATGCCCTATAAACCCTCTGACCTTTGGCACTCTAGTTAATATTGGTTATCAGGGTTGATACGGCATGTAATAAGGATTTTTCCAGGTTCCATTCTCTGTATATTGTACATCTGATCCAATGCGAATACATAGGTAATTTAAATTCATTTTTTACAATTATTTGAGGCACCCGTTTCCAAATACATTTTTGTACATATAATTAATTCTTGGAAACAAGTGATTTTGCATGACTGTTAGTCTCTCTTGTGTAAATTGTCTTTAGGTTGTCTCTTGTGTGGTTCTTTTGTTTGGTTGAAGGATGCTGAAGGATTTTTACTCCAGGTGAAGAATGATGTCTAGGTTATAAATAAGTATGTTAAAGATACAAATTGCTTGAGTAAAAAGTTATAAATGCTATTAATTTCCGTTTAACACGACACCAAGGAAATTAAAGACAGAGATTTGAACCCTGTTTGCTACTGAACGCAATATCCTCTTGCTATATAAGATAAAAGATGATTAGATTTTTTAAATAAATATTATCTAGAGTTGAGGGATCAGCTGAAATATGAACATATAATACTGTTAATTTCCAGTGTTGCTGTCCATATAAATACTGAAAGGGGAAAATACCAGCAAAATATAGAAAGAATAATGAGTTTGTTAATCTTTCATTGTCATTATTAAAATCTAGAATTAGATAAATTGTAATACAATTTTGATACACTAAACTCAGTGACTAAAGAACATGTTTTCGACAAGTAGTTTATGCCTAATAGATAGATCTTTTTCATACTTTGTAAAAATTTAGTATTTGACGTACCATTTCGTAGAATACAATAAAAAACATATGGCTTCTGCGCTAGAGTGTAAAATTCTCTTATTCTCTACAGATTAAATAAATGAGAACTTAAATTATGCGGACGGAAAATTTCCTGCAGATGCCTCAAAAAACTGTCAAAATACTAAATTCGTCTGATCGACGATGTGCCTTCGTAACATTATAACGTAGTTTTGGCACTATCATGAAAACCACAATTTATTTCTGTCCTTCCTATAATCATTCCAAATTTCTATTACAAAGATGTTTTTATAGCAAAATATTACCAAGAACAATAAGTATGCCTCAGGCAGAATTATATATACATGTATATTCGTATCTAATACAATACAACAGTTCATGGTAAAGTCATTTTAAGACAACAGTCAGGGAAGAAAGACTAATTCGACAGGATATCTATTCCCCTTTTTCGTAAGGCCCGCAACAAGTTTAAAAAAAGTATAACCTTGTCATATTCAGGTCCCTAAAAAGTGTTTAGTGTATGTATAACCATCTTTTAAATTAGAATGCAAAAACACTCAACTTTTGAGAAGTGTGTTTTGGATGTTAAAGGATGTTGTAATGACGAGGACTTGAGACAGTAGTGTGATAAGATGTCCACCTTTCGTAGGAGAAGTTATCCCAACACGCTATCTCCAAGGTGACCAGACCTAACCTTTTAAAGTCTGGCCGAACATCATACAGAAAACGTGTGTCCCTGGTCCTTACTTACCATTCGAACAATGTCACAATCCGGAATATCCTTATGAACATAGTTATGAAGGATCCGTTGGCGTGGGAAGTTTTTGAGAGTGTTCCCATCACGGCTTATCGAGCACTCCCACAGACAAAACTGACTAGGGGGAACTAGGCCATGTAAAACGTCCAGATGTGTGACATGCCGCTACACTTTGGTGACCTGTCAGATCCATGGCCCTGGGAACAAGTACAACATTCAAAAGGTTTATATGTACAGATGAAAATTTGGTTTACGCAATCGTCTGTACGAATTGTGTTAAGGTATATATCGGAGAAACGTGTCGTCTCCTCGGTGACCGCTTTGCGGAACACTTTACGTTCCACAAAGAATGCAGGGAATCGATAACCCAGTTGGCAATTATTTCCGATTACCAACTCACAGCTCGTCGGACATTCACGTAACCGTTTTAATGACAGTTACCGGAGGAAGGCGATACAGACAACGCCTTGAACAGAAAATAATTTTCATCCTGGGGACACTTCGACCCCTGGGCATCAATTTTTAAACATTTTTAACTTCAGTTTTCTACTAGGAAATAAAAATATATTTTACTATAATGTTTGGCTACATAAAGACACATTTCAGTGATATATGTGTTTGGGCAAGGCTGTTGGTCATACCAAAATATTAATTCAAAGGTCCAAAAATGAGTGAAATTTGTTGCTTTTCATTGATTTCTTCATAATTAGCCATCTTTGACAGCATATTGCAGCTTTACAGAAATTTCTTGTTGAAAACAAAACATGTCCCTTAAAATACAACATTTTAAGAGTACTTAATGATAGCTGAGAGTAAGCATTTCATTACTTTTTGATTTTGGAATTAAAGGGACCAAATATCAGGCCCACTCATACCTTATCCTTTTCCTAAGTTTGCAGTCCATCAACCTTATAAAAATTAATTTTCTTTGGAACTTGAACGTAACCACATATTATAATAAAGTAATTACATAACCTAACAGGGTAACCACATAACATAATGATGTAACTACATTACAATAACAAGGTAACCACATAACATAATGATGTAACTACATTACAATAACGTATCTACATAACATAATGACGTAAGTACATTACAATAACGTATCTACATAACATAATGATGTAACTACATTACAATAACAAGGTAACCACATAACATAATGATGTAACTACATTACAATAACGTATCTACATAACATAATGATGTAACTACATTACAATAACGTATCTACATAACATAATGATGTAACTACATTACAATAACGTATCTACATAACATAATGATGTAACTACATTACAATAACGTATCTACATAACATAATGATGTAACTACTACAATAACGTATCTACATAACATAATGATGTAACTACATTACAATAACGTAACTACATAACATAATGATGTAACTACTACAATAACGTATCTACATAACATAATGATGTAACTACATTACAATAACGTATCTACATAACATAATGATGTAACTACATTACAATAACGTATCTACATAACATAATGATGTAACTACATTACAATAACGTATCTACATAACATAATGATGTAACTACATTACAATAACGTATCTACATAACATAATGATGTAACTACTACAATAACGTATCTACATAACATAATGATGTAACTACATTACAATAACGTAACTACATAACATAATGATGTAACTACATTACAATAACGTATCTACATAACATAATGATGTAACTACATTACAATAACGTATCTACATAACATAATGAAATATCTACATATAAAGTATCTACTTAATATAAAGGAGAAACTACACAATATAATGAAATAACTGTATTATATACAAAAACCCCTCTACATAAGACAGCTATGGGCGTTCCATATGTTGCTATGAGAGCTTTATCTAGTTTTACCATTAAAACTAATACATCCAGTCTAGTCTGATTTTGCAGTTCTAACAAGCGGTGTCCTTGTTGGTAATTACGCTGCATTGGTTTTTATAGTGTGTTTTATACACCGGAGTGCCAGGATAGATAAGGGAAGGGGGGGGGGGGGGGTATCCATACAACCGGTTTAACCCCACCTCTGTACCATGTCAGACAATTCTGACTCTGTTGTGTTAATGTTTGTTATTTGTGCTCTATAATATTATTCTTTGTCCGGAGTTCTATCAGTTGGGTTGCTTTGATTGATTGCTATGTCGTTGTTGACCTTTCCTGTTTTTCATTTTGTTGTTTAACCATGATCACACAACAGAATTATTAAGTTACTTTTAAATTTTTCTAGAAAGACAGTTTCTTTGCTCTTTGAACTATGCAAACAGCATTTCTATATTTGAAAATTTTTCCTTATATCACGAGACAGTTTTATAGAATTATGACGATTTTATCACTATTTCATATTTGTGATTATTTAATAATTAAGTTGGGTAGTTATTGTTGTAATCGTATATCTGTGACGTATCAAAAGTAACATCGTAAAATAATGGATTCATTTATGATTCATTAATGTGTTTATAATTGTTTTTATCCTTTATACTTTATCTTTATAATATTAAACATGAAAATGAAATAATAACTAAAAGTGCAAGCATATATGATATAAGAGGTATGATAAAAATTAATCTGTTTTCCATGCCCCCGTTGCAACCTTTTTTATTTGAGAATACATCAGAGAGATGGTAATAGGCATGAAAGCTAAGAATCTTGTTTAACCATAAGTTATAACGGACAATTGAATATAAATTAACATCACTATCTAACATCAGAACAATTGGTATATGACTCTCCGACTAAACCTTTCTGATTGAGAACTGATTTCATTTTCTCTATTTCGCCGTACATCAATACACTGTATCAAAAATTTAGTCATAAATTCATAAAAACAGAACAACATTTTCAGGAGAATTATTTCTTTATCGTTGATATGAAAATTTATTCGTTTTAAGTCGTATATAAATCATGTTTACGCAAGACTAGATATTGTACTCTGGTAATATAGTGATGTTTATCATGAAATCTATTGGTGGCTTAGAAGAAAATTGAAGTTTTGACGTCAAAGTTAACTACCGTGTCAAGCTCTATCCGATAGAACGGTTATCTATGATAATTACCGCAGTGGAATCTTAATATGCCACGTGCCATAATTTTTTTCAGGTGGAAATTACTTTCAGCGCATCTTCAGGTAAGAGTTACCGTAAAAGAAATTATAAGATTTATTTTTTTAGACGCAAGGAAATAAAATTTTACATATAAAAAGAAAAAGTTTGAAAATGATTACATTTTTTAAAAAAGTTTATAGTTTTTAATATTTTTATAGTTATATTGTGTTCTGTTATATAATTATCAGTGTTTGTCTCTATAATTTGTAATGCTCACAAATATTTTTTGATTTATTAAGGATGATCGCTGGTCTAATAGGAAATAAATAGGATTTGAAATAGGTGCTTTAGTTTGAGAGAACATATGAATAGTAAACAAATAAGCAAGAAAAAAATATAGGTACATTTGCTCATTTTAGTGCTACAAGGCCTTGAAGAATTGCAGGAAATGGGTTTTCTCTGGATTTTTCCTCGTCTTTGCATTGGCAACTTCAGTCTCTCAAAAATGTATGAAAAAATTAAAAGGATTTCATAAGATTTTGTCAATTACCATTTTACGGTATATATGATTGAATTATAAAAGAAAAAGCAGGGGGTCTTGGGCAAAAAAAAAAAAAATTCATGTTTAAGAAATGGATAAAACTCGAGGATTTCGAAAATCTGACAAAAAGACCAAAACATGACCAGCGAGCATCCTTAAAAGAGACATTTTCAGATACTTAAATCGTATTAATATTACATTTCCGAATATTGCCATTTCGTTTTTCGTTCTTTTTAAAGCTTACATTATCAGAAGAGGGAGTCTTTGTCGAAAGAGAAAATCCAGACAATTATACCCCCCTCCCCACGTCTCAATATAACGCTTGCAAAATTATTTTTGTGATAGTTTTTGCAACAACTATGTAGTCCCCATAAAAACAGTTAAATTTGATTTTTTGGTACGGGATTTCGTTCACATCTAATTTAATGGAATTTGTTTTTAATTAAACAGACTGAAAGGATTTTTTTTGGATTTTGATGAAATTTACTAACTTTGCAATGAACATTTCACAACAATGTTTTGGAAGGTAGAGGCAGGGCGACTAATTACGGGTTTTAATGATAGTTCAACAACTGCTCCATGAAGTGAAGGTGTTAGATTGCCGATTTACCAATAATACTTTGAGCAGTACTTTGCAATTCTGAGGGAGAAAAAGTGGCCTTATCATACGTCTTACATTCAAGTTGATAGTACTCTTTTATTTTCTTCTTCGTGTAGAGGTAAATTGTATAATATATGTTTAGAATGTAGTAAAATATGAACTCAAGATACCAAATTTATTGCCGTTCAGTGAGCTTTCTGGATAGACAGTTGTGAATAATATTCACTTTGAAAAAAATTAGAATAGTTTGAATATGTTAATTTTTTACAATGTAACATAAAACTCTTTCCGTTTTCCCTGAAAATACCATCTCTAGTTTGGTCTTCTGTCGACTTACTTGCAATTAAGGTCGATTTCTCCCCAAATGAATGCTACCATATACTTTTCTAAGAAATAAGCAGGAATTACGAATTGATTATAAGTAAAATAATACATAGAGAATATCAGATTTAAACGAGGTACATGTGTGAAATATGTAAAAAAAATATTGTCGATTTTGTTTATGTAGTATTTTACAATATGCTTTCATATAAAGCTAAATCAGACAGGACTGGTCGCAGCTGGCAGCAGTTGACATTATCGGGATAAATCTGCCAAACATCAGAGAAGTAAGCGGATCATAGGCAATGGCTACTGAAAGATGCTTGAAATACAACACATTCGTACAAAACTGTTCCATACCGCAATGTATAGTTCTATACTCTTCGTGTTTTTTGTGGATAACAGGATCCAAATTCATTAAAGATCCGAAGGAATAAAAGTTTTCATTTAGACAAAAACGCTTAGGTTTACCTTATTTTGAGATTTGAACCAATTTCTTCGCTCAACGCATTTATATATATAAAAAAGGTGTCATATATTAGGTAGGACAGTTGAAAGCTGTTTTATATGCTCGACTGTAAAAGTTATCGGGGATCCCGGGTCCAGGATATCATCTTTGTACCAAAATTTCCGACCTGGAATTAAAAGTTAAACAAATTCCCAGCTAACTAAGGGACGAGATCAAAAGTTCAATGTAGGATAAAAAACTTAATTCACATAGTTTTTTCACTGACCCCCCCCCCCCCCCTCTTAACTTAATTTGGGAAAAATTGATTGACCAATATGGGCATATGCTTTGAGAGTATACTTTTTGTATCATGGGTCCTGTTTTTCCTCAACAATGTATGTTTGTTCTGTATATTGACTTGGACATCACTTGAATCCGTATTTTTATATCCGAAAATCGATGTCGGATAACAAAACTTACAGCGATTCCCCCCCCCCCACCCCCAAACTATTTGAATTAAGTTTTTTATCCTACATTTAACTTTTGATCTCGTCCCTAACTGTTAGTTTATCGATAATAGCGTGAAATAGATACTTTAAAATTTAATGTTTTATTTTAAAAAAATGTTAAATTTCATGGAACAAAGGAGTGTTTCACGAGTATATAACACTGTTTGTCATTCTCGTATTTGAATCTCTGGTGAAGTTTGGCTAATTGATTCTGTTTTACGTATTTTCAGGGTTTTTTTCAATCTTTTACCAGTAACAATGAAGTAAATATGTACCATTCACCCCCCCCCCCCCCCCCGTTTTTACATTCTTTGTTGAAAATCAATTAGCATAAAAAGGATACACAGAGTACATTTAAATAAACAACTTTGATACAATCGCACAGCTGAGCTTATTTACATTATAAGCTGTATTTAACTTTTCAAAGAGTTAATTAGTACATTCTTGAAAGGAAAATCTTACAACGTAACCGACTAAAGAATAAACAGTTACTAAAAATACTGAAGTTCAAAACTGGAGATGCCAGAACACTATGAATGAAAATCACAGATCATTTTATTCGCTTATAACTGCTTTTGCGAATGTTAATGATCATGATCCAATGAACGTTTCCACATATATCTAATTATCAGATTACAATGTAATGTTGGTTGTAATGTCGATTTTCATTGGATGACGTCAAAAATTCCAACCCATCAGTTCCGCAATTGATGTCCTCTGAGACGAGAGCGCGTCAGCCAACCCGTCACTTCCGGATGTCAAAATACTTATTTTACTTAAAATATTGCATTAGAATGGAAATAACAGTATTGCATTTTAATATTTGACGGCATCAAGTTTGATTTGATGGTTGCCAACTCCTCCAGCAAACTCAGTTTGTAACCATGAAATCCACAATTGATGCCAGTAAATATTAAAATACTGTTCTCTCATAATTCTAATTTGGGTATAAAAGTTGTTCATGTGCATATCCATAATATTATTTTTTATCTTCTACAATACAAGTTACGCCATTTATACCTCCGTTGTGCTCAATGCCAAAAACCTTCAAAGCCGACACGGCAACTAAGTTCTGATGAGAAGCTTCAAATGTCTAAATAACCAAAAGGGTAAACGCCCAAGAGGGATGGTCAGTTTATCAGTGTTATAACATTGACTTAATATACTATATTTGATTTGATATATCATTAAATAAATACTTATGTCTAGACGATTTTTTTCCCTTAATACCGGGTGATGATACTATATGTTGTTGCTGAATATTTTTCGACGTACGATATCAATCACGAGGCACGACGACAATATAAAAAAACCCAACTTACTACTGACTGGGGAACGGAAGGGGGTGCGAGAGGGTAGTAAAAATGCAAATCAGGCTCTAATTTTTCAATTTTCCGATAAGTTTTCAATTTTTTACCATAAAGGAACTATTCGTTACTTCCGTGTAAAACCTACAGAAACCACAGTAGTACAGCAGAGATAGCATTACTAGTATGTTGATCAAGAAAGAGAAGGTTCCCATGTACGTTTATTTCGTGATGATTCTTATACACATGACAACATATTAATTGCAAATGTTTTCATTTGAAACTTGTAATTATTATACATGTTACTTTGTAAATTTTTACTAGTCTGTTTTTCAATATAAAATGTCGAAATTTGCAGTTGATAGATTTTGCAATCCTGTGAAAAGTAAAGTTTTACCATATTCAGTCTACTGGGATGTTGTTTTATAGTACTGTTTATATATTGTTTCAAACTTTGATTTATACTGGCTTTAATCTTTAAAATCAATTAAAACTAAAGCCGAGTACATATGAGTTTTGCTTCTGACTACTTTGTTTAATAGCTCGACAGTGTCATTCATGTAACTATGGGAACCTGAGGTATAGTTCTATATTAAAACGAGCACCTTTTAACTCAGCTATCTAAATTAACTGTCTTCCATCCAATTTTACCATTAAAGCTAGCGGTCACATTGTTTCCAACCGTTCTGTATTTTGTTTTTAGATTAGTGTACCCCACTATAAAATATATTATCAAGTCAAGTATAACACTTCGTTGACGTGATGTTAAAACTTTGCATATTTGGTGCATCAAAATTGTTTTGACCATACTTTAGAGCATTTTACTATTAGTAAAATAAAAAAAATACTCTTTACAATAATTAAAACTCGAAATTTCATGCACCTAAGAATTAGTAACATTCGCAGTCAATTTGTTAATTGTCATTTTGTTTTCATACTATTAGTAAATTGGTTCCAATGAACATCAACACAGAATCCATCTTTTTTTGTTTGTGAACATGACCGACACATTGTCCTATTTAATTGTCTGACTAGACGGTAATACTGTTAATTCTATTTTAACATTAAAGATATAACCGACTCATTGAACTTGAAAGCAAAAACGGTGATTCTGGGCAATGTGTGCATTTTGAAAATTAGAAAAAGATAATTACCAGAAAATAAACTAAGACAACTACCTCGTCTGCTTAAACGGTAATTAACGGTCCTAATTAATCGGAAATAATATAAATATGAAAAATCAAAATTTCTTAGTTCAGGACATTTCTTATTTTTTCTGATGAAACTCTAGTTGTATGAAGGGGTCGTCATGAACTTGCAATGGGGTACACGTAAGATATTTTTCTCAGAATTAAAAAGCTCATTTTGATTGTAAGATATTTCATAGAAAACATATGTAAACTTGTAATTAAACGACATTTATGAGTTACTCGAGTAGTTTGGTCGTCTCACAATCTTTAATTTTAGGATTTTGTAAAAGTAGAATAAAACTAAAATTATGAAATATAAGCTTATCTGGAAAATTTATCACGTTTCCTACAAGAGATTGTATAGGAGAAAGATTGTCTCTTTAAAACATGATGTGATGATGAATGAACCTACTATTAGGTAAAACTAAAAGGCAACCGAGTAATTTTGTGTAATACTGTTCTTAGTTCTTTTTGCTGCTTCCCCATTTTATGAATGTTAGATTCTGGGTTGATATATGAACATTAAAATATTCAAAATAAATTCATTCGAGTTTTGAATAATATCTATGAAGCAATGTCGAAATATACGCTTAATGAATTATTGAATTGAAGATATATACATTTCATCGAAAAGTAAAATTCTCCTGACATCGAAACAGTTAATAAGTTTTTTCTTAACATATCACCTAATATTTTAGAAACCAAAAATTTAACCTATCACAGAATTATTGTTTCCACGGATTGTTATAATAGTTCTGTCTACTAATACCTATTAATTTACTATCGTAAACTAGAAATATTTCTAAAACCAACGAATATCTCTTTCGTGCAAGTGTGTGTGTTTAGATGGTTTGATTTAAATTTTTTTGCTCACCATTTTGATATTCGCATCAGTTTTTCGTATTTCCACATTTTTGTTCTGATATTACTGGTCATGACGTTTTTAGGTTGGTTTCGATACTAATTCTGTGGGAAAGTCTTTTATATAAGGCAGAGGGAACCGCATACTATAGAATTTTGCAAGCAACTGGTGCACATTTAAGAATATATATATATATGTGTCATTGTGTCATTTCAATACTTCCCGATACAAGGTGCATGAAATTTTGAAAAACCGGAAGAATATTAATCAACGCTTTTTTTCCTACAAATTTCTTTGAAAATATTAGTAAGCGCAGCGACAGCGACAGTCTGAAGGAGTATATATATATATATATATATATATATATATATATATATATATATATATATATATATATATATATATATTATAGTGTTTTGAACTGGCTGTTTCTGTATTGGCACTGGTATAGATTCAAGGTTTGCTGTATTGACCTCGAGACCCGTAGGGTCGAGGGCCAGTACAGCTGACCGAAAATCTATACCAGTGCTAATACAGAAACAGCCAGTTCATAACACTTTTATTAAATAATCCAACTTTTTCAATACAGACTTGTTCTGAATGCTGTATTACATACATCAAATGTGAATATAGGGCCAATATTTCCAATACGGACTGGCAATGATGTGAATATAGGGCCAATATTTCCAATACTGACTGGCAATGAATCCTGAATTACATGCACAATATAAAATTCCGACAACGACCAGAAGTGAAAAGGCTGTATTAGCACTAGGGCTCATACGGCCTTTTTCAGTATTGGACCGGGCCGAAAAGCAATATAGATCACGTGATTTATATGACCAGGACGACGTCACCAGTATAACACATCGCGGCCGTTTTGGTAGTATTAGGGCTGTTTTAATGGTATTATTTAATATATATATATATATATATATAAACTATATTGATAAACTGATATATTGCTCATTTACGAACCTCCTTCCTCAATTACGTTATTCCGAACAATAGCGCGGTATATTTGCGTGTTTTATACTAAACTTACATATATTATAATTAATTCTATCACGGAAAAATTTCATTTGAAGTTGAACGAATTTAAAGATTTATTTTTTTTATTTACATGCTTTCAATATGACACTGTCGAAAAAATCTAGTTGTCATATTTCAAGAAAACAAGAACCAAAATAGTTCAACAGAGTATCGGTCCAGCATTTTGCACCATGCAGTATATCGTATACAGTACGGTATTTCCTGCCATAAAATTGAATTTATTTGTGAAGTAATGCACTGGAAAATCAATATAATTATACTACCACTTTATCAAATTGAAGAGTTACATTTGTAATGAGAAAGGTCATCACAGTGTACGAGAATGGTATGGATATAGGGGTATGCATCCTATATACTGAACAGGGAAAAGATTGATATTTAAAGAGATTGCATGTGGTTATCAACAATGACCAACAATGATTTTTTCCTCTATCGTTTGCTGAAGAAATTTATCATATTTTCAACTGAATAATGGAGGAAATACATATGAAGCATAGATAAAAAAATATATCAAAGATTAACGATCATATTGGTTTTTCTGGTTATTTAACAAAGTTGGAAGACATATATACTATGTAAAAGTATACAGATTGATGGAATCAACTACTTATATTGCATCCTTTATACATAAAAATTCAATATAAAATAATATGAACGGTAATAATGAGCTCAGATTGTCATTTTATGTGATATAGAAGTGGTTAAGTAGATCATCAATGAGCCTTTGTATTAATGGAATCTTTACTAACAAGCTAAACATGGGCAATCCCTAGGCTTTAACAATGTCTTTATAGAAATACCATAAATATTTCCTTACCGATAAAATAAACAATTATTTGGAGAAATGCAATTAAAGCAGATATTGCCGGAAAAAGAAAAATAAAAAGATTTTATTCTCAATCTATTCATTACCCTTTATTTATGTTTCCTCTGATGGTTGGTCCCTCCAATGTAATAGTGAAGCTAATTTCCCTCTATCCCACCCCAATAAAATGTAAAACATGATAAAGACAGTTTTGCTCTTGTGCAACTACTGTGGTATCTGTTAAATTTAAAAATCAGTGTGGATCTAATGGTTTCCCGACTTTATTTTTCATACTGATGAATAGATGATCAGTCAATGTTTTCCCTTATATAATTACACTGGGTTTTATTGAGACTGAGACGTGAATTCACAGTTGTCTAGTATTCTGTTTAAGCAAAAAAAAAATCACATATGTCCACAATTTCCCTCAATTTCACAGTATCTAATCAAAATAATTGATTGTTGTTTTAATCCTATCTGTATTCTGATTTGTACAATAACACCTGCTACAATGATTAGTAAGGGGAAAAAGCACCACGTTAACTTTTTCTTTGGTTATTGTGTTCTTTTCCCTGTAAAATATTCATTATAAGTCCTGTAAACATAACCATTCATGAAAACTTATTCTGATGTATGATGTACACATGTATATATACCCCAAATTACGTGTCACCGGTAGGGCTCGTAGCTGAAAAGTAAAATGACAAGACCTAAAAGTGTCTATTATTGAATGCCCGTTGTTATCTGACACCTAGCTAAAGTTTCAAAACCCGATAATAACAAATCACATTTACTATATAGATATCATTGAAGATTTCACATCAGATTAAAGTGAAAGAAATGCACAATGAGTATAATGCCCTAAAATGATAAATGAATGAAAGTGTTGCTATATAGTACTATCCTAAACGGGGGAGATACAGACAATAATATAACTGAAAAATAAATCAATAGTGTTTTAGAATTTAGAAGAAAAATCAGTATTTTTGCCAAAACAGACTAATGATTCGTTTAATAAGTTCGTCTTATGGGAAGAAGACACTACAAACCACATGAATGTAATTTATTCATTTCGACTTATATGCATATATTTCAGAAAAATTGTATCATCACTAGTGACAAATAATCTGAAAACCTCCGATAACTACACCTTCGTTTTCAGTTGGAAACAACTAATTCTGATTTTCATTCTTCATTTGGTAGAAGCACGGTGTTCAATTAGGGTATCAGTCCAAAGGGCAAAATTTACTGGCGAAACTGCTTATCAAATTTCAAATTATTCAGTTTTGGTGTGCAATGCTTAGAATTGAATTTTTTTCATTTCCCTAAAGTAGTATTTATTTTAAAAATCAATATCTAATTTTGAAAATCTTTTAATCATTATGATTTTTGTGTGTTTTATATTTAGATTTCATGTTATTTAACAATAAAGCCTACTTGCATCACATTTCCAACGCCAAAAACACATTTTTTATACTATTTAGACACTTGTCAGTATATTATAGGTAAATTTTATAGATGAACCCCTCAAAATTTTCTACATGAAATCAATTTGAGATTGATTTATTCATTCATCTGAAAATCGCAATAGTCTTTTTGCCTTATGTTTTTAGATGTCGTAGCCCATTCACGATATGAACTAATTTGATACGGAGAGAGAAGGGTACTCAGATAAACATAAACACGGTATTTCAAACTTTAATCTTGAAAAATAAAGAATTAGACTCCTAGACAACCTGAGGTGTACATTAAAACAAATTCATGTAGCTATGTAAATGATGTATACATCTATCAAGGGTATAAGCATTTTCTTCTCCCTATTGCACATGTTGTGTACACCAACTCTTGAGGCGTAGTAGTTACAAATATGTCTGAAAGAGATATTTATCATGTCAGAAACAATATTGGATCAGAAATCACTGAAGAGAAAACTATGTCTCGCATTCAAAGCAGCTCATGAAACTGTATTGAGAGATAATCGAATATTTTGACATATTGCTAAGAAAAACTATGTTTATGACGCAGGGCTAATCTAGACGATATCCCAAATAGTTGAAGCAGTAAACACGATAACAAAGTTGGCTTGTTTGTTAATCAAATCATATCGTGATAAATACTACAAACCATAAACACTTGTTATTTTTGATGAATTAATATCCATATGTAGTTAAAGCTTACACCGGATTCAATACAAAATACTTTTAAAATCTACAATTCGCATCAATTTAATGGAACTGCTATTTATTTTGTTGCAAAGATTTGATTCATAGACATTTTAAAATAAATCACTATTAATGTATTTTATTTTCACTTAAAATCTGCATGAGAATAAATAATTTTATAACATTGTTATATAATGCATGCAAATAAGCAAAGCAAGTAAAGTTACCAAATGAAATAAAGCAACTCGTAAAAACTTACGTAGTAACGGATGATCACTTGCGTAAATGATTGATTTTAGAATTACTTGTTTACTGCATTAAATTGATTATAAGGAATTAAGGAACCCATTCATACCAAAACAGTTTATAAATGAAACTAGATGACTGTTCTGGACATTAGGGGATTGGTGGGAATGATGTTTTCGTGATAATGAATAAAATAAAAATATATTATCAATGTTGGTAGGACTGCCGGAATTACTTGATTAAAATTTGAGTGTGATTTAGTGCCTTTTGGACAGCAAGTAAAAGTGCCTGTCGTAGGAGAGATTCCTTGTTTTGTAAAGGAAACGAAAATGCATATTGTTTTTTTTTATTCAGTTAATGATAACAGTTTGTAAATGATGAGAGAATATGATTCTTTTCAATAACATACGCCCAGTAAAAATTGAGCTTAGCCCAATTTATTTATTTGGACTTTAGTTTCATAAATTTATTCTGGAATTAATATTATGTTAATATTGAAGTTATTATTTATATATAGTATTTAATGAAATGTAGATGACTAACAAATAGATAAGAATAATTCTTGCCTATGCGATCCCTATACCATAGGCATTAATGTACATGGACCTTCTATGGTTTGCTCGTCCAAAGAAGTACAATTGTTAACAGCAAAGTGCAATATGTTGTTGATCAAAAAGAAAAAAAACATCGAAGTTAATTTTGGAAATGGTATACAAAATAAGTGTTTTTTTTTAAAAGTGATAAAAAAGTTTCATATACATTCAAATTTTCCTCTTGAAAGTAACTGGTAGAAAAAATGTACGAAAAATGTATGAATATGATTACGTAAATGGATGATTCTTTAACAAATCGGTAAGAAAATTGTATTTTTTAACTTGTGTTGTGGTATACCCAACTAATTTCCACGAAAGTAGTGTTATCCATTGAAATGTGTTGGTTTCTATAGAGGTCTGTAAACAGCACAATGCATCATTAAAAACATGATGCAAGGAATTTTGAAAATTATTTTTAGTTTCTTTAAAGTTTACTAAAACACGCCTTATTTTATACATTGTGTTCGAATGATTTTGAAAAAGTAGATTCATAATTAATTTTCAAAATTAGGTAATTTTAACCGTTTGGCCCGGTGTATATAGTCCAGGAGAGTATCACATCACTTGATCTGAGTTTAGTCATGAGTTTGATACTTTTAAAAGGTTTGAAACTGAGAATTATTTTGAGATTTTTGCATTTATGTATGCTCTGCAGCATCTTGGTTTATTGTATTGGAGTTCCACATTTTCAGCGATAAGATATATAAGCTATTGAAATGTGCACATACAACGCATCAAAAAATTGGCATCACAGAATATAAATATACATTCAAGCACATCATTTTTGCATTATTGTTAATCTGTACTGAACGATGAAGAAAAATAAACTTGATTTAGAAATTATCAAAGCATTATCTATTGATATATAGTTTCAAATTAAAATTTTTGTTAATTAGAAAAAGTAAACTCCGACTATTACAACATCTTCTGAAACAGCTGTTTATGACCCTATGAAAAACAGAGTTGATGAGTAACCATTTGATTTTTATGAGGGGCTAGGATCAAATTTGAAAAAAGGCAGGACAAGGATTTCTGGCAAAATAAAAAGACATGATCACAGTAGGTGTGAAAATAATGCAGGACCTGTGTCAGTCAGGATTTTTTTGGTTTAAATGAAAATAAAAAATTAGGCTGCAATAGCGGTACAAAATTTTGGCGAAAAAGTAGGCAGGATCAAACATTTGATCCTAGCCCCCCCCCCCCATAAAAATCAATTGGTTGCTCCCTTAGTATAATTTGATCATCTCGTGGATTTTATATCTACAGATATACATGTTGAAATATGCAGTTGTAAATTCTGTCATAAGACTGTTGGTATTAATCAGTCTATATTGGTTATGTAATAATAAATATTTGTTACAATTTGTAACATTAAAAGCAAACATTACAAGGCATGAAATAATTATATATGCCTAGTACGTATCAATATACTTTCAGAAACTCTTTTTGTTCAAAGACGACGCCAATTGCTTACGAGCAATAATTGGATTTTTGCAGGAGTTGTAGATACAAGACAACTAATATTTGACATATCAATATAAGATACAAAGTTAATACAAACAAATTTTCTCAGCAAAATTACCCAAAAATTCTGGTAAATGATTCGACGATTTTTTTTGGATTGTTTAACCGATACATTAACTTACATTTCTGTTGTTGAATGGTGAATGTGTGTGTGAGAGAGAGAGAGAGATAGATTGAAAAAACATCTTTACGACATTCCCTCTTCTGCTAAATTATGTCTATCTGCTATTTGAAAAATAGTTTTCTTGATTTAATTGATTTCAATTGAAAATAAATAGAAGATATTTGTTAACTCAGAGCTTTCTGCTGCTTACAAAATACTGTAAAAAACACTATATATTTTGTTATACAAGATATTTATTACCCAAGTAACATCAGTATTGGTTTAAAACATTAATCGCTAATGTGGGATGAACTTACATAACTATTCATCAATTAATAATTAAAACAACACAAAATAAAATTTTCCATTACATTCAAACCAATATCTTCGATAATTCATTAAATACAATACGCAACATTTGGATTCGTATCTCAAAATTTGCAACTATACCGAAGGTAAGACAAGATATGTACTTTCACAGTTTTGAAAATTTTTCGCATCACTACTATTATCTTAACTTTAACTTATACTACCCTTTTTCTGATAGAAAATGAATAACATAGTTGATCAGAGTTGAAAATTTCCCAACTACAATGAACTATGAAAATTTTATAACTTCTGTGAGCTTGTTGAATACACAGAATAAACAAACCATCATATGTATACCGTTTTGGGGTAGCTACATTCTTCCTGTGTCTGTCCTAAGCCAGGAGCCTGTATTTTCAGTCATATTTTCTAACTCCTCGAGATCCATTTTTTCTTTATGGATTATATTTTGTTTATTAAAGACTTTTGTTGAATTTCTATCATATTCAGGATAAGTTATGTATGTTATGTCATTTCTTTGTCTTGAAATCAGTGAAGGACACATTAGATGTTATCAACTTGTTATATATATTTATATAAAATCAAAACACAAACACAAACAAACTTCAGATCCAGTGACGCCTGAAAACGAACGTAACTTGTAAGCTGTCGACTGATTGAATTTTGTTTGGCGTGAATGAAATATCAATGACAGTGACCTGTAATACATTTAAGAACTGGATACAATGATATAAATGAGTTTGGATGCAACTCTGATATAATGTTTTTCAATAAGAAATAATTCACAGCAGCCATATGTTTGTTGGAAATTTTAATATGGCTAACAATATTTGAGCAAAATTTTATCCCGAGCGTTAGCGACATGGATATAGCTGACATGAATTATTTTTATTCTTATATAAAAAAAAAAAACGGAAATAAGGTAAACGAAGTAATACTTTAATTTTGGAACTTCTGAAAAAAGAAATCGAAAACGGTAGAAAAGTAAACACAATAAATTTGATAACAAAACAAAACTTGATTTTCATTTCATTTTATTTCGAAGCATGAATAATCCAAAGAATTGTATAATATTTCACCGATTTTACAGTTTCCTTGGAAAGATTCAGAAGAATGGCGTTTTAATTTTGACTATGACGTCAGGTGCGTGCTACCCATAATAAATCGAAAATTTTTAATATATCTTTAATGGCAAAGGGAAAGCAGCATGGCGTATAAGAATATCTTTTTTCTGATATTTTACTTGTAGATTATGAACTCGTGGATAAGCCTTCGTATATGGTAGGATCGGCATCTGGCATAGTATTTCACACAAACCGGTGAACATGCAATACTGTCTGAGATATTTCTCCGTGTTGTACGGTTCTCTGAAACTTCAAGATAATGAACAGCCAAAAAAGCACCGTTTCTTTGCTTGTACTTAGGACACGTACAATTGTGGATTATGTGTGAAAATTCATCCACTTTAACCTGTCTTGTACATTATAGTTTATGTAGCAGAGAGTTATATTCTCCAACAGAACCAAGAAATTCTTATTCATTAATCGCAAGGATTTTTTTGCAAATTATTAGATTAAAGAATTTAGTATATTAAACATAAATAAGAGAAGATCAAAGATACCAGAATACTTGTGTGTAATAAGGTTAAATGATTTATTAAGTGTTTATTACAAGAAAGCAGGAAATATTCAATGTTCGTAGTTGTTAATTGCCGAAGCACGAAGTAAGAATTCTTGAGTTATATCCAAAATATAAAATAGACACGATGTCGTCGATATAGTTAATATCATATATCTATATCGATAATTGAATTTCGTTTTTTGAAACTTTTTTTTCTATTTCTTAAGCGTGGACATACCAGTCGATTAAAAATCGTTTTTCCCCGACATTTTTCGTAATATCAGAAACTTATCCTGTATCATAAGGTTCGTGTACAGCTGTTTTACTGATGACAATTTACTGACCGACTTGATTAAAATGAAAGCTAACCAAAGGAAAATCAACAATATAAAAACAACCTTGACTCATTACTGTGTTGTTTCTTCAATCTGGTATCGACATAGCAAATTGTACTATATCGAGAGCGGTACAGGGTTAATTTCGTGCAACGTTTTTGAGAGTGTTTATTTCCGTTTGACCGTGTTCAGCCTATTTCGTGCAAATTGAGAAACATGCAGCGTGCAGGTCAAATTGTTATTTTCGTTCATCGTAAATAACATTTTTATATCTCGTTCGCACGTGTTCATATCACCACTATACTACCCTCTATATCATGTATATCGATATTCATATCGACGATACAGACGAAATCGATGATAAGTTTAATTCTTTTAGTTACATGTTTATGTTATTCTAGTTGTTGTTCTCACATATTCCCCCATGGATGTTATTCTTCTCAGATATTATCCTTAGCATTGACGTTTTGGTCTCTGTAATTTATTATTCTTTCGCCGATACTTAGTAGGCTCTATAGTGTTGGAAAACATTAATGATGCGAAAAGAGTTGAAGGTTAAAGATAACAGAATTATTATCAACAGGATCTGCTTCTCCTTTCTACATATGCACATATTAAACTATTGTTTTGGTTTGCAGCGAAACCTTTATCCTGATTGTGGTTCATAGATCATACGATATTCATATATGTGGCGAAAAGCTAACATGTTAACTACTGAGTTTGTAAGGGGTCAGTTATTTTTGTATCGTGAAAGATTAATGGTTACATGGTATGGAATTTCGATTGAAAAGGGGAAAGATATGGCAATCCTGCACTTAAGGATGCTCGCTGGTCATGTTTTGGCATTTTTGTCAGAATCCTCGGGTTTTATCAATTTCTTTAACATGAATTTTTTTGCCCATGAACCCCCACTTTTTCTTTTATAATTCAATCACATATACCTTAAAATGGCATTTGACAAAATTTTATGAAATCCTATTTATTTTTTCATACATTTTTGAGAGACTGAAGTTGTCAATGCAAAGACAATGAAAAATCCAGAGAAAACCCATTTCCTGCAAATTTTCAAGGCCTTATAGCTATAAAATGAGCACATGAACCTGTATTTTTTTCTTGCTTTTTTGTTTACTATTCATATGTTCTCTCAAACTAAAACACCTATTTCAAATCCTATTTATTTCCTATTAGACCAGCGATCATCCTTAATGCATCTTTGAAAGGCAAGGGAAGGGATAGATAAAGAATTTAATTTATCAACTTAGAATGTACCTAAAAGTATAACCGACAACACCATTTTTAATTGAAAATTAAGTAATAATTCCGAACTTTAATGGCATATATATAACTCATAAAATACATAAGTGAGATAAAATAAATATGTCAGGTAGGACAGGATTCAGAAAAGGGTTTGATTTTCTTTTTGTTCACTCAACGTTTCTGTGGTGTTGTAAAAATGGTTATTTTGGGGCTCTATAACAAGCACAAGGACCCCAACTTTAAATTTTATTTCGCAAGTAGATGTCAATTTCTTCAAGATTATTGTAATATAAAATTTAAAGAAAAAATCAGCACAGTAACAAAAAACCAATCCATATTTCTTATTTTGTAAAAATTTACATAATCTTGTATTTAGTAGTGTTCATTGCCACGAACTATTTATCAGAGATCACTGTCTATGTGTGTGGGAACATTTTACAAATAAAACGGATGAAGTTATCTTTTTTATTTTAAAAATTAATCAACCTTTTCTATAAGTCTTGAAATATGAAAAAAATAAGAGTTTTTTTTATCAAATATAACAAAATCAAAGTCAAATATCTAAAACCAAGGGTGCAGTTTTCTTTGTGTGGATAGAAAGAACACACAAAAATTAAACTTAAAATTTTAGCAAAATCAGCAGAGGACCGAACCTAATTGTATCGTAACTTGACAGAGTGTGCAGCATTGTAAGTCAACATGAATCCCTGTCACAAACAGATGTTTAAAACATTATCAATAATCAATTAAACATTTCAACACTTATATCTAAAGATATTGTCATTGCTGAAAACTGCAAGTCACTTTGCGGGTTATATCTATTTAAAATTCAATAGTCGTAATTAATTATCGTTTTTTCCACTGTGAAAAGGCCTCTATATTTTACTTGAGTAGATTTTTCATTTTTTGTGTGCAATTCATTGATTTTATTATAAAATATGATGAAATATCAAAGAAATGTGACGTTCCTTTAATTTCCAAGTCTTTATTCCAAATTTTGATCCATGTTGACTTTTAGGATTTTATTTGGATTGTACACAATAGGCCGAAGTTCCTCATCAAGAAATCGCGGTTGCTGGAGTATGTGGGACACATAGTAAGTGGATGAAAAGGGGTAAACTAAGTGTTATGTTTGTGTTCTTTTAGGTTTTCATCTCATTGGTATATCATTGTTCACATTTCCTGCTGATATTTATTTATCAAATATGACGAAATATTTTTGAAAAAAAAATACCTGCAAAAGCCAGTCCAGGTGCCGAAGTTAAATATTATTGGTGGAGATTAGCGTTTACCATAAAAGGTTTTAATTAGCGTTTGCTTTTTACTATCGCCAGATCGATTGCTGAACAAGATAATGCCCTCTCTTAGTAAAGGGTAGTAAATAGCACGCGCTATAATCCATGCAAGCCTTTTATGGTAAACGTCACTGTCGTCATAACTTTTGCAATGATCTGTCCGACAGTACTAATTTTAACTACGTTGAACCTTTTGAAATAAAACTCAGATACCGAATTCATTGCTAGAAAAACCATCATTACTAAATCTTCAACTAATCAGATTTAATTTTGGGCTTGCAATTTGCCATTGTTTATACCATATATTCGGCACCCATGCAAAATTGTTTGGACGTGGCCGTACGATGTATATTCGCTTATATACAGAACTGGAATAAATATTTCCAATGAATCTATGATAATCAAAACCAGCATACATGTATCAAATGCTGAAAAGGATCGCCTTGTGAAAAAGTTACGTTAGCTTTTCGTATCACGTGCATTAATCCCTTTCGAGCACTTTTAACCTTCGTGATATATCAACCAGTTGTACTGATTTCTCACTTTTCTTTTTTTTGGTAAGTACATTTGAAATGGTACAACATGTACTATCTAACTATTTGACTTGTCAGTATGAATGAATCATTTGGTGCGTACGTTTCAAGGACAGAAATTCACTGAGTTAACGTTGATGGTGGCAAAGATCTGAGGATTAAAGTAAATTTATAATTTATAAATTATAATTGGGTTCGTTACTGCTGTGGTTGGTAAAACTGTTGAAAGCACATAAATACACGATTAGAACTGTGATCAGTTAAGAACCCTTTCAAAGTTAAATAAAAATTGCCATGCTTTGACATACAAATATTTATGATAAAAATCATCGAAAGAAAAAAGACACAGAGCCTGCAAAAATATGTTGTTTGTGAAATATTTCCCCACAAATTTATTTTAATTCATTAACAGGAATCAGAAATTTTGAAATTTGTCAAGTTTTGAAAACACGAGAAAAGGAAATATTGTGTTATATCAGCTCCAAATATTGGTATATTGTATAAGGAGTCTTTACATTAAGCATGTATTTTTGTTTTCATATACCGAAATAGAAAGACTACGGTTCAAACTGCTCTGTGTTCACAGAATATGAAGGGGGTTCAAATGGGTGTCTTGTCGCTTTGATAAATGTGAGATACCCTATTAACAAAATACTGGTCAAAACTTGCCCAGATCATTGTTTTGTAATGTAGATGTATTTTAATGGGCATATACTTTTGTTTTTCATATGCCGAAATGGAAAGACTACGGTTCTCACTGTTCTATGTTCAAAGAATTTACTGTTACAAAATTGTAAAATTTGTGAAAACTAAGGAGTATCTCCCTCGTGCATAGCTCTGTCCATAGATGGTTTAGGATTTACCCAGTTTTGTCATTTTGGCATTTGCACTTCAGTGTTTTTTGGATTGTCGTTTTGGTTTTCAACATTTTAGATCTTGAGCACAACTGACGAGTCGTAAATCGACGAAATGTGCACATCTTGTGCATCAAAATTGATATCAAAGTTTATATGAAGGGGGTTCACATAGGAGTCTTGTCGCATTGATACGTGTGAGATATCCTATTAACAAAATACTAGTCAAAACTTGCCCAGATCATTGTTTTGTAATGTAGATGTATTTTAATGGGGATTTTACTCTGTTCAGTAGAAAACATGTTATTGTCAAAGTATAAAACCTATTACAGATATGGTCAACATTTTTAAGTCATGAATCGAGGTTAAGTATCAAACACTTTCCGTCTAAATATAAACTACAGAATAAAGCAGTTGTTGTTTTTAAAGATGTTGTTAACATGCAACATTAATATTAATATTGATGTTATACGTGGTTGGTCTTTCATAATTAACCATTATTGTTGAATTAAAGCTGAAATTGTTTTTAATAATCAGTTCACGTGACAGAGGACATGCCGGACACTAATGATGCTTGGAATTAGTCTAATAATGATGGTAAGAATGATCGTTTATTTCTTGTCGGGTCAAATATAATGATTCTTCTCAAATTTTTATTATTAGTCATTCATATTTGGTATAATTTTCCTTTTTAAAAACTTGGCTAAAAAAGTTAGAAAATAAGAATACATCTATAACAAGTTATAAAAACAAAATTCATTTTCGTTTTTCTACATGTAAGGTTTGTGGTTAGAGTTGTAGCTTTGGAATTTGTGTATAAAGGTGAAAAAAGATATCACTAAGTAAAAAAAAGAGTTATAGATATGGAAAAAGATACCTTAGAAGTACAATGTATGTTGAAGGAACAGCTTCAAAGTTCAACATTCAGAGAAAGGGCGAAAACATGAAAGCAGAGAATAGCAATAAGTGCTCCGAAATTGTACGTATTTCGTGCTCATTTCTGGCATCCGTCTTATTTTAAGAAGAGTCAAGTCGGATTTAATGTAAATTAAAGTAAGACGAGTGATATTACAGATTATGCCTAGTCTCATTTATTTAAAAGAAATTTTGCTCTTGTTACAGTAACCATTTTAGTTTGAAAATGAGTAAACAGTACCTTTAAAAAGCATGAATAGATTACTGTAATGTGTGGACATTACATGCCTATGTACTTCGAGAAGTTGTTTTGTTTTACTCAAAATGTTTTTCTCCTTGTTTCCTTTTGTCTCATTAGCAACGGAATTTTTATTGCTTTTGTTACGATTGAACAAAATCGTTGTTGTAAAATTACAGAGCTTTTCACTTTGCATTCTGTCTGCAATTATGCGTTTAGCAATATCTCAACAATAAAAACGTGATTTTGTTTCACTGGGTTGATAAACTTTCTCTTATGTTTGTGATAAAATAACACTGAAGAAAGTATTTACCATTTCATTGTAGATTGTTAATAAACCATCTCATTGTAGCACGAAAATGAAATTATTTTGTACAGTAATTTTGCCATCAATACTAATTATCTAATGATGAAGTAGTAGAAAAATAAACAATTAGTGTAATAATGATAACTGCATATAATAATTGGATTATACATATATGTATTAGTATGTTCTGTTTTTTTTATGAAAATAAAAGCATCATATACACAATGAGAACAGCTATTAACAATTTGAGCTTCAGGAATAAACGATTTAGCCAGCCAATTTATGAATAGTCCGACCAGTTGAATGATAAAAATTAAAAAAATTCACATATACAAAATAAAAAATCCATATATCTCTTTTTGATACTTTATAGTTATTTTATAAAAAAGAATCCATCCAATTATGTTATCCTTTGCATAATATTTATCTTTTTAGCTCGTTTGGCCCAAAGGGTCATGTGAGCCTATGCGATCACTTGGTATCCGTCGTCGTAAACAATTTACAAAAATCTTCTACTCTGAAACTACTCGGCCAAATATTTCAAACTTTATGTTTCTTAGGGAAGTAGTTTAGAAAATGTATCAGGGGATTTGATCCATCAGTAAACATGGCTGCCGTTGCTGAAAATAGAACATAGGAGTAAAATGCAGTCTTTGACTTATATCTCAAAAACTAAAGCAGTTAGAGCAAAACTGACAGAAGTAAAAATGTTTATGAGGTCAAGATATACCTGACATGAAATTTTCAGACGAATCGGTCAACCCATTTTCGGTTATTGACCCTGAATTGTTAATTTTAAGGAAATTTTGCATTTTTTGGTTATTAACTTTAATATAAAGTAAACAGTAAAAATGTTCGGCAAAGTAAGATCTACAAATAAGTCAACATAACCAAAACCTTTTAGGAGTTTTTGACCTTGAAAGATTATTAACAGAAATTATCAGTGAAAATAATGATCTGACATATTGCCACTGATGTTTAGACTATAACTTGAAATAAATTAAATGGTAGCTGTACAAGTAAAATGGAGGGTCAGGGTCATAGCAACCGATGAAAAAGTCCCGAGCAACCATATATATTTTGCTTAAGGACCCTATAATTTACCTGTAAAAGTAAAAAAGAAAGTTCATTAGTCAAGGTCATTGAAAATAACAATCCAAAGATACTAATATTAGATATAGTAAATTTATACTATGCTGTATACGACGCATTTCAAGGAGTTACCTCTCATCAGCAGCACTAAAACCGAAACATTTGGAAGACCAAAAACCAATCTTATATTAAACAAGAAGTACTCAACCAAAAATACCGAAATAGGAAGCCAAATTTCAGCTAAGGAGATCTACCATGTGCAATACAAGGAATGAACCCTTAGTATTTCTATTATTTTTTTAATTTTGCTTAATAATGGTAATTTCTGTAACAAATCAATGAATAATCATGTCAGACAAGTCTGACAACTGGGTTGGCGAATACCCTCGGGGACCTAGGGTCCACCAGCAGAGGCATCATCCCAGGAGTTTCAAAATAACAATCCAAAGATACTAATATTAGATATAGTAAATTTATACTATGCTGTATACGACGCATTTCAAGGAGTTACCTCTCACCAGCAAAGTTTATAGCAGCTGATTCAAAACAACCATATATATTTAGATTCAGGACCCTATAATATAGCTGTACAAGTCAATATGGAGGGTCAAGGTCATTGAAATATCCATAGCACTGATGGAAAAGTCCCTAGCAATCAGATATATTTGGCCTTAGGACCCTACAATTTACCTGTTCATGTCAGAATGGAAGGTCAAGAGTCAAGGCAAGAGTCAAGACCATTGAAAATGTCCAAATCAACAGATGAAAAAGTCCCTAGCAACCATATATATTTGGGTTCAGGATTCTTTATTTTAGCTGTACACGTCAATATTAAGGCAAAAAATGCGACGGTATACCTTAAATAGCAAAAATAATCATCGTTGCAAGATCTACACAAAAAATTACAGGTAAGCGATTCAGGCTCTTGGGAGCCTCTTGTTTTCGTAAAGACGTTTCAGTCATTTTGTTAAACAAGAGAAAAGTTCTTATTCTTAAATTTATGTGACAAAATAATGTTACATCGAGATCTAATGATGTGTCTTTAAATTATTCAGGTCTTTCGTCTATCAATATTTAATTTTAAATGGCTCATTTGCTAGGGTTTTGATTCTAGCTGGAAATTTAATATTTCAAACATATTTTTTTTTAAATTATGTGAAAACTATACAGTATCTCCCTCGTGCATACCTTTGTATTTAGATGATTTTGGCTTTACCATTTTGATCATTTTAACATTTGAATTTGCTCTGCTCTTCAAAGTTTTAGATTTTTGTTTCGGCTTTCGGCATTTTAGGCCATGAGCACATTTTGTATTATTGTTTCGGCTTTCGACATTTTAGGCCATGAACACATTTTGGATTGTTTGTTTCAGCTTTCGACATTTTAGGCCATGGGCACATTTTGGATTGTTTGTTTCAGCTTTCGACATTTTGGGCATTTTAGGCCAAGAGCACATTTTGGATTGTTGTTTCGGCTTTTGGCATTTTAGGCCATGAACACATTTGTATTGTTGTTTCGGTTTTCGGCATTTTAGGCCATGAGCCATTTGGATTGTTGTTTCGGCTTTCGGCTTTTTAGGCCATGGGCACATTTTGGATTGTTGTTTCGGCTTTCGGCATTTTAGGCCATGAGCACATTTTGTCGATCAAAACTGTTATGGAATATTTATCTTGAGAGAATAAAGGAAACCAACAAAACTGAAAAAGTATCTTTCACGTGTTACGGTTTATGGAATCGTGTAACCATTACTTTACAAAAACAATATTTAAAGTCTTGATTTCAGTTATTTATACATCAAGTATAATTAATATATATTCATCAATATGAAAAATACTGTATAAAAACACATACATAACACCACTATAATAATATTAATGGGTATAACATCACAGATATATTACGGTAACTGTTGAGAATGGTTTAATATCTAGAAAATTACTATTAATCAAAATTTATAGACATATGATGCCATAAGGATGAAACTTAATTGACATTAACCATTAGGTATGTCTACATTATTTCATATTAAACGTCTTTTAATTTAAAACTTAAGGTCCAATTATGCATCTCATATATCGAGAGTAAAGATAATAAAAGGATATGGAGAGAAAGTCCAAGCGGCAGTATCCTATCAATTAATGTAAAATTGATCAAAAACATCTAGGTGGTCCCACACCATCAAATGCACTACCCCATTCAGATTACATCATTTGTTCGAATGTCCGTTCTATAACATGAGCGAGTCCAGGTCTTATGTATGATCGTGGTTTATTATTGTGTTTTAGATGGATTTTGTGTTTTATACAGTTTTATTGAAATACATGAATTGTTTGCAGTTGGTGAGCATAGTGAGTTTGTAGCCACTTTTAAAAGCTGGTTGTTACTCCTAGTATTCGCAAAGTGGTTATTTGGAGAGCACAGTCCAATATAGAAGCAGCTGTCGTTCATTTTATTACAAATTTAATATTTATGATAATTCTGTACAAGTTATTTTAGTGGAACATTAAAAAGAACGAAATGCAAGTAAAATATTAACATGTGCCAAATGCTGTAGATATTATTAATTTCAGACACATCCAGTTCAAATCGCTTTACCTACATCTTCGATTCTTTAACGGTAAAGCAATATAAATCATTAACATCATGATTAAAAGTCAAATATTTCAAGAGAAAAAATATTGCAAAATTTCGCGAAAAAAAAGCTTTCTTGTATATGGATACTATTTTACAGATTGCTTATTTTAGTGCTTCATTTAATCAATGCTTGTTTGGTGTATGTCTGTGCCATCAGATTTTGAGGTATTAGTCTATCCAATGGGGACGAAAAAAGTCTGTCCATTGTTAAGGGTGAGGAACAACCTTTAAAGACGTTAAAGTCGAAAATGCCACTAAAGATGCCGCCAATTGGAGACGAATTAATATAATTTGGTATAATTTATTTACTATCCACTATATACATCAATTAGCGAACTGTAAACTCATGTATATTAATCAGTGTCAATATTTACAACAATTTATAAGACTATGAGCGCTCAGACAAAAACACTTAAGTTTGATTAAACACCCACAAATCCTGGAGAGCTAATACTTATGTTAGTGATTCGAAAAGTATAATGAGGTGTCAGATCGCAAGCTGCATTGTTGATATTTTAGAAATATCATATATATATATATATATTCTACACGGTTTCTATTTTCGTTGCAGTGATAATCTTCAAATAATTATAGTCAATTAAAGAACAACGAAAAGCATTTACAACTTTGCAATAACTGTTTCTGTATTTTATTAAGATGAGAAATCTTGTAAAACTTTTTTTATATTTAAGTTCTGCTTTTCTTAGCGTTTTTTTACACGCTCTTTTTTTTGGGTCTTAACTAGCCTTACCTGATGCCCATACTTTGAGAAAAAAATTGTTTGTTGGCTATATATGTTTAACATTTTTTTTCATTAGTGGAGTTTTTGTTCATAATCGGATATCTTAAAATAATACTAGGAACATTCAACTTTTATCTTGGCAAAATGTTAGAAATTATGAATGCAGTTTCTCGTGTTCATTCATTAAACCCTCATTTGTCTAATTAACTAATCAAAGTAAACCATCCACATGTTCTAATACAATTATCTTTTTCTTAAGTATGACCCATCCACTTAAATCCATTTTTCCGGTGGCTCTAAAGACTTACAGAAACAACTTTCTTCCAGTAGCCTTACCTATTGCAATAGTATTTAAAAAGTAGATTTCTCTGCGCGGTACATTACTCTTCAACATGATAAACTAAAATCTGTGTTCCTGCACTTCCAGAGCACCCAATATCACTTCCGGTTTTTTTTTTAGTTTACATTGCAGGTGTTTTATTTTTTTGTGCTGTCTTTGGTTAGTTATGTTTTTTTACTCCGTTAGTTGTGCCGTTGTTGTATGTTTTTGCTGTGTTAGTGTTTTCACGAATTGGTCTTGTCGTTGGATTGTGGTCTTGTACTATTCGCCCACTGTCTTAAATTACTTCTATTTTATGTACATAAATCATAAATTTCAGAATTCTAACTAAGGATTCATAAAACAAAACTTTATAATAATTAAATAGAGAGAACTGTCTAGGTTACTAACATTACATGAGCAATGGAACATAAATCATTTCACACACAAATTTCCAAAATACTAGTAAATGTTGAAAGGTATACTGTATATTATATAGCAATCATGAGAAGAAACATGAGAAACGGTTTTTCTCACGTGACATGAGACAACCTTCAATATAGAAACTAGAAAAAATCAAGGATGTGGGGTTAACACATGGTAAATGAACACGATGACCAGAAACTGCTCCGATTAAAACTGAAATAGATATAAAGCTATTGAACAGATATCGCTTTTAAAGTTTTTATGGTCTTAGAATATCGGCAAAAGAATACCGTAACGATAAGACACTGATAAAACTTCATTAAACCAAAATCAAAATACAATGCGCATTCATGAAAACTCAAACAAAGCAAACAAATACTACAAAAAATCGACCAAAAGTGAAATAAAAAACTTCAGTTTTGTAAATCAAAAAGAATCACATCACAAAATTTGAAGCATTTGGTACAAAAAACCGGGATCGACGTCAGTAAGCATATGTCCTGCTCCGTTAACGACAATCATCAGATTGCAAGTAGTGTCAAGTACTGTGAAGTGTCAATTTTAGTAAGTCTTGGTATTGTAAATCCTAACTTTGTATATTCTTGTGAAGAAAAGTAATACGTCTTGTTCCTGAAGCTTTTATTTTCACGTTTCATTTAAAATGTAGGTTATTGCGACCCGCTTTCAAGTGTTGCTTATCTAAAACTACAAACAGCATTATGCAAGCCAAAGTATATGTCAGATTTGATTAATATTGACATGAATCTAAGATATTAACTTCTTTATAACCATTAGTGGCCGTAACTTCAGAATGTCAATTATTCCATCATGGTTCAAATTGTTTTTTAAAACAAGATAAGAGATCCAAGTTGGAAAAAACAAAGTTTTTATCTTGCTTGTCCATCAGTGATCTGCCACGAATGAAGAATGTTCCAACCTGTCGAGTTTTATCTAAATTGGTATCCTATGTTATCAGAAGAATTATGGTAATATTTATCTTTTTCAGGTAAATTAACAGGAAATTGGAAGGATATTATAACAGACATAGTGACCTGGTTTTAAATTCGACATTGTCTCTCGACCATGTGTGCAATACCAATGCATTTTAACTCTAGGTATAATTAAAAATACTCTTAAAACGATTAACTTGAATAAAGAAAATTGTTATTCACAACCCTCGATCAAAAATGTCCCAGCGAGACCTTATTGCTTGTTTAAATATTTTGAAAAATGGAAGTACCTCTTCGGGACAACTTAATTGTTCTCATTTTTCGGGAGATGGATTAAAACACCTTCTTCAATATCTTTTAAATAAGTCTGACAATACTCAAATAAACAGACCCCAACAAGAAGAGCCATTCGATGTTTGGAAGTATTTGGAAATTAAGATGTTTCCAGTGCGAGACGACTTATCGGTGGTTATTCCCATTACAATTATATATAGTATAATTTTGTTAACTGGTATTCTTGGGAATGTGTGCACCTGTATCGTCATTCACAGAAATAAGTTTATGCACACAGCAACCAATTATTATTTATTCAACCTTGCCGTAGCAGATTTAATACTATTAATTTTCGGACTACCAGCAGATTTGTATACTATTTGGCAAATGTACCCTTGGGGATTTGGTGAAACACTATGTATTGTAAGAGCTTTATTCGGAGAGATATCAACTTATACATCCATTCTAACAATTACGGCTTTTACTGTTGAACGTTATGTCGCTATATGCCATCCAATGAAAGCGCAGAAAATGTCTAGTTTGCCTCGAGCGATTCGAGTTATATTCAGCACATGGATTATAGCTTCGATATGCTCGATTCCTCAGACAATTCAGTATGGTATAGTGTATATTAAAGACGACAATAACAACACGCTAGTCGAATCTGCGATGTGTACCAACAAAAAGACGATAAAAGAGACATTTCTTGTATCATCTGTTGTTTTCTTTTTGTTTCCAATGACATTTATCAGCATTCTATACACACTGATAGCTTTAGCCATCAGAAGATCATCAATGCGTCGATCTTCAGCTGATTCTTCAGGCAGAGAACTCGTGAGAGGAATCGATCTTCATGTCAAACAACAATCAAGAGCTAGGAAGTCTGTTATCAAGATGTTAGGTAATTAATGCAATTAAAATCTAAATTTATGTCAGAAACAGGATGTTTATATGAATACCATGGTAAATTATGAAATTAGTTGTATATTAGTATGAACGTTCCTAAAAAAATATTGACAGAGAAAAATAAGAAAAAAAAATTTCTCCATACATCTAATAAAGAAAATGCTTTGGGAGAGTTATGTGTAAGATGTATGATGATACAGACACACAAACGGAATATTTATATTGAAATCAGTTTGACTCTTGAAAATCACAACCAAAACGGTGCATTTGTTTCAAAGGAACAATTTTATACAGTTTCATTTAGTGTAATTTTATTTCTATACTTACTTATGAAAATAAATCGGAACTTTTATTGAATGATAAATTTTCTACTGATAAGGTTTAAAACCATTGGTCATTTGGTATAAGATATCAAGAAGTGTTAGGTGCGTAGGAGCATTTCTATATTAAAATCTGTACTCCGATTAACAAATAGATAAATAAAGCGCAAGTATTTAATTATTTTGACATTCAACTTTTCGATTAGATGCACATTCCTTCCTACATTTTTTTTAATATTTGATTTTTTTTTTACAATGAACAGTCAACTACATCATGTACATTGTCAGTTAATACAATATAAATACATATATTTTACTCCAACTTATAATAAAACCACTCAGTATTGCTATTTTTTTCTACTGTAATCTTTTGTGCAGGGGTTGTGAAAGAAGATAACAGTTTTTCAGTCTTTATCCAGTATTTTAGAATCGACCCTGTATTAAATTGGTTGCCCCTTGAATACGTTCCCTGAAAAGGTGGAAAAGAGTTCCTTACTTTCGTAACATTACATTTGTGTCATTAAATTATACCTTTATACGGATATTCGTTTTTCAAGTAAGAATGACAAGGAAAAGATTGGAGATCAGATTTGAGGGGTGGCTTTCATTTTATTCATATATATATATATATATATATATATATATATATATATATATATATATATATATATATATATATATATATGATACGTCTTTATATGTGTATAATATGCTTTGTTTTTGTATAAGTGTCAAAGTTAAAGATAGAGTTTGCAAAAAGATAAAAAAAAAGACTCATACATATTACATTAGTGTTTGTTACAAAATCAACCGCGATAAAGCACGCAGACATGATAATAAAATTAAAAAAAAAACACAAAGAATTTGCTTCATTTACGAATTTTAACGAAAGCCTGGATTAAAGCCGTAGAGAAAAGATAAATAAAAGATAAGTTTTAAATCCACACATTGTCTAGGTATCTAGGTATTTCTTATTTTTATAAGACGTCCAATCCAGTGAGGTTAATCATGATCTTCATTTGAGTAAGAATTCCTATTCATTAATCATTTTCTGACAATCAGTAGTTAATCGTGGTACTTAATTCTAAAAATATTTTAGTTTTTTTCAAGGTAATCTATATTACGGATTCCATCGATGATACTAAAAAGTATATTTACCATAGGTTTATCAACACTGACTGGAACCAAAATAATAAATTAATAGTGTACCAAAGTTATATCATTAGTTAAATTAAAATAGAAGTAGACATCACAAAGGACATGTCCCTTAAGAGTACCAATAGGGAAAAGGGTTTAGCGAAGTTTTTCCATTATGTAAGTCGTCATGTGTTTGACATGCCTGCCAAATATAGTGAACAAAAGTGAGAATGAACCACTAATGAAAAATCAGTTATTTGCTTATAATCAACAAACATTTTAAGGAACCACTAATGAAAAATTCAAAATATTTGATTGTAATTAGTTACTACAATATAAGTATTTCTGGAAAGTATACATTTGTTATAGAAATCAAACGGAACGAAATTTTAGAAATTATTTGTTCCAAATACAAAAATTTTCAAAATCTTGATGTTAATAACATGTTTGTATGGTTAATGTCTTCTGAAGACAAATTTATATTTGATCAATTATACAAGCTGCTCGTAAATTTAAATGATGAAAAACAATACTTATTATCAAGCGCTTAAACAGATATCACCTTACCCCTACACCTGCATAGTGATGAATGGGGTCACTATGCTTATTATAAAAATTGTCCTAAACACAATTGAGGCTGTTTTTTTTTAAAATTTAAATTTAAAAAATATTATTATTATTATTATTATTTGTGTATAAATAATATTTTATGCCTAATAATTTCAATTATCAATCGTATCAAATTCAATTCTAATTTGACACCTCGAACTGAGTGCGACATGATTGTCAATAAAAACATTTGTATCTTGTATCTTGTTATATAAATGCTTCGATAAATCAAACAAACTTATTTCCATGCAATATATAATAGGACAATACTTGTGTACTAAAGTATCAACATAAGAGAAAAAGTATTTGCGCTAAAGTCACAATTTCTGATTTAAACTAAAGTTGTTTCTAGTTACTAAGATAAAAATAGTCTGATAGTTTTGCTGAAGGTTAAATTCTAATTCGTGCGCCAAGGATTGACAATTGTGCGCACTTCTAAGTTGCTAACACGTGCATTAGATTTAATAATTCCTGTGCTCAGCTGCTAACATTTTGTGCGCACAAGATATCATCTCGTCTGTTTCTAGAATTATTTAATTTTCAATATTTCTTTTTGCAAAACCATACCCAAAAACTGAATTGACCTTGATAATTTCCATCAACAAATACTCAGTCCTTTCTTCTTTTTACTTTACTTTGTGAATAAACATTTTGTTTATCATTTGTTGTAATATTGTCACGGAGGACACTCGGAACAAAAACCATTTTACTGTCAAATGAAGGGCGATACATGTACTCACTCATATTAAATAAATTAATTTTGGTTCATAGTATTAAAGACCTAAAATTACAGAATATGTGTTAAAAATGTCTCCTAAAGCTATGTTTAGATAATTAGTATATATTTTGATACACTTATTTGTAGCTATTATTAGAAAATCGTAAGAGCACACAAAACATTTCACAACTTTTGAAAATGGCCCAAGAAGTGAAAAACAATCCGGGCAAATGGCTCTACTCCTTTATATAACCTAAACCACTGTTATTCTGTTAATAAATCTCTTGCTTTAAGACAAACAATGCTGTTGGGATATACTTATTTGATAAAAAGGACAATATAACTAAGAAGTAACTTTTAATTTTTTTCTACAGCTGCAGTAGTAGTTGGATTTTTCATCTGTTGGGCTCCATTCCACGTTGAAAGACTTGTGACGTCAAATATAGAAACTTGGACTCCGTATTTACTCAGCTTATACAGGAAATTATTTTACGCTTCTGGCGTTTGTTATTTCTGTAGTTGTACTATTAATCCAATTTTATACAGTGTTATGTCTTTAAAATTTAGGCAAGCTTTAAAGCAGACATTTGCAAAATCGTGTTGTAGGAAAATTCCACGACAGCAACAACGGGCGCGTTTTTCTTATAAATTTGTACACAGAAATGGACAAACAGAGACCAGTTATACGACGGTAAGTCCCTTAGGAATTATCGGAAGTTCTAAAAGGAAATCAATTCAGAAAGTTGTAAAAGACAAAATTACAGAGGAAAAGAAACCCCAAAGTACTAAAGAACCGAGCCCTTCACCGTCAATCAGCGGAAGTAGTCTAAAATCTACAGACGAAATGTGTCAGGAAGAGGAGATAGAAAAGGTTTTATTTCAAATTAAGTGCTATGACAGCAATCGGAATACTTCTCAATTAGTCGTAGGTGTTTGTTCACAAGAAGGATAAACAGCAATGTTTAGTAACTGTTGACTTTTCTCTACTTGTTATTATAAATAAAATAAAGTGTACATCATGGGCAATAGTATATTTACCCTTCATCTGTGCTCCCAGTTCTGCAATTAAAGATTACTAAATATATGATTATTATCTCACTGCAATAAAATATTTCCGCAGAATTTTGTCTAATCTCCTAATGGTTTAACATTACTCACCCACGCTTAATGTAGACAACCAAATCCACCTTATTTAAACCACAGACATGTTTCTTAATTATTGACAGGAATACTGTTATGGAGGAAATACTAATTCAGTATTCTTAAATGTCACTTGTTATGGTAATAAAGTCTTAGTCTAAATCTGTCGTGTATTAAAATGATACAAAGAGTTTTTTTAAGTAGCGAAGACATGTTAAATTAAGGTTTGGGATAGGATATTTGTAAAGACAGAATCATTAAATTACAATTTTATATTGGTCCCGAGAAAAGTACAGTTGACATTCTGTTTACCGTAAAACACACTGTAAATTCAACGACTTTGTATCCATTCGGGATATTCCTCTTGTCGGATTATTTGGTGATATTAAAATGTAAAAGGTTTATAGAGTGTACTGTTACTTACAAAATGTCCATATATATTTATAGTCCGAAATTCCTCTGAAGTCGAACGAGAAATCTCTGACTAATACATTTGCAGTCGGACAAGAAAACAAAATTCCAATTCCACCATCCGATTCGGCGAATTTGATTTTGCTCATTTTTACATATTTTGTAGATGTTTCTGATGATAGATAAAAAAACCAAATGAAAACTATAGGTAACCGGTTATCTAAACTCCCTATGGGCTCAAAAAGGACAAATATACGGAGCAATGAAAAAAACGTAATCCATTGGACAGACAAAACCCGGGAAGACAAATGAACAACAACAAGCACAACAATTAAATACAGAAAACTAAAAAATTATGAACAACACGAACTCCTATAAAAATCAGGAGTGAACCCAGGTGCTCCGGAAGGGTAAGCAGTTCCTGCTCTGTATACGGCATCCGTCGTGAAGTTCAACAAAGTCAATCCGGGGGAAGTCAAAAATCGGTGGAGGCACATGAAAGGTTACGACAGTGGGAACAGGTCCAACGTCATCTTAGATACTGGAACACTGTAATGGTCAATCAATTCGTGATGTCGACCGTAAAATTTCCTAAGTGATGACATCAACTTATCCCTGATAAAACCCTGGTTAAGAAGCTTTTGTGACAGCAGTAATATGCCCTATGTTGGAACAGATATGGGTGGAAAACGGGAAAGATTCAGCCCATTTACCGATGCTTTGGTTTTCATGTTAATTTTGAAAGTTATCGCATTCATTCTTACTTTTTTTCTAATGAAATACCCTCTTTTGTTAGTGTTTGAACTAACATTTCCTACCTGGAATTATATTGATGAAATTCAATTTTGCCACACAATAGAGAAAGGCAAAATCCTTATGATAAATACGGTGTAAATAATAAATATAACAAATTAGAACAAAGGAATTAAATCACAACAAAAGGGAGAACAAGATTAGATTAATACGAATTAACATAATCCAAATGTAAAGAGCCATTAATTTCTTGCGAACAATGTGCATTACCTGATTGAACATAGTCATGCTGGTAAGCTCGTAACGAGAACTTTGGATAGCCGAAAATTCAGCCGAACAATGAGTACTAAAGGGATATTAGCCTCTTTTGTGCATATGGTCCATAACGCTAGCATAAATTGCTTCGAGCAGTAAATTCCATCATGACCATTTGGGTGTAGCAAATTAACAAAAAGAGAGAAGGCTAGTTAGGGGAAATAAGAAACCCACCTATAGGTCAAGGCAAGTGAGATATTGGAATTTTATTGCTGTTGATATTCCCATGATAAAATCGAGACCTAAGATGTAAACTTTCCGGAAATAGCACATTGTCCAACGTGAAAATGATTAAATTAATTAAAAATCTCCTCAAAAACAACTCTCTGTTTTGGTACAAGGTTTATTGTAAAGTGGTAGGAATACCAATGGACACAAACCGTTCATCTCTTATTGCTGGTCTTTTAATGTTCTTATGATCAGGTTGATTAAGAACATTCGAAACACCACTTAACAGTTTTTTCTTATAAAATTTCAATGCTTGGATAACATTTTAACTATTAACAAACCAGACTTCTCCGAGATTTGCAGAGATCATTAACGCAACCGCATATTATTTGGACCTATCCCAAGTCAGAATTATTTTGGTCGCTGGCATGAATGGTCTATAAAAATTCTTTAGTTTCTCAAACTTATTTTATTTCCATATATTTCTTAACTTGGTTATTTTGCCTTTATCTCCATAGATCTTTTCTCTTGGTTATTTTGACGGGGCCTCTCTGATGTCATCACATGGTGTGGGGTTTCGACTCATTGAAGATCGTGCAATTGGCATGCTATAAGAAATGAAAACAGGCAACTTATGAAGCGATATAGAATTGTGTATTTCACTTCTAATCAAAATAAACGGATTAGTTGACATGTTATTATGCTTGGTGCTCGTTTTTATATTTTCTTTAATTTCCGTCTTGTAGATAGTGCCTCCATAAATTTGAGTACAAAAGTTTAAATACATAGATATTCGTCTCTTGCGAAATACCACATGTGAGATCACATGTTAATATTATACAAGAGATAGAAAAACCTACCGAAATAAAGAAATAAAATCTGTCATTGGTTAATTTTTTAGTGTGACATTATGGCATCCAACCAGCTCCTCCATTAATGTCATCAACGTGAAAAGGGGGGAAATAGTAAATTCAAACTACAATGTATTATCTGTTCATAGTCATTACAAAACATCCAATAAAGTTGAAAGCTTCGGGTTCTAAAGAGTCTGTATTGCTTACCTGTTTTCCATTCCATGAACCAGATATCAAGTAGGCACAGTGCAACACTTTTTGTTTGAAATGTTTTATTCTTTTAAAATATACGCATCTAACTCTTATGCATCCTTTCATTGTAACCAGTTAATGTAAGGGAAATGCCCCAAATTTCGTTTATCGGTTCTAACCAAAAACGGAACTAAACCTGCGATTCAGAGTAGCTATCAAAATATTAGTTTTATGGAACATAACGTCGAAATCTAATTTTAAAATAAATTGTTGATCATAATTATATAGGCTTGATAGTTGCATGATGACATAGGAGTGACTGAAACAGAATGTTTCAGTGAACAGGGAAAAATATAATAAATTGCTATGGTTCTTGGTCTAAGTCCTACTTTTGTTGTTTTTGGTGCCTGCATTTAGCTGCACAAATCTTGTTTTATTCCCGTCTCATTCTCTTTGCTTCCGGCTCAGTCCTTTTGTTTTTTCTTATACTGTTACTGGTCTGGATGCATATTGCTGTGATTTTGCAGCTTCTTTTCTTCTCTCGGTATTTAGTCATTCAGACTGTTCTTTTTCGTCTGGCTGTTCTCTGTTTGCTCTTAAGCCCACAAACACTCGACCACTGGACCCTGTTTACCCTTTTCTGCATGATGAATGTTTATTTTAGGGCGAGATATTACAGAAGAATCTGTGTAATTCCGGTCCAATTCCGTCACTGTCCGCTACTATGAATTAAATTCATAGTAGTGGGCTTGGACATAAATCAGGGAAATATATTTTATTATTATACCTCAGTAAGTTTTTACTGTGTAAAACTTTATTCAGTAAAGTAACTGTTCCATCGCTTTTCGAGTTGGTAGAATTATTGCCCGGGGTAATAGTTTTTGAACCGGGCAATAGTTATTGTTATTATACCTTAGATATATTTTTCTATAATAAATACATGCACAATAATTTCACTATTTTTAACATTTTCAGTGATTTAACTATTTTCCCCGGTCACCGGTCAATAGTTTCCAAACTATTTTCCCTCAAAAAACTATTTTCCCTCTTCAAGTTACGTTGTTTCGCGGATTTTTAATCCCGGGCACGGGATTGGCTGGGAGGTTTTAGCCGACCCGTTCGGAAGCTCCCGCGTTATAGGTTATCGTCAATGCTGAATCCCGAGATGTTCCGGTAGTGCTGTCACTTAACATCCGTCGTCTTCAAAGTATTTAGAAAAAGGGATATGTCATGGTGAGAACATGAATTTAAAAAAAAATAATGGACTCTGTCACTCGATCATGCATCTCGGGTACGTACACATGACTTAAATTTTGCCTTAATTATCTCTTGTGTTTCTTTCGGTATAATAAAACACTTACTGACTGAGTAGTCGGGGAATAGTAAGTTTATTGTCCCTCTGAACAACTATTGCCCCTCGGCGTTGCCTCGGGGCAATAGTTGTTCCTCGGGACAATAAACTTACTATTCCCCTCTTACTCAGTCAATAAGTATAAACTAACGCGTCGGGAAAATAGTCAACGTCTCGGGACTAATAAAATTGCTACATCCCTCAACACTGTTTATATAATAATGTTGTGTTTAACATTGACTATGTGAAAATAGCAGCCAGGGTTTGAGACAATAGTGCACTCCCCTTCGGGTCGTGCACTATTGTCTCAAACCCTGGCTATTATTTTCCATAGTCAATGTTAAACACAACATTAATATCATTATTATACTGACTGTTTACTATTTTGAATAGTGACAATAGTGTATTTCAATGTAAAAAAATGCCTTTTTTGTGGCTTCCAAACTGTCAATTTCCATACGTCTTTCAACAATGAAATCTGACAAAACTTTAACAGCAAAATTTGTTTGTTGACCAGTTTTCTTGGACTTAAAGTTCTCTTTTCTAAATGTTGTAGGGTCGTCTTGACCAAACCGCGACATCTTGTTTGTTTTGTTTTTTTGCAGACGACAGTATAGTCATTAAGCGACTTTAATTAGTGGTTTATAACATCGTTATTTCAAGCGCACATATGATCAGGCTAATACGTCCAGCCCACTTGTCTGTCAATGCAACAAAGCTCCGCCTTTTCGCGTAAAATCAAACAATGATTGGCGTTAAAATCAATAGTCTATTGCAACAGCAAGACATACTATTTTCGCATAGTGCAGTTAACGCTATATATTTCTTTTAAAAACTATGCAAAAATAGAGTAATTTAACTATAGAAGGACATTCTTACAGGAAGTATAATAATCAATAATTGTATACTGTTATATCTCTCCCTTAAATATTGTAGGGGAAAACTAGACCCATTAATAGAGTGCTTGTACTTTAAGCGAGCTAGCTTGTTGCTTGTTTGTTTTTGTTCTCGATCATGATTTTTAATGTTATGTCACGCTGTTTTACATGTTATCAATAAAAATTACCTTATCAAATTTCTGAACGTCCAATTTCAAAAAAGACGTACAAATCGTTTAGTATTTACTTGTTTTTGACGCATCCTTACTAATTTACAATCTACCTAAAGTTATTTCAATTGCGAATTGAAAAGTTTATTATAGTATACCGCTAGCACTTAATATAATGAGGCTTTACTGTCGCCAATGAAAAGTAAAAGGAATAGTGAGTCACATTTATTTTAGATTTATTTTATCTCTTGCATAATATTGGCATTTTTAGCTTTCATCAAGTAATATCTAATCATAATATGTATCTTAACGACAGATTTAAATCAAACTATGTCTTATAGATAAAATCAACATCCAAATTAAAGAAAGATAAAAAGAAAGGAATCTGAGGTTCCCAATAGGTTTGTATCGTTCTCCTGTGCTAAATCAACAAGTACTAACAATCATTTCCTTGAAGACAAAAGTAACAGCTATGTTACTCCTTTAGCATATCCTGCTCTGCACACGGTACCCGTGGCTATGTTCAGTTGTAAAATCTAGTTACAGTCACAGTCAGTGGATGACTATGACAAAGATGGTTAAAAATCCCTAGAACGGCCCATCTAAGAATTGGCTTAGGCATTGAGACGTCAGAGCGTACTTCGTATATATAAGACTGGAAAATTTACCCATTCTATCCATCACTGTAAAGAATATTTTCGGATTATTTTTTTTGAAAACTATTTTAAGTCAAAGAAAACTCGTGCATTCGGATCTAGATCAATTACTGTTCAGAAAAGTATTTTTTCAAATATTTGCGAAATATACTTTACGAGATAATAAAAGTATGCTTTGAATGTTTTCTAATACATACTTGTTAAAAATCCTAAGGGATCCAAGGTCAAATGAAGAAAACGATGATACCAAGATATATCTCCATTCCAAATATGATATTCCTATTAAAAAAAAAATTATGGCCCAGACAATCATATTGTCCAACTAGAGGATCCCAGGAGCATGTATCGCTCACCTGGACTATATCCATCTTGACTCGCAGCATGGGACATTGCTGTCAAATTCCGACTGGCACACTGGTTTAAAACAAGAATATCTTTCAATGATTTCCCATTAGGTCATATGTTAAACTATGTTGCGCTCTGGCAATCATCTTCAATGGAGGACAGGGTCATCGGATACAATTCTGAAAGAGGACTACCTAAGGACCATTGCTGCCAAGTCCCGTTCAAATTGGGCCAGTGATTTCAGAGAAGATATTTCAGTAAATTTCACATAGGGTACTGTTAAACTATGTTCGGCTCTAGCGACCGTCTTGGATGACGGTCGAGGTCATGGGATATAATTCTGTAAGAGAACCAACTAAGGACCATTGCTGCCATGTTTTGTTCCGAATGGCAAAGTGGTTTCAGACAAGAAGATCTTTAATTAAATTTTCAGTAGGGTACTGTTAAACTATTTTCGGCTCTGGCAGCCAATTTGAATGGCCGGTGGGGTCCTCGAAATTATTGTAAAAGAAGGTCACTTGAGGACCATTGCTTTCCAGTTTTTTCTCAATTGGCCAAGCGGTTTCAGAAAAGAAGATCTTTCGATAATTTCTTCATAGGGTCCTATGTTAATCTATGGTCAGCTCTGGCAGCCATCTTGGATGTTGGACGGGGTCATCGGATACAACTGTGAAAGAGGACCACCTAAGGACCATTGCTACCGAGTTTTGTACCAATTGGCCAAGTCATTTCAGAAAAGAAAATCTTTAAGTATCCATGATTTATCAACCATTATTTTACTGTAACAATACAACTTCCTAATCAATATTACCAATTTTGGTCTAAGGCGGCTTCCAAGACAGTGATCAAACATTGACGATTCAACAAAGGTTTATTGACTGACTTCAGAAATTAAATCTATGAAAAATTTTAAATATATTTGATAAATGAATAAAATTGAACTGTTGGACTCACTGCTAATACAAAATGTTCATATGAATAAACTGGAACGTGAAGAGAAATAACACAAAATACATTAAATGAAACTAAGGGCTCACTTGAACATATGTTGCTCACTTGCACCAAGACATGCATCTTGGGCTAACTAAAAAATAATTGTGTGTTTAGGGTTTTATACTTATAAAAATTAAGGTAGGTACATGGCCACTTATCTCTCTAATTAATAAAAATTGGTTAATTGGTTATTTGGAGTAATATCAAAATTTGGGATGAAACTGATCCCGTTTGAGGTGCGTCTTTTAACCCCATTTTACGAATACATATTGGCAATGGAGGAGATTGAAAAATAGTTCTTAGTAGATTTGCAGCTTAGCTAAACTAGTATAACATCGAATCACATTTCCGTTTTTTTTTAAATTCAACAATAGTTATGCTAATTTTTTTTACCTTGTACCTAAGGGAGGAATTTTCGGTTTTCTATAGTGCCTGTACCACCATATCAATAAAAACGTTAGGGTATGCAGAAAAATAAGGATCAGTAGGGAAAGCATAAACGTGTTTTCATACTGTCTTAGTTTGTTCTAGGAACCATGTGATACAGCTGAGAGAACTAGAGACTCATAAGAACCTGAATTTAACTTGTCCTTTAGCATGAATAAAAATCTAAGTGTAACAGTCAATTTGGTTGGTTTCCCATAGGGTCCAGGTCATCAGAATAAGGACCATCTAAGGACCATTTATGCCAATTTTGGTCCCAATTGGCTCGGGGGTTTCAGACAAAAAGATTTTAAAACTAGACATTTGTGCCATCATAAACGATGTACATCGCTGCACTGCACAAGTAAAAAAACAATTAACAGGAAAAAGTTAGCAATTTCACAATTTCAGCCTGAATATTGGAACTCTGAATCAAATTTCAACATTGAAAAACAATATTATAAACAAACAATGCAAAATGAATAAGGAGTTTAAGTGACACACCCAAATTTCCAATTTACGAAATTCGACCTCTTTGGGTCCCAATTTAAAAAAATCAAAAATTTTAAACCTTATTACGCACAATACTGTATAGAAATTAAAAACATAAAATGAAAAATGTATGAGGAGACATATCTAACGGACGGACAGACAGGCGGACGGACAGACGGAACGATTACAATTCGACCTCTGTGGACCTCAATTTTTGAAAATCAAAATTCTAAAACCTTATTGCTCATCTACATGTGACAATACTGTATAGAAATTAAATGCATGAAATGAAAAATGAATGAGGACTTTAGGTCACAAGTTATAGTAATAGCTATGTTACTCCTTTAACATATCCTGCTCTGCACACGGTACCCGTCGCTATGTTCAGTTGTAAAATCTAGTTACAAACACAGTCAGTGGATGACTATGACAAAGATAGTTAAAAATCCCTTTGCAAATTTATGCGGTTTTGACGATTTTAAATTCATTCAAGTGTTTTCATTGTGTCTAGAAGAATATCCTAACAGATGGTTTCATAGCTTAAAAACAGAAATAGCCGGAAATAAAGAATTGTTGAAATGCGAATTTTTAAAAAGGTACAGTTTATCATACGGAGAACTTTATAAGAAAAATTGCGATTATTTTGAACTAAAGCAAAATGAATCAGAAACAGCCACTGAGTACATTAATCGTTTATATGAAATTTGTGAAAATCTTGACATTAGCGAAGAAATGAAAATGGTAAAATTGAGATTAAAATGTAAGCCAGAACTAATATTTCCGTGTGAAAAGGACTCAAAAACTTTGTGCGACGCAGAACAGAGATTGCGATCGGCTGAAGCAATAAATGAAATAACTGAGAAGGACAACCAGGAACAAACTTTAAAACAATTCAGTGAACTCAAACAAGAACTTGGCGAACTAAGAGAGAGTCAACAACGTATCAGGGAACTGCAAATAGCGAATGAAGTGACCAACTCAACACCAAGTCAAAGTCATCAAATTGAAACCGTGGAAATTCGTTCGGACGTTAAACCAAGACAACCCAAAAGACGGAAGCGTCGGCGAACCCCGTGCACTAGATGTGGTGAGTGTGACCATTTACCATCTCAATGTCATTTTTTAAGGGTTAAATGCAATAAATGCAAAGCTATTGGCCATCTAGCAAAAATGTGTAGATCAAAACAAAAACGTTTTTCGACACAACCAGCAAAATTAATTTCGGCCTCGAATATTCAAAATTCAAAATCACAAAATTTAGTCAAAATTCGGGTTGCAAATATTTCGGCTGTGGCCATGGCAGATTCTGGCGCACAAATTAGTGCAATTTCGGCAGATTTTTACTACAGAAATTTGAATAACAAGATTCCACTTGAGAAGGCATATTTACCAGTTAAGGGAGTAAGTGGTGCAATGTTAAATGTACTAGGAAAAATTAATTCCACCATAGAAATTGGTAAACTTTCATTACAACAATCTTTTTATGTAATAGAAAACTTTAAACATGATGTTATTTTAGGGTTAGATTTTCTCGTAGATAACAAAGCAAGTTTAAATTTTGAGAGAAAAACATTAATTTTACAGTCAGGTATGACAGAAGTTCCCCTCATAAACCCAAACCATAATGATAGCAGTATATGTTTTATTTCTCTCGTTCATGATGAAAATATTCCCCCTAGATCAGAAGTACTAGTTCCCATCCAAACTGTTAATAGAAATATTAAGTCCAAAGTTGGCGTAATTGAGGCTAACCCCGCTTTACTAGGTAAACAAAATGTCATTGGTGCTACATGTTTGGTGCATATTAAAGACAACAAGTCATTTTTACAAATTTTAAATCCCACTAATGCAAAAGTGAGGTTATCAAAACAAATAAATATAGGAAAATTTTGTGATATCAATGAACAGTCAATTACACAGGAAATAAATGACAAAGCTAAAACTATTGCCAATATTAGCTTAAAAACTGAACAACAAATATCTGATGAAAACAGTAAATTTATTGAAATAGCAAAACATCTTAACTTTGATCTCTCTCAATCTGATTTATCTGAAACACAAAAACATTCACTTCTTACACTACTTGGTAAAAATAGGGACATATTTGCAACAAATTTATCTGAACTTGGTTGTACTGAACTGTATCCTCATCGTATCGAAACCGGAGATGCAGCACCAGTCCAAGGACGACCGTATCGTGTGTCACCAGAATCAAAAGCCGAGATAACTCGAAAGGTCAACGAAATAAGGGACTATAACATTATCCAACCTTCTCAAAGTGAATGGCAAAGTCCAGTCGTTCTCGTACGAAAGAAGAACAATGAATATAGGTTTGCCGTGGACTATCGCAAGCTAAACTCATTAACCCAAAAGAAAGTTTTCCCGTTACCCAAAATGGACGATATTTTTGACACTTTAGGCGAAGCAAAAGCAAAATTCTATTCTGTAGTCGATATGTTCCAGGGATATTGGCAACAACGACTTCATCCAGACACTAAACATAAAACGGCGTTTACTTGTCACGAAGGAGTTTTTGAGTTTAACAAACTACCGTTTGGTTTAAGCAATAGTCCACATTCATTCCAGTTGGCATTGTCTGAAGTTTTAAGAGGACTGAATTGGAAAATCGCATTAGTATATATGGATGATATACTAATATTTTCACGGACTTTTGATGAGCACCTACAACATTTGGCCACCTTATTTGAAAAACTCCGAGAAGCAAACCTACGATTGAAACCATCGAAATGCCGATTTGCAGCTAAACAGGTCCAGTTTCTTGGTCATGTTCTTTCAAAGGATGGTATTGCAGTCGACATGTCAAAAACAGATGCTGTCAAAAGCTTTCCAACACCACAAAACATTACAGATGTTCGCTCATTTTTAGGCCTAGCAAATTATTATAGGAAGTTTGTTAAAGGATTTTCCCATGTCGCAGCACCACTAAATCGACTACTTATGAAAGGGGCAAAATTTGTTTGGACTATGGAATGCGATGCTGCCTTCAATGAACTGAAAACGCTATTGACAACTCCGCCAATCTTAGCATATCCGGATTTTTCAAAACCATTTATCCTGTATACAGACGCATCCCAAGTCGCAGTGGGGTACGTTCTTGGTCAAAAAGGAGAGAAGGGACGAGAACAAGTAGTTGCGTATGGCGGTCGTGCTTTGCGAGGATGTGAAAAAAACTATTGTATCAGAGACCTTGAATTTTTGGCATTAGTGGAAGGCGTTAAACAGTACCATGTATACTTGGCGGGTCGTCCGTTCAAAATTTACACCGACCATGAGGCACTTCAACACATACAGAAAATACCAAATGCTGAGCGCACAGGACGAATAATTAGATGGCTTATGTTCCTACAAGGATACGACTTCCAAATAATTTATAAAAAGGGATCCAGTCACGGAAACGCAGGCGCATTAAGCCGAAGAACATATAACGCACATATTTCAGCTGTAAATGTTAAAACCAGCTCAACGATATCTACCCAGACAGAATCGTGCTTCATTGATTTCAATCCATGCGCATCCATATGTGAACTGACAGAAACACCCAAACAACAGCTTATTACCGAACAGGGAAATGATGATGACTTTAAACATATTATTAACTACATAGCTAACAAAGAATTGCCGGAGAACAACAAACAAGCAAGAAAGATTATTCTGGAAGCGCACGACTACGTCATAGAGGATGATGTACTTTGCCATTTATATTATCCGAAAGGCAAAGGACACCGAGCAGACAGAATAGTTAAACGACTTGCAGTACCGCGAACTCTCCGAGACGATGTATTGAAATCGTATCATGACCAGTTATTAGGCGGACATAACGGAAAAGATATTACCTATCAGACGATGCGGTACAAATATTTTTGGCCAGGCATGTACACCGACATAACAGAATATGTGAAGACCTGCACGAACTGTCAAAAAGCTAAACTAAATAACCACAAACGTCCAACTCCGTTAAAGCCACTACCAGTTCTTGATGTGTTTCGAAGGGTACACCTAGACATATTAGGTCCACTTAGAACAAGTTCGGAAGGATTTACTCACATTTTATTGATTGTCGACTCCTTTTCGAAACATGTAGAAATTTTTCCACTGAAATCAACATCAGCAAAACAAGTAGCCGATACATTCTATAACCAATATATTTGTCGCTATTCAGCACCAGATGCGATCTTAACAGACCGAGGCCAGAATTTTATGTCAAAAGTTATACAAGAGATCTGCAATATATTTGAAATCAAGAAAATAAACACCAGCAGTTATAGACCCCAAACAAACAGTGCATGCGAGAGAAACAATAAAGTTATTGTAGAAAAACTCCGCTCATACATCGACGATACACAATCAGATTGGCCAGAATTTCTACCGAGTATTGCATTTTCAATGAATACCACAATATGTACGGAATCTACACAATACAGTCCATACTTTATTTTATACGGACGCGAATGTAGAACACCGATGGATACAGTTTTGACAGAACCCACAAATGTGGGACAAGATCAAAAGCAATATATCGAATCGGTGCATAAAAGGTTACAGATGGCACGCGACATGGCAAGACAAAATACTCTAAAAGCGCAGGAGAAATATAAAGGTCAACACGACAAACGAGCTAAAGAACCGGAATTCAAAGTAGGAGACAGGGTATGGCTAGATACCAAAAAGCATCCAGTGGGATTATCACCAAAGCTCTGCCAAAGATGGGACGGACCATATTATATCATCGAAGATCGTGGGAATTATACATACAAACTCCGGAGATGTTCCGATAATGCACCAGTGAAAGTTCCGATGAATGCGAATCGACTTAAACTGTACCATGACCCGCAAGACAGACCTACAAATCAAATTGAACAAGAGGCAGATGAGAGTGATGAAGAAGGCGATAATATCGACGACGAGGATGCACAAAGTACAGCCAGTGACGATAATCAAAGTTCACAACCCCGTCCTAATCAAAACACACAAAATGATGACACTTTATACATAGTTGATCGTATTATAAGGTCTAAACGCATAAACGGTAAAAATCATTATTGGATTAAATGGTTAGGTTACAGTCATAGAGACAATACACTAGAACCAGAGGAAAATATTCCTCCAGAATTGATACAAGCTTTTCACACAAACAAAACACAGAGAAAAGGTACAATGCAAAAACAAACAAACTCACGTAGCTAACACATTTTTTTTTACACTACACTGTATCCACATGTTTTTTTTTTAAATTAAAGATTGAAATACATATTCAAACTGTTTCCATTTCTAAGTCGTAACCCAGGACCAGGTGTTTTACACAAGTTAATGGTCGTAACTTTGGACAAAGAATGGTACTTTTTGAAAAACAAGTCACAGATTGTCGTTATTAAATTTTTCTTTACAAAATCAGTTTAAAGAATAACAATGGTGTAATTTCTTCATAAATAGACACACATTTTGGAATAGTGATATTTGGTAACTTGCGCGTGAAAAGTGGACTCGTCATCCAACTTTCATTCCAAGTTGTTTTAGCGTTAGGAGTGACGACCTTACACTAAAACATTAAAATTCATCAAAATTTTCTTTTCATAATTTCTCAGAGAATGCTGAGTTTGTTAAACCATTGTTATTCCGAATATTGAAAGTAAATGAACAATATGCACAATGATAACAGAAAGCACCTGTTTATTTTTTTTTCTACATGACATATATTTTTATTTTTTTTTTTTCTCTTAATTTTTTTTTTGTTATTTTCCATTCTTCTTGTAAAATCCAACATTTCCATTATTTTATGTGTTTTGTCAATGAAACCCCTTCATATTTTGTCATGTTTAAACACATATTAAGTTTGTCTCCTTTTTATATTAGGTCGTTCAAATGCCTTCTCAACCGAATATTTCAGATCTACACGTTCCTTAAAACTTTTTTTTTTTTTTTTTTTTTTTTCGAAAGTTTTTATGACATTGAGAATCAGTACATGTATATGGTCACATTTACATTAATTAATGCGGACGAAGTGAAAGTTATTTATTTATAATGCCGGATACGGTCATTTTATTATGCAAATGGCAAATATTTGATTGAACTAGAATCTTCAGAAACCTAATATTTTACGACGATTAGAAGTTTCGTGTGAATATGTGATTTTTTTTTTTAATTATTATTATTTGAAACATTGCAGAGAGCGCGCATGTATATATGTAAATATCTTTAGACATTTATTTTATAATGCAGAAATGTTTGTATTTATAGAGGTCAGCTGAGTCGGAGTCTCAGCTCGGGTCGACGGGGTAATATAACCGTTCGAAAATTGACGTTTGAAAGTTTAAATTTAATTTCTAGTTTATGATGTATTTAATTGTTTCCATGTAAAATATTAAGCAGATACATGTATTTCGCACTTAAGATAATCCCCCTTTTGTACATACATATTTCCCAACGTTAAACATCCGGATTATGTCATAAGTCCGAATGATCATTATCGCCTATTGTCAATCTGTCAAAGATAAAAGTAAGACTTATCATTTAAGTTTCCCACTTTATCCAAATTCGTTAATTATAGATGAAAATGTACAAATATATTTTATTGGATAATTGGAAAGTTAATCCGAGATGTCAATCATTTCATAATGTTTCTTTCATTATTGTTTTGTTCTTGTTACTCAGTCTTGTTTTTATTCGTAAAAAGTACGGACGTGAATAAAATATTGAAATGTTTATCAATGATTTTGAGTTGAAGTTATAGCCAAGCGGGAGAGCTCGAAATGTCTGTGTGGCTCGGGAGAGGACAAGCTCCCCGGTCATACTGTATAGAAATTAAATGCATGAAGTTAAAAATGAATGAGAAGTTCTGCAGACAAGGTTATCTAACGGACGGACAGACAGACAGACAGATAGGCGGACGGACAGACGAAACGAATACAAATATTCCCGAATTTCGTTCGAAGTGCGGGTATAAAAAGGAGTTTAAGTCACAAGCCTAAATTTCCAATTTTCTAAATTCGACTCCTTTGGGTCCCAATTTTGGAAAATCAAACTTCTAAAACCTTATTGCGCAAAATACCATAAAGAAATTAAAAGCATAAAATGAAAAATGAATGAGGAGCTTAAGTCACAAGCTTAAATTTCCAATTTTCGAAATTCGACCCCTGTTGACCCCAATTTTTGAAAATCAAAATTTTAAAACCTTATTTCGCATCTACATCTGTATAGAAATTAAATGCATGAAGTTAAGAATGAACTAGGGGTTCTGGAGACAAGGTATCTAACAGACGGACAGACAGAACGATTACAAATATCCCTGAACTTCATTCGAAGTGCGGGGATTTTGAATTTTCCCATAAGGTCCTGTGATAAATTAATTTCGACTGTGGCGACCATCTTGGTTGACAGCAGGGTCATCAGATACAATTCTGAAAGAGGACGAAGCAAGGATCATTGCTTCCAAGTGTGGTTAAAATTGGCTTAGTGGTTTCAGAAAAGAAGACTTTTAAATGAATTTTCCCATTGGGTCCTATGTTAAACAAAGTTCGGCTGTGATACCCATCTTGGTGGACAGTTCGGGTAATCGGACACAATTCTAAAAGAGACCATGTAAGGACTATTTCTGCCAAGTTTAGTTCCAATTGGCTCAGCACTAAATTTGAGTACAAGCAGATTTTTAAATGAATTTTCCTATAGGGTCGTATGTTTAACTAACATCGGCCGTGGCAGCCATCTTGGTTGGCAGTCAGGGTCATCAGATATATTCTGAAAGAGGTCCTCCTCAGGACCATTGCTACCAAGTCTGGTTCCAGTTGGCCATGTAGTTTCATAGAAGATTTTTTAAATTCAGCTCCCATTTCTTCTATTTTAGTCACAGCAGCCATGTAGGTTGCCGGACATAATTTTGGAAGGGGGCCACCAAAGGACCATTCGACCAATATTTGGTCCTAATTGGCCTAGTGGTTTCAGAGCAGAAGATCTTGAAAGGAAAGTTTACGCTAGACACTGTCTTTAAAGGGCAAAAACTCTTATAAGTAAAGTCAAGAAATACCAAAGGGATATTCGAAGGTCGGAAAAATCGAAACAACTGACAAACTGGAGAACAACGAAGACAAGACCAAACCAATACATGCACTAAAATTAAAAACTAAAAACATATAAACAACATGCCCCCCCCCCAAAAAAAAAACCGGGGGTAGACTCAGGTGCTCCGGAAGAGTAAGCAGTCTCTGCTTCCTGCAGGACACCCGCCATGCTGTCCATGTCAAATCCGGTAAGAGGAAGGGATAACATCAATGTAACAGGTCCGTTTTCATTTGGGAAACGGTTTTTTCATACCTGTCAACCAAGTCATGATGACGTCCATAAAACTTTAATAAGGATGACTCCAACTTAGGAGCAACATACCCCTGTCTGAGCAACTTTTCCGGGCTCTTTCTAGTAGGTGTGTTGTATATGTCACAAGCTCTGGAACAACGTAGGAGTTTTGAAATATATACTCCATACACCGGCGCTTCTGGAATATTGCCGCACAAAAATTGGAAGTTGACGATTGGAAAATCAAAGTCATCCCGTTTGTCGTAAAGTTTTGTATTCAATCTGGCTCTTGTGTCAGTTTCGAGGTGAAGGTCAAGATAAGATGCAGACTTGGCAGTGTCTGTGGTATCCATATTTTCGAGCCATTGGGATAGATGAGATGCAAGAAATTCCCAAATTGTGAATTGTTGAGTGATAAAACATCATCTATGTAGCAATTAAAGGCACGGACTGACTTCTTCTGTTTTTCCTTAAGAAGCCAGTCAAGGAAGTCTGCCTCATATGAGTAAAGGAACAAGTCGGCCAAGAGTGGCGCACAACTAGTACCCATAGGAATGTCAATTGTCTCTTGGAAAACACGTCCATCAAATTGAACAAATATGTCATCAGGACAATTTCGTCCTCTGTATATTTTTTGTTAGATTTAGAGTGGTTTTTAACAAAGTATGATTTATCTCTACCAATGACAAGGTATGTGTATCTGCTGTTTTTATTTTGAAAGCATCGATGGATTAGATCTTTCAACTTCTCCTTCAGTTGTGAATGAGGATTGGTGGTATAGAGGGTAGAGAAATCAAACATTTTCATGCTGTTACAGACTGAAATGGGCCGAGATCGTAAACTATCCTTCAAGTCTTTGGAATTCGTTAATATCCACATTTGATTGATACCACTTCTTGAATAGCTTGTCTCGCAATAACTTTGGAGGCCCGTTTTGACAGCTGTTAAAAAAGAAGTTAGAAGTTGAGACAATAGTTTGTTGGAACACTTGGCAGATCCAGCTATAAAGCGTTCTTTGTATGGACACTTACGTAACTTTGGTATCCAGTACAAGGTAGGAAGATCACAATCATCATCTTTGATGGAAATACCAAATGACACTAAGACCGATCTATGATTGTCGGTTATTTCTTCCTTTGAAAGTGTAGTATATTTATATGTGATTGCCGAGTGAACTAGCAATCCCTATTCCATTAATCAAGCATTGAATATAGTAGCTTTTGCATACAAAAACGATGTTATTAGGGGCCGTGTCTGCAGGAACAACACAATATTTGTCATGAATGGCGGACAATGTCTTGGCAGCATCAATGTTGCTAAAGCCTGATGTTCCTTTTTTACTCATAGACCTTCTGTGTTTATTAATTCGGACTTGAATCTTTAACCCACTCTAAAAGTGGCTCTTATACACGTTTGATCTATTTTCTGGAATAGTCCTCCACAGCATCCATCAGTAGTTTGAAATTATATTTCCAATTTATAGATCGTGGTTCGCGATACTTAGGACCTTTTGCAAGGACATCACAAAGAGACTCATGATATTTAAGTCTCCTGTGATGACATGGCCAACAGGACCATATGGGTCATTTTCAAAAAATGTGCATTTTTAACTTTGCAAAATTGAGAAAAAACAATTTGTTTGAATCATCATATTTATTAAACTTGCAAAATATATGATACTTCTTGAACAAAATACTCAAATATGCAATCTTAACGACATAAAATAAAAATATTATTGACACATTTTCGACTGGTGGTGCAAAATTTTGTCTATCCTGTTACCACATTTGTGAGAATTTTTCTACTACTAACAGAAAAAATTTGAAAAACGTATTGATTATTTCTCCAAGGTATGTTAGCGGTGCTTCAGAAAACAATAACAGAATATTTAATTTCTTTGCATTAACGGGATAAAAATATCACTTAATATTGTGTCCTGAAAAAACTATATAAAAAAAGATTTTCAAATGCTGCAAAAATTGCTACAATCAACGCAAAACCAACTGAAGCACTTCCTTATATTCGGCTTATATTGGACTTTTGAATCAATCCATCACTTAGTTCTTTGATTACATATAATCTTAGTAAAATGCTATTTTCTATGGTAACAGGAACGGACATCGAAGGTTTACATATACATATTTGTCTATCCTGTTACCAAGTTGGGGTAACAGGACAGACAGTAACAGGATAGACAAAATTATATGTTTATTGATTCTATTGCAAAACAGCAACTCCCCTCGCATAGTTGTTTGTTTTTTATTAAAGATATGTAGACTATCAAATGTTTCATTTCATTTTCAAATATTTCATAATGTCTACAGATACATAGTTGTTTATTCTTATACTTAATCTGTCTATCCTGTTACTTTATTCAAGGTAACAGGATAGACAGTAACAGGATGGACAAAATTATATGTTTATTGATTATATTTCGAAATAATAGCTCCCCTTACACCGGTGTATGGTTTTTTCAGTTAGCGTTCTTTGTTTCCAAACAGTTAGTGACCCTTTTGAGAACGTATGGGTGTAGTAATGTATAAATTTGTTGGTAACATGATAGACATTTTAAAAGGGTACGCTATCAGTTTGACTTACTTTTCTGGTTATAACTTCGCGTCTGTTTCTTCTAACGTTCTATTGTTTTGGTTGTGATTTGGAAAATATTTGTACTTTTTATTTCATCATAGAAGATATTCGTATTTGCAGGCACAAATTATTGCTCTGCAAATTTATCACCGGTAACAGGACAGACATGCATTTCATGGACGCCAACATAATTTACAATTTTATGAGCAGATATATATATATCTTCAAGACTTTACTTTCTTGTTAAAATTCAATTATATGCTATTCAAAAAAATAATTTTGCCGATTTGAAAACTTACAAAAAATCATTGAAAAATAATGTGCAAACATGGTTCTCTCAGTCCGGAGACTCGCAAATTGCCCAATATTGAGCTTTAAAATCAATTTATTTTGGATCGCAAGGAGAAAATCGTTCTCATTATAGATGTGCCGATTTGAAAAAATTGCGAACTTTTGTTTAAGCACAAAAAAATAATGCCATTGTGTCTGAATATTTTTCTAACATAGGTGGACAGGAAAATGGACTTTTTTTGAAAATGACCCATATTTGAATGGAGAACTGTTGCATGAATAATCAGGTGGCTTAGCTTTGAGATCGTCGATTTTGAGGTCCTGCAATACACGTTTGTGATTGAAGATTTTTGGTGCAATGGGTGTAGTATAGGTATAAAAATAATGGGAACGGACCGATCTTAGAAATAAGGCGAAACTTTTAATCTGACCGATTTGTGAAGGATATTGCCAAGATTTACGGCATCTAAACCTTTGTTGGCAAAAAAGAGTAGAAGAAAAGAACGTCTGTCTTGTTAATTTGATGCGTACCAACTGGTTTGAAATCCAATATCCAACACAACAGATGTCAGTTTGTATTCAGGTGAATTAGAATTCGTAGTTCTACTGTCTAAGAGGGCTTATACCCCTAATAAGGGGTCAATTAACGATATTGGTCATGTTGACCTATTTGTAGATCTTACTTTGTTGAACATTTCTGCTGTTTACAGTTTATCAATAATAATATCGAAGATAATAACCTAAAACTGCAAAATTTCCTTAAAATTAACAATTCAGGGGCAATAACATAACTAAGGGTCGACGGATTCGTCTGAAAATTTTATGGCAGGTAGATCTTGACCTGATGAACATTTTTACCCCGTCAGTTTTGCTCTAAATGCTTTAATTTTTTAGATATAAGCCAAAAACTGCAATTCACCATCTATGTTCTATTTTTAGCCATGTCGGCCATGTTGGTTGGCAGGTGGGGTCATCGAACACATTTTAAAACTAGATACCCTAATAATGATTGTAGCCAAGTTTGGTTAAATTTTCAGAAGTGATTTCAGAGAAATTTTTGTTAAAGTTAATGGAGGACAACGGATGATCGCCAAGTGGTGAGAAAAGCTTACTTGACCCTTTGGGTCAGGTGAGCTAAAAAAAGAATACTGGCTCTTTTCAGATAAAAGAACCTCGATTAATTTCATAAGAACCCGTTTAACAAAAGAAGGCATTGGCAGCAATCTTTGGTACAATGTAACGATTAAAATGATTCAAATGGGTTGAAATGTTAATAATAAAAACTATGAAAAGAAATATCCCATATGCTCTAATTTAAGTCCAGGTGTGTGAACAATACTAGGGTAAGTAATCCAAAATAATTCTGATTAAGGGGACCCCCTAAGAACTATTGATATGAAGCTTAACTGCTATTTACATGTACCTAAAAATCTAGTTTTTCAATATTCTATGTTAAACTAACTTCTCTGATTTGCTATTTCTTTAAACAGACTGTTTCCTTAAAGTTTGAAAGGAATTAACCCAGTGCTCTCAGAATTGCCACATGCAGATGCAAAATGATAGTTAAGGGGAGGTAATAAGTTGTCCCTGGAGACTTGCTTTATATAAAATAATGGATTAAGATAATGAATGGTTCAGTCGATACAAATTAATTTATTCTTTGAAATGGATGGCTGAGTTTGAGGAATTAACAAAATTTCTGGTCTCATAATAAACATGAACCAAATATATAGCTTGTAGATACCGATTAGAAAATGTCTTTAAAAATTGTAGCTATCTTCAAAACAAATTTAATTCCGCATTTATATTCATATTTAACATTTCTTCAACAGTGATGAAGGTGGACAACAAATCTACCACTTTTTCATTTCATTGTAACGGCAACTGATAACAAAAGAAATGTCTACCGAAATATTTTGAGGACACCTGGTTAGTTGCATATGCTTACACATCATTTTAATGGGAAAGTGAAATACTAAAGTAGTTTATCAATGATTTTTCCAAGTCAATAGTGCAATATAGCATAAAATTTTAGAGGAATAAAAAAGATACACATTGTTAGGCCACATAATAAACATTTTATGCTGTTCATGATTTAGCAGTCCTTGGGTTTAGCTAGATTAAAAAAAGGTGGACATTACTTAAATTAGGTGACAGGGTGAGAATGTTCTTTTCACTGTAGAACTAGCTTAGTAGGTTGGATATTGTCTCACTGATAATAGTATTTAACAAGAGGCTGTCGAATGACAGCAAACCGGATTTTCCTGCATGGAAATGATGTTTGCAAATCTGGATTCCCAAACAGGATGAAGTAAAGAAATATAAATGAATTTTTGTAGGGTTTTGTAGGGTTCAGAAATGGAAAGGCAAAAATCAATCTTGACCTCCTATTTATAGTGTGACAAATATTGGAATTTTTGAGAGTATTTAAGTACACACACATTTGTTAAGCAGGGGTTGGTAGGCAGAAATCATGAAGTCAATAATGAAAGAAATACGACAATTAGATTATAACCTTTATAAACGACGAATTGAACTGCCTTTTTTCAATTTTTTAGAACCATAACTCCTGAACGGTGAAAGTGAACAACATATTAAAATTTGAAAAGCTTTGGTTGAACAGTTCATAAGTTATCACACGGACACCACTGGGAAAGCCATTTTTCAATCTTTCAAGAACCATAACTCCTGAACGGTGAAAGTGAAAATTGTCAATATCGACCTTGACCTCCATTTTGTCATCAGTAACAACATATTAAAATTTGAAAAGCTTTGGTTGAACAGTTCATAAGTTATCGCATGGACACCACTGGGAAAGCCATTTTTCAATCTTTCAAGAACCATAACTCCTGAACGGTGAAAGTGAAAATTGTCAATATCGACCTTGACCTCCATTTTGTCATCAGTAACAACATATTAAAATTTGAAAAGCTTTGGTTGAACAGTTCATAAGTTATCGAACGGACACCACTGGGAAAGCCATTTTTCAATCTTTCAAGAACCATAACTCCTGAATGGTGAAAGTGAAAATTGTCAATATCGACCTTGACCTCCATTTTGTTATCGAACGGACACCACTGGGAAAGCCATTTTTCAATCTTTCAAGAACCATAACTCCTGAACGGTGAAAGTGAAAATCGTCAATATCGAACTTGACCTCCATTTTGTCATCAGTAACAACATATTAAAATTTGAAAAGCTTTGGTTGAACAGTTCATAAGTTATCACACGGACACCACTGGGAAAGCCATTTTTCAATCTTTCAAGAACCATAACTCTTGAACGGTGAAAGTGAAAATCGTCAATATCGAACTTGACCTCCATTTTGTCATCAGTAACAACATATTAAAATTTGAAAAGCTTTGGTTGAACAGTTCATAAGTTATCACACGGACACCACTGGAAAAGCCATTTTTCAATCTTTCAAGAACCATAACTCTTGAATGGTGAAAGTGAAAACCGTCAATATCGAACTTGACCTCCATTTTGTCATCAGTAACAACATATTAAAATTTGAAAAGCTTTGGTTGAACAGTTCATAAGTTATCACACGGACACCACTGGAAAAGGCATTTTTCAATCTTTCAAGAACCATAACTCTTGAACGGTGAAAGTGAAAATCGTCAATATCGAACTTGACCTCCATTTTGTCATCAGTAACAACATATTAAAATTTGAAAAGCTTTGGTTGAACAGTTCATAAGTTATTGCACGGACACTGTTTGGCAGCCGCCCGTCCGCCCGCCCGCCCGGCCGCCCGCCCGCCGTACATCACCAATTTAATAACCGATATTTTCCTATGAAAATCCGGTTAAAAATAAAAATGAAGTTCTAAGAAATAACACTCAAATTTAAGGTTAATTGAATCTCATCTTAAAGATTTAATTGAAATAGATATAGCATTCATATGAGGCCAGTATAAATTCAAGTCTTCAACCTACTGGGATAATGCCATTTTGACATAATATAGACTTGGAATCCTTTCGGAAATAAGAGACTGATCTACAGAGGTGACAGACTGAGGACATAAAATCAGCTGTTTTCATTACTTAAATAACTTACATTTTTTTTGAGAAACTACAAGCTTAACACACGTTATTCATGATTAATCAGGATTCTTGATAAATTGCAAATAATCTTTAGCATCATGTTTAAGTTTTAACCTTTTGATCCTACTAAATCACCTGCTAAACCCCACTACTTCAGCTAGAAATTAGTCTAGGCATGTTTTTGTCTTTCCACATCAAAACAGGGTTAGCTATGCCACTAATATTTTCTGAAAGACTTCTTTTTGTAAAGTTAACATATATATACTTATCAAAAGAGTTTTATGAAGCAAATGGAATTTAAATATTTATTATTCATGGTCATAAAATACAAACAAAATTAAATGTTTTGCTTAATAAATCCTGAAGGTCTATCTTTAGTATAATACAATACAATCATTTCTTTCATACATCCTTCCTAGGTACTATTTCAGTTTTGAAAATAATGATTTTGCTACCTGAAAGAAAAAGAAAAAAGAATAATGTTAATACAATCAATATATACCCATTTGCTAAATGCAAAGAAATTATAATTTCCCTAGAAAAATTTCCTAATAATATAACAAATGAAGATCAGCTTATATACTATTGGAGTGAAATATACAAGTTAATCCTCCAATTTGATTGGCTACACTGACAGGAGATACAGAGATTTAGCTAGCGCTCGTCACTTTCGCCATTGACGAATGATTCTTGAAAGTGGCGAATGTTTTCCGTATGCAATTCGTCACTTGAAATTTCAAAATCGCCAAAAAAAATTTCGTTAAGGCGCATACAAGCGTCCTGGATGCGCTAAAATTGGACTGGACGTGTCATCCTTCGATCTCATGCGTCCCTGGGACGCATTTAAATCTAATCAGCTGCGTCCGAAGACCATAATTTTCATAAAAGATCTCGAACCGCCATTTTTTTCTTGGAGATCAAAGGGAACGGGGAAAGAAATGACAAAAAATTAAGATAGAAAATGGCGGCAATCGGAATTCTCGTGACATTTCATTGGCCACAGTGTTTTTTACCGACCGGTAACAATGTGTGTAGACCTCATTTAAAAATGAATTTAGCGGACTTTGACTTACATTACAATTGGAAATTTTGTCAATATTGATTATTAAGGTGTTAAAACAAGGTCAATGGGAAGATTTTAAGAGTATGTATGAGAAAAAATAATAGTAAAGATTATAGATAAATAAATATTAAAAAATTAAATGGCAATATTAAACATTTTTATTATGATTATCCTGTTATATGTACCAGTGCTGAAAAATAAATAATAAAAATATGTATTAATATTCAATGTTATATTTTTTCTCCATCATATGTACAAAAAAGAACTGGAATAAGTTACATCGATAGAACATGAAGAATTTGTCCCCATTTTGCTTGTCCGCAAAAGTGACTAATGGTCTCAAAATCCTAGCTAAAACTCTGGATATGAGCCCAGGTTGACCTGTTGCTTCAAAGTAGATCATTCAGTTTTAACCTACATGATGTGAAATAGCCTTTGTAAAATCGTATTTTATGAATTTCCCGTAACTGGTTGGTATTTTACATAGTAAAGGGAAATAACAAAACTATCGGCTGTCTTTGAACTAGAGGCTCAGTGGGCTGAGCCTGTATCGCTCACCTAACAAAATGCTTCTACAAACTTCCATTAATTCTTTGGTTGAATTTGCTTCAAAAGTTTCAGAGCAGATGATCAAAATATATTTTCCAAAGTTAAAAGTATTTCCCCCCTGGCGGCCATGTTTTTCTCAGATTTGAACATAATGAGCCAGCTTTGTAAAGGACCTTCCATACATCATTCCAGTACAGTTTTATTCAATTTGCTATTATAGTTTTAGAGGAGATGAACAAAATATGTTTTTTTTCATAGGCATGTATGTTAAACTATGTTCCTGCTATCAGCCATGATGTTTGTCGCATTCGAACGAAATGAGCAATCCCTCTAAAGGACCTTCCATGCATCATTCCAGAACAGTTTGGTTAAATATGCTTCAATAGTTTCAGAGGAAATGATCAAAATATGTTTTCCCATAGAGTCCAATGTTAAACTATGTCCTGCACTGGCAGAAATGATTTACAGCGGATCGGAAGAATTTCAACAATCTCAGTATAGGACCTTCCATACATCATTCCTGTAAAGTTTGGTTAAATTGCTCAAGTAGTTTCAGAGGAGATGAACTTTAACATGTTTTTCCATAGGGCCCAATGTTAAACTATGTCTGCTCTGGCAGCCATTTTTTTTGGCGGATCGGAGTATAGGACCTTCCATACATCATTCCTGTAAAATTTGGTTAAGTCTGCTCAAGTAGTTTCAAAGGAGATGAACTTTAACATGTTTTTCCATAGGGTCCAATGTTAAACTATGTCCTGCTCTGGCAGCCATTTTTTTTGGCGGATCGGAGTATAGGACCTTCCATACATCATTCCTGTAAAATTTGGTTAAGTCTGCTCAAGTAGTTTCAAAGGAGATGAACTTTAACATGTTTTCCCATAGGGTCCAATGTTAAACTATGTCCTGCACTGGCAGCCATGTTTTACGGCGGATCCGAAAAATTTCAGCAAACTTAGTAAAGGACCTTTCATACATCATTCCTGTAAAGTTTGGTTAAATTTGCTCAAGTAGTTTCAGAGGAGATAAACTTTAACCTGTTTCCCCATAGGGTCCAATGTTAAACTATGTCCTGCTCTGGCAGCCATGTTTTTTGGCGGATCAGAAAAATTTCGGCAATCTTAGTAACGGACCTTCCATATATCATTCCTGTAAAGTTTCGTTAAATTTGCTCCATTGGTTTTAGGGGAGATGATCAATATGTGAAAGTTTACGGACGATGGACAACGGATGCCAAGTGATGGCAAAAGCTCACATGGCCTTTGGCCAGGTGAGCTAAAAATGAAGCTGGGAACAGGTGCAATCAGTAGGTAAGCATCCTCTGTTTTTTTCATACTATACACACAGAGTAGCTCTGGTTAGTCAGGATAAAAGTAGCTCAAAATCTACGCCTACGGGACAAAAAATATCACACTAACAAAACATGAGAATTTTTCTTCAACACATCCTTTGGAGAAGCCAAATTTTCAGAGGCAGACAAATACTTAGCAACACAAATCTTATTCTATCTGTGTACACTTGGTACATGTATACAAAAGCACTCCAATAGAATATAATTGTTATTCAGGCTTCACAGGATACAGGGAATATGAGCTCATATACCCTGTGAAGATCCCAAATAACACATAATATTTCATGACACCAGCACACCATATGAATATATGACACTGACCTTGGCCACATTATACTGTATTAATCTATCTTTAATGACATCTAAGTTGCTTTATCCACCCTAGCCTTTTCATCATGAAAATTGCCAAATTCCCAGAAAACCTGATTATTCTAATGAAAATAACTGTAGGGTTTTTGCTTACTGTTAAAAAAAAACGTGTACTTACATGCCCTATAAAAAAAATCTGATGTAATATAGGTCAACACACATTTTTTGTTTTGCTTTATATATAATATATGCATATTCACAATAAAAAGGTCACAAAACGTCACGTTTGATCTCATAGAAGTGTATGATTTTAGGCTGCATCTCACTGACTTTTTATTTTGATAAGACATTTCAAAACTTAAAAATCACTTTCAGTGGAATTGGCCATAAAGTGGCAACCAGTTTTCATTGGTGGAGAAGGAGTTATCCTTAAAACAAGGAAAGGGGAAATTCTAGTCAACTAAGATAAAAAGTCATATATATTTCAAAATTAAGATTCAAACTGACAACCTCAATTTTAATATGCTTATATATGAGACCTCTATAAAACTAAGTTACTTACACAATGATCTACACAATGCATATAATCTAGAACTTCTTCAAAACATGTTTCTTCTGTTTCTTTTCGACTTTGTACACGTGCATTACAGGTATCTAAAATTTCTTTTGTTTTTGCACATCCAGGACTTTCTCTACATGTTTCTCTTAATGTTTCTTGTATGTCCTGTAACAGAAACAATACAACATTACATTAATTTCACATTACAACAGTGGATTCTTCAACCTTTTAACTACTCAGTTAATTAATCTACATGTATACAATGTGGCCCAACATTAAATCTATCTGTTCATGAGTTTAATAGATGTGATAATAAATCAATTTACCTTTCTGGCCAGGGTAAAAAATATTTTTTGTTGAATTAAAAAAAAAAGAAGTCTTATTTTAAGAGTGAAATACCTATAGAAGACTTGTCACAAAATATTAAGTGGCTGTGATGAGTAGTTGCAGAGAAAAGTGTGACGAAAACTTTTTGTTTTATTATCATTGACAGGGTGTTTAAACTTCATTAAACTCCTTATTTATAGTGGATTGGGAAACAAGTTATACCAGCTTATGCTAATCCCCCTCCACTTGGCAGATGCGAGACCGAAACCTGCAGCAAATTTTAGCCTACCCTTATCATCTACAGAGAAGTCTTTAATGTGCTAAGGTTGTTGCTCTCTTTTAACACGTGACAGCCTTTTTTGGTCCCCATCAGGACTAACATCTTTTACTGAGACCATCATCCCAAATAGGGCATCGCACATCTGATCCCTAAAATTTTCATCCCCTATGGGAATTGAACCAGTGACCTTTGGCTTTGTATTCCAATGGGCTAACCACTAAACCATGGCACCCTTAAGGACAGGGTGATCAGAAGGTAGGTTCAGGAAAAAAAAATATATATATATATATATATATATATATATATATATATATATATATATATGAACAAAAATAATTAAAATGCCAAAATAAATAATTATATATAAAAGTATGAAAATGCACATCGAATGTTAAAAATTCATGGAAACAAGTTTCGTACAGAATTCTGTTTTTTTTAATCCAAAAGTTACATGTATAAATAATGGGTTGGGAATTCCCAATTTTTATAAGCATTGAATTTTGAGTTTCAATTAATTTTGTGTTTTATTATCTTTAAATAAAAACTTGGACTTTAATTCAGTTATATGAAAATATCAGAAATAAGAAGTAAGAGAATATTAACTAATGGGAAGCACCTCTGTACACATCCTGATTAGCAGCAGGGTAATCCAACATTTTTGTCGGGTAATGTAGGAAGCCGGCGAATGTACCCTGAAACTATATGTTTTAAAAACAGACATGCATACTCTTTCAAATGCCTGTAATAATACATTTCTAAATTCTGCAAATATTATCACTAAATTGGGCTAAAATTGGCCAATATTTGAGATTTGGTACCGATCTTAGTTTGCAGTCAAATTAAATCTGCCCTTTATTCTACTTTTAGTAACAGCAGCCATGTTGGATGGAAGTTGCAAACACTGTACAAACTGTTGAAAGGACCACCAAAGTTTTGTATCAAATGGCCCAAAAATGGTCCTAGTGAAAATGATGGATTTCATATCAGCACCATCAAACCTAACAGACATCAATCCAATGAGCATTCCTGCCAATTTTACTTAATTTAGTTCCAAATGGTTAAGCGGTTTCAGAGAAGAAGATTAAAAGTCAACATATAATGCTGATGCTGACAACAGACGCACAGTGATGACAATAGCTCGCATGGTCCTTTGGGAATTTACTTATTCAATGAAATATAATTTACCTCTGGTTCTTCTTCATCTTCCTCTTCAGGTGGAGTATTATCCTAAAATATAATAAACAAGAAATAAAAGTTTGAAGAGTTTTATGCTGCAATAGTTGACCAATTTTTACTTTTATTAGGTTCTATCTAAGGCTTTTTCAGAAGTACCTGCAGTGATTTTGTTAGCTTTTTTCCAAACTACCTCCACCCTTTTTATGGGGGGAAAATATGCGTCCTTTTTTGAAAATTGGGAAATTTCTAATAATGAATTAATTGTACTAAAAGTTAAATCTGAACTTAATATAATGGATAACAAGCCAAGTCATAACAGTTCATCAATTTAAAGATCCATTCTCTCCTCTTTTATGCCCTTTAACATATGTACAAGCTCATTAAGTTGTCATTCGTTAGAACATGCTTGAATGAGCAAATTCTCATTGTATCATCTAAGTTCAGTTGAGTCAACATCTTCCCTTTGGCTGTTAGAATGTTAGAAAGGCTTCTTTCTACTACTGCAGTTGATGATATATAGACATGCAGTAGTAGTCTTGTACATTAGGGGTGGCACTCCTTCAACACCTCATCCCTCATTCATAGTATCTCGAATTGTGCAACATTTTCAATCGAAAGGAACATTTTCGGGAAGAGGAAAGAAACGGAAAAAATGACAAATTATATCTTAACCTGCATTTAGAAGACATTGAAAACGATGTGCATTGCAAACACCGCATTGATTCTGCTAAGTCTGGATCTCATAAGCACTTTCTCGATATAAAAAAATAACATAATATGAATAGAAACACGATATTCATGTACATTTACTACCGAGACTATCACCGATTTGGAAAACTGTACATCTTATTGGGAATAATTTTAAGCCATTTTTTGACAAATTGGGAAACTTTCTCAAGGGGAAACATCCTAATTTCGGAGGTAATTAAAGGTAAACAATATCATTGACCTGTACTTGAAAAGCCTGCTTATTTATGACAAAAATCAGCATTTACACACTAGTATCAACTTTCAGCTTCATTGGATCAAAACTAACAGAAACAATTTATCCTTTGATCCTGTATCAAATTACTCCCTGTAAATTGTATGTTTAAATTCTGATTGGTTATGCCATTTTTTTTTTAAACTTCTATAAAAGTACTTTCTGTTATAAAAGTATAAAAGAATGGATATGATGGATTAAGTCTTTATATAAAATCACTAAATTTACATGGCAAAATGTTTAAATGAAGAAACAACACTTTTTTGATGCTATTCATCTTAAAAATCACACAAGTCAGGCCTTAAAAATGCAAATTCGGTATTTTTCAATCATTAGTATAAGTCTTAAGGCTACATGTATGTTTTATTTCATAGATGGATTTAATCTTTGATGATTTATTTTAGTACCTGTACATAAAGATTTGGTCTTTTATGAAAACACCCTTTCTTGTGTTCATGATAAAGGCTAGTTGGTCAAAACTTTGAGTATCTTATCTTTTACTTTGTATTGTTGTTTTCTTATTTTATGTCATGTTTATGTCTGGTTTATTTATTATCTTTCCATTTGACTGCCTTCTGACCCTGTCTAAGGCATCAATGTAACATTTGTTCAATATTTGCTACAAAGATACTAAATCTCAACAAAACTACCAAGAACTAACTGTTTTGATGCTCTTCAGTAGGTAACTATTACTTCAGTGTCATTTTCCAATGAATTTCAGTCCCAATGAAACCTTCATATCTAACAATTTGTAAACATGTGTGACATACTAGTCACAATTCTTTGATATGGTGACCTAGATGTCAGATATGATCTCCTTTTATTACATTTTGGAACTTAAAAATGACTCTGACTGCATTGTAATCTATTTCTGTCAACTGCACAAGTCCACCAGACAAGATGGCATCCTTTCAAAATTGTTTTTGTTGTTGGACATTGTTTCTAATCGTTCTGGTTACATTTAGTTCATAATTTTAATTTCAAGATTAGAACTATATCAGAAAATATCTCTCTTAGGATATAAGTGAAGGCGGTAAACTCGAACAAGGAAATGCCAAATAAACCCTAATTAGGTGCATGAGTCCACCAGACTGCAGTGTAGGGATAAAAATTTTCCATCCAATGAAAAATACTAAGAAAAATGTACTTGAATTAGATTTTCAAAGTAATAAGACAGTTTCTTGTATCTGACACTTATGTTAAAATAAAAGTGTCGAGCAGAATAACTCAAGGACACATGGGTCATGTTGCCATTGTTGGTTACTTATAATACAGAATCAAATTTATGGATCAGAAATGATTTCAAATTAAACTAAGTTATATATCCTTCTTTCTGCACTCATTCTGAAATTTTTTTCAGTTAATACCTCTACCTCTGGATCCTGAAGAGCAACCGATTTATCTCCAAGGGTCATGATTTTCAAGTGTTTGATATCAGTTCAAAACTTAAAGAAATATATAAAATACTCAGCTATTACAAACGCTTTGATGAATAGAATTTGACGCGGATCAGATTAAGGATATCGTTTTAAAATGCATTGTGAACATTTTCATCGTAAACCAGTTTTGCTTCAATGTGTATTTTATTTTGTATAATTTTTCCAGTATTAATATCCAATCTATTTGAAATGAGCAATGTACTCTATAATAAGGTCATTTATTAATTAGTATAAGTTGATTGATGTCAAATCAATGCCAGTTCAATGAACAACTGCTCCCTATGTGACGTCACGAGTAGCGGGCTATGTGAAAACAGCTGGAAGGCTTGGAGTGATTGTGTGTATAAACATGTGCACATGTATACAGACATATTACGAGATGCATGTTTCTTAAATTTTCTGTTACAAATTAGCAATTACTGCAAAACGCTTTAAAATGAGTTTAATTGATTCAAATGCTAGAACTAAAAGGAAACTAGACTTTCATGATAAACCTATGCGCTACAAGTCATTTTATGTGGACATCAAAGCAGAAACTGTAAGAAGAAAGATTGTACGAAGAATAAAAGAACTTGGCGGACATGTGGAAGATTTTTTGTCCAAAGACATTGATTTGTTTTTAACTGACAAGAAAAGTGAAGAACTTGAAAGAGCTACTTCTAAAGGAACAGAAAAACAACAGATTTCTTCTAAAAACCTGAGTCGAGGTACTTGAATTGAAGCTTTCTTTCAAGAAGGGGGGAAACTTACTTCCTGTTTAAATATTTTTTTGGGAGCAATTGCATTGTACAGTTATACTCTTAAGGAATTAAAGATTTAAACCTTAAAAAATAAAAATTTTACAATAAGTAGACCTTTTTTAACACTTAAGTTGAGGATTTCACTATTTTATAAACAGTTTATTTATATGTGGAAACACTTTTATTGTCTCTTAATTTGAAGTTTCACATATTACATAAATTTATGCATAAACCAAGATGCATGTTTCTCTGAAATAAACAAAAATACCTAAATGAAAATTGTGTTCAATAATTGAAATAACAGGTAAATTTTTATACATGTAACAAATTACAAATTGTTAAATACATGTAGTCATTTCTTATTATCATCAAATAGTGGACATATCTGCCTGCTCTAGATCTCTCGGACTCTATCATTGGACAACTAGGACTGAATGATGGAACAACATTGACCTTCAAAGTGATATTGTGGAGCGGGTTATAGGACAACACAGACCGTGTGACACAACTTTGACCTGAGATTGCTAATATTTTATACTTTGACAAGTTATAATAGGACAACTCAGATCGTTCGTGGTAGAATATATAATTAAATAAAAGACAGCATGATTATCATAAATAACAAAGTTCTATGAATATAATAAATGAACAGCAGATTAATGATAACAAATCACTTTGTGTACACGTTCAACAGAGAGTTTATACAGTGGGTACACGCACCTACATTTCTTTAGAAGTCTGCTCACTGAAAGTCTGTTTTGGGATAGTCCTTCCAAAGTTGGAAAAGTTATCGAATTATTTCTGATGATTGGAAGGCTATACCAAATTAATTTTACGTTCTTTGGATTTTTGGGTGGCAAAAATCGGTGGGTGCGAGCAAAATCTTAATTTTAATTTTTTGTTGAGAACTAGTTTTTTCGGGTGAAGATCAAATTAATGTGCAACACACATTTTTAAAATAAAAAATTGCAAGAATGGGATTACAAAATTTTAGGAGCTAGCAAATAATTTTTATATTTTAATTTCTTGAGAAATGAAGAATTTGGGGTAAAATGAAGCAACAAAATTTTTTTTTCTTAAAATTTAAATAGTCAAAAAATCAGATCAGCGAAATCCAAAGAACTCAAGATCAATTTGGTTTACATGTGGCCTAAAAACACAATGTTCAAACGATTATTCACACGTTTAATTAAAACTGATGAGTTTACCAAGGATTTAAATAGTACTATTTAAATCCTTGGTTTTTACAAATCTTAGTGTTTTAAATAATTTGGCTAATTATCAAACAATCAATCAGTCAATTATATGTTATGGACAATTAAAATCGAGTAAAGACATAGTCAAAATTAAAAAATTATTTATCCAAGTTACATATTCTTTGATAAAAATGTAAAGAAATATAAATTGATAATTCATAAATAAATAAAAAATAATTAGTTGTACAATAACACGGGCCGAGTAGTCTGGTTAGCCTACCAGACTATGGGAAATCGGATATGATCCGAATACGTTCCGATTTGTCCGATGAAATGATCTGAGTACGGGATGAGTTGTCCGTTGAGACTCTAAATGAGGTATTTCCTGGGTAGAGTATTTAGACTGTTTGAATAAACAAAACTCTTAAACTCTATGGCTGTGTTCTAGAAAAGTCTAGAGTTAACTCTTAGTAACCCGAGTAACACCTGGACAAGCTAGGGCCGAACTCATATGACGTAATTTGTCCTGTGACCGTAAACTCTAGGAATCCTCATGCTTGTTGGAGGTTTTAAATGACCAATTGCAGATTTGTCCAAACAGTCGTGAAGGAAAATCTAGTCATTGCTTAATTTCTTGTTAGAAGATATTTTGTGGTTTAAAGTATTTAAAATATGTGATTATACAAAGAACCTGCTGTGCAGACTGGTGAAATGCAGTTTGGGTGCATATTCTATGTTAAAGGCTGTATTATGATGTTTTTTTAGCCTTGGTTGTGTATGTATATTTGCAGTTAATTCTGTCAAAACCACCTAGATTTTGTCTTTATTTTGTTCCCAGTGTTCAGTAAACGTTCTATTGAATTTTTTTCTCAACGATGCATGCCCAGGCCATATTCTTACATTTTCACAATCTCAGACCTCACTGAATGGTTAAGATAGCCAATACCTAGAACAGAGTTTCATAGAGTGTTGACAAAGGTGAAACAAATTTAGATAGTATCTTTTCATTTGGTGTAACAGGAAGTTAAGTACAACTTTTAGAATTTGAACCTTAAAATTGCCTGAAGAAACAGGAAAAATTTATTTGTTTATTTTTGATCATTTACATTTTTTTATATTAGAAAGTATGAAATGACTAAAAATTATCTGCATATTAATTTACAGGTAGAGCTTTATTGTTGAAAGCTTGTGCACAGAGTAACCATTCAACCACAGCTAGCAGCAGTAGTATCATACAAAATGCGATAAATCTTGGTGTAAAAGTAGAACAGGCTTGTGTATTTTACAAAGAATCCAACAAATTTACACAGTGTTTGAAAAAATCTAGTAGAAGAACAAATGAAATAGATGGAATCTCTCCACTGGATTGGAAAGAAAATGAGAAGGAGAATACATGCTGTATTAAGGTTGAGGACACAGGTCAGCTATATAAGCCACTATTTAAAGACTTCGATAAATTTCCAACTTTATATTATAATGATGAAGTGGCATCCCCTTTTGTGAAGGGTGTGGTATTAACAAAACATAAAGAGAAGGCCGTCAACAGGTATTCTACAGCTAAGAAAACAGAAAATGTTACAAACAAAGGTGGATTTTGTGAAGCATGTGATTACTGGTACAGATGCTCACTAAGGGAACATATCAAAAGTGCAAAACATGAAAAATTTGTCAAAGATCAAACAAATTTTGAAATGTTAGACACCATTATAAGCAAATTACCATCAGTTTCTGATTTCATTAAAAAGCTAGATCACATTACAGGGACCCTGAATAAACATTCCCCATCTTACATAGTGTCTCAGCAAATCTTTGAAAGGAATACATGTATCTTGGAAAATAATCAGCATAAGGAAGAAGAGATAGAACCTACTGAAACTGATATGCCATCGATAGGAAAAGAACAACATGAAAGAGTTGATTTACATTTTGAAATGAAAAATACTAACATAGATATTAATAAAGAATCTTCAATGTTTGAAGAATTTCCTGTAAAATGTCATCAGGATGAAGAATTGCCATCATACTGTATAGCTTTGAATGCATCATCTCATATTAATGATGATGTTGTTATACAGGACAGTGAAATGCCATCACTCCACAAAGAATATCCCTATGACACTAATACTCGAGATTCAGGCACTGGACCAGATTTACCAGATTTAACTGTATCAAATCAGAATTCGCTGAAACGAACAAATAGTGATTCTGCTTTGCCTCCTGATGATGAAGTTATGATGTGTTGTTCACCCAACATCAATGTTGATTGCTCAAACGACAATGCTGTGTTTATGGAAGATATAATTCATAAATCAACCACTCAACTAATTGAAAATGTTACATCTAATGTACGGCAAAGATTTTCTAAAATAACGTTACTGGAAGATGTAGAATTTACTTCAGAAAAAAGTGACAATACTTCATTCTTCTGTAGAAAATATGAAGGAGAAATGATGACATTGAAACAAGAAGGACCTTTTTGTTTTTCAGACATATCTTCACCCGATAAAAAAGCTGAAAAGCCTTTCAGTTTCAATGATCTGGCTTCAAACTGGATAAAAGATATTGGAAAAGCCAGCAGTCATATGGAAAACAAACTGTTTGAAGAGAAAGAATCTGGTGAAGATATGAATTGTGAATACTCTAGTGCCACAGAGGAGTACAATCCACAAGATTTTAAGATTTTGAAAAGTACACATACATGCCAGGCTATAACTGCAGACTTGAATGAGGTTGATGAAACAGAAATTTATAATATCTCAGACAACTCAACAGAAAATTACAAATATGAAGATTTCAGATTTGAGGTCACTAAAAAGTTTTCTTCTTTTGATAAAAGTTTAAAAAGTGATATCAAAAGAGGTGTAACTGCTGATGAAAATAGTTGCTCATTGGACAGTGTATCATTAATGTCCATGCCAGATACCCCAAAGAGAAGAAAATTGACACAGTTGTCTTTTGGAATGTCAGAAAGTTCTAATTCACTCTCAAACATAGCTGATGATACTATATGTGCTAATGAATGTGATACTAGTACTGTGAGTGTGATCTCAGAAATTACCCCATTAAGGCAGAAGTTAGCTAGTGAGCTTAATCACAGAATTACAAATTCAGAACTTTCAGATTTGAGCCAAAATTCAGGTTATTGTCATAGGAAAACAACAGAGCAAAAACCAATCAAAATCAAAATTAATTTGAGTGAAATAAAGAAAAAGGAAAAGAAAAATAAGAGAAAAGTGAAAGTGAAAAGAAGAATATTTCCTGACGAAGAAAATACAAAAGAAAACGAAGAGACATTTTACTTAACACATCAGGAAAGTGATACAAAGATAAAGTTATGTAAAGTGGCTAAAACTCCTGTACAGAAAAATGGTGACCTAATGACATATTGGAAAGTTCGAAAAAGTGGAGGATGTCGTCTAGTTTTCAGTTCCGAGAAAAGAAAAGCTTGTGATCTCGAATCAGATACTAATGACAAAATTTTAAAAAGGAGAAAGTGTATATTTTAAATTCTGTATTTTTATGAATATTTATTTTGAAAATGCATTCCAGATCATTTTTACATGAGTTCAGGTTATACATAATTTTAAAATAACTGATTACATTTTTAATTATATGCAATTATTCATTCCTAATTGTAATATTGATGAGTTTATCAATGGAAATATCACAATATTTCATTTACAGTGATACAATGATTTTACATGTATATACATACACCTATACATGTACATTCATAAATTTTCTATACATGTATGCAATTTGATTTTTTGTTAAGCATGATGTAAATGAGTTTTTTCCATATTAGATAAAGAGTGTGTACATTCATACTTTTTGTAAAAGATCTTCCATTACAATATATGTACCTGTATTTCACTTTTGAAGGTACTGATATTATTTTTATTTTTTTGCCCATTTCATGGAAACAAGGCATTCATTGTTACCAATATCCGTCCATCTGACTTTGGTTTCAGCACTCTTAACTTGAGTTTGCCTGGGCCAAATGTTTTGAAACTTTTACACAATTCTTGGTACTACAATACAGGGATAAAAATAAAATTCCAGAGTTATGCACATTTATAGATGCAAAAGTTTGCCTTATTGATAGCTGAAATTGAGGTTTATGTTCAATAACTTGAATGTTATTCACCAAATCATTTTGAAATTTAGAAATGTTGTTATGGAACACTAAACACATAGAAAGTTTGAATTTTAATTCTGTTAATTCAGGGTTGTGTCCGTTTTTAAATATGAATAATAGCCAAAATTGAGGTTTCTGTATGTAACTTAAATATTGTTTTCCCCAAATCATTTGAACTTTGGAGGTGTTGTTTAAGACCACTTAACATAATTTGAGTTTGAATTTTACGTGCATTTTTTTATTTCACTCGGTCATTTTCAAGTTATATCCTTTTATAATTTATACCTAATTTGGTATCAGTAATTATATACATTGTAACTTGACATTTTTGGTACATTTGTAGCTGGGGGTGGGAGGCATCTGCGTCTCATGGACATAATCTGCAATTTTTTTCTCAACACATATATCAGTATGTAAGGGTGTTTCTTGGCCAAGTTGTACAAAAAATGTTTAGGCCTTTTCAGAAACTCATTTCTGTATCACGAATCTAACTCAAAAATTATAATTTTAAGTAAGTTATTTCCCTTGCTGGGATGTAGTACTGGTTCGCTGCAGTGCAGAGCAACCAGTAGGATGTAAATAGAAATTATTTATTACTTTGATATACAAATATTTCCAGCTTTATAATCAAGTTTGATTACAAGTATGTTGAAGCAAAAATATAGTAAGTAGTTCCCAAATTTATGTAAACCAAACAGTATGTGCCAATTCACAAGTTTTAAAAACAGTTAATCCTTTAATGTTCATTGCAGTGAACCAGTACTATATATGTAACAGCAAGGGAAATTATTTGCTTCATATTATAATGTTAGAGTCAGAATCGTGATACTGGAAACGAGTTTCTGAAAAGGGCTATAGTTAACAATGTATTAGATACTTTGTCATAATTACAAATGATCACTTGTCTAGTTGTAATCTCAATTCTCTATAATTACTGTTATAAATTTATCTCTGCTTAATGTCATTAAAAATATGGCCAATGTGAAAGATCAAGTGGTATATAAATTTGGTATTTACATGTAAGGTACATGTAAATCAAACCTAATGTACCTAATATACCGAGCATCTTGCAAATTTGTATGTAAATATATATTTTCAACAAGCAACTACTGTTTGATATACATTTAATTTAAAATATATATTTTAAGTTTAGTTAAATAAAAAAATTGATGAAAATGCAAAAATAGCAAAATAACAAAATTTTATTCTAAAAAGAACCCTTTCAGGGAAGATAGTTGGCGGAAAATTTTTCAAATGAAATGTAAAGGTAATTTTAGTTTTTAGCTCACCTGACCCAAAGGGTCAAGTGAGCTATTGTAATCACTTGGTGTCCATCGTTTAATCCTGGTCCTGTCTTTTTATACCCCCTGCAAACAAAGTTTGGGGGTATTTAGGAATGACCCTGTCCGTCTGTATGTTTGTTCTACCGACAATCCATCCGTCCATGTACCTTGTAAGCGCATTTCCTAAACTGTTCAATGGATTTTAATAAAAGTTTATATGGAGGTGGGGCATCATATGTAGATGTGCATGAAGCAAGATACGGTGTAGATTTTTGGGTGAGAATGTTCTTTATTCAGCAATATAATTGTACACATATGACTTGTTGTGGAAGTTAGTCATTTTCTGACATTTTCATCCTTGTACAAAATAGGACTGCATGTAAGTAAAATATAATATGTACATTCAAATTTATTTGTACAAGCCTTAGAAACAGGTAGAAATGTGAGGTCTACCAAGCATTTCCCACCTGTTTCACAGCAAGTACAAATAAATAGTATTTTTTCCGACTATGTACATGTACATACATGTAAATTGTTTTATCCTGCAACTATAAATTGTTATCTTTTATCGAAAAAAGTAATGAAAATGGTACATTTCTAGCGTATTTACAGTAGGCGATTTTTGGAATGTAATCTATGGATAAACACTGTGAACTAGAACACAACACAATACAAACTCTCATTGCAAGTGAAGACGAGGTAACCAGATGATGATATTCGCCTATTAGACGCATAAAAAAAATTTGTCACCCGTTATTTGTCTACAAAAAAGGTCAGTTGCGGGATAAATTGAAAACTTGTGAGGGTATCATATATGTATATGTCCTACTGACACAGGAAATTTGTGAGTGTACAACACATAAATATGTAGAGGTATGATGATGTTGATGTTGCGGGCAAGGGCATAGGTTTGTCTGGTTTACTAAAGTAACAATTTCATAGGTTTTTTTTATTTACAAGTTTTTACTGTATATTTTTTTTATAAGGAAACTGACATTTTATATTGTATTTGTGCACATTTTTACAATTTTTTATATTGTACATTTTTAAAGCAAAAAAGATCTCATTATCTCAGAATTGATCTCAGTAATTTTTTATATTTAATTTTTTTATTCAAGTCAATTTTGTATAACAAAGTACACAATTTACTGTAAAATATCTTGACATAAAGTAATAAAATTTGGAATCTGAAGTTCTTTCATTTTATACATGTATCAGAATGGTATGACATGCTGATATGCCTTTCATTCTTTCATGGAATACCAGTATCTGTCCATCCATTCACAGTACCATACATTTTACATAAATAATATAGGTCTGCTTCATGAATTTTTCTGAAATTTTAAGAAACCATTAAGATTTGAGGAAGAATGCTCCCTTTTAATTTTTATAATTTTCAGTTGTGGTGGCCGAGAGTAAGGGGTTACAAAAGTTGAAATTTTTGTATGATAGCTCAAGTTTTCCTGAAAAGAACATGGTATGATTTGGCCCCTTGATTTCCAAAATCAAAAAGTAATGAAACACTTCCCCTCAGCTATCATTAAGTACTCATAAAAACTTTGTGTAATAATAGCAATATGCTATCAAAGATGGCTAATTGTGAAGAAATCAATAAAAAACACAAAATTTCACTCATTTTTGGACCTTTGAATTAAAATTTTGAAAAGAGCAATTGCCTTGCCCAAAAAGATATTTTGATGGAATGTGTCTTTATGTAAGACAAACATTATAATAAATAATCTTTTTGGGCAAGGCTGTTGCTCATAATTGTTTTCACCAAAATCTATAATAATTTTCTTCAAATCATTGATTTAAGACATTCATGAAATTGCTGATGCATCATGGGAAGGAAATTTGTACAAAGATTGATAGATTGTGAAATTTTTATCATTATACAATAAAAAAATAGAAATTGTCTGTAAGACACAGATGCCTTGCTAAAATGTAGGTCATCATGTCTGAATGCTCAGTACTTCTCAAGGCACATCCACTGATGAAGTTTCATTGATACACTATGTTTAGTTCCAATGAAATGAACATAAACACAAAAACTTAACCAGAGTCGCTCAAGCATAAAATATAGGTCATAATGACCCAATTATTGTATGACTGCTCTGTACTACCCAAGGCACATCCACTGATGGAAGTTTCATTGATACACAATGCTTAGTTCCAAACAAATGAACCTAAATGAAAAACTTAACCAGAGTCACTCAAGCTTAAAATGTAGGTCATAATGACCCGATTATTGTATGACTACTACCCAAGGCACATCCACTGATGAAGTTTCATTGATACACTATGCTAAGTTCCAAAGAAATGAACCTAAAAACTAAACTTATCCAGAGTCACTCAAGCATAAAATGTAGGTCATAATGACCCAATTATTGTATGATTGCTCAGTACTACCCAAGGCACATCCAATGATGAAATTTCATTGATACTCTGTTTAGTTCCAAAGAAATGAACCTAAATGCAAAACTTAACCACATAGTTCGGATGTACGTATGCACAGACGAGGGTAACACTATATGCCCCATCAAAATTCGTGGGCGGGGCATAGTTATACATTCGAACCTGAATTCTTAAATTTGTTTTAATTTTACATGTCAGATGGAGCCAAATAATGGCTGAATCATACCATCTTCTTTCACACAACATCAGGATTGACCAAATATCTCTCCATTTGAATTTTGATAATTTTCAGATCTAGGGATATTGGACTTAAAAAAGTTTTCCATATTTCATAGAGTAAACAAATAGTCTTTTATAGAGAGGCATGAAAGTTTACAAGAATGACCAATAGAAGGCGACCTTGCTGTATGAAGGTTTCTTAATATTGTTGAACTACAGTTATGAAACTTGAATTAGCCAAAATTTTGTGATGTTTTATTGTACCTTTAATTCTTTATTTGGTTGTTTGAAATTTTATAAGAATGTCACAACTGATACTGGTTTCCTTCCTTTTATATTTGTATGATTTCAAATTGTGGTTCTTAAAGAGATATAGAACTTTGTCAAATCTGTTAATATTTAGGTGAGTTAATGCATAAAGTGCAAATCCTACTTATGGTATAGTGACATGCAGGTTGGGAAACAGAACTAGAGTATTCTAGATTTTACATTTTGTGGAAAGCTTAGTCATTTTTCATAGAAATTGGTAATGGATCATGCCTATTTTGTGCAACTATGAAACTTTGCAGAAATTTGAAGATGTGCATCAAGGATTATAATGCCATCTGATGAAGTTTTTCCATCTTGTGAAACGTATTATTGAATATCATAACTCGGCCTTCCTGCGTTTGGGGATGAATGTTGAGTGTCATCAGTGATACATGTTAATGTTCGGTAAAGCATTTAGTGAGTCGCATGAAATTTTATAATAAAGTAAATTATAATCTTTGTTTCAATTTTTACAGCATAAGATTTATTATTCCAAAGTTAACAGCTGTTTATTGACACTATTTACAGTGTTTGTTGCTCCCTGACAATCATTAGATCTTTTCCAAAATTTATTTCCTATGGGACATCTTTGCTATTTACCTAATAGTCCAGTCAATCTAGCATAAATTTGACCCTAACCTTAAAGTAATTGCAACAGAAGATTTTTAAGTTTAAATCTTTAGCATTATACCCAAATATACAAAGAAAAAAGTCCAACAAAATCTAACTTGAGGAAGACTAAAATATCACGATTTTAAAATTCCTATGGAGATTTGCATTGAAAATGGGAGATAACTCTGCAAAAAAGGCAGAAATATCAATAAAAATTGATACAAAATTATAACTTTACCACTTCTATTCAGCAGAATGTGTTGATTCTCGATATTTTAGCCATCTTTAGAGTATAACAAACAACTCTAAAGGTGCTTTCATATCTTTTATCAAGCTACAACCTAGATTTCGTAATTCATTAGTTGACCATTTATTAAATTTTTCAACATGTCAAGGTAAAGAATCTCAAATTTAATAAAAATAATTAAGCATATATTCTTCTTTTTGTGGTTTAAAGTTTCCTTAAACAAGGTAGATGCTGAAGAAATATAATTTACAGATATAAACAATACCAAATTTTCACATTATTTTTTCAAAATGGTCACAAAGCCATAAATTTGCAATTTCATTAAGGAAAAATGCGCAAAAAAAATATGAAAATACCCATAACACTTCGGTTTTGTACATTTCATGAGCAGAAGATTATATAAAATAGTCAAATACGAACTTATAACCCCATCAAGGTATCATACTTTACATAAATTTTAAGAAAATCAACCAAAAACTGACAAAAAAAAGACTCATTTTGCAGAGTTATCTCCCCTTTCCAATGTTAATTTCCATAGGAAATTAAAAATGCTGATTTTGAGTTTTCCTCAAGTTAGATTTTATGGGACTTTTTTCTGTATATATTTGGGGCTTAATGCTATAGATTAGAGCTAGAACATTTTATGTTGCAATCATTTTGAGGTTAAAACTTAGTTTGACTGGACTATAAAAGATTCGCGACAGACGTACATGTCCGTCATATAAGTGTTATTATGGTCTTGACAGGTTTTTATTTGCATATTCATAAGAACATATATGATGCCTTTGTATGTTCATGCATGTGTCCATAATAATCCAGTTGAGAATTTGAAGGTATTTGCACAGAAATGTATCTGTGGGGAAAATGCAAAAAATGTTGATGTTTGCTCTTGAAAATTGATAATGACATACTTTTCCCATTTAATATACAGTGAATGTGAGCAAATAATTAATAGTTTATATAAATGAGCCAATAAGCCGGTATTAAACTGTATTTTGAAAAAGAAAAAAATCCAATTTTATTTGATTTTTAAAAAATAGTTCGAGATTTCAGATTCCTTATGGAAAATTTCACTTGTATTTGTACATATTTAAGTAGAAATAATATTTTATTTTTTATTATATACATCTTTAGAACAGCATTCACAGTTAATATGAAGAGAGAGAATAATTAAAGATTTATTGATTTATTGATTTAAAACTTGATATTTTATAAAGGATCCCTTGAGTTATTTCCCCTGACAATATGGCTGCTTCCATGAAAAAAGTTGCAAAATTCATAGGTATAAATTAAACCAAAAAATTAACTGTATATGTGAACTGTGTACCCATGATTATGTCAACATTACAAAATTGACCAAAATAATGCAATTACACTGTCCAGTCATTATTTTTCTTTTGTAAGTGCAGCGATATGAAATTAGATCAAAATGAAAAGCCAAAAATAATGTTTATCAGCCTAAGAATCAATTTTCAGACTGAAAGAGGGCAGATGGAAATAGGAGCATTTCCTATATTATTCACCCGCCCCCCCCCCCCCCAAATAAAAAAGAAATTGGTGGTCAAATGTCGTAGCTAATTACACCTCGATCATCCACATGGTGCAAGTGGGATTGTAAGATATTTGTAACAGTTTTCCCGAAAAATTATTTTTTTATTTCTTTAGCTATAAAAAAGTAGCTCCTGTGATAAATTTTGATCTCGGTAGAGGTACAAAGATGTCCCATTACTCAAAATGGAGCAGCTGGGGGTGATTCACAGTGGTTTGGGTTATCGTACCTAACACTAGACTCAATTTAAAAAAAAATCCTGACCTGCCCTATTTTTAGTTTTTCTCTAAAACTAGTTCTCTGTAACTAGTTGACATAGGCTCATATATTTTTTTGTGACAGGTGCACGTTGAAGATATCATGACCTATATTACACTGTTGACTGGCTTCTAATTTTTATTTCAAAAATCCGTTTTAACATATAAAGTGACATGCAATCATATTACTTGGTGTCAGTGTGCGTCTCGGGGAGTAATACTGCCTCCCACCAAAAGTAGGTCACTCTGACCTACTTATCATGCTTCATTGAATAAGGTTAAGTTTTAGGTCCGAGTTCAGTTTTCAGATACCAAGGAACCTACCCTTATATTATCATGGAAAAAAATGCTGCAAAGCTCTGCCTTTGTGACAATCCATATGTTGGTGGTGGCCATCACCATAAAAGGCTTGTTTGTGCACGAGATTTTCTGTGTGTAAACAATTAATATAAAAGGCTTGTTGTATAGCCCATGTTTCGACCAGATTTGGTTACTCATCTGTGAAGTATTTTACTATGAGAAGAAAATAGTAAACAGCATGTGCTATAAGTTACGACAAACAAAACTTTTTAGTCTAACAATTTTTAAACATTGAAAATACAACGTACTTGTGCTCAATTCAAGGCTTTTTGTGCAAATTATATTTAGAAATGTCTGAAATTTAAATATGATGAAAAATGATATATAGATTTATGTATATACATATAAAGTTAGAAGTTGAATGAAAGGTTCAGGAAAAAGATTTCTGAGATACATGAAAAGAAATACATGTACATTGTAATTGTCTTGTTTGGCTGAATATTAAATTTTATTCACATAGTTTGTAGAAAAATAAGATTATGAATAATACCTGAAATAAGTTTTTGAAATGGTTAGAAATTTTTAAAAGTTCTGTGTCAAATATTTCTCTTGATTGCCAGATCGTACAAAATAAAGATTAACATTAAAGTGCAAAGAAGTTTTAGAAAGAAATTGGCCCTGGCCATCGAGAAATTGCCAAATCCTACTTTTACGATAAATACAAGTGGCAAAAATGAACACAAAAGGTATTGGAAAATGGTTTGCCCTGAGTTATTTAATTCTTTTCTGCACGATTGAAAATTATTTCATGGGGGAAACAGATTGCACTGTCGAATATTGCCCTGAAATAGTTTTTGATCGTGCCGGAAAAAAATTAATCCAGTCATCGAATGCCTGTGCATATATGACTGCACATTGAAGCCTTATATTATGCTACTAAATAAACAAAGATAATTTTATTCGTAGTAGTGGTGTTGGACATAACTCCAAGGAAAAATATTAAACAGTCGCAGAAATAGGGAAAACAAGGCCTAGGCGATATGTTCGATCCACAAAATATGAATGTGTGATGTCAGGGGTTTGTAGGAACGAACATGGATACAAAACCCTGACTTGAAAGGATGACTTTTAATATATGTATTAATTTATTTCAAATTTAACAGAGTATACTACATTTTATTTTACTTCAAAATGTCTGTTTATCTCAGTCGACTTACGTCACGAATTCTATTTATGTTGGATGAATTCCATTAATTTGTCTACATATTTTATGTAATCGTATTCACGATCAATTCATATTTTCAGGCGTTAAATCTGGACATCACCGTTCAACATTTTATTGTTACCGTAGCCTTGCATCTGTCTTTTGTAAACTGACTTTGCCGCGTCATATCACTGAGTCCAGTTCTCAGGCACTGTGCCAACTACAATCATGTATCTTGGTATGCAGATGCATCTGGGGGAGTCTTGACTGCAAAGTAGATCACTTTGACCTACATTCCATGCTTCATCGAATTTGGTTAAATTTTAAGTCCTAGTGCAGTTCTCAGGTACTGTGCCACCTACAATCATGTAACTTGGTATGCAGATGCATCTGGGGGAGTATGATGGCATCTTACCCAAAGTAGGTCACTTTGTCCTACATTCTATGCTTCATTGAATTTGGTTAATTTTTAAATCTGAGTGCAGTTCTCAGGTACTGTGCCACCTACAATCATTTAACTTGCTATGCAAATGCATTTGGAGTCTTACTGCATCCCATCCAAAGTACGTCACTTTTACCTACATTCCATGCTTCATTGACTTCTGACTACTTTGACCTACATGTCTTGTTTCAATGACTTTGTTTAAGTTTTACGTCAGAGTGCATTTCTCAGGTACTGTGCCTTGTATACCGGTATGTAACTTGGTATACAGATGCGAACTGAGGGAGTCTGACCACATCCGACCCAAAGTAGGTTACTTTGACCTACATTTCATGCTTTATTGACTTTAAGTTTTAGGTCTGACTGCAGTTCTCAGTTCCAGTGACACTGATTTCTTTTCTTTTAACTTTTTTCTCCGTAATGACCAATTTTGTTCTTTCAGTTTAGAGGCATTGGGGAAAATGAGGCGAACTTTGTAATCCTAGGTTTCCCTATGTTTCATCTTGTAACTAGAACCACACTTATTTTTAGCTCATCAGGCCAAAGGTCAGTGTGAGCTATTACAATCACTTGGGGTCCGGTGTCTGTAACTTCTCACATTTTGATCTTTTTCTTGAGAATCATCAGAATTTTACCAAACTTATCAGAGATGTTCCTTTAAATGTCCTTCTTTGGTGCCAGAGCCTATTCTAATTTCTGATTGGCTGAACTTTGAAAAACTATCATGAACAATATAACTCATTGAGCCCAAACTTTACAAATATGTTTCTATAAAGATCCTGAACAATTGTTATTACTTTGTTAATGATCAGAAATACAAGATAATTACAACAGCTAAACATATTTTAACATATGATCCTATGGGAAAATTCATTAAAAAATCTTATCTAAAACCACTTGGCCAATAACAACTAAAACTTGGCACCAATTGTCTTTAGATGGACCTCTTTCAGAATTATGTCAGATGACCACCAAACTTAGTTTAACATGGGACCCTATAGGAAAATTCTTGTAAAAATCTTGTCTGATACAACTTTGCCAATTAGAACCAAACTATGAACCAGGGTCCTTAGATGAATGTCTGTCAAATTGTCAACCAAGATGGTCACCATAGCCGAACTTAGTTTAACATAGGACCAAATGAAATTTTTTTTGTGTGAAACCACTTGGCCAATTTGAATCGTAATGGTTGTTAAATAGTCCTCTTTCAGAATTGTGTCCATTGACACTGACTATTGAACAAGATTGCATCTACAGCCAAACATTGTGTAACATAGGACTCTGTGGGAAAATATATTTAAAAAGCTACTTGCAGCAATGATCCTTAGCTGGTTGTCTTTTGGACTTGTTTATGATGACCTGGACTGTCAACCAAGATGGCCACCAATGCCGAACTTAGTTTAACACAGGACTCTTTGGAAAAATTCATCTGAAAATCTTCTTGTCTGAAACTACTTGGCCAATTGGAACCAGACTTGGTAGCAATGGTCCTTAGATGGTCCTCTTTCAGAACTGATTGTCAACCAAGATGGCTGTCACAGCTTAGTTTAACACAGGAAAATACTTTGAAGGTCCTCTCCTTTGAAACCACTGTGCCAATTGAGACCAAATTGTGGTTGAATTGGTGATTCTCATTCAAAAGTAGTCTAGTGACCTGGCTTGCCAACCAAGATGGCCGCTATAGCCAATAAAGTTTAACATAGGACCATTGGGAAAATTTACTTACAGATCTTCTGGTCTTAAACTATGAAGCCAAATTGAACTGAACTTAGCAGCAATGGTTGTTTGGTGGGTCTGTCAACAAAATTGTGTTGACCTGAACAGCCAGGAAAGATGGCTGACATTGCCATCTCAGTTTAAGATAGAAGCCTATTGGAAAATGTTTTAAAGGTTTTTTCTCTGAAACTACTGAGCTAATGGAGATCAAACAGTTGTAGAATTCCTTTTCAAAAGTATCTATGATGACCCAGACTGCCAACCAATATGCCCGCTATAGCAATCCTTAGTTTATCACTTATAAAAGTTTTTGTCTCACACTGGTAAGTCTAAAGTCCAAACAAATGGAGATAAAACCCTCTATGTTATGTTGTTTTGTATTTTGGTATAAATTTCACCTTCTGTTAAAGCTAGTTCTGATTATGCAAACTTTGCAATCAAAGTCCAGGTAATGAAGACTCACATCATTTCTGTAATGATGTGAAAATTACAATTAACTGTTAAAGAGATGTCTTGAAGTAATTTTTAAGGTTGTGAATGAGCAGTACTTTCTATTTCAGATATTGGAGCAAATCTTACAGGTAAAAAAGATTTATATATATGCATTTGATCATTTTAGTCAATATGTAACATTGTCATTTTGAAAGTTTAAAATATTGATTTACACTGTACTTGATAGTACATTTAATGCTAATGGTTATTTGGGATTCCACAAAGTTAACTTTATGGTAAAAACACTATATCTTTTCTTTTGTTACTCAAATACATTTATTACTGAAACAACCTTCATGCAGAGAGGTTACAAATTTCTTTTCCTTCACTACTCATTTTAGGGAAACAATGTCCTTGAAACAATTCTTTTAGAATGTGATGTCTGAGTCAACAATAGGCTGAAACACAAGAGTTATTTAAGAAATAAATCTAAGTTGGTGTCCTGCAGCACATTTTATTTATCCATGCATAAAATTAAGCCTTAAAATCCAACCTTTCAATCATTTCTTAAACAGTTCTAATTTATTTTAACACCAAATCAAACTCCTTAGTTTTTTTTATAACGATTTTAGATCCAGTTTTTAGAGGAATATACCATGGATCTAAGAAGCATGAAGGTATATAAAAATAATAATATAAAATACTACTTACAAATATATTTTAAGGATATAAGGATAATGTCTGTGCAATGGTAGATTAATATTTGCATTTCTGCTTTTTCTTACCTATTGTTATTTGTAAAACATTTCGGACAATAACTCAAAAACGCTTTCACCAATTTTCATGAAACTTTGGTGAATTGATAAAATCTATTGACGTAAGCTCCCTTTCGATTTTTATAAATTTCTGATTTTATGTTTCAGAGTTATGGAATTTTTTTCATTAAAAAAGGGGAAATTTTTCACATGTTGCACTGTATCTTAAGAACTCATTGTCCGATTTACTTCAAACTTTACACAGTTGTTTGTCGTGATAGTCTAAAGGTCTTTATACTTTTGGGTGAAATTTTAATTTTCTGTTCCCGAGTGGGATGTGACTTATTCATAAAAATAATGAACAAAATCAAAGGGTCTATAGGTTAATTGGTGAACATTAATTTTCTGGTCAATGGGCATATCATGCACTCATTGTGCAGCTGTTTATTCAAAATTTGCTGATAATGCATGGGTTCTTAAATGTAGGTGATCATCAGCATGTCTGATAATATCAGGTGGAAAATTTATTGTAACAATGGTAACAGAGTGTGAACTAAATTATGACAGAAACAGGTTGTAACATATCTTAAATTTATATATTAAATATGCAGTTGTGACATCATTGGTAAAAACTGAGTGTATGACCTTATTAGTGATTAGCGAGCAAAGAGATGGGCTAAACATTCATTAGAAGACTTTTGTTATAAAACAGTAGTATTCTCTTTATTCATGATGACAAATGCAAAAAAAATAAAAAAATATGATTGACAAATGCAAAAAAATAAAAAAACTTTATGGCCCCATGGAATCTTCTACTGGAATACCCACATCTTGATCCTGAAAGAGGATTGCTGCTTTAGAAATAAGATTTGATGAAGTACTGTAAGGCTGGATTTAAGGATTGAATGTAACTTTTTTCAGTCTATGAAGAAGTATCCTCAATCAAGTGTTGCACACTAAATAACCTGCATAGTGGGATATTTTGAAGTTTGCAACATGTGCATTGAGGTTATTTTTGAATAAACTGAAAAAAAACTTACAGTCCAACCTTACAATTTTATTTCAACAGTTGTTTTGACATCTTAAACTCAGGTATTCCCCATTATAGCAGAAAAGAAAAATATAGTCTATGATTTGGTAGACAGAAAAAAGATGACCAATAAAATGATGTGTCACATTCAATATTATTTTAATTGAAAATTTTAAAGGCATCAAAGAAATAATTTTTGAGAAAAAAGAGAGGGAAACTTAATTATTTAGACAGTAATTCTGACAGTATGAATTACATTGAAATAATATAATTAGATGTATTGAGAATGTTTTCATTTTTCCTTTGTGTTTTTGTTATTTATAGTTATAATAAAACCAATTGATTTTCCAGATGACTTTAAAGATGTTCTACAGAGAGCATTTGATGTTGGGTTAGAGAAAGTAAGTAAAACATACATGAGTCCTACATAAATATTTATAGATTTAAGTTATGAGGAGGTGTATAGAAATCAGTATGTCTCTCTGTATGTCTGGACAAACTTTGTCCTATCTTCATGAAATTTCTCACAGTATTAAACCATAATCAAACTTCACAATAGGTAGGATGGTTCGAGTCCATTCATATTTTTCAGAATTGTAACCCTTTAGACCTAAAAATGTATGCATGTTATTACAAGTCCTATCAGGTGATTTGTTAAATAAACATGGAGGTTTTACATTGATATACCATCACATATGCATATTGATGGGATGTTCAGGTCTATTGATTTTTTTTTACATGTATGGCCCACTGGATTTTTGAACCTTTACTGTATTGCATCTCCTCAGACATGGTTTCTAAGAATCATATGAAAGTTTGTATATTGTTAGATCCATATAATTAGATATATTGGGACTAAGAAGTTTTGACTGTGCATGATGTTTAGTTTGAAACTCCAGTATCAAAATTGTTAGATTCTTTATGTGCAGATGCAGATGTGAATTAAATGCTTTGGTTGATTGAGTTGATCCAGATTTCTGACCCTTTGGACTTTAAATTTTGACCATGTCCCAGTATACACCTTGTCATCAAACACTGCTTGATATTTCTGGGTCCATTTAAAGCTTGTCTTGCGGAAGGTTGTTGCTCCTTATTGAATGCCACATAGCAACCCTTAGATGTAATCAGTCATTTCATTGATGCTTACTTCATATGCTTTCATATTCGTATTTGTTAAATAATTATGGAATTATGGAAGGTGGTTCATGTGCAGTTTAACAGCTTGTTTTACCTGGACTATTAAAATATGGAAATTCATGCGATTACAAAACTACGACACACTGAGTATCACAATCAATTGAAAACCTCACATTTACAAAAAGTACATCAGACACATTTTGTCTGTTAACAAAATATTTGCAATAAATATGTTTGCAAAAATTTCTTTCTTGAATTTAGATTTATTTATTTGTGTTTTCTGTGTATTGATATAAAATCTTTGTTGAATTAACATTATAGTTACATGTATTATAAGTGAATTAATAGATTTGTCCACCATTTCAAAAAATCACACAAATTTTGTATTATTATTAAGGTCTAAAGAAAATTTTGAGGTCAAAATTGTAAAAAATTATTGTTCTACATTAAATAAATTTAACTGTATCTTGTTGTGAAGAGGACTTTATGTTCAACTGTCATTATGTGTAATATCAGTCTTCTAAGTGAATCAGTGAACTATAATGTATTTACGTCGAAATGTTTTAGATTATGGTTACAGCTGGTATGCTGAAAGATGTTGCAGAAACATTAGATATCTGTAAATTTCATGGTAAGTTACTGCATAAAATTAAAATAACTTCCAGTGAAATGACTGAGATGTTTATATTTATGCCCCACCACGAATGTGGCTGGGGCATATAGATTTACCCTTGTCCGTCCGTACATCCGTACGTCCATACGTCCCGATTCAGTTAAGTTTTGCGTTTACCTCCATTTCTCAGAAACCTATGGTAATATATCAATGATATTTCACCACTACATTCCTCTTGTATAGTACAACACAGTTCAGCTACACTTGGTTTGCTATGACCTACATTTCATGCTTCAGTGCCTTTGGTTAAGTTTTGCATTTAGTTTCATTTCTCAGAAACCTATAGTAATATATCATGATATGTCACCACTACAGTCCTTTTGTATAGTACAATGCAGTTCAGCAACTTGGGTCGCTATGACCTACATTTCATGCTTCAGTGACTTTGTTTAAGTTTTGCATTTAGGTTCATTTCTCAGAAACCTATAGTAATATATCAATGATATTCAACACTACAGTCCTCTTGTATAGTACAATGCAGTTCAGCAACACCTATATTGTTTTTAGGGTGGGGCATCTGTGTCTAGTTTTTTTTACATTGAAGTTCTTTTTATGTTTGCGGAGGGGTGGCTTCGGTGTCCAAGTTGTTTAGGATGTTCTGTCATTGTTCTGACAACCATGAGGTTATATACTTGTATGAGTTTTAACCCAAATGGCAGTGAGATATGATCGATTCCAATCTTGATTGACAAGAATGGACAGGTTTCCTGATTCCCAGTCTTGATTGACAAGGATAGACAGTTTTTCTGAATCCAAATCTTGATTGCCAAGGATTGGCAGTTTTTCTGACTCCAATTCTTGATTGCCAAGGATTGGTAGTTTTTCTGACTCCAAATCTTGATTGGCAAGGATTGGTAGTTTTTCTGACTCCAAATCTTGATTGGCAGGGATTGTCAGTTTTTACTGTTATTCTCTCCATGTGCTCAGGATTACTCTACCAATAAGTACTGATTGTCACAATATATTAAACAGTGCGGAAAGTGGCATAAAACCTTGATAAACTAACCAATGAGCCAATGTATCTTAGTATTATTAGCATCGTAGTATTCCGAAATTATCTCAAAATAGTTTGTTATCCTGATATGCACCTGGGTGCCACTGGACATTAAACAACAATTTATCCAAAATAATTAATAATAAGTAAATAAATATTGTTCTTTATTTTATTTATGAATGAAATTTTTGAATAAGTGTTCATGACATTAATATTACTGGAAATAAGGTTTTTGTTGTAGAAATATTTATTTATGATTGTTATTTAAAAAAAAGGTTTTAATCTAGCTCTAACTTGTTCTGCATGTGTAGTGTGAAGAAACAAAAGTGGATAACCCCAGTTACTTATGAAAATCTTGTGGCTTTTAATTTTTTTTTATATTTCAGAATCTTTGTACACAACAGCTGGATGTCATCCAACACGATGTAAAGAGTTTGAAAAGAGTGGCAATCCAGAAAAATATTTGAGTGATTTGATACAGATTGTTAAAGATAATCAGGAGAAAATTGTAGCTGTTGGGGAGTTTGGATTAGGTAATTTTAGTTCACATTAGTTCACATTCCATGCATTGATATTTACCTTTTATATGTTTTTTTTAAAGAATTTTGGGATTTTCTGATCATTCATTTTATAAGAATAAAAAATAAAAAATTCATATAAACAAATACATGTATAATAAAAATTGAACCAGCATTTTGCATTTACGCCAAATAAAAATATATTTTTGCACCCCTAACAATAGTAATTTTGCGCCACAAATTAAATGTTACTTTAACTTGTGCCTTTTTATGGGTAAAATACAGATAAATACATGTATAAAGTATAATGAAGTACCTCTTCTGTTTGCCAGGTTTTAACCTGTTACCCCTGCTCACCACGGGGAGGTGGAAGTAGGATTTCGAGCAGGATGTATAGTTTTTGTATTAAGCCAATCTATGTACACACTTGATAAAAGTTCTTTTAGTCACTAAATCATAAAATAGTAGCACTGAGAATAAAATGACTTTCATATAAACTGGATAAAAGTTTTTTCTATTCTAAATCATAAAATACATCACATTGTTAAAACAGAATACCATAGCAATATTTACAAGTTTTAATCGCACCAAAATTTGTATGCAATGGTTATAATGTACTCGTGTTGACTAATCTCATCGCGAGTAAACTGTCCATACTTCTGCATCAAGGTAAATTTGTTTTTTCTTTATCATTTTTTCTCACAACAGCAAATATGTCTATTGCATGGATTTTGATATACATGTATGTTGTTGTCTAAAAACTGAGATAACCACTTGCCAAATTATCACATGTTTTTTCCTTATATTCAGTGCTTAAACCTACAGACTTGTTCCCTCTTTTTGTTTCGGAAAGGACAATATCCATCTTGCCACTTAACCGACTAGGATTCTACTCACTTTAAGTTTCACACTTGTTTATTTTATTTGACAAGAACTCACTACCATGAGCTTTAATTTGCATATTGAACATATATCGGGATAAAAATTTCTGATACTTACCTGCACTTGTGAAGTTATAACCTTTATTCCTTTAGGAACAAACATCACATTTTTTCAGAATAATAAATGTTTTATTTATTCTTACCTGCACTTACATGTAAAAGGCACAAATGGAATGCTATACCCCTGTGGGGCAAAAGTAACATAGGTAATTTTTAAAATCAGCACAAATGTCATATGCCCCTTTGAACTATTTACTTAAAAGGTCATTTGGTGCTTCAATAATAGTTTTGTCATAAGGTTTAAAGTTTCCTCTTTATACAAAATGGGAAAAAGCGAAAGGTTCACCTTTCAGAACAATAATTCCAGTTTTCTTTGGATAAAGTATATTTTCATTTATTTATACACTATTTTATGATTTTTTTTCCAGATTATGATAGACTACACTTTTGTCCAAAAGAAACCCAACTGAAGTAAGAACTATTAGATTGCTTTTTTATGATACATAAAGAGGAGAAAATACTTTCATGGCTGCATGACAACATAAACTGCCTATGTAAGCAAAAGCAATGCTGATCTGTCAATCAAAATGAATTTCAAATGAAATCTATCTCAGCTTCTTGATTTTGAGGAGTTAATTATTGTTATTCAAACTGTTACAATTTTCCCAGTTCAGTTCTAGTATATACCAAAAACGTATTTGAAAATCTTCTTTGAAAAATGTAATTTAAAAAATTCTGCCACTGTACACATAATACCTACACTCAAGATCTTTGGTCCACAGATACCTAATAATATAAATTTATCTGTAGTATACTTGTCTTGTGACCTTGACCTCCTTTTCATGGTCCATTGACTTCATATATATTTGTAAAATCTGTGTTCCTCAGCTGTGAAAATATCTTGTGATGTAATATTATACTGTTTATTTTTTTTAAATTGCTTTTTTTTGTTCACCAAATTTTGCCATATGTTGTAGTAGGAGTTAGTCCATTTTTAGGCCTTTAATACAATAAAAGTTTCATATTTATAGCAGTTGACATCTGCAACTTGTCCTTAACCAATTGATTGGATCGGGCAACACAAGTTTTCTCTGAAACACTCATAACCAAGTTTTTTGTTTATATTCTTTTCATAGATATTTTGAAAAACAGATGGACCTTGCTGAAGCCACAAAATTACCGTTATTTTTACACTGTCGGAATTCACATACAGATTTTATCGATATAATAAAAAGAAACAGAGACAGATTTAAAAGTGGAGTGGTAGGTAATCTTTATAGGTAGTGATGGAATTGTCAGGAAATATCAACTGAGACACAGGAACTAACAAAATCAGTTGAGTTTTGGGTAATTATGGGCATGTTATTAAGCAATGGTACCCGGTACCGGTAATTTTACCCATCTGTATTGTAACGGGTCACGGGTCTATTAAATTTGGGTCTATTACATTTGTTTGGCAGTCACGCCCTCCCCCTTCTTTATTCATTTCGAAATTACTTTGGGTCACTCAATCTAAGAATAAAATCGTATCTTTTTAATTGCAAAAGACGTTATAACAAAGGCAAAGTTTTAATCCTTGTATTGTAAACCTGTATTTTCTCATTCACTACACTTGACAAATAACGTTAGTTCCGTCGGAAATGGAGTCCCCTTCATTTGGTTTTTTTTATCGAAAGTGTCATAATTTATGAAGTTTTCACTTACCTCTGCATATTTGTCAATTATTGTTGAATGTAGTTTTAATGTAAATATATTATGATATTTAGTGGTTTTGGTAACCTGGTCAAGTTCTGGGAGACTCAACTTGTCGTTTCAAATCAGCCATATTTACTTGAGTCTCATGCCGTAAACTGGTCTATGCGACTCGTCGTAAAATAGCGTTCATACGTCAAATTGGAGTATTTTGAGTCCCTTTTTACGTCAAAATCGAGTCTTTCGAGTTTCTTAAACATATAAAAGGCCGTTTTTGTATGAGCAATGTTAGTCGTGATCGGACACCCGTGGCGAAAGGTTGCTTAGCCAAAAGCCTAAATAAAAGAGCCTCCTCTAGAGTTTTCTTTAGCTACGACTAGATTATTTTAGCTTTCTACATAGATTAATTATTTAAAGGTTAGAAATATGCACAAGATTTATTTTGTATCAATTCTTGTTTACGCTTAAAAGATACTCGAAAGAAAGTACGTAACATTCCGTTGATTGAAAATACATAGAAAATAATTTGAAGGTGTAATATTTTCACATTTGTTTAGTTGCCGCCATAGACAGAAATTCAAACATTGGAGTCTCTATTCAGAATAATTACTATAATTAACTGAAATTCGTTACTTGATTAAAGAAAGTCACTTTGAATTAAATCTTGACTTCTTAATTCGTACGTATTAACGGAATATCATTATTATTTATATAATTACGGAATATCACAAAGATGGACGCGGAGCAGCATACACATATCTAATAAAATTCAGAACTTAATACTATAATTCCAAAGTAAAATTTGTACATTCTTATAACATAAGTTACTTAGCACTTGACCAGAGTTACCCCACTAGCTTGCATATACAGTTTATTTTGGTGTATTTTATTATGTGTGTTTTGCTTAATTAAATATTGAAATGATGCACATGTATAGCATGTATGTCGCGCTGTTATAATGAAGTTATAAAATTTATCCTGTATATTAAATAGTTAAATTTTACTGGATCGATTATTTCAGCCAACTTAATATAGTTTGAATCTTATAATTCCGAGCTGATTTCCTGCCATATCTGGTTGAGGCTCACATAGTTTGTTTATATATACATGTATATAGTTGACGGAGAATACTAGCTTAGGTTTCACTTCAGAGTAACGAAAACGCTGTCAAAAGGGGCGAAAACGTTACAGTATATTGGTCTTAACTTCAATAAAATTACTTACTTACCTACTATTTCCAGTTATCAGAGTATTACAGAAAATGCATTTTAAAAGTGTTTAATGCCATGTTTACAGTTTTGTTCATTAGCTGTATGTTTTATGTCTCATAATTTAAGAAGCTTAAAATTAAATTGTAAATATCTATTGGCACTGTGTTTTCTGGTTCAGTTTGATATAATTGACAAAAATGGATATAGTGGTAAAATCTTGATACAAAATCTTTAAAATTCTAGCAAAGGAATAGTCCTGTTATTGCTGTACTTCATCTTAAAGTTGAAGTAAGGTTTTCACCACGAAGAAAACTTTTACAAATTTTTGCAACATAGCACTGGTTTGAGTGGAATTCTTTGATAATTGTATTATATATATTTATTTATTTCAATAGGTACATTCATTCACTGGTACTAAAGAAGAAGCCAAGGAGCTTATTGAACATGACTTGTATATTGGTATCAATGGATGGTAATATTTTGGTACATACAGATACTGTAATAATGATAACATAAAACTTTATCTTTATTTTCAAACTTAAAAATTTACAAAATATATGTATTTTTTTTGTGGAAATTTTTGTTTAAAACTTTTATTATATAAGTGCTTGTATGTTCATGAATTTTTATAATGAACATTTTTTTAACATGAATGATAATGAGTATGCATCAGTTAAGGAAATGCTCATTAGGCAGTAGATCTTAATTGATAAGGATTACCAGTTTACCACCCAGTTGCTCTGAAAGTGGCATAAAACTCCATTTAAACTAAACCCACTAAGTTGAAACATGGTAATACATTGTCAAGAATTCAGAGTTATAATTTGACCTTCATCAATGTACAACATCATACAGATGTAATTAATGCAGTTACTGTAAGGATGAGAGGCAGATAGTATGCCAGCCCTGTCAGAGAAATCATGGTACTATATATCACTAAAACAAACTACATATCAAAGGGATCATATGTGTACATATGAAATTTACATTTCATTGATTGATTACCATGAGCAAGATTGTTTTCTCATGTAAATTATTGTGGTATTAATGTCATGATTAATTAAATTATTTCAGCTCATTAAAAACTCAAGAGAATATAGATGCCATGTGCAGTATTCCCTCAGACAGACTGATGATTGAAACAGGTATATTAGTTAATATATTTTGCTATTACTTGTACTAAAGCTGATTTTTAGTTGAAGGAATATCCCAGATTGAGTTACATACATGTTGTATATTATTATTTGATTTGTTTGACTTGCAATTTTATTGATAACTGATTTTCAGTATAGCATGCTTCCTTGACAAAGTCCTTGATTATACTGTGTTAGGTGGCATCCATAATTGACAACATTTGTCACGAGTTTAAAAAACGGGGAGAAGGGGTTTCAAATTCAACATTTTTAGCACCATTGTAAGAAAATACATGCTAAATTCATGATGCCGATAAAGTTAAGAACAGTGTATAAAGTGACAAAAGCCCACAAACCACAAATCGAGCATGTCAACATATGCTTTTCATTGCTATAAAGAACTTCATTTGTCTAACAAAATAACTTGGTATTCATCAATTGAAAAATTATTTAGAATATTTAAAATTCATACTAATTTTAATTTATGAATCAAAGAGAATACCTATTTAATATATTGTTAAAAAATAGATAAAAAATATCTCAATGTTTGGAAAAAATCTAGTGATAATTTAAAAAATGGTAAACTTACAACTCAAGAAATTTGAATATAGGATGCATTCTGTAAGTTTTGTATATACTTTTGATAGAAATAGGTCCTTATAGGAAAATAGTCAGAAATGGCAGTGTGTAAAAATTATTCCACTCATGTTGAAGATGAAGAACATTTTTTAATTAGATGTGACAAGAATGAGAGAAAAGAAATATTCAAATTTATATCAGCAAAAGTTCCTATCTTCACAAATCTATCAGATAGACAAAGGTTATACATGTACCATATTTTAAATTGTAAAGATTCTGATATACTTAACTCTGTTGAAAATTTGTACATGATAGTATGCCATGAATATTTATTTTAAATAATCATAATTATAAGTATAACAAATGTTTTCTTTCATTTAATTGTGTTTACTTTCAATCAAGTTACTCCTTCCATGTTTTTTTGTTAATCTGTTACTTATTGCCCCTTACAGGGTCAACTTTTTGGTTAATAAATATTATCTTATAATGATGCATGCTCTGTAGTAAATAGTGGTAACTGTTCACAGTAACAATGTTAAAGAAAGTGGTACTCTTTTTGAGGAGGGGTGGGGGTTTCCAAAAACAGTGCTTTTTGTAAACTTGTGAAAAATGTTGACAATTATGTATGACCCCTTAGTTTTCTTTTTGAAAAATACACAATTAAAGACATGCAAATGTGATTATTTTTGTTTGTTAATGTTTGTCAGTTTATTGAGCATTTGATTGTGTTGTGTCATGTAGTAGCCAGTTTTTACTGGTTAAGGAAATAGAGGAATACATGTAACCACCATTCAGGAAAACTAGTAAGATATGAGTTAAACACACCTCACTGTTGATTGGGTTTGAACTTGGACTAGTAGCCAATAGTAGTTCTGATGAACCTATCTATAATGCTTTGCCACTGAAGTCCTTTTTTGTTAATATATACAGAAATATTACTACACTAACATGATACATATATTTATTTAAAGGACAAAATACACATATATTTAAATTTTGTTAGATGCACCTTGGTGTGAGGTAAAAAATACCCATGCAGGAATAAAATATGTAAAAACAACATTTCCATCTAAAAAGAAAGAAAAATGGGAGAGAGGATTTGCAGTTAAAAGCAGAAATGAACCAGCTCATATTGTGTATGTAATTCTGGTATTTAGTTTTCATGATGCAGTTTTATCAATCGTAATGAAAAGGAAATGGGTGTGGCAGTAATCTGGGCTTACATATCTTATATAGTATGTAACAATACAAAAGCAAGTGAACCACACTTATTACTTATATTGATTGAAAAAGCTCATTCCTTACCTTAGATCAAAGTGGAACCTAGCACTGACATAAGCAGTATTTGATATTTATGCGTAACTGGTACATTTATTTGTATTTGTAATTTTTAACACGATAACATAAATTTAACAGATAACAACATGGCTTGAAGATATAAGAATTCTGTAGAAATGCACATTTAGAACTGGTAGATGCAAAAATGATTTATTTCAAACCCTCTTCCAAAATGTCGAGAACAAAAATTTCACAACTCGGAAAAACAGGGAGCATACACCTCAAAATATTATATTGATTCCACACTGTGTGAGAGTCCAATATGTGATGTAGGGTTTAAAGTTCATAAGAAACTACCCCACTGGCATTGGAATAATACAAAAACAGAACTTTTATTGCTCTTCTTGAATCTTCACTGACAAGCCAAAGCTTACCCAATACACCAAGATCAAGATTGTCTGTAGCATCAATAAGCTGTACTAGCTGTCAATAAGGTCATATATATCCAATTCCAAAATTTTGCCATTTAAGACAAAATGCTTCTAACAAATTTTTGATGATGGTGAAAAAATAAAGAAAAGGATATTAATCCTTATTTGAATTTTCTGTAAGTTTACACTTTTTTAGAATAAATCTAGCATAATTATCCTTATACATATAGTAACTGTCTGAAAAGTCAGAATTCCTAATACCGCTAAGAAAGCATTTTCCCATTTTGAAGATCAGGTATTTTATTTTTCTTTTACCAGTTATTTTTATGGTTGTCAGTTATATTTTTTTTTCATTTCAGACAAGTCCTAGAAGTTATGGCTGGTGCCAGAGATGAAGATATTGAAACACTAGCAGAGACAATGTATAAAAATACAGACAAACTTTTCTTTAATGCCGAATAATATATTGAAATATTAAATTATTATTTATTTTGATGGTAATTATTTTATGCCCATGCAATACAGTGTTAGGCCAACTAAAATTAATTAGTAGATTTTCATCCAACTTTTTGAAAAAAATGGGACGGGTGGGAGGATTTTATTTTATATTTTTTATTTCATATGAAACTATTTTGTAAGGTGTTATTAATATGTAAACGTTATAAAATAGCGTACCACGATTTCTTTTCATTCACACCGCTTACTACCCTAAGAATCATGAAAACCATGTTGAATTGTTACAGGAAGTTAACTAAAAACGAAATTATTGACACGGATACCCGTAACGGAGATGAACAAAATCCGGAAATCGTAAATTTTAGAAAATAAAAAAAATCGGGGCGGCACGATTTTCGAGGGGTGGGCGGGGATGAAAATCTATCAATTAATTTTAATTGGCCTTAGGGGCCTTTAATGTTTCCTTTTTCTGTCAATTTGTGACATTTAAACATAGGTGTCACTCAGGGAATACATTAAAAAATGGCTTCTGCTAGTGGGAAACTAAAGCAGAACATTCAGAACAAAAAGGCACAAGAAGTACTCCTGTTTCTATGGAAGGTTATCCCATTTTCAGAGTCCAGTCTAATACATGTAACTGCATATGTATTAAAACTGAACAACCCTGAATAATTTGGTCATTCCAAGCAATTCTCCATGATAATGCAGAAAAATGCTCACATTTTAAGTGCCATAACTTATGTTAGCCCTGTCCAAATCATTTGAAATTAGAATATTACATGTACTTGCAACTGATGAATTTTAAATTTGACATTAAAAAAATATCATCTTGTCATTCCTGGATAACACCCCCTTGATCATGTGAAAATAACAAAATATTTGGTTTTAAGTCAAGAAATACATTAATTCCTGAATTATGAGGCTTCTTCTACAAAATGCCAGCCCTTTTACTGATATGATATTAAAGATTTTCCAAGTTTTGGAATAAATTTGGGATTATTTACAACATTACGATATCCGAATTATTCTCCTTTTTTATAAAAAAAGCTATATATTTTGGTCAATTAAGTGAGTTTCTCAAACCCTTATCACTTTAGATATAACACAATATGTATCTTCAACATGTTTCAGAACCACAAGATAAGTATGTTATCTATATATTTTCAGTTACTTTAAATAAATGTTTTCACAACTATAAATTTAAATAAATGTTGCATGTTCTGAAACTGCTTACCCGTATCTCTTATGCATGACAACTGATAATGTTAAATATTCGTTTTATTATATTTTATTTGAAAAATCCAAGAATGTGATTCGCTTTAATACATGTACATTGTGTATTACTCCATTTGTTTGTACAATTCTAGTTAATCACATACAGGTATTGCTGCAAATCCACTCTTAACTAATTTTCAATCTCTTGCATAGCCATGCTTGGTAAAACAAATTCAAAAATAATTGTATGTATCTAAATGAGGTAATACACACACATCAAATGGGAACAATTTCATAGAATAACATTCCCAAAATTTTCAAATTATTCAGCATTTTGTAAAATTGTAAAGACAGATAAGTGGGTGTGATGTTTACACATGTTGCATTTTGTTTACTGTTTTTTATCCCTGTGCTTAGGATTATGTTTTGTACGTTAGTAATGTCCAGGATAATCTCAGTAACTATTGGATGTAGATAGATGAAACCTGGGTCATTGATTGCGCTGTGTGTGGGGTCTGTGCCATGGTTTCGGAATTTGAATAGTGCCCAAGGGGCCGGGCTACAAAGAGAGCCTAAGGGTACATTATTCCTTTGTCACGCGACTTCTCTAAGGTTATTTGGAATACTGAACTAAGTTGGCTCAGTAATTGCCCTGCCAATGTAGATTGTGCCAAAGGTTTCGGTATTTGAATAGTGCCCCTGGGAGCCAAGCTACTTGGGTGGTCTAAGGGTACATTATTCCTTTGTCACACAACTCTCACGTTATTTGGAATATGGAACTGAAAGTTGGCACAGCAATTGCCTTGCCAATGTAGATTGTGCCAAATGTTTCAGAATTTGAATAGTACCCCTGGGGGCCTGGCTACACATGCAGCCTTAGGATACATTATTCCTTTGTCACGCAACTCCTCTCACGTTATATGGAATACGGAACTGAAAGTTGGCTCAGTAATTGTACCACTAATGTCGATTGTGCTCAAGGTTTTGTAATTGTTTTCAGATGCAGTTCCAACTTTGGTAAATTTAATGGAATCTCAAAGACCATTATTTTTTTAATTTTTGACAAGAAACCATGTATTTTCTGGATCACAACACAGTAACACATTGGGATCTAGATTACAAAAATATGTGATTCCAACTTGGTAAATCTCCAGAAAGTGTCTAAGACTTATTTTTGGAATTTTACTTAGCAATTATAAATTTTTTTTTTATCATATTAGCTGAAAGACTTATCAGGATTATGGAATAACTATAGCAACAGCATTTGTTTGGATTGTATGGATTTCAAAAATATGTGATTCCAATTTCGATAAATTTCCTGAAAGTGTCTAAGACTATTATTTTTGGAATTTTACTTAGCAACTATAGATTTTTTTTGGATCATATTAGCTTCAAAACTTATCAGGATCATTTGGATTTTGGTAAATTTCCCAAAAGACTCAGACTAGTTTATTTGTGATTTCTACTTGGCAACCCTATATATTTTTTGGAATCACTATACCAACAGCACTAGTTGGATTGTATAGATTTCAAAAACACAGAGTAGCACAGAGATAAGCAGTGGGGCTGCTTTGACAAGTTTTAAAAATGTTTTAGAAAAATTTAAAACCCTGAAATACAACAATAATGACTGAAATTTACAAAAATTATAATAAAGAACAAACTTTATTCCAATTATTTATTAGGTATGATATATAATATTCACATTATTCATAGAAATTTGATTGAAAAAGTATCAGATATTTACAAAATAAAATTTTGACCTCAATAACTTGTGTTATCATTAAGAATTAATATATATATAGGTGATATGAACTGAAAAGATTGTCTAAAAGCTAAATATGGTGAGGACTGTCCAACACATGAAAGTATGGAGGTTTTGGGAAAGGGACTTTCCATTTCATCCCATCATGAATAAAAAATTTTAATTCATAATCATTCTGCGTAATGATTTTGAAAAACTATTACCATTGATCTCAAGTGCCTACCAACCCCTCTATACCCTCCACTGTGGAACAGATTTGACAGAGTATTTACACTGCCAATGTCATTGTAATTTTATGTGAATATTAAGGATATGTTATCCCACATAACACTATTATTAATAGTTCTTTATCAATAGAAAAATAAACAAATAAAGTATACATTCATTAGTACTTTGATAAAACAAAATAAAGGGTGTTGCCAACCGCAGTATGATACGACCACAACACATAGACATGTAAACAATTTAAGTAAGTGTAAACACACTATTATACTTGACCCAATAAAGTTTTCAAAATTATGATATACATTACAAAGAAATATTGGACCTACCACAAAAACAAGATTAAAAACCCCAAAATTTAGAAATCCAGCCATATTGCTTTTTTGGCCCTTTTAACCCTGATATCTCAAAAACTGTAAAAGATAGAAGAAATCTTTTAAAATACGACTGGAAGTACTCATTAAGACAAACTGAAAGAAAAATGCCCATTAAATCAGATGATAAATAAAAATTTTAAGGTTTCCTGCAAAATTACTAAATAAATTTTGGCCCCATTAATCCCTTTTATCTCTGCAATGACAAAAGTAAAACAAAAATGCCTGGAGTAACTTTTATTACATTTCTTATGATGAACCATTTAATTATTTTATTTTTTTAGCTCACCTGGCCATAGGCCATGTGAGCTATTGCCATCACTTGGCGTCCGTCGTCGTCGTCGTCTGTCGTCGTCTGTAAACTTTTTCAAACGTTAACTCGTCCTAAACTACTGGACCGACTTCAACCTAACTTTGCAGAATTGTTCTTTAGGGCATCTGGAAAATTTCTATCGTTTAAAATTTTTGAAATGTCGAAAAACATGGCTGTCGTTACTATAAATAGAACATAGGGGGTAAATTGCTGTTTTTTGCTAATAACTCAAAAACCGTTACAGATATCGAAAATCTGACATGGGGTAAAATTGATCAGCATGACAAGATCTACCTACCCTGAAATTTTGAAGGAAATTCCAAAACCCATTTAGGAGTTATTGCCCTTTTTTCACATTTTTGGCTTTTTTTTTATGTTATTATTTCAAAAATCTTCTTCTCTGAAACTACTGTTCAAAATCATATGAAACTTAGTAAGATTGTTGCTTAGGGTACCCTGCATAGAACTGATGTGGGGATTTTTGATTCGTCGAAAAACATGGCCTCTGTTACTAAAAATAGAACATAGGGGTAAATTGCTGTTTTTTGCTAATTACTCAAAAACCGTTACAGATATCGAAAATCTGACATGGGGTAAATTTGATCAGCATGACAAGATCTACCTACCCTGAAATTTTGAAGGAAATTCCAAAACCCATTTAGGAGTTATTGTCCTTTTTTCGTCAAATTTTCATAATTTAACATTTTTCGTCATTTATCTCCAAAACTATTTGAGATAGAAGTGAAATGTAAATTTGAAAAATGTTTGCCATGTTGAGATCTACATACCCTGAAATTTTAAAGGAAATCCCAAAACCCATTTAGGAGTTATTGCCCTTTTTTGTCAAATTTTTAAAATTTTAACATTTTTGCATTTATCTCCAAAACTATTTGAGATAGAAGTGAAATGTAAATTGAAAAATGTTTGCCATGTTGAGATCTAGCTACCCTGAAATTTTGAAGGGAATCCCAAATTCTATTTAGGAGTTATTGGTTTGTGTAATTTGAGGTCGGGTTCTGTTACATTTATTTAAGGTTCACCCTTATTCCTGGTCAATTTTGTCAACTTCCTGCCAGGACTACCACCATCAGGGAACATATTTTAACATTAAACCTTATGAAAAATAAATCTTGAACAAATTTTCCCTGAACAATTGAACCAATTGCAACAAACTTGGTCAAATAGTTGATTAATTGTCCAATGAAAACCAGACTCCAGGTGAGCGATACAGGCTCTGGTGAGCCTCTTGTTTTTTATCAAAATCGGATAAGAAATAAAAAAGTTTCAAAAAATAAGTTTTGTCCCTTTTTTGTCTCTAAAATGGCAAGAAATGGTGAAAAATGGATCTTAAGAAGTTTTTCCATTTTCATCAAGTAACATTAAAAACCAAAAATCATTATACATGTATCAGATAAAAAGTTACACCAAAATTATCTAAATACCCTTAATGACCCCCTGAAAAAAAAACAGGAGGGACCATTTCCAAAAAACAATCCCAACCTGTATTTTTTATGCATGAACATTGTGGTAAAATATTATAAGGATACGTTAAATAGAACAAAAGTAAATGAGTGGAAACCTACCTGTCTACGGATGCGGCTGACGAAGATGACAGGCTCATACTAAAAAAAAGTCTGCAAATATTTGCAGTCGTATAAAAACAGACCATCAAAATTATCTCAATAGATAGAAAAATAAAACACCATTACTTTGTATATATACATAGAAACACAATTTTATGAAAATAATTATTATCAAATCAGTGTAATAATAGAAATGCACTTTTCTTGTAACAACAAGCAACTGTACATTGTAAAACAACAAGCATCTGTACATAGTAAAACTATGGAAGCTCAATCTTGACTGGCCCATAATTCATTATTCTGTTACTTAATGGAGTGGCCCATAATTCATTATTCTGTTACTATGGTGTAACTCAAATTTCTTGTTATATCTCAAGTTTTTTATCTTAAAATTCTTGAAATGACTAAATAAGTCACTCGCTGTACAAGGTTTTACCACATCTTCCCTTCAATATCTTAATATATTTTGTAGTTTTCAAGTTGAATCTGTATAAAATGAATTTAAACCTATTATCTTTTCTCCATTTGGTATTAGATAAATATATGTACAAAAGCCAACAGTACTGTGAATAATTTTAAAGTATCATAACATGTATTAATTGCTGTCTAAAGAAACTGAAAAAAAAAATAAGTAAATGACACCAAAACCCATTACCATAAATTGGGATATTTTTGCTGTGGTTATGTTTTGGTTTAGTTGGCACTTGTTGCCAATCAGCCAAAATTAAACAAACCAAAATACAAATAATCAAAAAATAAACTTCCAAAATATTTCAGATTCTAGTTCATGTAGTTATATGTAAAAATCATTAACTATGATTATAGTTGCAATATTTTGATTAATTTTAATAAATTACTGTAATCATATCTGTAAAAACAAAGGAATGATTTTATTTTATCAGTTGTCAATCATGACAGCTTGAAGTGACAACATTATTAGCATTTAATCATGCAGATCAGAAAATCTTACCATAATTTTATTTATTTAATTTTTATTTATTGTTTAAATTTTTTCTGAGAGTGCCAAAATTAATCACAGTACTGACACAAAGTGCCAAATTTTAACACACCAAAATTTAATGATCATGTTTTTAGCAAAAACTGCCAAAATATCACTACACCAAAATATCCCCATTTACGGTAAGTTAATCATACTTTTTTCAGGTTCTTTCATTGTACCTTGAGTGCATCAGAACTCCTATCAATCTTACTTTTCAACAATCCTCTAGGTGTCTGAAGGATTATTTCAAGACAAAAAGCAACGAGAGGAAAGAATGTCCATGTTCTCGAAATAATTCAACTTTACCTTACACTACATACTATGAATTAATAAATCTTATTGGTATACATTTTTGAAACCAACAAAATATATTCCAAAATAAAATTTCCATCTCAATAACTTGTGCTATAATTTGATAATAAACTTTGTTTCGACTTTACTGTTTCAAGAATACCAAATTTCGAGGTTTTGAAATTTTCTAACACAAATTTGTTGTTCGAACTTGCACACAAAAACCATAAAAATTGAGAATCCAAATTATCCTCTACTATGGAAAAGTTAGTATCACTTTGTAAATAAAATCCTTTATTTCACAGACGTTTAGGCCGAAGCCTTCTTCAGAGTCTCTAACTTTTTTTTCTTGCATGGAGTCAATAATGTCTAAAAATGTAATAAAAGATGTTATTGACTCCGTGCAAGAAAGTCATCATGCAGTCAGATAAGAAAAGTTAGGGAATCTGAAGATGGCTTTGGCCGAAACGTCGATGAAATAAAGGATTTTATTTACAAAGTCATAAAAATTGATATCCAACAAAATATGATGATCCCACAGTAAATGAACACACAATTTTCCACTTTTAATTTACACATGACTTTGTCCATTTGATCTGGACTCAATTGGAGAAAATCACTGAACATTTTGAAATATGCATATCTATTCTGTTGAATCAAAACTCTTTTAAAAGTCTTTTTTTCGAAAAAATAGAGAATTATATAAAATATGGAATGTACAAAAATTTAAATCTTAATAAAAATTGTTTTTGGAATGTGGGAATGTAAAACTTTGGAAGTTAAAAATATTCTTAAAAAAATGTATTATTTACATGTGAATTACAAAAATGTTATGTTATTAGCATAAACATTTATTTGATCTATACTACAATACTATTTTATATTAAAAAAGATCTAATATTTCAAATTGCCATAAAAATAGAAATTGAACAATATTTCTCATATTACTTATATTACTTGAAAAACTGAAAAAAAAATCTGTACATTATTTACAAAAGAAAAAAATACCCATACAAGTTAAAATAATTGCACTGCCATTCAAGCTTTCAGTAATTTTTGGTTTGTTTCTGCCTATTTGCTAGTTCAGTGCACTTTTAGAAATATTGTTGTGTCCTGTATTCATAGAAAGGAATCTAGACATTCTAGTGAAAATGGGCAAACTTTAGTAGGAATACCTTAAATTCTTGTTTATTATGAAAGATTTAGACATAATCCCTCTCTAAACTTTAATGAATAAAAGTTATGTTGAACAACTAAACCTCCTTCAGAATCTTAGAAATCAAACAAAATTCAGGTATTGGAACCATAAATGATCATGTGATTGTTCCAAATGTCATGAAACGAATGTTTTGTATAACATGATGGCAATGACCTCAGTAACTAGACATCAAGGAGATGGAATCCATCTCTGTGTGCCCTGCTGTAGATAAATTGTGGTCAAAACTTTGTATGGATAAACTGAAGTTAAGCTTAGTAATAAAGCACTTGAAGAAATAACCAATTCCAGTTATGTACTGAGAGTGATCTTATTCAATGTATTTTTAGTTAGTTATATTTGGACATTTTATTGCACTGCTGGATATAGAGCGGGATGACCTTTACCCATCTTTGGTCGAACTTTTTCATACCTTGACTTTTGACATAGAGATCTGGACATTAATCGACACACACCTTCTGATGGTGATGCATAACCATCATAACTGAACTCCAAACCGTTCTCAAGTTATATAGCAGACACAATCTTTACCAAAGAACATGGGGTTCCAACATTTGACCTGTTATTGACCTTGACCTTTGACCTACAGAGTTGCCCATACATTGTGGCACACCTTGTAGTGCTAGTGAATATCCATGCCAAGTATAAACTTTCAAATCAAAGGTTCTCAAGATATAGAGCAGACATGATTCGTTACAGACGGATGGACAGACTGATCACTATAGGGCGACTGCTCTAATTATAGGCAAACTTCAGCAACACAATATACCTAACTTATTTTCAAAGACGCAACTTACTGTTCTAATGTGACACATAAATTTTCTAAACTGGGCCTGACTGTCTTGGCAGAAACAAATGATTGTGTTATACAGAAAACATAGTATATTAAGAATGATAATAATCCACTTCAGCATAGGATCAAATATTTGGGTTATGTGTGTTATAGTGTTTTAGTTTTTGCAGGCAGGTAAAGCAGGAAGCTAAATAAATTACATAACAACCATTATCAAACACAATGCAATGGAAACAAATGTTACCATCTTAAGTGGAAATTCTTTTGGTCTACTCTTAAAAAAAATCTATTATTATACACATTTAGTATAATCAGGGATGACTTTGCTCACTGGGATAAAAGCAGAAATGATTTACTGGAAGCAAAATTACCGTGTTGTATACTAAGAAAATTTAATTGAAAAATCTAAACTGTGAAAGTGGAATTCTGTTAAAAAAACGGAATAAAATCATCCCTTTATTATATTGTTTGAATTATAGGAAAGGAAAAAATTATCTGTATAATTAAAGCAAAGGCCAGACAAAGGAAGTTTCTAATGCTTATCTAAATATTAGACCCTGTTAATGTAAAAACATACCAATAAGTTTCATTCATATATCCGTAACCATTAAGTGCTGATTGAGATTTTTTCGTAATTTAATCTGGTTCCTTCTTTTTGCCAAATCTCAAGGCTTTAAATGAGGAAACTGATCTCACACAACATACACTAAACAACCATAAAAACTCAAACTGTCATTAAAGAATTAATTTACAATAAAAACATTTTACACAAGAAAAGAGGAGGTGGGATTGATCTGGATATTCTGAAATATTAGAATTTGAGCTATATAAACCAAGTTTTTATATTTGGTGGGATTTAAAGAAACTTAAAAATATACATGAAATGCATACATAACTACAGTTCATGTGGACAAATACTGATAATGAAATATATTATCCATGTAATAATATAAAGGTATTTTACAATATACATAAATATGAAATTTTAAAATTTTCTCCCAAGTTTATAACTTGTTTACTGGTAAATACCTGTATATTTCAGAACTCCCAGTAAAGGATAATTTCTGATGACTTTAAATCAAAATCACCGACTCATTTCAATTTATATTCAGCAAAGAAGCCACACAAATGTGATGAACATAAAATCATATGCAGTCAATTCGTTTTAATAATAAAACTTAAAATTGGAATGTGTTTTTTTTAAAAAGTGAAACAGTATTAAACAAAATACATGTAGTAACAACAAATTTAGATTGTCAAAATTTGTATCATAAGCAATATAATTTATAATCTACCGCTACATGTAGAAGGTCCATACCCATTTTTGGCAAATTATGCAGTTTATTAAATTCTGCAATATTTTTTAAATTCTGTATATGATTTGCTACAATGCTGAATTCATAGGTCTGGTCAATCATAAATTGACTGACATCACTCTGTATAGAGTATAGATCTTTTACCCTTCTCTGTCTGTTTGTTCAAGGGTTACAATATTTCAATAATATTTATTCATAGTTAAATTTTAATACGCTTGCAAAGGTAAAACATGTAGAAAATGAGAGAAAAAATATAATCTATTATAAAAATGTTCAGCACTGATTTACATGTAATTATTGCATAGACCAAAAATCTTTCACAACCCTAAATATAATATAAAATCTATTAAAATACATTTGTTCATTCATTTAATATTATCACAAATGAAAAAAAAATCTCATGAAAAAGTCTCCTTCTTGATGTCTCTGCAAAGCACAGATACATGACACTGTTGATCCCTTGAATATTATATTAATTACCAAAAACATTTGTAAATTTCAATGATTTGGGTTAATTCAATACAATTATAATGACCTTTGTTACTGATATGATGGTTACTTTTAAATGATAACAAAGAGACTGGATTAATCACAGTTAGCTTCTCTGTACGCCCCTTCAGCCGTTACAAAGTAATTATCAAAAAAGTCATGTAGAAAGGCAAAGGTTGGTCGTGTCTCTGCATTCTTCTTCCAACATTGTAGCATGATGTCATAATATGGGTCAGGACATTGTATAGGTCCATTTGTTGGCTTGGCCATTCTTACTCCAGATTCTACTTTACTAAGGACATCATGTCCTGTCATTCCTACAAACATTTAACAAAACAATAAATTTGTCACAAATTCATATAAAAAAGAAATTAATTTTTCTTCTGAATTAAGAAAAACATCTGTTGTCAAATTGACAAAAGTTCTATGGAAATGGTGAACTGTCAAAAGGGGCATAAAACGACTTTAATGTACAAAATACACAAGCCAAACAAAAAATCATAAAAAAAACAACGAAAGTTAAAAGTAAAAATTGCCCAACTTTTTTACCAATATGACCTAGAAGGATGAAAAAATAAAAGGTGTTGACTCTTGGAAACCCAGAGCTCGTGAGAATGTAGAATGTAAAATGAAAAATTGAAATAATGCTGTAAGACCTGTTTCGTTATAAAAAAAACAAAACTCTGAGGTTGGTACCATAAATTTGATAACTGTATAAATATTTAACAAAATTGAAATTACCTTTTCCTTTGTCTTTTGACCGATGATCATAGATTTTTACCACAAAAAAGGCAAAACCAGGGATAAATCCAATATCTATGTTTTAAGCTGTGGGCATTGATTGTACCAACCTTGGCTTCATCTCAGGCTGCAAAGAAGTGCACCCGGGTGGTACAATTTCAATGCCAACGGCTATAAACATAGAAAACTGATACTGTTTAACTTTGTAATAAATTTTCGGTCAAGAATTTATTGTTTCGAATTTTCAACAAAACAATAGTACCTTTCTTTGTCAACCCAATTTATCTGTATCAACTGTAGGAATAAAACATTGCAAAGAATTAAACTTTAATCACTTTAAATTGTCATCTAAAGTTGTCCAGAACAGGTAACTTCATAGGATGTTATGACTTACCTGGGTATGGAACACGACCGAATGTAATTAATTCATATAATAAAACACCAAATGACCAGACGTCTGATTTTATACTAAACTTCCTATCAAAAGCTGCTTCTGGTGCTGTCCACTTTATTGGGAACTTAGTATCTGAAAAATAAAACATTTTCTTTCAATTTAATTTTTTCCACTTGTAATGAAAGTATAATTATTTTGCATTCATTTCAACAAAGGAAACAGAAATTTGGGAAATAATTAAGTCTACAGCAATTCCATCTACAACATAAATGTGACCAATTTATCACTTATTTAAAAAACATTCTGTAAAACAAGTCACTTTAATATACATGTAATACAAGTTGTAACTTTTTAAAACAAAAAGCTGTCTGACTGACACTATCAATATTTAGAGACAATCACCCTACCACAATACATAGACATACTAGTAGCTGGATGTTTTTTGTTGGAATATCCAGATAAACACTGTGAAAAGACTAAATTATTTTACTGTATACATATTCCTAAATAAAGGAAAATTGCATATACCATACTGAAAGAACATTGTCAGCCGTAATTTCTACCGTGATGATATCGATATCATCACCCCTTAAAATGAGATTGGTTACATGACCAGAAAAAAATGTGATACAGATTTTGCCATGTATTTTCTCTATATATCATGATTACTAATCATTTAGTGCTAAAGTACCAAATTTCAATATAGAATATTATGTCAAGCTTTTTTTTCAATTTTACATATAGGGTATATATTATGCTTCAATCAATTTTATGATGAAATGGTATCACATAGGAAAATGATAAACATAAAAAAAATTAAAAAAAACCTAGAACACTAAGGAAATGTAAATTTATTTCAGTTCAAACAAATATTTACTGACTAAAAGTGTAATCTTATGATATTTTACTGTAAAACTGTAAAATAAAATCTCCGAAGACTGACCATTTACAATATTTAGATTATCTTACGTTCATGTGCTTCATATATGTCTTCTTGTATAAGTCTGGCAAGACCAAAATCTGCTACTTTAACTTCATTTCTTTCTCCAACTAAGATATTTGCAGCTCTCAGATCTCTGTGTACAAAGTTTTCTGTTTCTAAATAGGCCATACCTTCTGCAATCTATAAATAACATTAATGTGGACACATATACAATAATGACTCTCAGATCTCTGTGTGCAAAGTTTTCTGTTTCTAAATAGGCCATACCTTCTGCAATCTATAAATAACATCAATGTGGACACATATACAATAATGACTCTCAGATCTCTGTGTACAAAGTTTTCTGTTTCTAAATAGGCCATACCTTCTGCAATCTATAAATAACATCAATGTGGACACATATACAATAATGACTCTTATCAGATAAGACTGAAGCAGAGAAACATTTGGAATTTTAGGTGTACAACATTGTAGAAAATGCACTGAGGATAAAGGAAATTCACCTTGCAGGAGATATACATGTATGAACAGAAAATTCAGAAATTCCTCTCACATTGTTGATCCTATAAGATTTTCAAGAATAAATACATGTAATACTGTCTCAATTTTTCAGTATTTCTCCCAAAAATATACTTTATATAGCAATGATGTCAGTGTCCTTACATATTATTCAAATGACAAACTAATAAAACAGCATCACAGGATTTGAAAATTTTATCAAATGTACTGGCATGGGATATGAATAACTAGGAAATCTTATTTGGGTGATAAATTTGCCTGCTTGTAAATGCTAAAACTGTGAACCATCAGTTGTCAAACACGAATAAATCAAACTCCTTTTTAACTCCTTCACTAGAAGTTACATGTACATTCATTTGAACCTTACTTACAATCACAAACTAGTTAAACTATTTTTTATGGGTCTCTAGGATGTTTGACAGGCCTATTTTTAAAGTTCTACTATGATTTAAGGATAAGATTCTGTATCTACAATAATTTACCTGGGCAGCCATCTCTACTAGAATTGGAAGTTTGATTGATTTCCCTTCATCCTTTCTTAGATAATCTAACAAAGCACCATTTATCATTAATTCTGTTATAATCCATATTGGTTCATTAACAGTACACACAGCCAATAACTGGACCAATCTACGATGTCTAAGCTTATGCATAAGTTTGGCCTCCGACAAGAAATCTTCTGCACTCATAGCACCTTGCTTTAAAGTTTTAACAGCAACATCTACTGTATTTCTCCATTTACCTGCACATAAAATTAAGAGATGAAGTGGTATTTAAAGAAAAAGTCTTGTGGTTGAAAATTTACAAGAAATTATCTAAGTTTCAGACCTCATCCCCGCTCCTTTGGTAATTTTTTTCAATGGATTTACACAGGTCACAAAAATGATCCAAACAATGACAAGAAAAGCAAAAATCTGTGGAACTCGTGCAAACTTACAATGAGGTGCAAGATTTTCTCCATCATAAAGGTCTCAATGTGACTTTAACATGAAGAACAGCAGTTAAATTGCTATTCCTGTGCTTGAACTGATGTCGAGAATCTATCAACATATCCTTTTTCAGCTATTCCATATACAGGTTTGTCACAGCAACAATGTTTAAGAAATAATTTATTGGTGATTCTATCGATTCATGGTTTATAAATTTTTGAAACATGAAATCTATAAAGGAATGCACATCGCAAAAAAAAGTTTTAGTATAAAATTAATTAAAATTCTATAAATAAAATTACCTGCATGGACATCACCAAAACAACCACTTCCTAGTTTCTTCATCAGTTTGACTGATTCTCTGGTGACTTCCAGTTCTCGGAACTGGACAACAGGTGGGAGTTTAGGACATGCCACAGTAAGCTGACAACATAAGCCATCTCCAACACCTTAAAAATAAAGTATATTTCTTATCCTCAGTATTGACAGGATACTAATCATTAGCAGACGAACTACCTATCATTCACCCAAATGTTCTGAAATATTTATCTTGTGAAAAATATGCAAAAATTTAGCATAAATGAGCATAATTTATTGGAAATACACAAACTATGGAATCCATAAAAACCATTGATCTCAATAGTGTTATGACACTTTGATAGGTCCTGCCAGGCCTAAAACAGAACACTCTGTTACTTTGAGAAGTATTTCAACAGTTTGAGGACTCCAGGAAAATTCTTCCAATACCTGATTTTATTGTGTTGAATTTGAGTCCCAGAATAATATAGAACACCCCCATTTTCTTCATTAGGTTGTATCAGTGTAAAAAATACAAAGAAAATCCCCAAGGATAATTACCATGACTGTGATAGTACCATTTCCAGAAAGTCTGGGAAATATCATCCTATGTCTAATTCAGAACACCCAATTACCTTGATAGTGTTGTATTAGTTTGAGAAGTCCAGGAAAAGTCCTCCTAGGACTGATATAGAACCCTCCATTATCCATCTTCCTAATTCTGTAATGTTTTACACAAGCATCATTCATCTTGGCATCATGGTCTCGTATAGACAACACATAAGACTGTTTATCTATAATATATAATTCATATAAAGTCAGAGAGTTTTCAGTGTGACAATGAGAAAACTTCTACCAAGTTATGATTATGACAATAAAGGGAGATAATTCTTAATTTGCTGATGATTTTTCTATGGCAAATGAATAATTAATCCCCTGTTGTAATATGTTTATTTATAGGTTTTTAGCTTACTATAATATTTTTTTTCTGACATATAAACTATCACCTTTGAGCCATTAATGACCTGAAATTAAGAATTTAACCATTTCAATTGCTGTTTATTCCATAAAAGGCATTTTTTACATACAGCAAAAACAGTTGGATCAATATTTACCCATTTTAGCACTGTTTAGTTTCTGTGAAAACCATGCATGTTAAAAGATAAATTTAAAGAGAAACATAATCCTCAAGAAAAGTGTATTCTTCATCATTCCTGGAGCCAAATTTTGAAACACAAACATTGTTAACAATAATGGTATTAACTATATCATGTATACAAAATTAGACACTCAAGATCTGACCCTGTGATTCTCACCTAGCAACCCACCTACCTCATATTAAGTTAACATATCCATATGGTAATGAAATTTTTACTGATTGATTGTCAATGTATTTGTGTTTTTTGACTAGTATGGATTATTTCAACTTTACAGATCTTCAACGTAATTTTTGTCATATGACAAGCCAGAAAGAAGGAACTGTTCATAGTCAGTTGTGAGACTGGGACCAAATATTTAAAATTTATATAAAAGTCCTTCCATAGACATTTAAAACCAATTTTCAGTATAGTTACAACTGAGATGAGTGTTTACCCAAACACAAAGAAGATGATGAAGATCCTTTCAAAGATGCTTCTAAATTATCAGCTCATTTGGCCATGTATTATCACAAAAGAATTTTGAAATTTGACCAATCAGAAATATGAACTGTTCATGGCAGCTATGTTGGTCATTTAACCTTGACAAAAAAAACCAAACTATGGTTCTCCAATAGATGCCTCATACCAAGTGTTGGTACAGTTAAGTGGTTTCAGGGGAGATTTTAAAATTTGTCCAACAAAAATTAAGACTTTTTTGTCACAGGTACAATGTATATTAGAAGTCTGACTTGGGCAAAATATGCAAATATTTTAATGGTACATCCATAAATTTTCATGCATTTAACTCCAGGGCTTCAGAGAGATCAAATGTAACAAGCTTACAGAAGGATGGACCAATGACATACTTCAAAGGATGACAATAACTCATATGGCCTTACAGGGAAGATAAATTAAAATGGTTTCAAGATTAAAGTAAGTCAACTGGAGAAAATAGTATATCCAACTGTGGAATTTTTAATAAAATTGATAAAAATGGTAAGTATGTAGTGGTTACAAGAAGAATAAAAAGGAATTTTAAGAAAAAGAAAATTCAAATATTTGAATTCATAATTACATGTTGTTCTTTTGTTTTTTGTTTCAGCAAATGCTGCAATAGAAAAACAATTTCTTTTATAAAATATTTCTTTGGCAAATTTTTACACCTGCATTTGTACCAAAATCCTCACTGCAATATTTTTTGGTCAAAGAACACTTCAATGAACATGCTTCATTTGCAAGTGATATGTATATTATACTACTAACCTGCTGATTCTCTAACGAGAAATGTTCCTTGTGGATTTCCTGGTAATAACAACTGTTTGTCAGCCTCTTTTCTCTCCACATTGTACCACCAACTGATCAAATATATATAGTGATTCTTCATCAAATACAATCATAGAAATGGATACAAGTTTACAGAAAAAACTTGTTTCCATAAAAATATTTTTATTTAAAAGTTTTGTCTGATTTTTTAAATTCATTTTTATAAGCTATAAAATAATATGTAAACTATCATGTTTATATTTGTATCAATCTTTCCCACGCTTTTTAGAATAGTTATGAAATAAATAATTTTGTATTTCAGTTTATTTTAAATGCAACAGCAAAGCAACAGGACTACAAATGTAGAATCTAAAATATTGTGGTTAACTCTTGAAAACTTTGTCTATTTTCTTTCAATGTATTAAAGTTTTAATATAAAATTTGACAGTTCCTAGTTAAAAAATTGGCATTACGAACAAATGACAGTTTCTATTTTATAACTTTTGCATTACAAACAAAAGAAGAATATTTGAATAAATTTGTGTCTTACTCTTGTGCCTGTGGAGAATCATCATCCTTTGAGACATAATTACTTGGAATATAACCTTGCTGTCCGGTAGTCAGATGTCGGGCCATCCACCAGTCACAATTTGTGCTGTAATAGAATATTAGCTACTATCAACAAATCTTCAGGCAAGCAAATAATTACAGTGACTCTGACATTAACATATGAACATAATTTTACAATTTAAAAATGGAAATTTAATTATAAATAGTGTATAACTGACTGGATTTATCATCAGACATAAACCAGTTACAATGTATTAATTTGTCTTTATATAGCAGATGTAATAAACTCTAGTTTGCTGACCAATGAAATACTTTCTTGTTTTTTTTTAATCAATTGACCATATAAATACATTTTACCAATTTAGAAATGTAACTAATGTAGACACATGTACAACCATATCATTCATATTTTGTAATAATCCATATACAAATCAACATATAATCTTTACTGTTTGAATCCTCCGAGCATTAATTAAATACACCTCAAATAATTGTTTTGCAAGCCATCTCAAAGTACTCTTTGAAAAAACATTCTTGAAACAATAAAATTCAACTGATCAACATGTAAAGGTTAATACCTGGCTTCATCCACTTCAAGTCTGTCACCTTTCTTGAATGACAAATCGTCATCATTGATAGCATCAAAATCATACAATGCTCTCATAACCATGCCACCTAAAAATATAAACCAAAATTTTGTCATGTAAAATATTAAGTGTGAACATTAATGTAACTAGAATGGAACTCTGGTCAATTGAAATAAAATACCTTGATCACCATAGTAATTACAAAGTAGGGTTGTAGAGTTCCTTCAAATATATGTATCTCATTCTGTAACTCAGTAGTTTTTGGTAGCTCCTTTGATGTTCAACTGTACAAACATGCATTATAATATTCCATCACTATATATGTTATTCAGTTATACCAGTCCAGAAAATTTCTTTTTTCATACAAGCATTAAGCATTTACTGTTTCCTTATATTTAACATTCCTTTAAAACATGAAAAGTACTTATTTAGCATCCAGTTAATAGGGCAAAGTGATATATTGTAAACCCGGTTAAACACTTGTAATTTATCAAAGGATAATAGTTACATACACTGTATCTAACACCTAAGTATAAATCTATAATCTTCTTTTTGTTATTTTTTCAGTCTGTCAATTCTTCCAAAAAAACTGACATGGAAAATAACACCCTTTTATCACCCCTATTTTTCATTTCTATTAGGTACGGTACCTAACATTGTTCTAGTGTTGAAAAAAGGTATAGTGCCAAAGCCATTAAGAAAAGGCACTACATTTCCCAGAGAGAACACTTTGGGACAATAGTTCCTTTATAACAAGTAAAAATGTCCAAAAATTAAGTTAACTGACTTATAGCAAGGCATACATGTATGCCTTGCTTTATGTCAATTAACTTAATTTTTGTAGTCCTTTTCAGAATAACCAATCCAAACTTACTGGATTTATATATTCTGAATTATACATTTACATAGAAAACAACACTTTCATATTTTCCCTAAAAAAAATCAATTTTAATACAGATTTTCCGTATCAGATAAGATAAATCAATAATGTCATGTATCCTGTAAAGTTTTTCAATCACATGTAATACATTTTTTCTTTATACATTTTTTTGTACATGTACTTGAGGACCCCAAGATGCAATAATTCTTTTCTTACCAAATATCCATCTGCATGATAAAAATAAAGAAATCTTTTCAAGCTCCCTAAATCATATTCTTAAACAGTTATACAAATCATTATCTTACATTTAAACTTCCTGGTAGTGTACTTCTGATAATATCTAATTTTACATAAATTTACAAAAATTCTCACAAACTATCTATTACTACATGTAATTCTGTATCTACACAATTTACATACTAGAGCCAGATGGTGGCGGAGGTAGAGGTCGTACAGGACTTGTAGCACCCATACTGATGTTAACATCTTGTGGTGATACTGCCTGGCCGTTAACTGCTGCTACCGATGGGAGCCTGTTGGCCCCACCATGTTCCTGTTTTCCCAAACAGCCTCCCATCTTACATAAATACCATGTTCCAGCTTCTGAAAAACCAAATAAAATGACTGGAAACAACTAAAATACTGACTCCCTCTTGTTAGCAAATCTTTCAGCTTTGCTGTTTACTTTTATAGTGATAGCATAAATATATATGGTTTATAGGAAAATTTCCATTTTGCATGCATTATGACACAAAACACGTTTTTTGTAACAAGTGATTTAATAATAAATTGGATTTCTATATGTATGTACTATATATTAAACTTACACTTGTATTATTGCTAGGATATACAGATACATTTTTTGTTTTGTATGCCTACGTATTGAATAATCATTTACAATGTAATAGTTGGTTCATCTATGCACTTTCAATTTTTTTTTTCAATTATTATTTTGTTAATACTGGTATGTAAGAAATTCTATGATACCAATTTTGCTGCACAAGATTTTCACAATAAGGAAATGACCTTTATCTGTACAAAAACAACAAATCTGCCATGAATTTGTACTAAAATTAAAGGATGAGTGACACAATAACTGCAGCTGCATTATATTTTTAGCATAATTCATACATCAGAAAAGATCATTGATTAGAGAAACTTTCCTTTGACTCACATTGGCAGAATATACATGTACATGTATTGGACCAAGGACTGACTTCTATAGTAAAATTATTTGGGAAAGCAACACCCTAAGCATGTTAAAGGCCCTCCTGCAGATGCTGAAAAAAGAGTACAATGTACACTAAAATGAAGTGGAGAGGGACTAACATAAGTTAATATAACTTGTGTCCCAATCCACTATAAATAAATAAGTTTAAACTAACAAAATATCAACAATAGGTTCTTCTAGCACATACAGGCTGAATGCCAAAGCAACTTAGAAAATTTTCTGAAAAAAAAACGTAAAAATCCTGATTTTACTAATTATACCTGAAATCAAGCTCTATCCTAAATCAAAAGCATTTTTGGTAACATATAATACATATAAGACTTTTATCATACCTCAGTATATACAACCTATGTTAGTAAATTTTGAATAAAATAACTTCTTTAAACAGTACCAATCACAACTGAATACAGTTAAACTTCATTAGTTTGAACACAGTCTGAACATCACCGATGGCTCGAACCAAAGGCATTTTAAAAGTCCTATCAATTTCCCCATTTAAGCACCAGATTTTCAAACACCAATTTCCATCATATATATTTATATCAATTGTACAGTGTTTAATTACAGTCAAAACAAACTTTTTCCTGATAACAGATGCGAATGTTCAATTGTCAAAACATATGGGCATTAAAACTGCACTGTAGGCAAGTTAATTGTCTGTAAAATGTCATTTTAATAAAAAAAATATCAAGGAAAAAATATTGGAGCTACATTTTCCACTCACATTTAGCTGGATAGCTTGTGCTTTTATTAAACAAGCACCTCTGACACAGTCAACTGGGGATGTGTTGCATCTAGTGGTGTCCTAATGATTAAGATCGAAAATCATTTGATTGTAAGGGAAGTTCAAGCACTCAATTAGAAATCCATATAATCGATTATTCTACTTTTGCTTCAACTACATGGGAAATGATGTCATCAGATAGAGTTATAGTTTCGTATTTAAGTAACAATTTTCACCAAAAGTCAATAATGTGTATTAGTGTTTCCCAACTTATAAGGCCTAAAAAAAATATAGTTGTGTTTAGGGTAACCCGACCCTACCTAATTTTTAGTGCCTACCCTAAATTTTTTATAACCTTTCTTCAACAAGCACTGTTAAAGTCAAGGTGACTCCAGTATAAAACCTAACTAAAAAAATTAATGTAAAAAAAAAATTTCCCTACCTACCCTACATGTGTACCTAACTTTTTTCAGTGTGTTACCCTAAACACATGTATTTTTTTATTTGGCCTAAATAATATTTCGTATTCTCATTCACAATTTTTAGATAATTTGATTTATAAACACAACTGCATCTAAGCATGCTGTTAAGACTTCTATGTCAGAGGACAAATGGCAAGTAAATGAGTTGAACCATTCATTTTTCTTTCCAATTATAATCGATCATTAGTTATTTATAGCTAACTGATGATTGATTATGAGATTTTTTCCCATCACTTGTTGCATCCCCCCACAACCTTCATTGTCAAATTCTTTTTTTTCCACTTTATAAAAGAGATAAATGAATTATCACAATATTATAGCATAAATTGAGTGTAAAATTTTCGACAATCGACACAGTACATCAGGCATATGAGAGAAGGTTTGCAAATCAATGATTCCAATATTGCTCACATCCCTGCGCAATAACATCCTCAATTTAACTTGCTATTTCCATACGACTGGCATACATCAATAAATTAGTTTCGCCTTTACTGTCTGCGTTAATTTTTTGCACCAGCGATCATCTACGTTTCATAAATCTGAGATTTATGTTAGATTTCAGCTTAATCAATTACCTGGGATGGAGGTCCAACGACAGATATATTCCGAATATAATAAACAATCAAATTGCTGGAAAGCAGTGGTGGAAAGATTGCAACTGTACTTATGTATAATTTCAAATTGAATTTTATCACAGATTTGTTCTCTGTTATGTGAGATTAATTACAGTGAGTGTATTCCTTTTTTCCCTAAAATATTGAGGGTTTTTTTTCAAAATTGATGTACATTCCGTTGTATGGAAACCAGGACATCATTTTTAGTAAGAGTTCAATGTGTATTAAGGCTTAGCTTTTAGCAACAGTCAAGTTTTATTGTCAATATTCGAAATCTAAGTGGAGGTGTTTGAATGTGACTGAAGTGTGAAATTCAGGTGAAGGTCTCAGAGAGCCATGTACCCACCGAGGACTATCTATAGACCAAATACAGTTGGTCTATGTACTGAAATTGCTGAGAAATGGGCATTATCCCAAAACATGAAACATATCACTCAAGCATGAAATTGCAGTCAATGTCAAAAGGTAGTTCAGGGCTCACCACACTTGAAAATAACAGGGAGACTCAGAGTCTCCCTCCTGAGTCTCCCTCAGGGTAGCAACAGGGAGACTGTTTTTTTCCCTCCAATTCGTCGCCTGTTGAGTAAATACCTGTTATTTTGTGTCTTATAGTGTATACTATACATTCCTTTATTGTGTTTTATCCTGTACTGTTTGAGATTTTATCTACATTTACTCCATGTCCTTCCATTTTAGTCATAATCTGAGATTTTGTCTCATGTACATTTAATCAATATCCTTTGTCAGATTGTGAGTTTGTCTTATGTATACTGAACCGCAAAAGAAACGTCGCTTTTTCAAAATGTTAGCAAAATTCAAAATAAATATTAATTAATGATTTTTATATAATCAGTATTACGATTACATCACCAGGTAAGATTAAATTACCTGTGAATTAAATTTTCGGTTGAATAATTTTCAGTTGATATCGTAGAGCGACCGTACCTAAAACCGCTCGTGGGACACACTTGGCGGTAATTTTTCTTAAATCTTAAATGTTCGTGAAATTCATGCTCCTTTATGGGTATAAAAGGCCGGAGAAAATTAAAGAGTGTTAGTATCAGTGTTGACACAGAAGCTATGCCACGTCTGACTCCACAACAGAGAGAACAGGCCATTGGTCGATTGGATGCTGGACAATCTGCCAGAGTTATTGCCAACGACTTCAACTGTGCTGTTGGAACAATTGAACGTCTACGGACACGGTACAATGCAACAAACAGCACAAATGACCGTCCACGGAGTGCTAGACCCCAAGTCACTACCCCTAGACAGAACAGAGGCATTGTTCGTCACCATTTGATGAATCGGTTCACCCCAGCTGCCGAAACTGCCTGAAACACTGTTGGAACACATGGACGACCCATAAGTGATGATACGGTTCGTCGGCGATTAGCTGCTAGAAACATGAGATGTCGCCGTCCAGCAAGAGGACCTATTCTTACTCCTCGACACCGTCAAGCTCGTCTTCAGTGGGCCACACAGCGACAGAATTGGCGAAATCGACAATGGCGTAACATCATCTTCTCTGATGAAAGCCGTTACTGCATTTCAACAGCCGATGGCAGAACCAGAGTGTGGAGAAGACGCGGGGAACGTTACGAAGACAGCTGCATTCTGGAAACAGACGCGTGGGGAGGACCTAGCATCATGGTATGGGGTGGAATTGGCCTTAACGTTAAACTTGGTCCAGTCATCTTTCAGAACCTTGGCCCAGGCAGAGGAAATGGCGTAACAGCTGCCCGTTACATCGACCAAGTCTTGACACCCCATGTTCAGTCCCATTTCGCACGTCATCAAAACAAGACTTTCCAACAGGACAATGCACGTGCGCATACCGCAAGAGCCACAAGAGACTTCCTACAGCAGAATAACATTAATGTTATGGATTGGCCGGCTTTGAGTCCAGATTTAAACCCTATTGAACATTTATGGGACGAAGTTCAAAGACGGTTGAATAATGAGCAGCCAAGTCCGACAACTGCAGCTGAACTTTCACAAGCGTTTCAGAGGCACGTATTCTGATGGCGTTTATTAATCGGCTCATCAACTCCATGTACCGAAGATGTGCCGCAGTAATTGGTGCAGGTGGAGGACATACACGTTATTAACGGACGTGGGAGCACAGCATTGAAAACATGTGACGTTGCGACAATTGTGACATTTTTGTGAACATTGTAACAAAAAGACTGTAAATCATTCATTAAATTTTGTAAAAATTAATTTAAAATATATAAATGTCACTTTGAAATAAATGTATGTGAACATGTCATTTTGTGCGACGTTTCTTTTGCGGTTCAGTATACATTTGATTTGTATACTTAGAGATGTTTAATACTTTTTTACTATTTTTGCAGGTTTCCTCTACAGGCATGATGATATCTTGTAATAAACTGATTAATTTATATTTGAAATGAATAAAACTCAATTTCTGATTTTCATATTTTATTTATTTGATTTTTCAATCCAACATAACAGATATAATAAATATATGACTAAACAGGGTTCTCACTAAGAATTTTTCATGATGAGTCCCAGTCCCAGGACTCATCACCACTTCTTTAACGTACATTGCTGCATGATTTTGACCATGGTAGGCCTATTGTACTATTGTTAAAATGTAATTAAAATCATACTGACGAATATAATTTGAAATAAAAATAAATGAAATTATGCAGTGGTGCTCCGAACTTGGAAGAAAATTTCTGTTACATATATGAGCAAAAATATTTGTACCTTTTGACACAACTTATTTATTATTGCCATTTTATTTTGTAATATTATTTATCTATAATCTTTACTATTATTTTTCCTCAAAAATACTCTTAAAATCCTCCCATTCACCTTGCTTGAACACCTTAATAATCAATACATGTATTGACAAAATTTCAAATTGGTGCATAGATATGTCAAAATCCGCTAAATTTATTTTTAAATAAGGTCTACATATTGTTACCGGTCGGTAAAAAACACTGTGACCAATGGAAAATCACGAGAATTCTGATTGCCGCCATTTTCTAGCTTACTTTTTGTTGTTTCTTTCCCCTTCCCCTTTGATCTCCAAGAAAAAATGGCGGCTCGAGATTTTTAATGAAAATAACGGTCTTCAAACGCAGCTGATTACATAGTTGTTTGGAGGCACCTTACTTAAAAACACAGGGCGACTCATTTGTCGCTCTGGAGCCGATGACAGGGAGACATTGGCGAGCATTAGGAGACTTAATTGCCCTAATCGCCCAGTTTGGGTCTAGGTATTATAGTTGATAAGAAATGTATTTACATGTAACCATGAAAATGTGACAAAGTCACTCATATGTGAAATTTAGGTCAAGATCCAGAGGAAAGTGTCAGGCTGACATGTGCCCACTAAGAAAAAAAACTATCTATTGACCAGATATGGTGGGCTTAGGTATTGCCGTAGCTAAGAAATTGACTTACCATGAAAATGTGACACAGGTCACTCAACCATGATATTGAGGTCAAGGTTAAAAGGTAGGTGTCAGACTGACATGTACCCACCAAAAATGTGTGAGTCTTCCAAGGCCTGTGGACGTCAACTTTTACAAAAGATATTAAAATTTTCTAAAAATGAAATATATATGCACATCTTCGCACATAGAAAGTTTCATCAAAATGCTTTGAGCGGTTATGGAGTAGTTGAGGATAGAAGTTTTGACCTCTCCCCACTTTTTTTAAAAAATGTCAATTTTTACAATTTTTTTTAAAAATTTTTCTAAAAATGAAATATATATGCACACCTGTGCATTAAGGTTAATGCACAGAAAAAGTTTCATCAAATTCCTTTGAGCGGTTTACGAGTAGTTGAGGATAGAAGAAAAGTGTGACGACGCAAGAGAACAGATAGCGATCCCTACGTTCTGCAGGCGACACAAAAACTATCTATTGACCAAATATGGTGGGTCAAAGTATTATAGTTGCTTAGTCCATGATAGTGTGAAAAAGTCACTAAAGCATAAAATTGACATAAAAGTCCCAAGCCAGGTGTCAGACTGTCATGCATGTACCCATTAAGAAATATCTATAGACCAAATATGGTAGGCCTAGATATTACAGTTGCTGAGAAATGGATTTAACCACGAAACTTAAATGCAGATTTTACATTTATGTTTATGAAGTCAGTGAACCATGAATACAAGGTCATGGTCACCAGACAAGTATATTGCGGCAAACATTATACGATAAGGTACTTGTATCTGTTGACCAAAAATCGTAATTGTAGACATTATGTGTGCAAAGTAATTAAAGTTTTTAAAAACAGCCGCCTGAAAGTAATACCTATATCTCGCTTTCACGACTTTTCGTCGCAGGCGTGACAAAAATTGTATTCAACAAAACATTTTTTTATTTCGAAAAAAATATAATTGAGAGTAATTGTTGATTCCTGCTACAGTTTGTCTTGAACATTGTACAGAATGTAAACAAACAAAATAAAGTCAAACTAGCAAATCCTACAGGACAAATGAACGTACGAATAAATAAATATCATCCACACTAAATTCGCAACAGAAATTAAAGAAAACCACCACAAGGATATGACAACCATTCAACCTTTCTTGTCACCAACACTTTCTGTTATTAAATCATAATTTCACTTCGCATGACATAAAAGTAATTTACATTAAAGGTGTCTGTGCTTTTATTAGGCTTAAATATAATTATTATACACCTTATGACCTGTCAACAATATCCAAAGTTCAATATCGAGGTCATTCACCAATGACAATCAATCAGGCATTTTGCACACCTTTCTGCTTTCAAATTAAAAAAATCCATTACAAGGTATGTATCGGATGATCTAACAGTTCACAATCATAAACTTGAGAAGATTAGAAATGCCTTGGTAGATTTAACTCGGTAAAACTTGAAGATTTCCACATTGTTACGATTGTTTGCACATGTAGTTTAGTAAATAATCGATTGAGCATGTGCGAATCTTTGTAGTTAAATATGAACAAGAGGCTCCCAGGAGCCTGAATCGCTCACCTGGTCTTTAAGGTATAAAGGTCTCTCTTTTTAGCAATTACCCATTTAAAGGCCCATTTGTCAACTTCCATCCAATGGAGTGTCTTTTAAAGTTCAACGAGTTGAAGGTTTAAGCAAGCAGCATCTTTTGCTATTTTCATTAATTAGTTTTCATTCTAAAGCCAAAAACATGAAAAACGCTATTTTTTACCTTCAAAGGGCGATAACCCCTAAAATGATCATCTGACAATGTCAAACTTACAGAGACTTTTGTAGAGGTAAATGAGCTCAACGTTTTAGCAACAGCTTTTCCCTATTTGTAAGTTTTTTACTATAACATTTCAAGAAACTAAATGGAAAACTGTGAAATAAAGGTAAAATAGAATAACCAAATTAAAAAAACAAATGTTTTATTTCCATAAAGTAAGATATACATGACATACATGTATATACATTTTTTTTGTAATTGTGTACTTACATTGTACATGTATCAAAAATTGTTTCATTGAGATATATTTTTTCATGTTTGAAAATAATTGTGCAAATGAAAAGGTTATTGAAAGTAGAGTGGAAAAACATCATATACATTATATATGCAATCTGAATCAGTCAAGGTAAAGAAAAGATTGTTGGTTTAATATTCTTAACCCGATTGGGTCAGCTTTTGGCTGCCTTGTCAATAAATTTTATTGCCATTTTAATAAATAATAATTAAAATATGGCCAGCTGTGTCTTTATAGATACATTTTGTAAGTTTTGTAACTAGTAATTTGAAACTAATATTTTAAATAATATTTATGGAAGTAAAATTGATTCTGGACAATTGTGGCAAAGGACAATAATAAATAAGCACGATGTAAATGGACAATTGTGGCAAAGGACAATAATCATGATATAAACAAGAGTGAAAAGTTTACCTGATTTTGCAGGAAATGACATGGAAGTGAAAAAAAAAATGCTAAAACCTTGAGTATGGTCCCTCACTCGGCACCAAAGCTCACGAGTACATCAATGAAAAAATAATTATTGTGAATTGAATGTTGATGAAATATTCAAAACATTAAACAGAATTTCAATAAAAATAATTTCAAGTAGCAATAAAATATAAATAAACAACATCCTGATTAAAAATGCTAAACTTGAACATATGTGAAAATCTGAAAAAAATTAAATTTCCAAGGGCAATAACTCTAATATAGGTTGTCTGATTGACCTGAAAATTGGCACAGTGATAGATCTTAATTAACTGAACAACTTTTATTCTTACATTGATTATTTATCTCCTTTCACAATAATTGCACAAAAAGGGAAAATCTGCAAACAAAATTGACATTTTCAAGGGCAGTAACTCTAACATGGTATGTCTGATTGACCTGAAATTTTGAACATTCATAGATCTTTATTAACTGAGCAACTTTTGTTCTTACATTGATTATCTATCTCTTCTCATTTTCATAATAATAGCCTTGAAAAACGAAATATTGCCAAATTTGACATTTAAAGGGCAACAACTCCTACATCAGTTGTAAGATCGTAACAAAAATTTGCACACTGGTAGATCTCATCGTGCTGAACATTTTGACCCTATGTCAAAATTTTGATATCTGCTTTCGTTTTCAAGTTATTTGCAGAAAACTACTGATGGACCCCTATGTTCTATTTATAGTAACGACAGCCATGTTTTTCAACATTTCAAAAATTTTAAACGATAGAAATTTTCCAGATGCCCTAAAGAACAATTCTGCAAAGTTAGGTTGAAGTCGGTCCAGTAGTTTAGGACGAGTTAACGTTTGAAAAAGTTTACAGACGACGACGACGACGACGGACGCCAAGTGATGGCAATAGCTCACATGGCCTATGGCCAGGTGAGCTAAAAAGGAATAAAAATTTCATCTTTCGGGGAGACTTTCATAGACTGATTTAAAAGTATTTAAACTTGAATTTATTTTATTCATTTAATTAATTCATTCTACGTTGTTGTATGAATTATGCTATAATATTTGGATATTGGGTTTAATTCTTTTATAAACTGTTGAAAAAAATAGCAAAATTTTGACAATGAGGTCGTGGAGTGTTGAAGTGAGAAAGGCTGTGTGCAACACACTAAATCCATTCCACAGCCGTCAATGTAATCCCTTTTGTGATTCTGTGTCCTATGCTATTTTTCTGACTTGGCCGCACTCAGTGGGCGGCTGAGTCAGAAAAATAGCTCCGGACACAGAATCCAAAAAGGGATTAGTGCCAGTGGCAGTGAAGTGACCCCCTCAAAAAATCATAGGTTTTACCTAACTATTTTTGCTATCACCGATTGTGAAAGTTTAGGGTCAAGAAAACATTGGAAAAGTGCATATATATCTTCTATATAATAAAATTCTAAAAAAAATGTGATGAACTGTTGAATGATGTCAACCAAAGTTTTGATAATACAGTACAGTAGTACTACTATAGTAGCAGTTGAAACTAAACATTTTATTTGTGGATCATTACTATATATTTACTCTACAAAAATAAAAGTTAAATTTTACGGATCTTACATACTTGAATATAACGATTAAAGAAGCCAAATATTGGGGAAAACCGAACAACTATTCAGGAAAAACTTCGCCATAAAACCAGGAAGTCTCTTGCCGGAAGGTAAATAGCCAAAATCTCGTTATTTCTCGCGTACTCACCTGAGGGACCATCTCAAAGATTTATGAAATTTTCTTGGTTGCAAAATCTAATAATTTTGCGCAAAAAAGTAAATCCTTAAATAACTGCGAAAACCAGTGGTGTAGCTAACATTGTGTTGATGTGGAAACACAAAATGGACCGCAATTAAAAAAATCCGAACCATTTTATAAGAAAGTTCCAAAAAGATTTGTAACTGGAATGTAACCAGTTTATAAAAAAGTCTCAAAATGATTTGTAACCAGTTTATAAAATAAAGACAAAAAATTGTAACTGGTATGTAACCATCTTAAAGAACCCCTTTTCACATTTTGACATGTCTTTTGGATAATCTGCTTCGATGCTTTAATTTGTTAGTATATTGTCACCATTTTTTAACTGGTTACAAAACAAGTATATTAAAACTGACGTGGACTAATTTCTTGCCATTTATGATATATATTGCTTTGGTATCGCATTTTGCGTGTAAGTGGGGTTGCCAAGTGAAATGTCAATAGCATCTCCTTAATTAGACTCCTTTCGCGGACACAATAGAAAAATTGTTTATTAATTTAATTTAAACAATATTTATTCAGAAGAAAACTGAATTGGATTCCAAGGGCGGCAGACAAAGCACATTTAAACCCTCTCCGTGTTACAAGGTACAATAAAAGATAGTCTGAATAATAATATTTAACACTAGTTATATAAATAACCAGAGGCTTCTAGGAGCCTGTATCGCTCACTTGATAGTGCATTGCCTATAACATATAGCGACCAGTTCCCAGAGGGTTAAAAGTTCGGCTCTGTTAGCCACCTTGGTTGATAGTTTTGGCCAACGGACACAATTCTGAAAGAGGACCATCTATAAGGACCATTGTTGCTAAGTTTGGTTCCAACCTGTCGGTAGTTTCAGACAAGAAGATTTTTAAATAAATTTTCCATAGGGTCAAATGTTAAACTATGTTCGGCTTGGCGGCCATCTCGGTTGACAGTCCAGGTCATCCGACACAATTCTGAAAGAGGACAATCTAAGGACCATTCCTGCCAAGTCTTGTTATAATTGGCTCAGTTGTTTCAGACAAGAAGATTATTTAATGAATTTTCCCATAGGGTTATATGTTAAACTTAGTTCAGCTGTGGTGGCCATCTTTGTTGACATTCTGGGAAAAAGGACCACATATGAACCATTTCTGTCATGTTTGAGTCCAATTGGCCAAATGGTTTCAGACAAGAAGATTTATTAATAAATTTTCCCATGAACTATGTTCGGCTGTGACGGCCATCTTGGTTGATCGTCCGGTTCATCGGACACAATTCTGTAAGAGACCATCTAAGGACTAATGCTGCTAAGTTTGGCCCCGGTTGCAATTGGCTCAGTAATTTCAGACAAGAAGATTTTTAAATGAATTTCCCATAGGGTCCTATGTTAACCTTAGTTCGGCTGTGGCTGTCATTTTGGTTGATCGTCCGGTTCATCGGACAAAATTCTGAAAGAGGACCATGTAAGGACCATTGCTGCTAAGTTTGGTTGCCATTGGCTCAGTAGTTTCAGACAAGAAGATTTTCAAATGAATTTCCCATAGGGTACAATGTTAAACTAAGTTCGGCTTTGGTGACCATCGTGGTTGATCGCCCGGTTCATCTGACACAATTCTGAAAGAGGACCATCTAAGGACCATTGCTGCTAATTTTGGTTGTCATTATTGGCTCAGTAGTTTCAGACAAGAAGATTTTTAAATGAATTTCCCAAAGGGTCCTATGTTTAACTAAGATTGTCTGTGGCGGCCATCTTGGTCGGAGGTCGGAGCCATCAGACACACTTTTGAAAGAGGACCACCTTTTGGTTCTAATTGAGCAAGTAGTTTCAGACAAGAAGATTTTTATGTGAATTTCACATAAGATCCTATGTTAAACTAAGCTCCGCTGTGGCGGCCATCTTGGTCAGATGACGGGACCATCGAACACATTTTTGGAAGGGGACTACTCAAGGATCATTTTAGCAAAATTTGGCTGGGATTGGCATAGTAGCTTCAGAGGAGAAAATTAAAATAAATTTTGACCCCCCTTTTTCTATTTTTATCTTGGCCGCCATCTTGGTCGAAGGTCGGGAACACTGGACACAATTTGTGAAGGGGAACACCCAAGGACAATTCCACCAAAATTTGGTCCCAATTGACCAAGTGGTTTCTGAGGAGAAGATTAATATGTGAATTTTGGACGACAGACAACGGACGACGGACGCCAAGTGATGACAATAGCTCACATGGCCCTTCGGCTCAGGTGAGCTAATAATAAAAACAAGAAAAGTAGTATGCCCCCAGCCCGCACTTGATAATTATGGACAAAGTTTTTTGTTAGGAGTGATTATTAAAAATTGAAGTGTATCTGTAAGACACAAATGATGCCCCGCCTGACCATAAGAAATTATAAACAATGCAGCTAAGTACGAAAAAATGATAAGTCCATCTACCTGTCATGTCGGAATATTTGAAGAAAATCAAAATATTGTGGACACGCACACCTCTATTATGGGTATAAACATCCAACAAAATATTAAGGCTGTAGCTCCAAACTGTAGGAGGAGTTAGCCGGACAACCCATGTCCCCTTTATGCAGCTTGTACGAAACTACATGTACTGTGAGCAAAGCTCACAAAGGATACCCTCCGCTTTGAAGTCCAATTATCTCCCTTGTGTGATATCGGAAAGCAAAGATTTTTCTTCATGCACATCTTTGGATGATGTACTTCCTTTCTGTAAAGTTTCGTTGAAATCCATTGAGCGGTCTAGGAGGAGTTGCGCTTACGAGGTTCATATATAATGTATAAGCCAAAAACAAAAAAGAATTCCAATTATATCCCTTGTGTGATATCGGAAAGCAAAGATTTTTCTTCATGCACATCTTTGGATGATGTACTTCCTTTCTGTAAAGTTTCGTTGAAATCCATTGAGCGGTATAGGAGGAGTTGCGCTTACAAGATATATGGACAGACGGACAGACAGACAGGTGATTCCTATATACCCCCTGAAACTTTGTTTGCGGGGGGTATAAAAATGACTAAGTCCACCTACCTGTCATTTTGAGAATATATGAAAAAAATCAAAATCTTGTGGACACGCACACCTCCATTATGGGTATAATCATCCTACAACATATTAAAGCTTTTTAGCTCCAAAACTGTAGGAGTTAGCCGGACAAACCATGTTCCCTTTATGCAGCTAGTACGAAAAAAAATGACTAAGTCCAACTACCTGTCATTTTGAGAATATTTGAAAAAAAAATCCTGTGAGTGGATTTTCCCGCCATTTTTCTTTATTTGTTTACGAAAGTGACGTCAGTCACGTGCTAGGACCCGGATGTGTGGTTTGCGCGCATGCGCAACCGGAAGTGATGTGTTGATGTGTTTCCCGCAATTTGTTTTCGGAAGTGACGTCAGTCACTAGCAAGGACCCGGATATGTCGTCTGCGCATGCGTGACCGGAACCGAAAATACCTGGAAGTGATTTGTGCGCACGCACAACCGGAAGTAGTGTGTTTCCCCTATTTCCCCATTATTTGTTTACGGCAGTGACGTCAGTCACGTGGTGGGACCGGATGTGCAATGCTTGACCAGAATTCGGATTGGATTCTCGGTCGTCTCTGGGTCTTTCATAGGTCTGTATAAGGTAAGGGTCTCGCATCGAGTTTTTAGGGTCTGATACTCTCACTGTTATGTCCAAGTCCGAGAGTATACGAAGTACAGAGGTACTGTTGGATTATCTCTCCCTTTTCCCGCACTTTTCACCACGGGTGATGTTTTCCGTTCATTCAAGGGAGAAACAAAGGTAGGATTGGATTATGTCCCCTTACCTCCAGCTGATGTTGTCACCATTTGGTCAATGGAGGGGTGTCCTTAGCAACCGTCTTAGCAACGGCGGTCCATTTCATTGCTCTATCAAGCACTAAGTTTCTCTTTCTTGCTTCATGCCGCTCTTCACTGCTCGTCGCTGTTCATCGCTACTCATGACTATACTCACGAGCTCATTTCGGTTTTTTGGTGCTACTTGTCGCTGTTTTCCGCAGCTGCTGCTGCTCCTGCTGCTTGTTGCTGTTCATCATCGCTGCTCTTCTCTTGCTCATCGCTGTTTTTCTCTGGCTCTTTGCTGTTCATCGCTAATCATGACTATACTTGCGTGCTCATTTCGTTTTTATGGTGCTACTTGACGCTGTTTTTGCTGCTGTTGCTGCTCCTGCTGCTTGTTGCTGTTCGTCATCGCTGCTCTATTCTAGCTCATCGCTGTTTTTCTCTTGCTCTTTGCTGTTCATCGCTACTCATGACTATACTTACGTGCTCATTTCGGTTTTTTGGTGCTACTTGTCGCTGTTTTCGGTGCTTTTGCTGCTCCTGTTGCTTGTTGTTGTTCGTCATTCCGTTCTTCTCTTGCTCATCGCAAGCAACAGGAGCAGCAACAGCACCGAAAACAGCGACAAGTAGCACAAAAAAAACCGAAATGAGCACTAACCACTTCCGTGCATTTCCGGTTCCGATCACGTGACTGCCACTTCCGGTGACGTCACTCCCGGCTCCTCCTCAAATCATAACTATTCGTCGCGGGGGAATAAAAAACATTCTCTATAGTGTAAGGTATTACAGGAAAAGTTGGACTGGTCAACATTTCTAATGGTATTTTCATTAAGTATTACGAAGAAACTTGAAAATTATTCTATAAAATTATAAAAGTAGTTCGAACATTACTGAGTTATTGACATACAATCATTATCATGGCGGTACATTCCTTTAAGGAGGATACTTTACTTTAAACATATTTTATTGTCATAAATATAGACATATGGATAAGACACAAGTTGCAAGAACTTATTAAGTCTTCTCCAACATACATACAAAACATTACATGTGACAATACCTTATACAATAATCAATACATCAAAAGTATAGATATAAATGTAACATTGCGAGATGTGAGAAAAAAGAAAAAGAAAAGAAAACACAAAATATTATGCAGGGGGTTTGTCGTCCGTGTCGTGTCTTTCATGTCATTCTTGGATCAAATCAATTATAAACAAATCTTTTTGTATCAATAATATATCTTTGAACATTTGAAAAGCCTACAGTTTCGATCAAAATCTAAATGAGCGTTACCATACAACATGTCTTTAACAGTAGGTTCAATACCAAGTGCTAATATATCATCAATTAAACGAATTCTTTGTGCTCTATGTATACTACAGTGTAAAAAGTAATGTACAACAGATTCAGTTTCGTTACCAGATTCACAATGACAAATTAAATTACACCTGAAAAGGTCTGCACTGAGACCACTACATCTATGACGTAATCTCATGTGTAAAATATTGGCTTTACGGTCACCAATTGTATAATAAATATGAGACTTTTTTGGCAAAGGATACTTTGATTTACGTCTATATATAAGGCGGATGAGGGAGCTGCCTCCTCCAACTTTGGAGCCAAAATACAATTACATAAATAAATAGAAAATATTTAGTACTATGCATCTAGTGTAAGGAAACCTTGACGGTAGTCATTACAAAAGACATCGTCAGTGCACCGTAAGATGGTTCGCTTTAAATTAACTTATAACTTTAACACTTTAATATGAAATTCCTATTAAATACTAAAAATACAAGACATCCAGGTATTTTTCGATTTAAAGAATATTTTGCTTTATTTTCATTATTATTTGTTAGAAGTGAAGAATCCCAGTAAATCTATAAATGTCTCAGAATAAAGGGTTATGCACCAAGACTTCAATGCTCAGCATGATCTGGGGACCGGTGATTACAATAAATAAATAAATAAATAATCTTTATGTAAAGAGGATTGCCTCATTAGCATAAACTAATCTTCCTGAGGGTCCTCAAAATATGAAATATACAAACATTAACATGTATACAAACGAAAATTATCATACAATAAAATAATAATAAATTCTATTTACTTAAAAATAATTCAAAATATTTCTGTTTGAAGATTGAAAAAGATGTACAGATTACTGCCTCCTCCATGACAAGGGATAATGTACGGCCATGATTATTAATATCTATATTCATTCCGTTCCATTTTGAATTTACTAAGTGTGTTACATTATATCATTAATATCTTCCTCATCTGTGAATTATATTCCATAATTACCTAAAGAAACAAGTCATACTTACTATTTGAACCAAGGATTTAATGGCCTCAATACCCTCTCATTTCAGATGAGAACCATAAAGAACTACCTTTTAACATTTCATCTTAGTAATCTGCAACCCAATGAACAAGACAATGTTGTATACCATATAATTTAAATTTGTGAAGTAATCTAAATGTTTATCAACATTTCAACCTTCCTGATCATTCCATCCTATCAATGAAAGTCCGTATATTAGAAAAAATATACCACCCTACTAATAATCCAAACCTCAGCACACCCCTTCGCAGACAAACAGAATAATTTTGGATTAAGGAATTGGGTACCGCTATGCCATATGGTTGCAATGATAAAATTGACAGCATTGGGAATCTTTCAAGCCCAAAATGCAGCGAAATCAATGTGATGAATATTTTCAATGTAACTCCACGCCGTAAACGCAGTCATGGTCATCGACATTACACATCGCCTATTGACCATGATGTCTCCTTAAATGCGTTATTGCCGTACATGCAAAAACCTTTAGGACTACATCACATTCGAACTAAACTATATTCTATTCCTTTGTGTAAGCTTAGCTCACTCCACAAAAAAGCAATGGAGCAACAAATCAAGAATTTTAATTCAGCTGAATACAAACTCGCTGCTGTGGTATCGGATATTGCTTCTCACAGATTATTCAAACCAGTTCGCATCCATAACGACGAATCTCACCAAAGGTCGTTCCTCAAAGTTAACTTTGTTAATAAAGGCTTGGATGCCATAAATCTCAGCAATATCCTTCACCACAAAACAGTAAAATCTAAAATTCCTCCATATTTCAAAGACCAAACTGTTCCACTTATTTCTTATTCTTATACAAAACCCATTGCAACCATTATTTTCAATTACAAACGGGCATTCCGGGACCTTAATTCCGATGACCTCAAGTCTAAACCCCCTGAGTGCTCCTGTTCGACAACTCCATTCAATTATAGTTCTGTGGGTCATGTTATCACTGGAGATCTCAATCTTGTTGATACTCAAAAGCTAAAAAATATGCTAGCTAAAGGCCCCAAATACCGAGAATCTCAGCCAATTAATTGGAAATATAATTTCAAATTACTTATGGATTCTGTTGAGAACTATGCCAGAAAATGGACTTCAAAGGAACAGGAGCCTGCTGACACACTTTCAGAGTGGGTGAAGGCTATTACGTCAATGATACAAATCCGAATTAAAAACCTCCAAGGGTCTATGAGCACTAAAGCTAAATCCATCTTTAAAGACCCTAAGGTTGTTGAAAACTTGACTCGCCTCCATGACAAATATGTAGTTGTCCCAGCTGACAAAGCCCACAATAACATCGTTTTTGTTTGCAAGAACTATTATTTTGAGTGTCTTCGAAACGAATTGGGAATAGATAACACTGCGGGTAATCCAACTTAAACACCGACCACACTCACTAAGCAGGAAGTCCTTGATAACCACAAGACCGTTCTTCATTCTTTTGGCATTTCTACAAAGGATGAAGAAATGGACCTTCCCGCTCTTTTTGGATTCTTAAACTACATAAGAATCCATTTAAACAAAGGTACATTGCTGGGTCAGCTAATTGCTCCACAAAACCTCTTTCAAAGATTTTAACATTCATATTGACATGTATTAAAGAGGGCCTTCAGAATTACTGTGAAACATCATATTCCACCAGTGGCGTCAATCAGATGTGGATTCTTAAAAACTCCAAAAATTTACTTCAATATCTAAAATCAAAATCTTTGGCTACATGCAACAGCATAAAAACATTCGACTTCTCTACACTCTACACTACCATACCACATTCTCAATTAAAAGATCGCTTAAAGCAACTAGTTCATCAATGTTTTTTCAAGAAAAATGGGATACGCAGGTATAAATTTCTTGTTCTAGGTAGAGAAAAGGCTTATTTCGTGAAGAACCACTCTGATTTTGACAAAAAGTATTCTGAAGATGAAATTACAGACATGTTAGATTTTCTCATAGACAACATATTCGTTGAATTTGGCGGTCTAATTTTTCAACAAACAATCGGCATTCCAATTTAGAACCAGCTATGCGTCTCTCCTCGCCGATCTGTTTCTGTACTCATATGAAGCGGACTTCATTCAAGGGTTACTACGTGAAAACAAAAAGAAACTAGCCCAATCCTTTAATTTCACTTTTCGTTATATAGATGATGTGTTGTCGTTAAATAACGACAAATTCCAAGACTTTCTACATCTTATCTACCCCAGTGAGCTTGAAATTAAGGATACTACAGATACACCAAAGTCCGCTTCATATTTGGATTTGTTTCTTGAAATAGACTATGAGGGACGTTTGAAGACAAAACTTTATGACAAACGTGATGATTTCAACTTTCCTATTGTTAATTTTCCCTTCTTGAGTAGCAATATACCAGCATCGCCTGCATATGGCTCAAGACCTGCAATTAACTTTGAACTGAGGGATACGAAAGAAGTCCATTAAAACAATTATAATTGCACCATGATATATGCACCTACTGTAACAAAACCAACCATGATAACTGAATAACTAGTGTTGTTTTAAAGGCGTATTTACCTGAGACATTTGACATAGAAATATTGAAAGGATTAAATGAATAAAACCAAGAAAATTTTTATTCTACATGGAGAGCATGAAAGAGGTACATTTTACTTTGCGGAAGCAGACTTTTTTACCATGGCTCGTGATTTCTCAAATTACGGAAAAAGTAGACTGACTTCACACCCCGAGATTTTAACTGAATATGTGCCATTGTATGGCGATCGTTTTGAGCCATCTCCCATGTTTCAACGAAACGCACAGACTTAATGGCAGCCTATTATTTCATGACTTCTGTAACAGGAAAACAATTGCGCGGCCTGACCCATATGGCGTCTGCGTTTCTCAGCTTATCCGATTTTCAAGGGCATGCGTGAGTTACCATGACTTTCGACAAAGAGGATTACTGCAGTCACAAAAGCTTCTTAACCAGGGTTTTATCAAGGAAAAGTTGATGTCATCTCTTAGGAAATTTTACTGTCGTCATCACGAATTGATTGACCATTACAGTGTTCCAATATCTAAGATGATGTTGGACCTGTTCCCACTGTCGTAACCTTTCATGTGCCTCCACCGATTTGTGACTTCCACCGGATTGACTTTGTTGAACTCCACGACCAGTGCCGTTATACGGAGCATGAACTGCTTACCCTTCCGGAGCACCTGGGTTCACTCCTGGTTTTTTATAGGAGTTCGTGTTGTTCATTGTTTTTTAGTTTTCTGTGTTTATTTGTTGTGCTTGTGGTTGTTCATTTGTCTTCCCGAGTTTGTCTGTCCAATGGATTACGTTTGTTTTGATTGCTCCTTAGGTATATTTGTCCTTTTCTTTAAACCACTATGAGTAGTATATAGGTTAAACTCCATAAATTAATAGTACCATTTCCTATGTGAAGTGAGCTTACAAATGTCATGGTCTTGTGCCATCTTCAGAGTAAATAATACCCATATACATGTATATATATTCTGAAAGGCCATTATGTTAGCATTGTCTCAATCATGATAAAATAAACAAAAAATATCCATGGAAACCTATTTGGCATAGCAACATTTCAAAATTTTTCATAAAAAAAGCTTTAAAAATGTTAAATTTCACTCCACTTCGGCTTAAAATAGAGGTCTGATGCAGCGTTTCAATCCAACTGAGACTTAATTTTTCAGATTCTGCATAAAATTCCATTACATATGTGGGAAAAAAAGTATACTTTTCCGGCTCTTTTTTCCGCAATTTAACTTACCAGTTCAGGTGCCGATTATCACTGTCAAAGTTTTACACACCACATGTCAATTCACAAGTCCCAGTTTTAGCCATATCAAGAAAATTTGAGGACACTTTGTGGAGGACTTCACAACAATCATTTGTACCAAGTTACAAATCATTTGCACTTATAGTTTCAGGACAGAAGATTTTTAAAGTTTCAACCAATCAGAAACAAGAATTGCCCATTGTGGCCATGTTTTTTGCCGGATCAAGTCCAAATGACGAATCTTTATAGAAGACATCACAAACATCATTTGTATCAACTAACGAATTATTTGCACTTGTATTTTCAGAGGAGATGATTTTTAAAATTTCAGCCAATCAGAAAAAAGAATTGCCCATGGCAGCCATGTTTTTTGCCGGATCAAGTTGAAATGAGGTATCTTTTTAGAAGACCTCACAATTATCCATTGTATCAAGTTACACATGATTTGCACTTGTAGTTTCAGAGAAAATGATTTTTCAAATTTCAGCCAATCAGAAAAAAGAATTGCCCATGGCAGCCATGTTTTTTGCCGATCAAGACGAAATAAGAATCTTTGTACAGGACCTCACAAACATCTTTGTATCAACTTACAAATAATTTGCACTTGTAGTTTCAGAGGAAATGATATTTCAAATTTCAGCCAATCTGAAACAAGAAGTTTTCTTCAAACAAATATTGTAAAATATAAGCCGCTCGGCAAAATATGAAGCTTTTTAGCTCGTTTGCTACGCTCACTCGCCGAAAAAGCTTCAAATTGTGTCTCGCGGCTGATATTTTACGATATACGTTTGCAGAAAACCTGATAATATGTACATATCTAAATTAGTATCTTTAGATTGTTATTGTAAGTATCCTAGTTAAAATATAAAGCACAAATAATTTCATCAGAAGTATTTAAAAGTTGTAATTTGGTGACTGTCAAAATGATCTAATTTCAGGATGTTAGGGGCTATGTGCATGAATGATAACTATACCCTTAAAGACATTTTGGTTGTTTTCTTGAATTTACAATGGTAGTATTTTCCATAGTTTTGATTTATTTTCCATTTAGGAGTGTACATTCAATAAAAGAAAGATTATAAAGTTTGATCTGGTGCAATTTTTTAAATTTGACTTAATGCTAATATGAAAATGCACTATGAAATAATTGTTGTCTCGGGTCTTATTTCAAAAACATTAAGAGATGGTGAAAAACGGATGTAACATAAGTTTTTCTATTTTTATCAAGGAACATTAAAAACCCAAAAGGGTTTCGCTAAGCGCAGCATGATACGACCACAGCATGTCAACAGGTAAAGAATTAAAATAAATGTGGACATATAATGACTTAATGTACCGGTAGAAATTAATATCAATTACTTATAATCTCATACTTTTCAAATATAATATGCTTTTTTATCGTCGAAATCCTGGAATATGTGTTATACAGGATACCGATACTATTGAGTCACATACATGAAAAGTTTAAATGAAGATCTAAAAACCGTAACATAATTTTTGTTTGCTTTATTTTTAATTCATTTAAAATAATTTGATCTTTGTTACTTAATGTATAAATTTTAAATAAATTAAATCCAAGTGAGCAACGCAGGCTCCTGAATGCTTCTAATTTTTTTCATTTCAATTTTAAGTACCATTTTAATATAACGTATTTCAGCCATTGCATGCACACGTTGAAAAGAAGATGAGAAATTAAAAATTCAGTAATATGTTGATAATTTATCTATTGTGTATTTGTACAGTAGTCTGTACAAATATTTATACATTATAAGTATGTATTATGAATTGTGCAGTAAATATTTAGGAATACATATCCAGAAAGGATTTTTTTGCAGTACATCTATACCTTTGGAACAATTTATATTTACACAGACTGTTTCCTACCTAGCAAGACTATACTGAAAACATAAATCCTCTTTTGAAAGAAGCTTTTAATCTAAGTAAGGAATTACATTCCCAAAATATTTATTCATGGTATACATATGCTGAAGACATTGTCCCAGAGAGTACTAAATCCAAATTAGAAAACGTTAACTGGAATAATGCAAAAGATGTTCAAAAAATTAAATTAGAAGTCAAGATCGCTTTTTCTGATAGTTACAATACTTTATACGAAGCCAAAATTCATAATCTAGATGAAAATAACAAATTATTTTTATATAAACAACTAAAAAGATCTATAAACAAAGAATACTATTTATCTTCGGATAATTTTGAATATCGAAAACTGATCACGAAGTTTAGAATTAGTGATCATAATTTAGAAATTGAAAAGGGCAGATTTTATAAAATTCCAAGAGAGCAACGTTTGTGAAAAACATGTGAAACGATAGAAGACGAAACACATTTCATATTAAATTATAAATTAAATGAAGCATTACGACAAATAAGTTTTCGGAATTTTTCTGCCGAAGATTCAAATTTCACAAATTTAACCGATGAAGAAAAACTTGTCTTTATTTTGAACCCAGCGTCCTCCCAGAAGTAAAAAACACCGGTGCCTTTTTAAAATAGTCTGAAACTGAGGCCAGGGGACTAGTCACTTTTTGCTTGTTCTTTGTGTTTAATATTGTGTATTTGTGAATCTGTTTTTTCTTGTTGTCACAAACTATGTTTAAGGACAATAAAGTAATTTGAATTTGTATATATCATACAATGCGGAATTTGTATACATAAAATTTGAAAAACAATATTTCAACAATAAAACTCCCAACACCAGCATCCGCCGACGGGTGTGTATACGACGGACAACGACATTGGAGATGCCATAAACGTAGGGTAATTAAGATATTTAATTTTAAACATAAAATTCCATGTGATAGGATTACACTGCTGTCTTTTCCATGGTAAATGTCAACAGTGTTTGTCCGGTATAAAGTTATGTCTTATAGATTTAACGTTGATGTATGTTTTTCGACAAGTTTTCAACATTAAATAAAAATGTATTCAGCGGCATAAGGTAAAGAAGTATGAATTTGGAATTTAAAAATGTGCATTTTGTTGAAATCCAGTCAACCAAACTACATTTAAATCACACCAGTATTTATTAACTAATTAGAATTGTTGCCCTTTCAATGTCATTATTTTTTCAAGTCTTTAAAAAAATGAATAAAGTAAAGTTGTGAAAAGTGATAGCTTTTCAAAAGCAGAGGTTCGGGCACATTTGGCTGATATAAGAACATTCGCGTCAAATGAAGAATGATATTCGAACATCACCATTTTCCTCAATGTTGTTCAATCACACGGCTGCAAATATCACATGCGGTCTGTTGTCATGGTAAAGCGTCTCTTTTGTTAAATAGGTCAAAAGCGAGCTTACACGACTACGTCGGAAAAAAACTTTGAAAGTAGTAAAACTTTGTATATCTGATTCTTTTCTTTAATGTTTAATGACAAATAAATGTTATATGAGAGAAGGGAAGCAATCCAAACGCAAACATAGAGGTCCCATATCGTCAGCTGAAGGTACGGTATCAGCAGCTATAAGTAGTAATTTCGGGTAATTCTGCGCATCGTCCTGTTCGGTGCATTAACATGAAAATGATATGAATGTGCCGAATTACCCGACAACATAGTATTTGAACCTTACTGAACTAGTCAGTTAACCCGGAAGTAAATTTTGTATTTCAGTCTTCAGTATGGATGTGAAACTAGACCGACATCATGTAGATAACTTTATATCGCTAGCTATAGGATTAAGATGTTTCGTTTCAGGCCTGCAGGATTTTCTTCTGAACAGAATGGAATCTGCACATAAGGACATAAAACAAAAAATTCTTTCGGGTCAATGTACTGTAAACTGTAGTCGACGTCACGGACGTGAGTTTGTTAAATGGTGTAGTATATGTCGCTCTTGGAAAGATGAGCTTCATAAATTATGTCGATACAAAAAACAATGGGACAAGATAAATTGGAAGCAGATGGATTCTGCAGATTTTCTGTATTCTACCGTCGATTCATTTGAGGCAGTAGCTAAAGTATTCATTGTCGATGCACATTCGATACAAGGGGGGCTGTTCCAAGATCTAAATGCCATTATGTCATTGTTTAGAAATATGAAAACTTTTAATATAGACTGCAAAAGAATCTCTGACGTTCAGCATTGTAGAAACAAATATTTTGCCCATAATTACAGAGTAAGCTTGTATGATATCGAGAAAATGCAATCTCTAAGCAGTCTCCTCATTTTTCTTCAACATCCAGAGATTCTTAGCACAGAAAGTGCTAAAATTGCTATTGGATTACTAAAAGAACTAGAATCACAAAATGGTATTCCATCCAGTATACTTCAACACCAAGCAGCTGAAGAAACATTAACGCTAGCGATAAATTACTATGAAGAAACACTCGTACGTCAAAATGTTCCAAACGAACGAATTTTATTAGCTAAAAAATATTTTCAAGAGAGGATTAATGAATTGTCAGTAAGGTCGTCACTTCAAATAAAGACAAACACTAGAAAGAACTACATTTGCACATTACGACCACATTTAAATAATGCAAAGCATTTAATCCTTATAGTATTATTCGGAATATGTGGATTATTCATATTATACCCACCACGACAGCATAAAGAAAAGGAAGGTAATTTGTTTTCTATTTTATAAAAAAGTAATTAAAGTATTTCGGAAGAACCCGTAACAACTTTTTTGTAACAGGGTATTAATCCTTGACTAAGATTATTAAAATGAATTGGGATGACTCTTGAAAAGTTCCCTAATATCACCCAGATTAGACATAGCTATTTAACAATGTGTGTCAAATTGAAGCTAGTGGCCATAGGTAAATTGGGATCAAATTTTGATAAAATGGCCTTTTAGTCGTCTTTTCCCTAAATTATCTCAAAATGGATCTGGACTCATATGCATAAAACTACTTAACTTAAGATTTTCCTAAGGAAGAATTTTCATGATCTAGGGAAAAGGGATTTGATTTTTAGGAGTGAATTTGAAGAAAAGGTTGGCTTCAAATTTTGGATAGGCTCAACGATCAGATTGAAAAGGCAGTATCTAATAATATCACCTGTAATGAAATTTTGAAAAAAAATTGCGCAAGCATTTGCCGAAAAAGAAGAAAAGCTCATGGAGGCCGCTAAAAAAGGTCAAATCATCATATTTTTCAAACTAATCGCCCAAATATGTAAATTTCCTTAATGTGATTTAACACTTCATAACGTTTCATGAGAATCATGCAAGTAATGTAGGAAGAGTTGCGGACAACATTGTTAAAAAATCCAAAAAGTCCAAACAGCCATATCAGAAATTTCAGACAATATGCACATCTCTATATACATTGTAGTGATCTAACACTCCATTAAGTTTCATGAGAATCATGCAAGTAATGAAGAAGGAGTTGCGGACAACACATGGAACGAAATTTTGTTAAAAATTGCCCAAGTCCAAACAGCCATAGCTTTTACATTTTGACCAGGAATATTTAAATTTTTGACTGTGGAGTAGTACGTTGGTAACCCTCACAGTCCTGAAAGTAAATATATTTTAAATTCTAACTTGGTTGACCAATCGAATTGCTCCCTTTGTTTCAAATTAAATTATTGTGCTTTATTTCAAAGTTTAAGGACCATCATTCAATGATATATTATTTTCTTATTGCCTTTGTTCGATTCAAAATCTATTCTTACATGCATGAAGTAATTTTCAATAATTTTCATAGCCAATATTTGTTTGTATCTAATTTGGGTAAACACAAAATTCACACGGGAACTATTTCATTGAATCCAAATGTGAAATTACTCTGCATATATATCTAACCATAACCAATTGTTATGAATTAGAGAGATAATTGGGTATGACTAACAGAATCTAAACAAGAGGCTCAAGAGAATTGAGCCTGTATAGCTCACCCGACAGCCCCACAATCAATCCATTTTATTTCAAGTGAAAATTGTAATGGACCTTCCATAGATGCTTCATACCAACTATCTGTTAATTTGGCTATATGGTTTCAGAGGAGAGGAAATTTTAACCAATCAAAAATAAGAATTCATGGCCGCCATATTAGCTGTCCGACCGCGAAGAAATATGCAGACTTTATAAAGGTTCTTCCACAGCTTCATACCAAGTTACAGCTGATTTGGCTTTGCGGTTTCAGAATTCCTTTTTTTAAAAAAAAATTTGTCCAATCAGAAATAAGAATTCATCATGGCAGGTAAATAAGTTCTTTAACCAGAACAAAATATGCAAACTTTATAAAGGTCTATGACGAAATAACCTCAATCACGAGGTGCACACTCATACAAGAGTAGAGGGTTATTTGAAAGTGTGCACCATGTGGATTGAGGTTATTTCAAGTAGACTGAAAAAAGTACTGTCAATCCTTATAATTTAATTCCAACTGTTGTCTTGACGTCTAAAACGTCGGGATTCCCTTTAATGACATCATAGAAGATAAGGATAGACGAAAAAAATCTGACCTTTTTTAAATCCTGACAGTTTATACATGTCCCCCTTGAGGAATACTTAGAGCATATTGAAATACTTTGAACATAAACTGACGAAGTGGCAAATCCCTAATTGTAATCCCTTGGCCTTTGTGGCAACAATTTATGATTTATTATTTTCTGATATGACTTATATTTTGATTTTGTTTAAATATATTATTACTAACAAAATTATTCTTTTCAATACTCTCCAATAAGGCTTAGGACCAAGAAAATTTACTGGTGGGGGTTGGAGCCATGCCCGGCATGGGGCACGTTGTCATCACACACGTTCCTTGCATTTAATATTTATCTGTTTATTGAATTCTTGCTATATAATACGCTACCTTAAGTCGATTGTCAGTAAGTTGCAAGGTGCGATGACTTTCATTCCGGCGTGCAGATTTTCCGATGAGTAATTTTACACTTGTGTTGTCTTTCCGTAAATAGTGCGAAACAGAACAAACAGGCAGTCAAGTTTTGTTTATTTTGATTATCACAGATATTTGTTTCTTGTTGTTGTCACCCGTGCGTTTTATTTTTAAGTAGGGTTATCGTTCTTGAATTAAAATAAAATATAATTCTTCATTTCAAAGTTTATTTATTTGCTTTTTGCACAAATTTTATTTGAAGTTTTAAAAATGTATTCATTGTTTAAAGTTTAAAATTAGCTGATGCTAATTTGGTATAATCCTTGTATTTTCATAAATTGAATGTAACCTTTTTATATTTATTTAAAAGCCCCCCCCCCCCTAAAATATCCCTTTTAAGAGTGGTTTGAGTGACTAAGCATCGAAAAAGTAACCTAGTGCAATAATTCCTCTGGAAATTATACACTAGTGTAACTTGTCCTCTGGAAAGAATACACTGGTGGAACGAATACACTGTCACACAAGCTTCTCAAAGATTCAGTTATCCAAATAAGGAAAATAAATCCCGACTTCTTGCATTGATGGACGGGTCAGATTTTACCACTTCGTAGCCTTTTATTTCTCTAAAATAACAGACAAGCTTCAAGATACACGATGTATGAGTATACGCTCTAATATCATACTGTATCAATCGCAACAAAAAATTGATCGTAGTTTTGACGTAATTATGTTTCTGACAGAGCACGACATTACTCATAAATATTCATTTAATTAGCAGGAGTTATCTCCCCACGACTCAATTCGAAATATGCCGCCTTAACATAGCTGCGTTTCTTGTCCAAACAGAAATTCCTGACAATATGTACATCTCCATATAGTGATCTAACACTCCATTAAGTTTCACGAGAATCGTGCGAGTAATGTAGGAGGAATTATGGACAACGTTATTTCGGACAGACGTACGGACGGCCGGACGGACGGACAGACAGACAGACTGAAACCTATATACCCCGAAACTTTGTTTGCGGGGGGATTACGAGGGGTATAATAATGACAATAGTAACAGTGATAACATATGCATATGTAAAATTATATTGGGCTATTATAAAAGAGGACAAATATACGTAAGGAGCAAACCAAAAAAAAAAAAAAAAAAAAAACCCAATCCATTAGACAGATAAACCTGGGAAAAACAAATGAACAACCACAGGCACAACAAATAAACACTGAAAATTAAAACAAGACGAACTCCTATAAAAACTAGGAGTGAACTCCAGATCCAGGTTCTCCAGAAGGGTAAGCGGTTCCTGCTCCTTCTATGGCACCCGTCGTGAATTTTGCTAATTTTACAAGTTGCAGCTACTGGGCAAATGTAGTTTTAATATTAAAAACTAAATGTGAGAGAGGTGCACGGACCCTATAGGATACAATGTACCAATTCATAAAATACTTGCTGCAGACATCTTGTGAAGGTGAATGTGAGACTCGCTGCCCATTGAATTGGTCAATATTAAATTAAACAATAAATAATTTTAAACGGCAGTGGTTCTTCTTCGAAAAATACGAGATAAAACAATTTCAAACTAGCTTTTAAGAATGTGAGTAATTTCAATGATTAGAATGGGTACCCCCCGATTTTTAGAAAAAAATTATATCACCTTTTTAGCCTCATTTTTCGGGATGAAAGGTCATTTTCGTTGCAATCAATTAATCGGATACATTACCACTTAATTGAGGTGCTGTTATTTTACAACAAATTAATTTTTATTTTTATGAAATTTTCTTTCATATCTCGGTACCCCCATATGGAGATTAACATAGAAACCGAATTGATACTTTGTATTCTGTACTGTTTAGGTTAGACTCCATTAATTATCCTCAGTTTCAGAGAAATGCACCCTGAATTTTATTAATTATTAGAGTTGTTAAAGTTTGACTACATGATGAATAATAAATGTCTTAACGTCACATTTGTAATATTGGATTGAAACGCTGCATCATACCTCAATTTTAAGCCGAAGTGGAGTGAAATTGAACATATTTAAAGCTTTTTTATGAAAAATTTTGAAATGTTCTATGCCAACTAGGTTTCCATGGATATTTTTTATTTTTATCATGATTGAAACAATGCTAACATAATGGGATTTGAGAATATATATACATGTATATGGGTATTATTTACTCTGAAAATGGCACAAGACCATGACATATGTAAGCTCACTTCACATAGAAAATGGTACTATTAATTTATGGAGTCTAACCTTAGCTGACCATGAAAAATGATGCGTCTGCCATCTGACTGGCCCCGCTGCATATATACTGTTGTAGAGAACAGAACATAATTCTAGTGACTGATAGGGCATTGTCAATATACAACTGCCACATAAACTTGGTTCAAATGGATAGGAAATGTAGAATCTAGAGCACTAACAAGAAGTTGATAGGGAAAAACTACGTCAAGGACAGTAACTTCCACAAAAATTATCCGATAGTGCTCGTTTTCGAACGTGATCAAGGTATTGGTTTTGTTCGACTTGTGTATTTAATACATTTTACTCGTTTTATACCCTTTTGAAAGCTCACTATTTCCATTTATTTTTCTTGTTATCTATTGCCCATATACACCTTCCATATAAATTTAGTTGAAATCCGTTGAGAAATGTAGAATTGAGAGCGCTAACAACAATTTTTGACGGATAGACGGACAGAAAGACGGACGCAGTGAAAACTATACAGTCCTGCATCATCCGATGCGGGGCCTTAATAATAGCGAAGCGTATTTCTATGGGAAAACTAATGCATGTATGCTGCTTACCTCCTGATGAGTAATAACTAATAACCAATAACTAATATTCCCAGTATCAATGGACGTCATTTCTAACTCCGTCTTGATATTGAAATTTCCGTTATATCCTTTTAATTTCCAGTTTCGTTGCAATTCGTGTAAACGAATTTTTTCTTAATTCCTATTTAAACTAGAACAACAAACTTTGTCCATGAATTCTTTTGGCAGTTCCATTTCCTGGCGTCTTCATTAAATAAAGGTCACTTAGAAATGCCTTCAGTTTGGAGGTGTTAAGTGCAGAGCCCGTGCAAAAAATTCCTGCAAACAGCATCAATAAAATATTCGATCTCATTGGTCAACTCCGGATATGATCTATTAAAATGTCTCTATAGCCACGCCTTATCATTAACATATTCTATTGTCCGTTAGCTTTTATATCACAAATAACATATAGCTTCGTAACGCTGCGCGTTTTTTTGCATTAAATATGTGAATTCGTTAAAGGCGTGCTATATTTATAAGTGTTTTATATCATATTAAATATTGACGGTAAAACATATTTTAATTTTTTTGGTTGTTCAGCATTGATCGAGTCTGCCTTAATTTATAGGTTTTTGTATTTATCTCAAGAGTGACTAGTATTTTCAAAACATTATATTCTTATATAAGGGAAAGACTGTAAGCCGTGATTTCATAAATGTTTATTTTAGACATTTCAAAAAAGTGTCCGCTATCGAATGTCGGCTAAAAAGTGCTACTAGCTTGAGTTTCGTATTATTATGGGCTGGTACTGTGGGTCAGCTTCGAACTAGTCTGAAAATAAGGTCACCTGTGACACCAGTATGGATGATCGTGAATTTTTCAGTTTCTGTATAAAATTTTAAATTCTTTTTAGCTCACCTGGCGAAAGGGCATGTGAGCTTTTGTCATCACTTGTCGTCCGTCCGTCCGTCTGTAAACTTTTACATTTTCATCTTCTCCTCTGAAACCCATCGACCTATTGAACTAAAACTCGGCCTGTAGCTTCTATGGAAGGTCCTTTACAAGGTTTGCATTATTCATCCGGGTCAATGAAACAAAATGGCCGCCATGATCATTTACATGTTATGATTGGTCGAAATTTAAAACTTCCTCTCTGAAACCTTAAAGCCAAATGAACTGATTTTTTGTATGGAGCATCTATGGAAGGTCCTTTACGAAGTTTGCATAAATCATCCCGGTCCGTGAAACAAAATGGCCGTCATGAGCATTTACATGTTCTAATTGGTCGAAATTTAAAACTTCTCCGAAACCGTTTGGCTAGTGAACTTATACTTGGTATGAAGCATTTATAGAATATCATTTACAAAGTTTCCAGAAATCAATCTAGTCTGTCAAATCAAATCAAAAGTTTGTGACTGCCACGTGAGCGATAAAGGCTCAGCCCACTGAGCCTCTTGTTTAGCTCACCTGGACTAAAAGGCCGCCACAGCCCAACTTAGTTTAACATAGCCTATTGGAATTCATTCAAACATCTTCCTGTCTGAAACAACTCAGCCGCAACCAAACTTAGCAGCAATGGTCCCTAGATGGTCCTCTTTCAGAATTGTGTCCGATGACCCGGACTGTTAATCAAGATGACTACCACAGCTGAACATAGTTTAACATTGGACCCTGCGGGAAAATTCATTAAAAAATCTTCTTGTCTGAAACTACTGAGCCAATTGGAACAAGACTTGGCAGCAATTGTCCTTAGACGGTCCTCTTTCAGAATTATGTCCGATGACTCAGACTGTCAACCAAGATGGCCGCCACAGCCGAACATAGTTTATCTTTGGACACTATGGGAAACTTCATAAAAAATCTTCTTGTCTGCAACTACAGGGCCAGTTGGAACCAAACTTGGAGGAAATGGCCCTTAAATGGTACGTATACACTGTACGAATTGTGTCCGATGACCCAGAATGTCAACCAAGATGGCCGCCACAGCCGAACATAGTTAAACATAGGACCCTATGGGAAAATTCATTAAAAATCTTCTTGTCTGAATCCACTAAGCCAATTGGAACAAAACTTTGCAGAAATGGTTAACAGGTGATCCTCTTTCAGAATTATGTCCGATGACCCGGAATGTCAAAAAAAATGGCCACCACAGCTGAACATTATTATCCCTGCAGTTTCGAAGAAAGTTCGGCATATGCAGATGCGCAGTAAGGTTTTAGAATTTTGATTTTCTAAAATTGGGAACCACAGGGGTCGAATTTTGAAAAACTGTCAATTTAAGCTTGTGACCTAATCTCTTTAATTTTACAATTTATGCATATTATTTCTATACGGTATTGTCATAGACTATATGCAGATGCACAATAAGGTATCTAAAACCAGCCAAGATAACTGCTGCACTTAAATTTTCAGTCCTACTGAAGGTGGACAAGTTAAATCCCTTTGAGCAATACAGACTCTTGAGAGCCCCTAGTTGAAGAAGAAAAATCTTGTCTGAAACCACTTGGCAGGAAACATCGTTAGATGTTATGTTTGATGACCCAGACTGTCAACCAAGATGGCCGCAACTGGCCCACTGGGAAGATTCATTTAAAATGTTCCTTTCTGAAACCACTTGGCCTGCATGGTCCTTAAATATTCCTCTTTCAGAAGTTTTTCTTGTGACCAGGATTGTCAACCGAGATGGCCGCGACATCGGAACTGAATTTAACCTAGGAGCTTTTGGGAAATAATTCATTGAAAAATATTCTTGTCTGAAACTGACAGTAATGATCGTTAGGTGGTCCTTTCATAATTGCGTCTAATTACCTTGTCTGTTATCCACGATGGCCCCCACAGTGAAACTTATTTTAAAATATGACACTATCGAAAAATTTACTCAAAATGTTCTTGTCTGAAACTGCAGAACTAAACAGGGTAGCATGGGTCTTTCAAACTTGTATCCAATTACCTGGACTGTCAACTCAATGGCGACCACAGCCAAACTAAGTTTTACATAGTTCCTTATTAGAAAATTCATTAAAAACTTTTCTTGTCTGAAATCTCTGAGGATATTGGAAGCAAGTTGACAGCAATGTTTTTAAGGTGGTCCTCTTTCAGAATTGTGTCTGATAAATAAAATACTAAACAAAACTGCCACTATAGCAGATCTTCTTTTAACATAGGACCGTATGGGAAAATTCACTCTGAAACCTTGTTTGAAATAGGGACAATTAGAACTTATGTGGGCATCTTTCTTCCTTAGGGGGTCCTATTTCAGAATTGTCTGATAATCCTTGTCTGATGACCCTGACCACCGACGAAGACGGCTCCCACACCTGAACTTAATTAGAAATAGAGCCATGCAGACAATACACTCGATGTCTACCCTAAAACTACTGAGCAAAATGGAACCGATTTTGGCAGCAATGATATTTATCCTATGACCAAGAACATCAATTAAAATGGACAAATGCTTAACATAAGACTGGCTGGGAAAATGCACTTTATAAAGACTTATTCTATGAATTAAACAAATCTTAACAGCAATGGTATATACACGTAGATGATAAAATATTTTGTATTAAAAAGTTGTCGATTGATCCCAATCACCAACCAAGTAGCCTCACAGTTATTGCTTTTATGGCTTTTGATTGACATGTTGAATCCAGGTGAACGATACAGGCTCCTTAGAGCCTCTATTTTAATACATTTATATTCCTTTCGGAATGGTACTGACTGTCTTGTTGACAGTTTCCTTTATGGTCATAGTTCAACAGTCTGGTTACAGCTGAGGGAATTAGGCAAAGAAAAACAGCGTATGAAACAGGAGGGCATTCGCCAACCCAGTCGTCAGACTTGTCTGACATGATTATTCATTGATTTGTTAGAGAAATTACCAGTATTTAGCAAAATTCAAAAATAATAGAATTACTAAGGGTTCATTCCTTGTATTGCACATGGTAGATCTCCTTAGCTGAAATTTGGCTTCCTATTTCGGTATTTTTGGTTATGAGTACTTCTTGTTTTAAAATAAGTTTGGTTTCTGGTCTTCCAAATGTTTCGGTTTTAATGCTGCTGATGAGAGGTAACTCCTCGTATACAGCAGAGTATAAATTTACTATATCTAATATTAGTATCTTTGGATTGTTATTTTTTTCAACCTTCGACTCATCAACGTTTAGCAAATGAGATGATTTCAAATAGCACAGCAACGATGTTTACTTCTCAGCTGTACTTTTATTTCTTGAATAAGATACCAAATATATACAATATTTTAAAATTTCATAGTTATGTTTAACTGTTTACTGCTGTCTAAACGGTTTTATCTCTATTTCTTGAAAGCTGTGTGCGGATTTGTCACTGAGATTTTTAACAGTTTTTATCATATTTTGGCTGACGAAACGTTGGGCCTTTTACGTTCTTAATCTTGGTTATAAATATTTTATTGGAATCTTAACGTTTAGCCCACTTTACTTCTCATTTGCTGATGTAATAATATGATCTGTTGTATCGAAGCCTTTTTAAGGGAAGCGCTCTTACTACTTGATATAAAGTTCATACTTATACTAAATTAGGTGTATTGTAGGTTGTCTGAGTATGAGATTCCACGAACATTGGAGAAGCGACATTGATTTTGACTTGCATGTAGAAGACCTGCACAACAAAAGTTCTATAGAAAGACATTGGTTAATGAACGAAATGGATAAATATTTATATAATTCAGATATTACAGGAGTTTTACTTGCCGCAGATATGGGATTTGGAAAATCTTCATTAATTTCAAATATTATATGCGCCGAAAGCTCATCACCTTGGTATGATATACGACAAAAAATCTTAGCTTATCATTTTTGTAGGTATGACATGGTTACGTCTATCGATTCGCATGCATTCATTCGAAATTTTGCAAGCTCGATTGTAAAGTACTATCCAGAAATGGGTAATGCAATTCTCGCTGATGACATGGCTTCCGAGTTTTTATATGGAACTCGCTGTTCTAAAGATCCGATACTTTGTTTCGAAATGTCGATCTTAAATCCTTTACGAGGCAAATGGATTAGTCGCGAGTTTATCATTATTATTGATGCGTTGGACGAATGTGACACTAAAACAAAAAATACACTCCTAGACTTTCTCTACACACAAATAAACAAATTTCCATCAAACGTCAAGTTTATGATGACCTCGCGAAATATACCTTTCATAAACAAAAAATTTCCAAAGATGAAATTTCTGTATCTAAATACATCTAGTCTTGATAATTTAAGGGATGTTGAACAATACGTACGGACAACTAGTTCACTCACGGTTAGTCAGATTAATACATTAACAACAGTAGCAAATGGAAACTTTCTTCATGTGAAGCTATATTTACAATACTGCACATATACTAAGAATTGTACTTTTAAAAATATACCAGATAGTTTAGAGATGTTGTATCAATTTAATTTTGAAAGAATATTCAATATTATTGACGGGTTGTTTCAAGAATTTACACCAGTTTTTGAGGTTCTCTGTACTATGCAACGACCAATAGATGAAGAGAGTTTAATAAACATCTGTAGAATTGGCACAGCCGAAAAACGCAGGAAATTTGAAATGTTTTTGAGAGATGAACTGTCACATTTCATAAAAATACAATTGGGAAAAATTTCTTTTTTGCATAAATCAATAAGTGATTTTTTAACTGATGAATCACGGAAGCATACACAATTCTTCATATGGAAGGAAAATGGCCACAAATTGTTTGCTGAATATATGTTGGTGACATTTAATTTGTCGTCTTCCTCACAAGAAAACCTTCCGGAGTTAATACATCACGTATCGATGTCCAGCAACCCTGACCACAAAATACAACTATTTGGATACATTGTCGATTTACTACGAAAAGATGAACAACTGCATTTAAAACTACTATTTGAAGTAGCGAAGAACTATAATAGTTACAGTACAATGGATCTTCTTCTAACGTATACTAAAGCTAGAGGAGTAAATGATATGGATACTTTTGGTCATTCTGCTGCATTCGTATCAGCTAGACAAGGAAACGAGGACACCCTACGATGCTTACTAGACAATGGAGCAGACCCTTATTTTAGCATAACACATGATTACGCATCGTATATAATTATTGATCAATCGGATGGACCATTCTACATAGAAAAGAATATTGTTCGATTGTGTAAAAACGTTTATTTTTGTGGTTACAACATTCTACAGATAGCGTCACAAAACGGACATACAGCAGTCATAGAAATGCTTTTGAAAAGACATGAAAATATTTCTTACGCTGAAAATGACATGCACTTAAATTCCTTTCATATAGCTGTGGAAAATGGTCATCTTGATATAGTTAATCTATTTCTCAAACGTAATACCAGTTTTGTGGATTCCTTTGCTTTATACAAAGCAAGTGAAAATGGTCATTTTCCAGTTGTAAAGACATTATTACAGTATGGAATTAAAGATGAATGTTTGCCATGCAATGGCACCTTTTACTGGCTTCCCTTACTGTGTAACCGTCGACAGATGTATTCTAAAATTCATTCAATCCGATCGGAATTGACCAATTATAAAGATATACATTTGAATACATACTTTTACGACGATTGGCGTCTCATAACATGTGAAACGGCTTTGAATGCTGCAATACGCAATGGTCATCTCAACGTAGTAGACATCCTACTAAATGAATCAACCAATGCTCTGAATTGTACGACATTTGATGGCAAAACACCTCTTATGACTGCCATAAGACATAATCAAACTGAAATATTTAAATATTTGTATCAAAAGAATTCCCCCTTGGCTTCCCAATGTAAACATTCTTTTAATCTTCTAAATATACATTTTATCGTTAAACTAAATCCACAAGAACTTTCTGTTTTAACAGCAGAACGATGTCCACTAGGAGCAGGGTTAGTACATTTTCTTGCAAAATATGGCAATTTTGACATGATGCTTTTCATGTACAAGAGAGGTTTTTCAAAATGGGAGCAACTAGATGCCGAGCACGCAACACCATTACACTATGCATTTTGTCACAGTAGTTATTTTTATATATATTCAGCCAAAAAACTTAAATTGAATTTTCAGGCGAGGTCACTAAATGGTTCCAGTGTTTTCCACTCCGCTGCAATATGCAAGTCTTTAGTATTATACCATCTTAATAATAAACACCTAATAGACATTCCAGACGTTCTTGATGCAAATAACCGAAGTATTTTGCACTACAGTATGATGCAATCAAAACACAAAAGGGTGTTTGAAAAAGATGACATGGAAGAAAATGGATTTATGTATTCAGTGTTTCATGTTTACAAAACGCTTAATCATATTTTTCATCATATAGACACGGAGGGAAGAAACTTTCTCCACTATGCTGCCAAAAGTGGAAGCTATTATGGTTTCGTTTATTCGTTTAAATTCTTATCAGCAAAAGACATTAACGTGTTACTGAACTACAGAGATTTACAGGGTAGAACACCTCTTGATGAAGCATTTCACTTTTTGCCCGAGCATGGGGTGATTGATCCTGTACGAATTCCTGCTGGGTGTCAGGTGAAAGATGTCTTTTTAAAAAACTGTAATGCAAAACTTGAATATTTTCTTTCCAATCACGAATTGTGTATATTCGAAATTTTAAAATATCTTCACAATATTAAAGGAGTTCAGGATGTTGATATATCAAGTCTACTTACAGTCTCGATTCGTAAATCCAGAATTTATCCGATTTTAATGTTAAAGACATTTGCAAACAAATATTTTCAAGAAGTAATGAAAAATAGTCCTAATTTGTTTACTTTTGTGACCAAATATGAAGGTCCAGATATCGCAGAATATATTTTGAACAAAGAGAATGCTTTAAATTGTAATGGCGGTTTTAGTCCTTTACATACAATTCTGATGAATGACAGAAATACCCATTGGAAACATGCAAATGGTGAATTTCTACACCGATTTGTTTCACATTATTCTAACAAAAAATTAGACTCTTGCTTTGACGCTGAAGGATATAATTTGTTACACAGAGCATCAATGGGAGGAAACATTGGAGGCGTAAAATTCCTTGTGGATAAGGGAATGAACCTTTCGCAGATTTCGCTGAATGGACAAAACGCATTATTTTTAACTATTGCTTATGCTGTACACGAAGAAAATGGTTCTTTGCCATTGTACTTTACGAACAGTTCCCCATTCCAAGTTTTACAATATGTTGAAGAAGAAAACATTACGCCTAGTATAATAATAAAGAGTATAGATTCTGTTCAATACGATGATACTGCAACATTTATTCTTGAAAAATTATTCAGCTCATCGTATTACAAACGATCTGATCTATTAAATGACCTATGTTTGATTTCTGGAAGAAGTCTCAGTCTCATTCACATAGCCGCTGCAAAGGGGTTGATTGCATTCATGAAGAAATGTAAATCATGTTTTGGTGTCAATATTCTAAATTGTCGGAACAATGACAATATTTCTCCTCATTTTCTGGCACAGATTTATGAACAAAAAACTGTCCTTCGCTGGATTAGGAATTTTCATAGCCAGCAAGAAATTCCAACATTGGAAACTCAAAGTCTTTTGGTGTATAATTTATTATTCAATTATAAAAGACATAAAGCATTTGATTGGATATGCACATTACAATACCGTCACAAGCATAAAGGTCTTATTAGAAACCAAGTTATAAAATGTCTGAACATGATGAAAGATGACACGGCTATCATATTTAACAATAAATTTAAAACACTAGGTATACAATTCTTACATTCGTATGTAAAATTATTATCCAATATGAATGTCTCGCTCATTGACTCAACTTTTTGTTCCACAAAGTTTCAGCCAGAATTATGTTCGCCATTAGTAGCGGCTGATAATCTTGTACAACTTCAAAAAAGACGGATTCGTATGCTCATATATGTATGCTTTAGGAAACTATTAAAATTTGGTTTTTATGATCAAATTTACTTTTTGCGAAAGACATTAGAGTATTTATTTCCAGGGAGAGAAAGAAATTATATGAAAGAATTGTCTTTCAATTCTATTTTTTCTTTAGGTTCAAAATATCTTGATTGCTTGGCTGTCAGGGAAGACATGCATAGATATTGGCTTACTAATCTTATTGAAAAACTCATGGAAAATCAGAGAATAAATTTTACTGATTTTATGACAATAGAATATAAAACAGCGTTATGGATAAATACAAATATCTTGTTATCAGGATTTTCTGAAGCGTTTGAAGAACGTAAGGAACGTGTGACGTCGGCAATTGACGAATATGAAAAGAAACAAACTTTTTGTCAATTTTGTAACGTAGAAGATATAATGGAAGCATTTTATGACATTTGTAATGTCTACGATGTCTTTGAATTAGAACTTTACTGCAAAATAAGTTCAGCAATGCACGGAATCCGAATCTCTAATGAAGAAATAAAGAGAAATGCACTTTTTTTCATTCAAACTTTAAAAAGCAAAGCTATGAATGACCGAGTTTTTGCAGATAAAGTCCAACTGTTTAAAAACAATGTATCATTGATTTTATACTTCATGCAATTTATTCCCGACTATCGGAAGTCAACTCCATGTATGATTTATATCATATCACTGGGTGAAAACGCAGAACTGATTTTATAGTTCATATACCATACTAATGTCATTTTTCTTCATATTATAGCTGTGTTGCATTAATGTTAGTGTATTAGAAATATCCAGCACAAAAATTAAACATTTGTAGAGCATAGGAATTTGCATAACATTTGCTGTTAATTGAATGCTATTTAATATAGTCCTTGAAAATTAATATACGAATTCTCATAATTACAACACAATTAAAACACTTTTAAAAGACATTAACTTATGTAGAATTGATTAAATCAGTTGCGTAGCTATGCATAGACACGGAAGCATGTGTCTCCACGTCATTTTGAGCGGGGAAAATATTTTAAAAGTCAAAATTAACAAATAAACCCAGAAGTAATGAGGCGGGATTGGGTACCCATGAAATCTGTTTAATCTCAGTACTGCTAATTAAGTTTCCCTACCAAAGAGTTCTGACTGTCTTTGATTTTATGCCTATCTGTCCTGACCCGCTGGGCTATACAACAAATTATAAAAGTTGAAGTCGAGGCTTCTACTGTCATCATCAACACGTATGGCGATTTTTTCGGATTTTTTTTTATCGCTTTATATTTTTTCCACAACTACTCAGAATAAAGGTTTTGAGACTTGACTCCACTTACATCCATCTAGTGGTAGCAATAGACAATGTATATAATAAGTTTACAAAAAGACATTGGGATTCATATCATTGTCAGTGATGCTGAAACTAATGAGGACAGTATTTATGATTATATACATACTAATTTGGATAGTGAATACCCCATTTATCTAATTAGAAAGAGGGTACGTTGTTCTAAATATACGCTAGGATCTGCCAATGAGCAGCAGTGCAAAAGGGTATCAAGGAAAACAACCAATACAAATACAAATGGTAGTGATTTGTACGTAAATAATTAAATATAGTTTAAATGTCAAAGTGAACACGGTGGCACTAAAAATGTTTCAAAATGCAATGATCAAATTATTTATGTTCTGAACTATGTATTATTTGTATCGGAAATTACCTTATTTATATTCACTGAGTGTCACATTATTTGTTTTCGAAACTACATGTAGGTTGTTTGTATTAAATATTTCTTTATGTATGTTCAATATTAAGTTATTTGTATTTAATATTTCGATATTTCTATTCAATATGAAGTTATTTGTATTCAACATTTTGATTTTTATATTCAATACGAAGTTACTTGTTGTTTTTTTTGTTTGTTTAGTTGGGGTTTAACGCCGTTTTCAGCACATTTTGGCCCTTTCGCGGTGGAGGAAGCCGGAGTACCCGGAGAGAACCACCGACCTTCGGTAGGAAAATTGGCAATCCTTGTCAATTAAGATCGGAGTCGAACACACCCCGCCACAGGTGAGATTCGAACTCACAACCCCAGAGTTGACGGGCTAGTGATCAGTAGTAGTCATGACGAACTACCTAGACCACTCGGCCACCGGTGACGTTGACCTATGTCAATATATACAAAATCAGTCAGTTGCGTGAAATCTGCATTTTTCAAAAGAGTTTTGACTAACAATACAATAGCAATTCTTAAAATTCAAAAGTTTGAACCCAATATAAACATTCATCAAAAACTTGCTTCCATTTACGGTAGTTCATACATACATACTGAACAAAAGGGTTGGGTCAACAAGGACAACCAACAGGTTAGGAATGTGATACCCTTTAAAGCCTCAGGCTAATAAAAAATGCGGCTCATCTATGATTGGATAAGGGAACATTCTTCTACATTCGCTCTTCGATCTTCATTGTAACACATTAGCATGTTTAAAGAATTGGGAACAACAAACGGCAAGGAATGGTATCCAAACAAATGGTTAAATTGCAACGAGTAAAATATCTGACACTTAGAAGTTTTTTATGTTCTTTTCATTTCTATTTTACTGAAGGATTTTGATTTTTGTGTAAAAAAGGACAAATATAGCTAAGGAGCAATAAAAAAAAAACGTAATCCATTGGACAGACAAACCCGGGAAGACAAATGAACAACCACAAGCACAACAAATAAACACAGAAAACTAAAAACCAATGAACAACACGAACTCCTATAAAAACCAGGAGTGAACCCAGGTGTTCCGGAAGGGTAAGCAGTTCCTGCCCCGTATACGGCACCCGTCGTAAGGTTCAACAAAGTCAATCCGGGGGAAGTCACAAATCGGTGGAGGCACATGAAAAGTTTTGACAGTGGGAACAGGTCCAACATCATCTTAGATATTGGAACACTGTAATGGTCAATCAATTCGTGATGACGACCGTAAAATTTCCAAAGTGATGACATCGACTTATCCCTGATAAAACCCTGGTTAAGAAGCTTTTGTGACTGCAGTAATCCTCTTTGTCGAAAGTCAGGCTAACTCTCGCATGCCCTTGAAAATCGGATAAGCTGAGAAATGTAGACGCCATATGCAGGCGATGCTGGTATATTACTACTCAAGAAGGGAAAAGTAACAATAGGAAAGTTGAAGTCATCACGTTTGTTATAAAGTTTTGTCTTCAAATGTCCCTCAGTATATTTCAAGAAACAAATCTAAATATGAAGCGGACTTTGGTGTATCGGTAGTATCCTTAATTTCAAGCTCACTGGGATAGATAAGATGTAAAAAGTCTTGGAATTTGTCGTTATTTAACGACAACACATCATCTAAAGTGAAATTAAAGGATTGGGCTAGTTTCTTTTTGTTTTCATGTAGTAACCCTTGAATGAAGTTCGCTTCATATGAGTACAGAAACAGATCGGCGAGGAGAGATGCACAGGAAACCAACGACTTTGGCGAAGTCTATTATATGATTCAATTAAAACAAAAAATTGAAAACAACCAGTTATATAACATCCCAAATCAGAATTAAATCTAACAAAATTATTCAATTCAGAAAAAAACTAATATTAATGTTCAATACACAATCTCTAAGTATATCCATCAGTGTCATCTCTTATCTATATACATGGCCAATAACCACTATTAGTCCATCTAAATAAACAACCTGTAATCCTCTGTTGGACAAATCAGCACAATATACGACTAGAAAACAAAACATCAGTATAAGAAAATATAATTTACAGATTTAACTTGTTAAATAAAATATGCTTGCATATCGTTATACATTCAAAAAAGCATTTGAAAACTGATTTACTGACACAACATTCTTACGATAAAATCTGCAAAAAAAGTTTGTAGTGAAATCCAGTTGCTGTTTGCATTATATCTTTCAATGAAACGCCAGCACCCATAGCTTTGGAAGTACTAGCACTACGAAAAGAATGTCCTGAAATAGTTGATATATTTATTGTAACTGTAATACTTCCTTCAACCACCTGGCTAAAGTACAGGTAGTAACAGAACTGAATATTTTAAATGAAATGAATAAATCATTTGACTTTCTTTTTGATGCAGTACGAATCAAATATTCATCCAAAGTATGGATTATACATAACTCCTTCTGGTCAAATGTGTATAAAACAATAGAAGGTAAAGGAACACTATGTTTTGAAGTCTTAAGAAGCCTGTTGATTTGGAAAACATATCTATCTTAAAATACAGCAATATTGCATCCAGAGCGGACATTGTCTGAACCCTGACTAATGTGGTTAAAGCTATTAAAGCTATAAGCTACAATGTTAAAAATTTAATGATAAACCAGAAACTGGAAACAATGTCCTAAAAAATTAAAACTACTGATACATACAAGTGAATAATTTTTTAACTGTGACTGGTTTAGTATTTAGATATCCTTTCAGTAATTCAGGAACAAGTAAACTATTATCAGTTCACATTATACCAAATGACAAGTCTGAAAAAACATTGATTTATATGTATTAATGACAGAATATGAAAGTCCTTGTCTCATCAAGTAGGAAAGAAAACGAATCACATCCTTTTCAATTGGTTGAGAAATATTAATGTTCCACTGTTCACACCAAATAACCCATTTTTGCCAACAATATGGATAATGTTCATTAGTTGCATTTCTCCAACTAGACAAAACGATTGTTGAATCATGTTGAGAAAGTCCTTATACACAACAGGCGATCAGAGAAACTTGCGAAGAGAGTGAAATTCTCGTGTGTATAGTTATACAAATAAGTCTTTGTGTCGAGGATGCCTAACAGAAAAAGAAATTAAAGTAGACATTAGCAAAGAAAACCACGAATGAGTAGGCCAATATAGAACAATAAGAATTGCTTTGCTAACTCTATCTGCTTCTATTTATTTAAAATTCTAAAGATCAAATAAAATGGGAGAAAATGTACGGTTTAAAATCTGACCAAGAAATTGACAAATTATTACTAATTCGGCATATTGGTCATAAGTCCATGATGCGAAAAGTTCTAACTTAGTTTCATGTCTAGATGCAAACAAATCAATATCAGGAGTAAAAAATTGTTCACATACTCTGAGAAAAATTTCTTATTTCAAAGCACAACTGATAAATCAGAAAACTTTCTAGACATAAAATCAGCATCCTTATTCAAGAATCCAGGTAAAAATTGAGCAGATATAAAAATATTACGATCAGTACACCAATTCCATATTTGAATAGCAAGATCGCCCATGATTACATATGTCATACCACCCATGTTATTTATATAAGCAATATGATGAGTGGTTAAAACACGTATCATCTACCCCTTTAGTATTAATCATTAAATTATGTGACCCATCCAAATTTTGACGCGTCCGTCTGAATCCAAATATCTATCGATTTTGATGATATTGGCTTTCCATTGAAACTGCCAAACGTCGAGGTAACCAGATCGCCCAGTTGGAAAGGTGTATTACGAGTGCAGGAGAAAAGCGATCGCAACAAATTTGATGATGATAATGATGACTTGTTAAGAAGACAGCTTACATTGTATATGTGGTTTTCAGACAATTTCGGAATCTTAAAACTTCCAGGTCAATTATCCCTGTACAATGTACAATGAAGGGTAAAGGTATTGCATTCTAATTATTTTCGCTCAAATAGCTTTTTTCAATACGCCATTTTAGACTATGAAGTTTTATATTTGATTCCAATAAATAATGTTGTTTTAAAATCGATAGCTCATCTAACCTTTGTGGAGTGGTAAGTGGTTGCTAGCGTGGTATTTCTCTGATTATCTCTGTATGCAGTGCTCATTATACTTATTTCAGACTGGAATCTGGTGTACATGTAACAAATACCACAATTGCACTCATTCATTATTTACAACTGATAGCATTAAAGCAACCAACAGCAAGAAAAAACAGGGTACTTAAATAGCCCAGATCGAGATTAGCCATTTGAACAAATATGCGTTAAAATACAATGACATATATAAGAATATAATTTTTCATTAAATTGGTAACACGTATTAATGGTATAGTTATCATATGATAAATGGTTGGTTATGTTCAAGTATACATTATTTTAAATTTGGTTACATGTAATGGTTTTAACGAGCTACTAAAGGGTACTGTTATTGTACTGTTAAAACACGTATCATTGCCAAACTATACAGAATTTGAATCTTCATTAAGCAACCTGTGTTACATGACTGCTGGTATTTGTAGGAACACTTCACCAGTTCAGTACTTTGCGATCTATAAAAATACCCGGGTAAAATATAATGACGTGTGAAAAAAAATAGAGTGGTTATCCACACAAGTAGAACCTCGTCATGACGATAAAGTCAGAGTTTAATCTCTGGATGCCTGACAACAACACTGCAGATGAAAATATAAATTTGTTTATAAAATGTTAATACTTGTATTCTGAAATGCCACTAAATATGGTTAAACATTTAATATGTAGAACACTACGGAACTCTAGTCTTTAATATTTTGAACGAATTTGCTTTACAGAACTTCATTAACCATATGGATGTAAATTTCACTTTTCTCAATACTATTTTAAAATACAGCTTTAATTAGTTATGAAACGTCGAATATCTAAATACAGTGTTCAATGGTATTTCTTATAATGGTCGAAGATTTCTGTCATGCGTGTTTTTAAGAAATGAAAACTTTTTTGTCAATAATCCCTATAAAATTAATTTCGTTTCACAATGAAGGGTAAAGGTAATGAATTCTAATTATTTCGCTCAAATAGCTTTTTTTTCAATGCATTGTAGACAAGGAAGTTTTATATTTGACTCCAATAAATGGTGTCTAATATCGATAGATTATCTAACATTTGTGGAGTGGTTAGTGGTTGCGAAATTGGTATTACTCTGATAATTTTTGTACGCAGTGCTCAGTATATTTGTATCCGACTAGTATCTGGTGTGATGTACATATAACAAATAAAACAATTGTCCTCCTTATGTGAATTAGTACATCTAAAAAATCAAGTAAAACCACTTCAATTAATTCTTGCCGACACAAATCCATGTGACACATGCAGCTGAGCATTAATTGTCCTCCTGGCTGAACATATAGTCGGGATTCCTTGCACAACATTCCATTAGAACAACAGGAGTACTTCAAGGCTGATGTCTAGGCACCTGAGATGGATCATTGGTGATCAACGCACAAAGCCGATACCGATAAAGGAGACCCTTTCGTTGAGGAGTTGTCAGGTCATAATACGGAAAGCCTGACCGCAGACCATAGTGGGTAACGTGTTTGGAGAATGACAACCCTTCTGTAGTTTTGAAAAAAGATAAGGATAAATTATCCGACTCTACCCAACCATCCAACCTTTACAGTGATAGCCAAAATCGCTCGTCCTTGTGTCCCGTCCCGCCCATATTTTTATTGTGTATGATAAATTGTTGAACTGATTCTCGTCTTGAAGATTCACGAAATATTTGCCACTGGACGTTAAGCAACAACAACAAAAAATCAATCAATCAAAGGCTAATGATAGTTATGAGGCCTGTACAGTTCTTAGAAAAGGAAATATGAAAAAGCTTTTGAAGTGAAATATACATTACAATCTCCTTGAAGACTTGAAATATTGTATTCTGCTCGTTGACAAATTTACGGAAATCTGCGCAATTATCCTGAAGGTCAAATGTAAAAATTTTAATAAATTCTTCAGTAGAAGACATGAAATAAAACAAACCTTATAATACTTAAGCCCAGTTTCTTATTCACATTGAAAATCCGATTGCAATGAGATTTAAATGTACGATTCTGGTGACGTGTTTTTCTACTGATGCTACTAGAAATTCAATATCTCAAAGGTCTTCAGAGGAAAGAGGATGCAGCTATTCTAAGCAGTCTCCTGTTATTAGAACTGGTAAAACTTTTCAACTCACAGACTGTTTAAGAATTGAATTCTTCTTCGCGAACATAAATAGGAGTAAGATCGCCCCTTATTTTTAATTCGTGATTTGTTTTTAAATGGTAATAAGTGGATTGCTCGATATATAACACTACGTAAAATATTTATTAAATAAAGTGCAATTAATATTTTAAAAAAACCTTTATGTTATACACAGGAATATGATGAGGTTTTGTGAGATACTCATTATTTCTTTGTTCTGTTCATTGAGTCAAGGAATCAGTGAAAAATTATTTGCGACATCCAATGGGAATTTCGATGGAAAATATCATGTAACAGATAGTATTGCAACTATAACTACCCGGTCCTTGTTAGACTGTCACGGACGTTGTGTTTCTGAAACAAAATGTGTTTCTTTCTTCTACAATACCAACACAAAAGATTGCATACTGCACAGAGATTCGTTCAACTATACAAGTCCATCGGAAACCGGAACAGGATGGAAGTTCTATATGACCAAAGACGGTAAGTGCGATGGTTGCAAGTAAGTTTACGATTTTTATTTAGGCACTGATCATTTATCATTTATATTTAAGGGGTGGGGTGTGGATTTTATTCTGGAATCAAATTTTTTTCCCAGAAAACTTTGGAACAAACTATTTTTTTTCAATATCGAGCAGGACAAAAATTATTTTTTTCTACTCATTTGAAAAACAAACTGTTTTATTTTACTAATTTAAAAAAAAACAATTTTACCAACATAAATTACATCAAGAAGGTTTTGACACCATAAAGTACTCTAATAGAAAATAGTTTTGTCATTGTTATGGGGAATATTGTTGAAGTTTGGATCCACTTGACGTGCAGACCTTACGAAATAGCACATTTCGCCCTCGTGATATTAGTGATTAGTAATATTGTCAATAAGGCATTTAAATACATGTATGAGACATGTCTTTCTTGATATATTCTGCTTTTTAAATAAGAAAAAGGCTATATTGTTGTACAAACATACTCTGGGTTTCAAAGAGTCAACATCTTTTTTATTTCTTCCTGCTCGTGAACAAGCCTATATTGGCCGAAACTTTCCAGGCAATTTTAACTTTTAGCTTTTGTTTTGTTACTATTATGCATTTGGTTTTGTTCGGCTTTTGTCTTTTATACGTTTACGTTGTTCTATGCCCTTTTAACGGTTTACAATATCCATTTATATTCCTTGTATCCTATTGTCGTATGAGCTGTTTCGCAACATATATACTTTATATTAAAATAGAGAATGGAAACGGGGAATGTGTCAAAGAGACAACAACCTGACCAAAGAGCAGAACATAGCTCAAGGCTACCAATGGGTCTTCAACGCAGCGAGAAAATCCCGCACCCGGAGGCGGGCTTCAGCTGGCCCCTATTGTTTATTGTAATATCATTTTCGAAGTAAATATTGATTGTCTTGTTGGGTCATTGATATACCACTAGGTGAATTTATATAATTTTTTTGTTATCTATATGAACTGCTGTCCTTTTGAATCCATGCACTAGATCACTAGCATTTTCATGATGTTTAAAATTAATTTTATAGTATCACAGCTGATACTCTGAATCATCAATTTGCACTTAAACTTTAACCTAATTGTCAGATAACAACAAGCATTCTTGATACGGTCTGTATTCATTTTTAAGTCACCCAGACCACAAGTGCTCCATTGCCTCTATCTAGTAGCTACCAACTCTTGAACTTGAACTTGAACTTTTTATTTCTCAAGACCCCAACTGGGGTATGTGAATACAAACAATATAACATATATACATAGAATAATGCATGGAGTGTCAAGTACTATACATGACAATAAATTTTAAAGTGTATGAATATAAGATAAAGTATGACATCTGAAATAAGTATGGAAGGCAAATCGAAATCAGTAATGCTTATTTTACAACTGACAATATGATTTTACAAAATTTGGCTATCTTAATTTTATCATTATAATTGACATTATTGAATAAATTATAAAATTTTACAGTGTTTGGATTCTTCAGAACCTCAAAAGGTAGTAATGCTTTTCTTTCATTCTCAAAAAAGGTACATTCGAACAAATAATGAAATTCATCACCAATATTATTCAAATTGCAAATATCACATATTCGATCGTCACGATCTACACCCCAAAATCTACCTTGTTCTATAGGTAAACGATGATTTAGACATCTATAATTACAAAAAGCTTTTCTTAAATCATATGGTAAATCAACTAGATATTCTTCAAACTTGTGTGAACATTTAAATATTCTATAATTAAGACATTTTGCACTATTAAAAACTCTTTCATACCATGTCTGCTTATACTGATCACATAATTTTTGTTTAACCATACTAGACAATGCTAAATTGTTAGGTACACTTTGTGATATCCAATATTCAGAAAAACCACACATATTAAGCGTATTTTCAATACAAGAAATCCATTTAGAATGGAAAAACTGTTTAACATGCATGTTATACATCAATTTGTAAAGTATAGCACAAATTTTATCTTGTTTATTACATACAATTCTTTTCCAAAAAGCTATAATTCTGCTTTTGATCACAATATCAATAGGATATCTACCCAATTCACCATATAATATACAGTTGGGTGTACTTTTTTTTCAAACCAAGTATCATTTTATAAAATTGTAAACAAAAGGATTCAAAAATATCATTATTTTCTGAGCCCCAAACTTCACAACCATACAACAGTACTGGGACTACCATAGTATCAAAAAGTTCTATTTGTAAATCAATTGGCAGATTCAACTTTCTACTTTTCTTCAATATGCTATATAGAGCTTTTCTACCTTGATTAACTAGCTTAGATTTGTTTTTACAAAAAGATCCATTAGACATGAATACAATTCCCAAATATGTAAAATCATCTTCAATGTTTATAACTTCACCATTAAAAGTAAATATAGGATTAACAATATCTTTACAATTTCTTTTCCGAAAAATTACAATCTTAGTTTTTGAAGCATTAACTTCTAGTTTCCAAGTTTTGCAATATAAGTACATAGCATTTAGAGCCGACTGCAATTCTACATGAGATTCAGCTAAAATAACTGTGTCATCAGCATATAACAATAAGTATAATTTTAAATATACAGATAACTCCTCAGTATCAAGAAAAATATGTGCAGCATTGTAAATATTTGTCAAACCATCATATGCATGTGATATAAATTCAACAAGATCATTTAAAAATAATGAAAAGAGAACAGGCGACAAATTCTCACCTTGACGAACACCAACATTGCTATAGAAAAATTCTGACAATTGAGAACCTTTTCTTACACAGGATTTAGCATTATCATACATGTTATGAATAATTTTAAACATTTTACCATCTACACAATTCTGTAACAATTTATGCCATAGAGCTAACCTATCTACAGAGTCAAATGCCTTTCGGTAGTCAATGAAAGCACAATATAATGGCTTATTACACCTGACATACAAATCAATCAAACATTTTAGGTTAAAAATGTGATCGGTTGTGCTATAATGTTTTCTAAAGCCTGCTTGTTCTTCACATAAAATATTAAAATTTTCTAAATAACCATTCAATCTATTATTTAACACTGTTGTAAACAATTTACCAAAACAACTCAAAATTGTAATACCTCTATAATTATCAGGGCTACAAGGATCGCCCTTATTCTTGTAAATTGGTATAATAATACCTTCTGACCAACAATCGGGAATAATCCCGGAATCAAAGATAATATTAAACAGTCTGACAAAAACTGGTAATAATTTGTTACATGAATGTTTTAAAAACTCATTTATTATCATATCTGCACTACAAGCTTTATTATTTTTTAAACATTTAACAGCTTCTAACACATCTTTCTCAGTAATTACAGCATTTAATTCAGTATTCAAACCTGTAACAGTATTTGTATCAATTAATTCAAAATCATCATCGTGTACATTTTCTACATTTACAGTGTTTAACTTCTTAAAATGCTCTAAAAAACAATCAATAGATACTTTATCAATTATTTTCTGCTTATCATTACTACTAACTGCTTTGTTCAATAACGACCAGTAAGATTTAGAATCACTATGTCTAAGGCCTCTTAACTTCTTAATAAAACCCTTGTGATACAAATTATACTGAGTATTCAAAACCTTCTTATATTCTTTACTACATCTTAATAAATTATTCTTACTTTCTGCATTTTTTAATCTCCAATTGAGGGTTTTTGCTCTATGATAAAGTTTACGTTTTTCATAACAATCCCTATTAAACCAGGGTTTATTTACTCTACATTTTCTGTTTACATTTGGTTTATTTCTAACAACAGATTCAGACAATAAATTACTATCTACTGCAGCATTTCTAATTATATTACTACATTCATCAACAAGGTTATTAACAACAGTTTTGTCTATTGTATCTGTATCTAATAAGTCTAACTTTTCAATAAGAGTATTAATATCATCATTACATAATGAATTATCAAATAATTGACATTTTTCATTGTCCCATTTTGACTTTTTGACATGTATATTTGTGACAATGTCATCATTTTCAACATTTGTAACATTTTTTCTCAATAACTCAAGGTGTAAAGCATTATGTACATCACTAATTAAACAGTCAAAAGAACAAATTTCAAAATTAGCAACATGAGAGAACAAAACAGGTGATAAAATGCAATAATCTACTGTGGAGGATTCTTTACATGTTAATGAACCAATATGTTTATCTTTACCTAACCTCCCATTTACAATTAACAGGTTCAGATTCTGACATAACTGTAATAATCTGTTACCATAATTATTTACTGACTTATCAAGATTATAGCGTTTACAATCAATTCCTAATAAATCTAAGTTAACAAGGTCATATTCTTGTTTTGTAATATTATCTAATTGTACAGTATCACATACATAATCATTTACATCTATAAAATCATCTTTTTCTCCAGTTCGTGCATTAAAGTCTCCCAAAAGACATATTTTATAGTCCTTCTCTGCAGTATATTTCAAAATATCTTCTTGTATAACATCGAAAAAGTCAATGTCACTGTATTTACTACCTTCCGGCGGAATGTAAATTGAACCAAATAATATAGGATCAAACACAATATTTTTAACAATAAACCATAATGCAATTTCTGACGAACTTTTCAATACTTCAATATTTTCATATATATAATTTTTAACAAACACAATAATACCTCCAGACCTGCATTTGGCACCTTTTCTATTCAAAGGTGGAAGATTAATAAAATTTGCAATTTGCACATCATCATATTCATCTAATTTTGATTCATTAAAACACACTATATCATAATTTTGACATATTTCCTCGAGATCAGATATCTCAGCTTTGAGACTAGACCACACACATTTAATGAAAACACTTTTAACGATTCTATTTCAGAACAACGCACATTTTCTCCGCCTAATGATTCGTCAAGTGAAATATTTGCGAAAACACTATTCTCCAAACTTCCATTTAGACATGAAAAATTTTCAGAAACACTATTTTCTGCACTTTTATCTATAAATGAAAAATTTCCAGAAACAAGGCTTTCTACACTTTCAGAAACACTATTTTCTCCACTTTCATAAATACTATTTTCTGCATTTTCAGAAACACTATTTTCTCCATTTTTATCTATAAATGAATAATTACTAGAAGCACTAATTTCTGCACATGATGCTATAAATGAAAAATTTTCAGAAACACAATATTCCTTACATGTTGTTCTTCTATACGAACATTGCCTTCCGAATAAACCCTATAGGGCAGGTAAGCCTAGCTCCTCGAAATTTACTTCATCAACGCCTAGATTAAAAAGATCGTCAGGATTTTCCACGGTATATTTCTTGCCATCCTTCATTATGCACACAATTTTTCCCTCCTTTGTAAAGGCAGATTTAACAGTATCTATACGTTTCACGTACTGAAGCAACTTCATTCTTAATTGTGTTAAATCTTCATTTATAAAGACTTTTTTCAAATCAGGATTATCCTTGAGTTTCTTTTTGTTCGAGAAAATCTTATACTTCAGATCCCTAGATACAACTCTTACCAAAAGTGGTCGAGGTTTACGTTTCGCGTCTCCAACTCGATGACATGCAACAATGTCCTCCTTTTTAACAATTATCTCCATTTTTTCACATAGTTGTCTAAAAATGTCAAACTCATCCGTTCCTTCGGTCTCTTGCAAACCATTAATGCGAATGTTCTCCCTTCTACTGTACTGATTTTGTTTATCAATGTCATACGTGTTCATTCTAATAACTGAACAAATTTTGTTTACTTTAGCGTCTTGTGCACGTACATGTTTTCCTACCATATTTGAAGAAATAGCATTTACAGCTGGTAAAAGTAAGTTCACAACTTTGATTGCAGTTAAATCTGATTCATTGAGACTACTCACGCTTTGCGACGTATTTCGTAACTGATCAATTAATCCCGCAACAGGATCGTCAATTCCTTCCTCCAAATCCGAACATGCTTCTGTGAAAACAGTGCAAATGTCATTAAAGTTTTTCAATTTACCTTTTCCACTCTGTCGCCCATGAACTTTTATTTTTATCTTTTCCCTTGAAATCATTCGGCAAATTGGAACCAAACTTCTCAGGAAACCAGACCTTGAAAAATTTGGCCACAATACAAAAAATAGAAAATTATCAAAGAGTATTTAAATATGTTCTTTGAAACTACTTGGCCAGTAGGGACCAAACTTTGATGGGATATCACTGACATTTACACCATACCCTTACATATTTATAAATACGTAATGTACAAACAATTACAAAAGTGTGAAAACTGTAGCTGTAGCACACACAGGTAACAACATATCCTCCCTCAAAAAGACAAGAAATCATATCTCACCTTGAAATATTATTTAATCATGCAGAAAGGCAAAAACTAGGTCAAGTGAACATGCCTGTGAGGATGCATTCATTCAATGGTGTGCTTCAAAGGTAGGTGGAGTTCTGTTGTTGTAAACAGTTGAACAAAACATATGTAATAGATACAGTACACAAATAACGAAAGAAGTGACCTTTATATGACGTTAGAGGATAATCTTATTACGAACACTTCTTTTGTTCTCGTTGTACTGTTTGTGACTTGTACGACAATCAATAAATTTAAAACTCTATGGCAAATATGTGCACGCTGGTCAACATACCGGGTACAAGAACATGACTTTCTGCAAAGGTATAGTTTATAAAAATCATTTTATAAAAAGGAATGAATACTACTTCAAAATGAATTCATCTGAAAATGAATAGGTTGTTAAACCTCAAACTCATCGTCAAAATAACGGCTATCTTTTCGAATTTCATAGATACAAAGTTATAATATTAAAAATAACATAAAAACAAAACGGAGAGGAAACGATCAAAGCGGCGAATATAATTAATGAATTTCATATAAACAACAAAATAGTGTTTCTCTTAAAAAAGCTATGTTTTTTTTCTTTGGTTCTCTGCTTACTATTCATTCATGTGAGTGTATACAGAATTACAAAAAGTTACAACGTGTAGCAAAGTGCGTAAAAACGATCGTGTTTGCTCATCATTTACAAAGCATGACTCAAAATGAAGATCGTAACACAAAGTGACATTGAAAAAACATAAAGTTACAAACGTTAAGTATATCTGCATACCTTGTTTTTGGCTCATTTTTAGCTTTGTATTTATCTTAAAATTCAATGTTTAAAACTTGTAGTCAAACTAAAAAGTTTTGTTTGAAAAAGTGTAATCTAATTTTAGTTACACGGACCCTTTTTGTGAAATATTTTCACTGCTTAAAGTAAACTCAACAAAAAAATATTTCAGGGTTGTTTGTCGTTGAGTTTATTTAGCAGTTAAAGTAGTTCACAAAAAGTTTCCGTGCAACTCAGGTTAGAGTACACTTTTTCAATAGCTTTGCCGGGGGTATTGTAGTAAAAAAAAAATCAGCAGGTCTTCCAATTAACATGGTATCTTTGATTTGTTATATACTTATCTTTGGCATACATGGACCTGTTTTTTGACATTTCGCGAAAGAAAATTTAATCATAATATTCAATAATATGCATGGTTTCATACGGTTTTTTATGCACAGAATAAATAATTTGAGAATACATGTACCTGAACAGAACCATTCAATTTTGGAAATGTTATTTGTGACATTAAAACATAGATCAAGTTTATTTAGCACACTGGCATTTGTTTATTCTTCATTTATTTATTTTTTAAATTTATTCCTGTCATGAAAAAAAACCCATGCCTCCTCCCTAAAAAAGATGAAATGTCCGTGATTTATGAAATTTGTCCAAATCATTGAAATAAAACAATATAAGCCTACTTTCGACTGAAAGTCTAAAAATTCTAGTAGTATGCATGGTTAGGTTACTGGGTGTATTACAGGACGTAAAATGTGTATTTCATGTATTTGTTTAAACAGATATTAGACACTGAAGTACTTTTATAAACCATTACTGTATGCAAGGGAGTATAGTAGGTCGGAAAACTTGCTTATATATGTGCTAAAACGTTACCATTAAAAAATGTTATTTCTTAACAATCCATGTCAACCGCTTGGACCTCTTGATCTGCGACTGTAAAAGTTATATGATTTGTATATTTATTGAAATTTTATAAATTTATTTATATCTAGTTACCCCACGATGTCCACCAGACAACGGATTTATGTTTTACAGAGAGTTAGACCTATGTTTCAATTTGAATACGCCAGTTCAAATTAATTTTCCAGTAATCCGATCATTCTGCCGTTCGTTTGGAGGAGAATTGATCAGAATAAGTTCAGAAGAAAGACAGAGATATATAGAATTTATAACCGGTAAATCCATGTATTCAGTTTTCTTTAATTTTCAAATTTGTTAAAATTGATACGAGTAGCATTTCTAAAAAAATATTTCATGTTACTTATTTAGATTCGTTTAGAGTTTACGTGTCGGGGGATTTATTCAGTAGAACATTCCCTTTTATTAAGAAAAAAATTCTTTGTTTGAATTCATCCCTCACACCTTTTCCACATACTTCCTAAGAATTAAGATGCCAGTGTACAGTATGTTATACCGGTTATGAACAAAACGGACATCAAACGAGTTACAAAAGTGCAATTACGTGATAAATGATCATTATTTTCCATCACCCAGATTACTTGCTAACCTTTCGGGGAAAACTATTTTTGGTAAAATTTAAAAAAGGAAAACAATTCTATGTAAAACTAATAGCTTTGTTTTTTTAATCTTTTAACACTATTGTTTTAAAAAGACCTCAAAGTGGTCATTAAAACTTACATACGCCTGTTGCAGGTCTACCGATTTTAAATGAAATACACATGTATATGGTTACCATACACTTTCTGTGAGTGTTACTGTGAGAGTATTCGTTAAAAGGAGTAGGTCCACTTTCCCCTGTATTTGTTTCACTCATAACCATTGATTTTTTAGTTCCCTATCGGCAACGCCAAATGGTACTATATGTTTTCATTCCGTCCGTCCATCCGTCAGTCACAATACAGTTTTCCGGACTTTTTTCAGAAACCGTTTAACCAACTGATCTTATTTTTGGTATATGAGCTTATAATGATGAGTAACGGATAGTTTGAGTGCAGGCTGATCGAATAATTATTGTGAGAGTTACTGTCCTTGGAAATAATAATTAATGCCAAAAAACAAAAAACAAAAACAAAAACAAAAAACAAAAAACAAAAAGAAGTTTTCGGACTTTTATCGCATACCCCTTTACCAAATGATCTTATTTTTGGTATGTGAGCTTATAATTACGTGTTACAGATCTAGTTTGAGTGCAGGCTGATCGGATAATTATTGTGAGATTTGTAGCCCTTGGGGATAGAAATTATTGTCAAAAAAAGTTTTCATTAGCAACCGATGAAAATGTCCCTAGCAACCATATATATTTGGGTTAAAGACCATATAATTTACATGTACAAGTCAAAAAGAAAGGTCAAGGGTCAAGGTCACTAAAAATTCCAAAGCAACCGATGAAAAAGTCCCTAGAAACCATATATATTTCGGTTCAGGACCCTACAATTTACCTGTTCAAGTCAAAATTGAAGGTCAAGAGTCAATGCCATTGAAAAAGGTTATAGAAACAGATGAAAAATTCCCTAGCAACCATATCTATTTGGGTTCAGGATTCTATATTTTAGCTGTACAGGTCAATATCAAGGAGAAAATTGTGACGGTATACATTAAATAGCAAAAATAATCATTGATGCAAAATCTACTGGTACACAAAAGATAACAGGTGAGCGATTCAGGCTCTTGGGAGCCTCTTGTTTAAATATTGCCAAGGACATTCAGAACCAAAACCATTCTACTGTCGTATGAAATAGATACATAATCTCACATACAGCCAAAAATTCGTTTTTGTTCCGAGTGTCCTTCGAATTGAAAAAAAAATGTTAATTTGGCAATTTTGTGTTAAAACTGTCTCCTAAAGCGATATTCAGGTGACTGTGCAGAAAAATTTTAGTAACTTACTTGTTAGTTATTATTGGGAAATCTTTAGAGACCACTTACCAGGTTATGCCCCCAGAGATTTTGAAAGGTTTTAGGCAACTTTTTGAAAATGGCCCGAGAAGTTTAATAAATGCAGGGGAAGGTGGGCCTACTTCTTTACTGCGACTGCAACTACTTTGAATTATAGCATATCTACCATAATAAATCCATATACAATCAGAGCAAATACAAATAGTCCAAAATAAGAAATACCTAAAATGAATCGGTCCTTTGAATATACGGACCTTAAACAAAGTTCTAAAGCTTATTGTGTATCCATACACTTTAAATAAGAATCGTATAAAAATTGAATGTAACATGGTAATATAAGAATTTATCGAATTTTAAAACTTTTTAGACTTAAGGAACCCAGACCAGATAAAAATTTAAACCATTTTTTTTTATAAACAGAATCTAATAACAAATCCAAAGAATGTATAGGAAGATTTCCAATGACATGAAGAAAGTGTGTCGTTATCTCTATTTCATTTAAAAAAGTGCGAATATGGTTAAAAAAGGTCCTCTTATACACACATTTAGCTGTTGGAATTTCTATATAAATTAGCACCATTAATTTCTGATCATCTAACATATATATATAACACGTATATATCTTCAGATATGAACAATGATACCATCGACATAATAAAACCTCGAAAACAGGGTGGGCACAGTGGTGAGATTTAATTTTTTTGGTGAATATGGGCCAAAATATCCTATTTTTTTGTTCGTCTGATTATTGTGCATTTAAATGCGCGTTTCAACAGTAACCTATTCCACTCCTCTAAATTCTACACATCGGTTGCATAAAAAAATAAAGACATAACAATTTTTTAAGACTAGAAAGCATTCACTATAGATGAGTCTTAATTTTTTAAATTCTGTATAAAAGTTCATGTACTTCCTTTTTAGTTCAGATTAAAAATCAAACGCTCATTAAATACACGCGTCCTCGTTCTTTATTAAACTGAACGCTGTCCTCTTTAATTCCTATTTATCATGAGGTCAAACCAAATTGTTTATAATAAGTACAATTCTGGACGCATAATCTACAAAAAAAAAGAGTTTACTCTTACCATATATTGCAGTGTGTAGCTTTGATTCGTACAAATGTACATCAGTGGCATTTTGTAGCGTGGGTAGATCTTTCGAACATTTCTCATCGGCAATTTCGATTACAAAGTAAACATTTATATTATTAATTTAATGATTTTATCTGTAAACTGTACACGACCTGGTTTAACGAGTTATTCTATGCCACATGGGCATATTTTCATTTCAGCAAGCGATTCAACTGCAAGAATATGTATTCAAGGTACAGACAACATTGACTATCCAAACTGGACATTCGACGACGGCACACCTATGACGTATTTAAACTGGGATACTGCAAGCAGTGAACCACAGGGAGGCAAAGGAAATCTAGAGATGTACACTGGATATAGGTGGCACGACTTAGGAGACACATCATCGAATCCGTGTCTACCGATTTGTGAACGAAGATAGGATACAAAATATCAAAAGTAGAACAAGTTACTGTGAACATAAAAGGAACTAAAAAATTGTTATGATACAGTAGTAGATGAGGTATAATCTTAGATTCCACTGAACATCTGTCAAAGGACATTTATCAATATTTTTTCGAATTTGAAATTTTATGCCGAGAAAACCTTAAATGTTTGGCTGCTGAAACCGTTTGAATGATTATCTCTTTTTTGTTCCGTAAAATGACAGTAGAGAACAGAAATAAGTTATCTGTACCATGCAATTGCTATTTTAAAGGTATAACTTTGTAAGAGAAATATGATTATAGAATTGAAGCATATAAGGTTTTCTTACAAAATAAACATAATTTGTCGTAAAATTACACCGTGGCTTTTCTACACAAAATGTTCACCAATATTACTTATTTGGCCAAAATTTGCTTAATTTTCTTATCAGTGTATCGGTCTTTGCCATTCATCAGAGAGAAATGTCTATATATTTGGAAATACTGTACAAATGGTCTGGTGAAGTTATATTTTGTCGTTTTTTTTAATTAACGTCAATGAAAAGAAATCTTGTGTATATGAAAAATACACATGAAAATTTACCAAATAGCAAATTTTCAACAGAAAAAAAAACAAGTAGAAAAGAGTTTCAAACACGTTCAATAGAAATTCGATGTGGTCTTATTTTCTGTCAGTGTTTAACCAACAATTGTTCGTTTTCTTTGTGTCTATATAGGTACCTAAAGACATCAAACATCTGCTAGACATAAAAAGTTTAATTACACTTCAGTGTTTCGTTAGTGACCATTGTACGTAAAGAGTTTCCAGAATATCCTCGACTTGTACATATCCACGAAAACATGAAAATAATTACTTATCATTAATCTTTTCTCAGTAATCACAAAGTACCTGTTATCCTTAAAATTTTTATTTCTTCACTCATACCATGTTTATGAAAGCGTCATGCTTTTATATAATTTTAATGAAAAACGAAGAATTTCTTAGTATATTTCTCTGATGTGTTCTTTTAAAACATAAGCTGTTATTGAGAAATCACGATTTTTTTATCCCATGCTTTACAATATATAGATGGTGTCAAGATTTTGTTACATCAAGGATATCATCACTTCTCTTAGTATAACAGCTTACAAAAAACAAATTTCGTTGTTATGTCTTGATATTTAAAGAGGATTACATATAAAGAATTTTCAGAAAATTTTAAATCTAAGGTGAAACTCAAATTAATCCCGAAGTCAATGGAACATGTATACCATCTTAAGAAAGAAAAGAAAATACAGGCGTTGGCGCAGGGAGTTTAGTCATATCCACTTCAGGCATTACTTTGAAAAATAAATAAAACAAATAAGAAATTCTAATTCTCAATCCAATATCCTGGTTTCTATTTTTTAAAATATGGTATTATCATGAGACATACGAATAGAGAACGTGATGGGATTAAACATGCATTCAATGTATCGTGCAACAAAGAATAAGACTACGCATTCAAACAATTTAGCATGTTTGCAACTGCATGAAAATCACTCAAAGCCATTTATGATACCTCTCTTGTAGAGATCAAATATGTCGACCCTTAAAAAACAAGATAGAACACTGTTGTTACTTCAGGAAATAGTATAATTGTAGTCCACCTCTGGATCATCTATTTTCCTCGGGTTTCTAGAAATTTAAAGGAACAATTAAGTATGATATACCATATCGTGCATACATGTATTTGACAAAAATATTAATTTTAAAAGATACTATGATAGTTTTATAGTAAAAATAAAATGTTTGAAAATGAGATTTCTATCACTCGTATTTTATGATCATTAATGTAGGATATGTAGACTGTTAAACAAAAATGAATTTCATGATGAACGAAAAATAAAAATTTGGCCTGCATGTTCATTTATACATGTGGCATTTTTACCAGTTTGTACATCTTCCAGCACAAAAACACAAAAATTGCAAACACGTTGTACAAAAACAAACCCTATGCATTTACCTCGTATTTACCTTGTTGTAACAGGTATTCATGCCTGCTTATCTCTCCATGCACAACAGGTAATCTTGTAAAATGTTTTATTTAAAAATTCCAGAAATTGTAATATCTTATAGTGTATTCGTGTAAATTTAGTTAATTACATATAAGAAAAGTTGCAAAACTCGGTCTGAACTAATCTTCAATCTCTTTCATTTCCAACATATGTTCGGAACAGATTTTTTTCAACAAGTATTGTGTATATCTAAATAGGGTATTATAAACACATCAAATGGGATCTATTTCATCACATTCCTAAAATTTAATTTGAAATTACTCATTGAAAATATTTTACCATAACCAGTTGCCATGAATAAGAGAGATAAGTGACCGTGGTATTTATGCTTTACTGTTCGTGAAATGTTATTGAATACTCAATTGATTGCATCAAGGAATGATTAAACAGTGTGCTGAAAAATCTTAAATGAATGGACCTTTCATCGTCGTCTTTGTCGGAGGATTAGTTTGGAAGCGTTCACAGAAATTGAATCCGTTACCCGGGATTTTTTCCAGTGATATGCTAATATCCAGGAAATTATAAATACAGAAGAATTAATTCCAGGAAATTGTAAATACAGAATAATAGGTTCTTACACGAGTTCAACGTGAAGACGAGTTGAAAATTTTCCAGTTTTTCACTTCTGAACGAGTATAAGTACCTATTTCTTCCGTAAATACTCGATTTTTAAGTTTCCTGTACATAGGTAAATTCAATGAGCACAGTCGATGAAGTTAAATAACGTTACACCTGATTGGTCAAAAGGTATGTGCATTTGTGAACGTTGCGATTTGATTGGTCATCTAACACTGAAAATGGCCATTTACGGAAGAATATTGTGTTATAAAGAATAAATACATCAAACAAATGTCGCACTACGCGTATGTTTACGGAACCAAAGAATACTTATGATTATCTATCATTAAGAGGGAAGTTGTCAGCTAATACAGTTGGATGCTGTCTGTTTATAAAAAAAGGTTGAAAACGAAAATACCAATAATAAAGTAACTTTTTGTGTATTCTTTCCATATATGCTAATGAAACTGCACCGCCATGACTTACGACGTCAGAATGTGTAACTTTTGACGTTATTATCCCCTGGCCATTGTAATTTATCATGTTTATAGCGTAGATATAGGTCGTTTGCCCATATGATACAGCCGAAAGTGAAATTGTCATATCATACCCCTGAGGCTAAAAATCCATACCAGGGACAAAAATCCATACCAGCGCAAAAATCCCATATCAATATTATGACGCCATAATTGTCCCGCCATACAATCCCGCTACGGTTTTGTATCTTTTATGTCGTAAGTCCTATATTAAATCAAGAGAAATGTCTGAGTGACAGCAAACCGGGTTTTCCTTCTATTTCATTTTTACTGAGTAACTTTTCTCCAACAAACTGCTTATAGCAATATCTATATGAACATAATATCCAAAGTCTAGGTCTTAAGGCAAAAAAGTTACAAAAATGACCAATTTATAGACCTTGAGGTCAAGGGTCAAGGTCAATATCCTTGGAATGTGAAACATCGTCTCGAGGTAACATACCTACACACTAAAGATCCAAGCCCTAGGTCTTTAGACAAAAAAGTTACAAAAATGACCTATTTATTGACCTTGAGGTCAACGGTCAAGGTCAATATTCTTGGTACGTGACACATCATCTTGTGATAACCTACCTACACACCAAAAATCCAAGGCCTAGGTCTTTAGACAAAAAAGTTGCAGATCGGACACGAAGATGATCTAAAATGACCTATTTATTAACACTAAGGTCAGGGATCAAGGTCATAGGCCAACATTTTTGAAACATGACACATCGCCTTGAGGTAACATATCCACATACCATAGATCTAAGGTCTAGGTCTTAAGACAAGAAAGTTATAGGCCGGACACGATTGACAGACGCCCGCCCGCCAGAGGAAAACCCGGTTAAAAATGCTAAAGTTTTCAATGATGTATCTGATGTAAAATCGAAGGCATATTAGATAGATTAAACATATTTTATTGCTAATTATAACAATAGAATCGGACACAAGTTATCACAACATACAAAGGCCCTCTTCTCTCAATATACATTACATAGTTTACATACGCCAGCAATAATTACTATAAATACAAAAATATTACTTGAGCCGTGAAATGCATATACATGTTGCAAGGAAGAAAAATAATAACACGCAGTCATAAAACATAATGGTAAAAAAGTTATAACAACAGGATGTTGTATGTATTCAAGATACAGGAGAGTAAAGACAGTTATTATGATTTGAAAACTGTAAAGGAAGAGAGAGGTGACATGTGATCAAAGCAAATCAAACCGTGTGGTCTGTTTGATATTCCATTGGACTGCTTTCAAAATTTTAGAGTTAAAGTCATCGAATAGGGTATCATTACCAAAACTGAGTAAAGTTTCAATATTCATTTCGTTAAGAAAATTTAATGTGGTTTTAAGAGTTTCTCTTACTCTTGCATAGCGATTACACTAAAAAAAATGAATACACTCTTCTATTAGCCATCCACAGGCACAACCTGGATCATTGGTAAAGTTAACTCTAAATAAATATGCATTTAAAGCAGTGGATCTATGACGAATTATTGTATGTAATATATTTAGACGTCGGATGCCAATACAATAGTATGAAGGTGGTTTTACATTCGTATCGGACACAAGGGTATGGCAAGCCGTTCTCGTCAAAACTATGTTTAAAACATTTTTCGAAAATTTTACACACTGAGAATTTAAAAAAAAAAACACTGAGATTAAAAAACCTAAAAATACACACTGAGAATAAGAAATTACACACTGAGATTTCATGAAGACGTATTGAGATTACAAAAAATGAAAAACACACACTGAGAATTGAAAATTACACACTGAGATTTCAAAAAGACACACTGAGATGAAATGAACTGAAAAACACACACTGAGAATTTAAAATTACACACTGAGATTTGTGCGCATTTTTTATGCGCACATATCTAATAATCATACGTAATCTTAATCTATTACAAGCTTAAAACAACTAGGGAACAGAACTCGTAAGTCCTTCACTCTGACGCCAAATGTTTTATAAAATACATTAGAAATACAACGTAAAAGACAAATAGAACAAGAAAAATACCCACTTTCTCTCTTTACAAAATATAACCAGAGACAGCATGTTTTATATGTCTCTGATATAACCAAATGGTGAAAAACTTTAATAAAATTATAAGTATGTTAAGTCTTGAAATTTATTATGAATGTTGGTTGAAGGAACCGCATTTCATTATAATGACAAGAGTTCTAGAAACCAAGATATTAATCTGTTGAATTTTTCATCCCATGAATATTCATTAGTAATTTGCATATTAATCTCAATGTGTATTTTTGAAATCTCAGTGTGTAATTAACAATTCTCAGTGTGTGTTTTCCAATTTATTTCATCTCAATGTGTCTTTTTAAAATGTCATTGTGTAATTTTAATTTCTCAATGTGTGTTTTTCATTTTTTTAAGTCTCAGTGTGTAATTTTAAAATCTCAGTGTGTAATTTCGATTTCTCAGTGTTTTATTTTAGGTTTTTAAATCTCAGTGTGTAATTTTTTCGAAAAAAGGGTTTAAACATAGTTTTGACAAGAACGGCTTGCCATACAAGGGCGTAAATTTCTTAATCTTCCAATTGAGGGTTGATTACGAATGTTTAGTTTTAAATTATTGCATAAACTTATCATGGAAGGAAAAAAATAAAACTGATTATAACTGAAAACGAGTAACTGGGTATCTATTAGTCACTATTATTCCTTAAAATACGTAGAAAAAGAATTTAAACAGTCTTGTAAATAAGTTCGACCATTAATTATGATGAACTTTATAAAACATTTATTATTTCTTCTGCGTCTTCTTGATTCTAAGGGTTCGCAACCCGTTTCAAGATAAAATGATTCAATACTTGCAAATTTAGGTAAATTTGACTATTCTAGCTGCCTCAATATGAATTCTTTGTATTTTACTGATATTTTGGTTATTACATCCATCCAATAATTCACAAGCGTATTCTAATATTGGAACTGCTTCATTCTATCAATTCCAGCATTTTGATAATTACAGGTAAAAGGTAAAATTTTGTATTGGACTAGCAAGAATACTTGTGCAAAAACAACGCCTATTGATTTCACCATGTTGGAATAGATAGAATGGGAAAATTTAAAATATTGGAAAAGCTAGAAGACACCACTGAAACTATATACATGCATGAAAAATAGATTTTTTTCCAGGTTATGCCTCCTGAGAGTATACTTAAATTTACGTAGTAAGGACATTTGTTTAGATGTGCTTTGTACACAATTTTGTAATATGACAACTCAATTTACAATCTCAACTAAATATTATTCTTAAATGTTTGTGGATGTCCACACATGTAATCAATTCGCCGTTAAAAACAATGGTAGGATTATTAGCTATTCTAGGAGTGGAAAAAAACATATATTTCATTCTGTTAGTATAGGAATATGAAAGTGAGGTTTCATCGGCAAACAAACACGATAAACTCGGACAGTTGTTAGCGATATCATTAATGTACAATACAAAGAGAAGGGGTCCTAAAACTTAACCCTGGGGAACAAATCCTCTACTACTATTTTTAATTTACTACTTTTTTCATATATTATCTATATATTTTTCGAGCCATTCAATAAGGTTACCGGACAGACCATATGCTCTAAAATTTTTAACTAAACCTCTATGCCAGACACGATCAAAAGCCTTTGAAATGTCACATAATACGGCGAATATAGTTTTTCGATTCTTCGAAAGCTAAGCATATATTATAATAAATCTCGATCAACTAATTTACAGAAGTTTTCAAGGAGAAAATTATATACATGTTTGAAGATGACCCGAATAATTTACGCAACTAAAATGATATGGGCCTATAATTTGATGGAGCAGATTTAATACCCTTTTTAAAGAGATCAAACTAGGGTTGGTTTCCAAAGATTAGGAAGTTTGATACTTTGTAAACATTGGTTGAATATAATGTGTAAAGGCTTACATACCGTAGACTACGTATATGTTTCTTGACAAACTGCTTTACCTAATTGTAAAATTCCTAATTCATCTTTAATTTCGTCCTGTGTTATAAATGGTATGTCAAACTGCTTGTCAATTCTACGTTCAAATTAAGGAAGATTTGTATTGGAATACGATATTGAACAGAGGAAACTGTTTAGGAGATTGGCTTTATCGGCTTCGTTTACGATAATTCCTGATATACTGTCGAATAAATGGGATGCATTGTCTGGTTTAGTGTTGCCTTGTAATTTTTAACTAAGCTCCAGTATGATTTCTGACTTCCTTTATCCAGAAGATCGTTCGCATTGATGAAAAATTGTTCATGTGCATACTGGTTAAAAAGTAAAGGTTTCGGCCGTTACATCAGCGTTCTTCAGTATTATCACGTAGTAAGATTTCCGATTGAATCCTCCGAAATGTGCACGTTTATAACAGGTATTAACAACAGGTTGTTTATCAACATTTCAACCTTTCTGATCATTCCATCCTATCAATGAAAGTCCGTATATTAGAAAAAATATATCACCCTACTAATAATCCAAACCTCAGCACACCCCTTCGCAAACAAACAGAAGAATTTTGGATTAAGGAATTGGGTACCGCTATGCCATATGGTTGCAATGATAAAATTGACAGCATTGGGAATCTTTCAAGCCCAAAATGCAGCGAAATCAATGTGATGAATATTTTCAATTAAACTCCACGCCGTAAACGCAGTCATGGTCATCGACATTACACTTCGCCTATTGACCATGATGTCTCCTTAAATGCGTTTTTGCCGTACATACAACAACCGTTAGGACTACATCACATTTGAACTAAACCATATTCCATTCCTTTGTGTAAGCTTAGCTCACTCCACAAAAAAGCAATGGGACCTCTAATATTTATTATTTTTATAAATGATATAGTCTTGGACGTTAATTCAACTATCAAATTGTTTGCTGATGATACAAGCTTGTATCTCATGATAGATGATCCACTGGAATCGGCAAACGTCTTGAATAGTGATATTTCTAAAATTCACAAATGGTCTTCTCAGTGGTTGGTTTCTTTTAATCCTCAAAAAACTGAGACCATGACTATCTCAAGGAAACTTCATAAACCATATCATCCAAACTTATATATGAATGATAATTTGGTTTCTGAGGTTTCCTGTCATAAGCATCTTGGAGTTTATATATCCAATGATGGTACGTGGCACACACATATTGATTTGATTACTGAAAAGGCCTACAGGCGTTTAAATGTATTACGCAAATTTAAATTTATTCTTGACAGACAGACACTTGAGACAATTTATCTCACATATGTTAGACCAATATTGGAATATGCCGATGTAGTGTGGAACAATAACATTAATTTATTAATAAATAAAATTGAAAAGGTTCAAATAGAAGCCGCCAGGATTGTGACCGGAGGCACCAGGTTGGTCTCCTTGAGTAACTTATACACTGAGACTGGGTGGGAAAAACGTAAGGACCGACGGGAAAAACATAGACTATTTTACTTCTATAAAATGAAAAATAAAACTGTACCAGCATATTTATCAGACCTAGTCCCCGAGACAAACAGAAATATTCATAATTATAATACGAGAAATCCATCCGTTATACCACCCATCATAGCCAGAACCGCATTATACTCCAATTATTTCCTTCCAGCGACAGTGCGATCATGGAACCTATTACCAGAAAATACAAAATGAAGTACGTCTCTAGGAATCTTTAAAACTACTTTACAATCGCAAAACACTAGTCTAAGAACGCCCCCCTTTTATTATGTCGGTAAGCGCCAAGGTCAAATTTTTCATGCAAGACTAGGGTGCAGTGCAGCTCCCTCAATCAGCACCTCTTTATAAAAAAAACATTGTTAACTCCCCCCCCCCCTTTGCCAGTGTGGTGCTATCGAATCTGTTGATCACTATCTCCTTCACTGTCCGCGTTTTGACCTCCAGCGTCAGCAGCATATTGAGTACATTATAAATAGTCCTAGATTTGACAATAAGATTCTTCTCTTCGGGTCTCATCATTACAGCGATGAACAAAACATAGAACTTTTCTTGGCAGTTCAGTCATATATTTTGAGTAGCAAACGATTTGCTAGACAGTAAACAAATACTCATCATTATTCATCAACATTTCAGTGCATGTTATCTATCAAAATTAAATTTTCATCACTTCTTTAAAAAATTTAATGTATTGATTCAAAATACATAATCTTTTGAGTATGAGAAAATTAACTATGAAAATAATTTTTCGTAGGATACGGATTTATATAAGCCAAAAACTTGTTTCCGAATTCTATATTGATTATTCAATTGTATTGTATATTATTTGCATTTAATTATTGTATGTTTTATTGAATTAATTAATAAAAAATATGTTTACAGTAAAAAAGCAATGGAGCAACAAATCAAGAATTTTAATTCAGCTAAATACAAACTCGCTGCTGTGGTATCGGATATTGCTTCTCACAGATTATTCAAACCAGTTCGCATCCATAACGACGAATCTCACCAAAGGTCGTTCCTCAAAGTTAACTTTGTTAATAAAGGCTTGGGTGCCATAAATCTCAGCAATATCCTTCACCACAAAACAGTAAAATCTAAAATTCCTCCATATTTCAAAGACCAAACTGTTCCACTTATTTCTTATTCTTATACAAAACTCATTGCAACCAAGATTTTCAATTACAAACGGGCATTGCGGGACCTTAATTCCGATGACCTCAAGTCTAAACCCCCTGACTGCTCCTGTTCGACATCTCCATTCAATTATAGTCCTGTGGGTCATGTTATCACTGGAGATCTCAATCTAGTTGATAATCAAAAGCTAAAAAATATGCTAGCTAAAGGCCCCAAATACCAAGAACCTCAGCCAATTAATTGGAAATATAATTTCAAATTACTTATGGATTCTGTTGAGGACTGCCAGAAAATGGACTTCAAAGGAACAGGAGCCTGCTGACACACTTTCAGAGTGGGTGAAGGCTATTAGGTCAATGATACAAATCCGAATTAAAAGCCTCTAAGGGTCTATGAGCACTAAAGCTAAATCCATCTTTAAAGACCATAAGGTTGTTGAAAACTTGACTCGCCTCCATGACAAATATGTAGTTGTCCCAGCTGACAAAGCCCCCAATAACATCGTTTTTGTTTGCAAGAACTATTATTTTGAGCGTCTTAGAAACGAATTGGGAATAGATAACACTGCGGGTAACCCAACTTATACACCGACCACACTCACTAAGCAGGAAGTCCTTGATAACCACAAGACCGTTCTTCATTCCTTTGGCATTTCTACAAAGGATGAAGAAATGGACCTTCCTGCTCTTTATTGGATTCCTAAACTACATAAAAATCCGTTTAAACAAAGGTACATTGCTGGGTCAAAAACCTCTTTCAAAGATTTTAACATTCATATTGACATGTATTAAAGAGGGCCTTCAGAATTACTGTGAAACATCATATTCCACCAGTGGCGTCAATCAGATGTGGATTCTTAAAAACTCCAAAAATTTACTTCAATATCTAAAAATCAAAATCTTTGGCTACATGCAACAGCATAAAAACATTCGACTTCTCTACACTCTACACTACCATACCACATTCTCAATTAAAAGATCGCTTAAAGCAACTAGTTCATCAATGTTTTTTCAAGAAAAATGGGACACGCAGGTATAAATTTCTTGTTCTAGGTAGAGAAAAGGCTTATTTCGTGAAGAACCCCTCTGATTCTGACAAAAAGTATTTTGAAGATGAAATTACAGACATGTTAGATTTTCTCATAGACAACATATTCGTTGAATTTGGCGGTCTAATTTTTCAAAAAACAATCGGCATTCCAATGGGAACCAACTGTGCTCCTCTCCTCACCGATCTGTTTCTGTACTCATATGAAGAGGTCTTCATTCATGGGTTACTACGTGAAAACAAAAAGAAACTAGCCCAATCCTTTAATTTCACTTTTTGTTATATCGATGATGTGTTGTCGTTAAATAATTCCAAGATTTTCTACATCTTATCTACCCCAGTGAGCTTGATATTAAGGATACTACAGATACACCAAAGTCCGCTTCATATTTGGATTTGTTTCTTGACATAGACTATGAGGGACGTTTGAAGACAAAATTTTATGACAAACTTGATGATTTCAACTTTCCTATTGTTAATTTTCCTTTCTTGAGTAGCACTATACCAGCATCGCTTGCATATTGCGTCTACGTTTCTCAGTTTATCCAATTTTCAAGGGCATGCGTGAGTTACCTTGACTTTCGACAAAGAGGATTACTGCTGTCACAAAAGCTTCTTAACTAGGTTTTTATCAGGGAAATGTTGATGTCATCACTTAGGAAATTTTACGGTCGTCATCACGAATTGATTGACCATTACAGTGTTCCAATATCTAAGATGATGTTGGACCTGTTCCCACTGTCGTAAGCTTTCATGTGCCTCCACCGATTTGTGACTTCCCCCGGATTGACTTTGTTGAACTTCAGGACGGGTGCCGTATACGGAGCAGGAACTGCTTACCCTTCCGGAGCACCTGGGTTCACTCCTGGTTTTTATAGGATTTCGTGTTGTTCATTGTTTTTTAGTTTTCTGTGTTTATTTGTTGTGCTTGTGGTTGTTCATTTGTCTTCCCGGGTTTGTCTGTCCAATGGATTACGTTTTTTTTTTATTGCTCCTTGGGTATATTTGTCCTTTTTATAGATCCACTAGATCACACCCCCGAAATCGCGAGCACGAAGTTATAATATCTATTTTTAATAACATATTCGACCAGCTTGTTTTTCTCATGACGTACAACCATTTTTTTTTGCACACAAAAAATACCCAAAAACAGATCTTCAAACTCGGTAATGATAAACTTCACTGTAGGTTGATCATTTATTAGCGTCTCCGAGGAGTCTCTTTATTTAGTAATACAGATATTTCTCTCGAATAAGATGTTTGTAAATTTATTGGAATGTGGACAGAGACATTTTTGCATCATGATCGCTAATCATTCTGCCAACATCGATTACCTCATAAAACTGAAATTTCATCCAAAATAATTACGTGATCCAACAATGTGAATCTTGTGATAATATCGGGATTGATATGGAAAATGGGGTATAACAATCTATAAAGTTAAAAGTCCTGCTAAAACATTTTACTCTAATTTTCATGACATATACAAAATTTACATTTATCAAGCCTATTTAATTAAACAGTTTATATGCATTTACATTTATGGCTTAAAAACATTTTATGGAACTATCTGAATATAATACACTTCTTGATTGTCGATTATTTCAGTCAGCGATGATAACAGGGCTGATCTGCAAAAGAGGTTGGGCCAATAAGGCGAGAAAATGTTTCACTCAGAAGTCCATTTTCTGAAATTAGTTATTATCTGTGAAATGTATCTTTTTCTCATAGTAAAAGTAGTTTCTGTTTGCGTCTCAATTTTCTACATTGATAAATCCAACACAAAACTTCTAGTAAGCTAATAAAAAACGTTGAAAACGCAATTTTGTCATTTTCGGGGTGTTTTCCGCGCCTTTTAAGTGGGAATTCCCTGACAAGCACCCCCAGAACCAAATACATAAAACTTTTTCCTGAAAGACTGCACTAATGGTCAAACATTTTGTGTTTCCTGTTTTGTTTCTAAATGTAATTTTAAACGAAAATTGAACTTTTCTTTAAAAAATCAATTCAATATTTTAATTAAGATACATATACATTTGTACCTTTAAATTACCGATTAAATGTATGGTCGTCATAGCTCAGTCGGTACTGTTTTTGGTTATTAAATAACAATTAAACTGTCAGCGAATTCGAATCTCGGAAAGGGCTAATATTGTTGGTTTCTTGCTAGATTCGCATTTTTGTCATATTTTTTCTTTCTTAATTTTCCATGCCTAAAATTTTAATTATCACTAAAATTTTAGCACAAAATAAATTCAAGATTCCCTCGTTCCTTTGTGCAACTTCCTCCCCAAGTTTGATTATATTGCTGTGCTTACACGAGTAAATGGTAGTGAAAGTGGACTATAGGTTCTTTTATTTATAAAATCACTCATCTTATATCATAATCATGTAAAGAAGCACATTTAAATAACGGCGATGAAGCCATTGTGTTGTGTGTGCTGCAAATCAATGTTTAAACAAAACATTTCTAAGGCACAACTTGAACATTTTAAAGTCCCTAAGCGCAGTGACAATATATGTGATGTATACAGGCAGAAATTCTAGAAGCTTTTCCAACCTGTTAAAAATTGTTAAATATTAAAATGAATACCTGCTTGTGATTATTATGCCCTGACCATTATTACACCGTCACTTTAATTAAAACCTTAAAACTGTAGGTTTCGACAACAGGATCCAATTTTCAAAAGATTCCAACACATAATTATTTTAGTTTCTCTGGCGTACAAGATATTTCGAAATGTCCTTGTCCGTTTAATACTTCAATTCCTTTTTTAAACATATAATGCCAGTAACAGTTCCGGTAATACCAGCAGTGATGCACTGCACTGTATCGCAAAAGCAATAGCTCAGTTATAATTTCATTAGTTTTTTCATCAACTAATACATGTATATATATATATATTAGCTTGGCCTTGATTGGTGGTAAGGCAAAAATAACAAGGTGTGACGCAATTATCCATTCAAAAATAGTATCAATACATTTAAAATTAAATCTACACAGGTAAACTAACCGAATGAAACAATATCAGGAGAAAAGGGCCCTTGTCCTTTATTAAATTGAATTTGTAGGCAAGGAAAAAAAAAAAAAAAAACAGAACAAGTAAAAGGAACCTTAATTGGTTCTCCAGGCTTCAAATTATTTTGGGTTTTCAGGTAAAGATAATGGAGGTAGTAACATTCTAAAATGTTTATTCTCTCAGTTTTTCATTTTAAATAGAACGGGATGCATGAATGTATGTTAGTAGTAAGTAAGTTTACAAGTAAGTAAATTCTTTATTTATCGAGGGTTACTCAATTAGACTTAATCTAATTTTCATTGAGGCCCTCCAAACATCCATTAACAAAATCATACACATTCATACAATACACATTCACATAATAATAATCAACAAATTATAAACAGTATATAATAAACGTATATAATAAGATATAGTACATTTTCCTTAAACTCCATTAAGGAAATATTTAAAACAATGTTCCTTAAATATGTTAATATTTCGAGAATTTTTTATGCAATATGGCAAATCATTCCAAATTTTAACTGCTGAATACTGAAAGGATTTTTTATAAAAATTTGTATTTGGTCTTTGTAAGAACAAATCATCATTTACTGAAGATCGCAGATTATAATTGTAAACTTCACTAACAGTTTGTGAAAATAGATACTCAGAAACAAGACCATGAATTTTGTGGTAAAAAATGTAACAGTTACATTTTTTACAACTTACGCTAAAAACCCCCAAAAAATATTTCTGAATTGAATCATGCAAAAAACCATTTTCTGCCTAGTTACGCACTGCGAACATTTTTAGGCCCTAATTTGAAAACATTTGCAATGTCGTATCCATGGGCACAATAGTACACCTTTTACTTCGTCATAAATATCCTATGGTAACGTCTAGTTGATGGCGGCAGTAGTTTGACTGACAACGTCTTACCATGAACGGGATGAAAACAATCACTGAAAATCTTTCTTTTTGCGTACTGAGAAAACTGATACGGAAGGAAAAAGTTATGACAGAAGTGTTACATGAATCATGTAGACACTGGATGGAAATTGTAGACGAATTTGAGGACGAATTAAATGTGGAATTTGGAGATGAACTAGATGAAACGTGGAAAACCCGGTTTGTTATTACTTTTATCAGATACAGGGACATGATCCACTAAGCTTTCGTGACAAAACTGTCATACAACTTTCACAGTTTGTCGTTTGAAAAATGTTGTAGTAATCCCAGAAATTACAAAAAATATATTTATATTTTATATCTATTACTTATAGGCGCTTTATAACGAAAATAGAAAAAAAAACGTTACTTTTAAAAGAATATAAAAGCTGTAAAACCATAGTCCTTCCTCAGTCTGCAAATATTTTAAGATAGTTTTTACGTGTTTGTTCTTTTTTTTATTTATTCGTTTATTTCAATTATTATGTATATTATCTTGGACAGGACTTTATAAGTTTGAAAAACTTTTTTCCAATCGTTTTGTTCATTAATAATAAAATCAAATCTGATAGATTAACAAATAACATGCCTGACGTATAGAAAAAAAACCTCTGAGGCAAGTCGTATAACCAATTAACCTATCTATCATAAAATATTAGAATAAAATGTCAGAAGATTGAACACCCATCTTGTACGTATTTATTTTTTAAATTAAAAAAATCGTGTTTTAATAAAGACGATTTCATAAATTAATGTTACATTTTATGTAAATGAGATATCATTTAATGCGTTTCTAGTGGTCCTTGTTTTTTTTTATTGTATATCCCAATCAAATGTAAACGAGAGTTACAGGACAAGCTAAGATTATATATAAAGACTATTCTATTTTTCTTTTTTTTAATATTATTTAGACAAACTACATAATTTTAATATTATTTAGACAAACTACATAATTTTAATATTATTTAGACAAACTACATGATTTTGAAACAGAATTTCCAACGCAAAAATCATGTTATTAGTTTAGTGAACTAAGACGGATAGGAAGCTCCAAACAGTAATGACTGAAAACCCGGTTTGCTGTCAATTTGACAACACATGCATTGTTTTCCTTTAAAACTGTCATATATTTCTATTAGATATGCATTCCAGTCTCTGTATAATCGGATGTTACGGCAGCAAATCAAGGAGATGAAATCAGAAATGCAGAGGTTAAAAGATGGCCAGTTAAGTTTTGATACTGACTGGGAAAGTATGTCTCCGGCAGACTGTAGACGCCAGATAAAGTCGTTAAAAGTTGAGATTTCGACGTTGCGAGGTATAACAACATTAAATCAAAATGCATGTTATGTTTAACAAATTCAGACTGACGTTTTATTGTCAGATAAAGCAACAATTCAAAATTGGCTTCAAGATACATGTACACGAAAATAATAATACAATTAAAGTCAATAGGGTGGAAATATAAAACAAAGAATCCTTCAAGGAACATCCTTTTGATTGTTTGATTTTTAATGGGGACAGGGGATAGGTTGTTGTCAACAAAGGAATTAGAAAACAAAAATTCAGGATCAATAAAAATATAACGCCCTTAGGACTCGTGGAAGCTGACAAAATCTTCTTATAAATCGAATGATAGGTCCCCGTATGTTTCTGACAAAGCAGTTAAAGGTTGGTTGTTGTTAGAACCGAAACATATTCAATATCGATGACATACACGTCCTCCTTTGAGCACAGTCTATTATGAAGCTTTTTTTTTCTACAGAGACGTAGTGTTTTGCACCATTATAGTGCAACGGTATTGTAGATAATATTCTATGACACCACCGATGCACACAATATGCATATTTTGTCTAACTATGACATATCTGTTGTGATAAAGGCCAAAAATATAGAAAGCCCAACATTTTGAATAGCCAAGTTAATTGTCAAAGCCGAAACCATCTTAGTACAGAGCTATGCATTAGTGATATACTCCATAGGTTAAAAATTAAATTTTTTAGAAGAATAAATTTTAAAGTAGGATATGTAGTACAAATTTTATTTTCAATACAAATTATATGTTTTGATATTAATGATCTACTCATTTTCTCAAGCTTCGAGGTCAACGAAACCAACCAGTTTTACTAGGGTTGCTAAAGCCATCGTCAGGCAGATACTTGTATATCTGTTTTAAAAATTCGCCGTGGTAATATTTTCTTGAATAAATTATTATGGAGTACCAAAACATATAAGCAGAATAAAAGTTATTATCCTCGCACCATCTGTTTGTCCATCCATCACAATTTTTTGTGGCATCAGCTCCTTTTTCACTCTTAGGTTTGGGAATTTAATTTCAATATAGAATGGTCACATACATGTACCACCTGTAGATATGCAATATGGTTTTATAATTTTGATTTTCTAAAATTGGGGCCCACAGGGATTGATTTCCGAAAATTGTAAATTTAAGCCTGTTACCTAAACTCCTCTTTTATTTTTCAATTTATGCGTTTTATTTCTTTACAGTATTGTCATACACCACATTTTGATGCGTAAATATGTTTCATGATTTTATTTTTCAAAACTTGAGGCCCACAGTGGTCTAACTTTGAAGATTATGAATTTAAAGCTTGTGATGTAAACCCTTCTTTCATTTTCAATTTATGCATCCTATTTCTATACAGTATTGTCATGCGCAATAAGGTTTCAGAATTTTGATTTTCAAAATTGAATTTTAGCTAAGACCTTAACTTTATTGGATTTAGCGATATAATTTCTACAAAGAATGATTGTATAACATGGGTAAATGGGCAATTAGGTTTTAGATTTTTGACTTTGGGGAAATACCTCAACTAAATGCAGAAAGGGGGAAAGGGCGAGGGGGGGGGGGGGGGCACTAACAGGTTAAAAATTTTTGATTTCGCTCAAAACAGATAACAGTAAATTCTGATAACAGATAACAGCAATTTAAATGACAAAACAGAAAACAGTGAATTCAAAATCAATAAACAGTTTAAAACAAGTGAACTCAACATTCATTAAACTTCAGACGTTTTAGACGATATGATAGCTGACCTTGTGTTTCTGTAGTTAACACAGCTGTCCTATATTACTAGGGACCTTAGGTGATATCATAATGAATCAAAACTGCGAAAATTGGTTAGTATAATCACCTGTATAATTTTTACAGGTTATTTAATATCGTTATGACTTCATGAACGTATCTTTTCCCATGTTGTCTTCTTGCGGCCATGGTGTTACAACCCACTTTGAAAAAAAAATTCGCACTTTGAAATTTTTTTTCAAATTGCGTTAAAATTTTGGTCTAACTTACCGCGATTTGAAAATTTTTTTCAAAGTGTGTCAACAATTTGGACCAACTCAACGCAATTTGAAAAAGAATTTTTTATTTCAAAACTACGTTAAACAGAACCTCTTGACGTACTTTGAAATAATTATTCGAACACTTTCTCCTAATTATTTTGGAGAATTGTGGTACTCTGAGCTTGTCTGCTTTCTTTAGACCTATTTTTTCTGCCATTTTGTAGAGTTTTCGGAGAAATATTTATTCCAGAACTTTCAGACGAGGATATTGTCGTTATCAACGTCCGTGCGTGCATCCGTCACATTTTCTTGTACGTCAAACCTATCGCTTTAGGCATAGGGATTTTTCTTTATCTATAGAATGTTTGTAAATCATATGTAGATGTATGATTTTCAGAAACGACCCACAGGATTGGAATTACGGTATTTGGGAATTTAAGTTTCATGGGTTAAACTCCTCTTTCATTTTTCATTGTATACAATTTTAACAGTATAGTCATACACTGAAGAATATTATTTCAGTAAAATCTAAGAGAGGGATAAAATTGGTGTTTGAAATTGAAAAAATATCGGAATGAAAAAGATTGAGAGGGAGACAAACTAGTACAGTATTAAAGGAAGAAAAGAGATTATATAAAGGACAAACTAATTTTGTGAAATTGAGCCCTGTGTGTCTCAAATTATCAGTTTGGAGCTTTGATTGCCTGAAAACCTCTTAAAGCGTTTCTCTTACATTATTTGAGATAGGACCATTATTGCTTTTATGCCGAAGTAGTAAAACTTGGCAGCAATGTTATTCTCTTCGGGTGATCGTCTTTCAGAGTTTTATCCGAAAAATTATTTTTTTACTATTTCTAAAGGTCTAAAGATACAGGTATGAGAGCCTCCCGGAAATCTACTTAATTTAAAATCCATAAAAATCTGTTTTCTGTGTTATCACAAATGTTAAAAAGAAATAATTTCAAATGCAAAAAATACAGAACAATTGGACTTTTCTCCCATTTTCTTTTACCAATATTTTGATCTTCCGTGCCAAAATCCAAATTCTCAAAACTAATGTGCATCAACACATTATCTTGATACTAAGCTAAAAGCTGTAGCTTGAGTTCAAGTCACGTAAGACCCTTTTTGGCCTCTTCTTTGAATCCATAGATAAAAATCTAAAAGCTATTGAGCATCCACAGATTATTCAGTAACAAAATGCAAACCCTGAACTAAATAAATGTTCAATGAGTAAAATAGGCATTAATCCTTTTTGGACCTCTTGTACGGACACTCAAGGAAAATAATGAATTTGTTTCCATAACAAAAATAAAACCCTTAACTAAAAAATTATGTTGAATAGTTCAAGTCAATCCTTTTGACATCCTACCGGAGCAAGATTAAAATTCTTTGATTCTACAATTTTAAATAAAATTAAAACAGTCATCCAAATCCATCTTGGAAGAGTTCAAATCAAACTTATAATAGATGGAGTATACTGGAAAAATAAAAATCCTGACTTTGATACTATAAAAAACTAAAACCCCTTAACTTAAAAAAACGTTGAAAGATTTCACGTTAAACGGAGAGACACGTACATGATTGTACATTATGCAGTTGCATTACACTATATATCTTCCTCCTTTCATAGGAAGACTCCATAATTCTGATGATCTCTGATGGTCCTCTATCTGCATTGTTTCTAGAGATTTAACTAGAGGCTCAGTGGGCTGAGCCTGTATCGCTCACCCGACAAAATGCTTCTACAAACTTCCATTAATTCTTTGGTTGAATTTGCTTCAAAAGTTTCAGAGCAGATGATCAAAATATATTTTTCTCATAGGGTCCAAAGTTAAAAGTATTTCCCCCCTGGCGGCCATGTTTTTAAACAAAACGCAAATTTTTTTTATTAATCTTTGTGAGGGACATTCCATGCATCATTCCTGTAAAATTTGGTTTAATTTTATTTAGTAGGTTCAGAGAAGATGAACCTTCACATATTTTCCCATAGGGTCCAATGTTAAACTATGTCCTGTGCTTGCAGCCATGTTTTTTGGCGGATCAGAAAAATTTCTGCAATCTCAGTAAAGGACCTTCCATACATCATTCCTGTAAAGTTAGGTTAAATTTGCTCAAGTAGTTTCAGAGGAGATGAACTTTAACATTTTTTTCCATAGGGTCCAATGTTAAACTATGTCCTGCGCTGGTAGCCATGTTTTACCGCGGATCGGAAAAATTTTGGCAATCTTAGTAAAGGACCTTCCATACATCATTCCTGTAAAGTTCGGTTAAATTTGCTCAAGTAGTTTCAGAGGAGATGAACTTTAACATTTTTTCCCATAGGGTCCAATGTTAAACTATGTCCTGCTCTGGCAGCCATGTTTTTTGGCGGATCGGAAGAATTTCGGCAGTCTTAGTAACGGACCTTCCATACATCATTCCTGTAAAGATTGGTTAAATTTGCTCATGTAGTTTCATAAAAGATGAACTTTAACATGTTTTCCCATAGGGTCCAATGTTAAACTATGTCCTGCACTGGCAGCCGTGTTTTATGGCGGATCGGAAAAATTTCGGCAATCTTAGTAAAGGACCTTTCATACATTATTCCTGTAAAGTTTGGTTTAAATTTGCTCAAGTAGTTTCAGAGGAGATAAACTTTAACCTGTTTTCCCATAGGGTCCATTGTTAAACTATGTCCTGCTCTGGCAGCCATGTTTTTTGGCGGATCGGAAAAATTTCGACAATCTTAGTAACGGACCTTCCATACATCATTCCTGTAAAGTTTCGTTAAATTTTCTTTATTGGTTTTAGAGGAGATTATCAATATGTGAAAGTTTACGGACGACGGACGACGGACGCCAAGTGATGGCAAAAGCTCACATGGCCTTTGGCCAGGTGAGCTAAAAAGGGGTAAATAATATGAATTAACAGATAACAGAGATAAAATGTGTAAAAAACAGTTAACAGTGTACTGACCCCTAACAGCTTACCGGGGTAATTTTTTTTCATAATAACAGTTAACAACCATGTCAATTTTAAGAAAAGAGATGGCAGCTAATTAGTCAGTAACAGTTAAAAAAAGTCTAAAAATGCCCAAAACACCTTAACAGTAAAAATCTGCCCCCCCCCCCTCATTGCAGAAGTCGATTCCGAAAGTAGTTTTCTAGTTAAGTTTTACATAAAAATAAATCATATCTAGTTAATGTAACCGATGATAGACTTCACTGAATATATATTTTTATATAGGTAAAATGTGATGTTTCTTAATGAAATTTAGTTAAAAACAAGAATTAAAAAAATTTGAGAGCATGAAGTAGAATGGTTTTCTAATGAACTAATGTAACTTAACTCACTCACCCCAACTAAAGTACATTGTACCTGTGCGTTCTTTCTTGAAATGCAATGTCTTTAAAGAAACATCAGAGGTATATGTAAATATGTTTGTGCATAATTTATCAGGTTGCTCCTTTTTAAGGAGTCTACATTGAAAAGGGTTAGATAATATCCGGACATTTTACAAGATGGATTTATATTACATCACTTTGATTGTAAGCTAATGCGGTCTTGTTAATTCAAAGCACAAAAGAGAAATCTAGAATTCATGGTAATTATTATAATGGTAATAAGACCTTTCCCATCAATACTGTAAATAGTAAATTTATTCCAATTTTTTATACAAAATATAACACAAAATACAGATATTTCCATCGTTCAAGATAATCCCCCCCGTATAAAATACATATACATGTACTTATACTATTTAGAAGAAAGGAATTTTTTGATAACATTCGACTTTGGAAATTTATGCCATTTGCGTACCTAACTAAGATTAACCCAGAAATTTGTTCCATACACATAACGTTTGTATTATAAGTTATCTACATGTACGTTCGTATCTGTAGATATTGAGATTTTTACTCCCTGAAGTACACTAGTACACCCTGAGGCGAAGACGAATGGTGCATAAGAGTACAGAAGGGTGTTTAAATCTCCATACGGATACGAACGTTGATGACGATTTTATCCAAGGTTTAAGCCCTAATCTGCCGATGTTTTGAAAAATTCAGACACAACATAGAACGTTAAAGCAACGTTTTTCTGATTATAGGAAAAAGCTAAAGTGAAATATGTCAATTTGGCATACGTTTTACCAGGTATAGGTTACTACCTTTGGTAGATCCCTACAGGTATCCGAATATAAGAAGTTTTCATTGTCTTATCAAAGGAAATCGTCGAAATCATATTTGCGGCTCAACGTCTCGAGAGCCACGTCATAATAATAATAAGTTTCCCGGGGTAATGGTTAGCAACGTCAGGGTATATGGGTTAGTAACGCCCGGGAATATGGGTTTTGTATCGACGTATCATTGACTAATCACAATCCAAGATTTGTACCAAGCCGGGGATAACTAATTTTATGATAAAAACTCTGTGGTGATCGTAAACAAATAACTAATCTGGGATCCGGAGTGTAACCTCGTTGTCCAAGCGGTCTTCCTCCGGATGTACACTCTGGTCATGGAGAATGAATACTACGGATATACCGATAAAGTACGAGTTAAGATATCTATCAGTACTGTTACTTTTACAAAATGTATTAGATTTGTACATATTTCAAAAAAATAAACTACTTCGGTCTGTTTGATTTTTGTTTTGCTCACAATATTTTGATGATTTTCAAATACTGGTCATAAGCGTTACTGGTGAGCTTTTATAAAAAAAAAAGTGCTTCCTACTTACTTAATTTTGGTATTTGAGTTCATAATAAAATTTCCTTACAACATTGTGAATGTAAAAGAGTGACCTAATATATTTTTCAAAATTATTTATGTATATTTCATATGCCTTTATTATCAATAAATTGTTTCAAAAATATGCCTGATAAATTGTCATGACTACTCATTTTATTATTTCATTTAAGTACTTGATAGGAAAGTAAATTTTAAAAGGGAAATCATATTTAAGAAGTAAATAATGGACTACAATCTACATGAACATTAAGTAAAATTTTTCTTTTAATGTAGCTGATAAAAAAAATTAAAGTGTAAACATGTAGGGTATAAAAACCTATTGTCTGTGAAAAATTTTAATTGAAAAAATTGTCACTTTTCAGGTTACCAGAAGTGTATAGAGGATAAATTGGACAACGAATCACTTGGTTATAATACAGCTAGAGACCAGTGTGAATCAATTTTAAATGACATTCAGTTCCAAAAACAGACCCGTGTTAGAGACCAAGAAGAGCGCGACCGCAAAATATTTGACCAATGTAAGGAAAGGAAAGATAAGGAAACAGTTGCGCAAGAGATAGCAAAACCTCCACACATTATACCAAAACCCTTACCTCAGCATACCTCATATAGAGTAATGTTTGGTACGGCCAAATCAAAGAAACAGAAGAAGAATAAAACAAAGAAACGACCGAGTATCAATTTTCAGCTTGATAAAACTTGAAAAAAAGCGAAATACTGTACAGTAACTTTACGGTTTTAAAAACATAAGATATTATCTATATCAAATAATCGAGGTAGTCCTTACTACAAAAGTCGGATAGCTTTCTCAAAATCTTTTATGGGCTTCTAGGGTTGTTAAATTCAATTGAATTCGTATGATACCAACACTGTACAGTCCCTTAGTTGTAATTTCCGTTGCAGCGAAGTTACCGATTCATCAAGGCTATGGAATTTTATCGTTTACTGATTTCTAGGATCTAAATTCTGAGACGAAAACGACTGTAGTTACATGCATGTCAACCAGAGGACCTTTTCAGAATATTTGCTTGTACCGATTTATATTAACATGTTCATGTATATTGCTTTTGTTTAGTTTATTAGGTGAGTTAAAAAAGTCTACACATAAAAGAAAGAAATCAATAATGGTTATTTCTTTAATAAATATTTTCATAAAAGTAAAACAAATTCATATTAAATATATATAATATGCTAGTCACAATGAAATGATCAAAGCCCAACAAAACAACAAATATATTAAGCATTTGTAACGAGTTACTGAATATCACTCTTTTATATTTAAAAATCTAAAGACATTCTTTTCAATTTTATGAAAACCATTTTTCAGTAAGTGACAGTGCTCCCTATAACAATAATGAAGGCAGTTATGTAGCACCATCAGACTTCAATTAGCAGATCTATTTACTGGAGAAAAACTGCATCTGAAATAGAATCATTTCAATTTATTCAAATATAAATGTACGATCGCTGCTAAAATAGCACTGAAATGAATAAGAGATAAAAAGTGTAATATCCGTTTTCAACATTGATTTGTGTTCAGTTTTCCTATATAATTCTGTGAAGCTTATCTATATTGTTTATTTTTTCCCATTAGTTTAATTCAAATCTCCATTTCCTGAAATGTTTTACAATGTATATTAGGTAAATTATTTTTGCGTGATATCAAAATTAAATATTGTCTATCGTTATTGAAGTGTAAAATTAAAAAAAAAAAAAAAAAAAAAAAAAAAAAAAAAACTTAACAAAAATACCCGATGGGAAATTTGCGTTTGACACTGAAATGATTGATATGTGCGAATGGGTTTAGCTCACCACTAAAAGGGTTTTATGGCAAGGTGACGTATGGATGTTTTGGGTTGTTTTTCTACAGTCCAAACCATGGAACATGCTTCGACGTTTTCTACCTATGTGTTTTTCCCGACTAAATTAAATTGTGTCGGGTTGCTGTGTATAGAAAAACATGAATAATGTAATCATTGAAAGCCAGTGAATAACATGATCCGTGCTTGAACTACACGTTCATTTCTGTTCTCAATACCTCAAGTCTTGAAACACGAGTCAAAAACTAAAATCGTGTAGCCAAAGTTTCGATACGACTGTTTATACTTGCCAGGTTTTGATAACCGATTTGTACCGTATATTTTGCATTTATAGAATTGTTTAAATGAATTACAATTCTGTAAACTCCTATAAAAACTGACACGTGTTGTTCTCCAACAACAATTAACATCTGCGTAGATTACTCAACCACAGTGCACTATCATACCACCCATGTTTTAAAACATTTTTCAATGAACAGCATATATAAATGAAAAACTCACAACACTTTCTCCAAGAGCCTGAAAACTTGCTCTGCGTTGTCCCGCTTTCATTGCTTCTCCAATACCAAAAAGACTATTTTTGCTCCCTCTCCGATCAAATTCCTATAAAATGAAATTGAGATTACAGGAAGATGTTAAGTTTACTGGAGGTTTATACTTAAAATAGCAGACATATTTCAAAAACACTTAAAAAATAATCATCCAAGAACCATCGAAATTTAAAAGTATAATTTCTTATACAATCATAAATAAATGCCATAGGAAGTCTAATGTCGTATATTTACAATGTGTTTGTGTCAAGATATATATTGAACTATAGCGAAACAGTACGATTATTCAATTAATAAAATGTTAAGCAAAGCAAATTCAGTTTCAGTATGTATTTTCAAGTTACACGATACATTTTTTCATTAATTGTATATATTAACGAATAATATCCTTTTCACTGGGAGTTTGCATTGCTGGTGCCAAGTTCTATGCTGTCTGTTCAGTATATTATATGTTTTTTTTTTTAATTATTATTCATTTTTGTTAAATAACGATGTTGGAGACATCATTTTTTGGCATTAATTCCTGTTGTGAAATAGCGACATCTATCTCATATTTCTTTAACTCAGAAATCTCGGTATTTCACCTATCTTAATGTAATAAATCATAATGTATCAAAGAAGATTTGATTCCACTCATCAACTGGTCTTGTGAATTTTATGGTTAAAATTTATTTGTTGAAATTATTTTGAAGCTTTCTTAGTTATGCTTATTTCCACTTTTCTGGTGCTTGACTTGATTTTCCCTGTTATATATGGACTGCCTCCCTTTTTACCATTCCTTGGACAACTTCCTTGGAGTTCGGTAATTTGGTTATTACCTTTACATTTGTATTAATAAGTATTGAATTTACAGTTGTTGGACTACCCATGACATACTGAAGGCTTGTCGCTTCGATATTCTTTTGTCGATATTTAACAACCGTAGATAACGAAGTTACTTTCAATAACCACGCGTTTCTTAAACATACCAAAAACATTCATCTAGGATAGCTTCATTTCGGAAAAACTAATATGATTAGCAAATAGTAAGGGATACAAATATGACATTTAATTTTTGAAAATGGACCTCTCTCTCTCTCTCTCTCTCTCTCTCTCTCTCTCTATATATATATATATATATATATATATATATATATATATATATATATATCCCAATGGCCTGAAGACTTTAAATTTTTACCTGCCTCTGACGAATAATGTTCATTTCAATTAATTTTAACTCAAGATTATTTGTGACTGCTTTGTTTAGTAGTGACAAAGTATCCGACCAATATTTTACAATGAAAACGAGCACATTTTGATCCAGTTTAGTCACCATCTCATTTTAATACTTCTATCTAGGAAATTATAACATGTTGGCTTTTATAGTGCGTTTTATACACAAGAGGGTAACGATAGAAAGAGGGAGGTTAAGGTGTCAATAAAGTCTGTAGTAAGTGAGACTATCATGACTCTTGGGATTTTTATGTTTGCTTTTTCCCTTTTAGTTGGTATATTCTGGAAGGCAGTTTATTGGATGTGTTAATTGGTTGATATATTTCCTGTTATTTTTTATAATATTTATTTCAATATGAAAACATATTAACATCGTAACCATGAGTAATAGTTATAGGATTCATTAGTAAAAATATAACTTCTTGTAGTTTTACACATATAACATTATCGTTCGAGGTTAATAACGATCAATTATATAATTGCTTTTAAATGAAAGTTTTCATTGCAATTCAAAATAAGCAAATAAATTTTAATGAAGATCTAAGCCGGATAAGAAGTCTATTATATCTTTGATATTGCCATCAGACTGTGATCTTCTATTGAAAAAACTGTTGTTATTCCCGAAATAATCTCTTGAAAATCAACATTTTGCATAAATTTCGCGTTTCATGTTATTACTATTGAAAACATTGGACATAATATCGATAAGCATTACTTTGTTCACCGTTCTATGTACCTTTGTTCGTACGAGATCGGAGGTATAAAACCATACACCCGTGGACTTTGCCTTTTATCTAACATTTTCATGATTTTGAGGGAGCTTTAATTCCGCTTATTTGTCAATATTTTTTTTAAATTTCAACTGGTAAATGTATGTACTTTTTTTAAAACATTTAATACTATACATTATTTTGTATATGGTCAATGGTTGATCTTAAATATGCCTTAACGACAGCTGCATCCATAATTCTTAATTTGTAACATAACATGTTGTACCATGATCGTCCTTTTTCACTCCCTCATATCCACTTTGATATAAATTATTAAAAAACCATAAAATTTACATCTATTGCAAGTAATTCTATGTAATGAGTTTCCAATTTTTCACAGAAATTGGAGCAAGATTTGCAATAATCATACTAATTTTTACATATCAACCTCGAGGGGCTTTTTACAAGTAACATACCATTTCCTTTTCTTAGAAAGGGCTTTTAAACAAAGATACCAGTACAAAATACTTGGAATGTAAGAAATCTCTCTCTACATTCAATATTAAACATTTTGATATGAAAGTGCAGTTTTTAAAAAGGACAAATATACCTAAGGAGCAATTTATTATTAAATGTTGCAACATAATAAGGTAACATTGCATAAAACAAATAAATGAATTTGACAAGTAGTGTTTTAGTAGGCGTCTTAATGTGCAATTTTAAATTATTTTCGTACGCAATTTTTTAATTGTGTCTATTTTATGATATATGCAAAAAATCGATCGTAGTGTTGTATTGAAAAATTCGTAACATTGCTTAAGTGAACAATTTTCATATAATGCGATAAGGTAACATTGCATAAAACAAAAGAATGAATTTGACAAATAGTTTTTTAGTAGGTGTCTTAATATGCAATTTTAATTTTGTCGTCACCAAATTGTGTTCTGAATTACTTCATCAAAAGCTTTTGATGTTCTGACGATTAATTGAATGAAATAATAAAAAAAGAATTTAAATCTGCAACAGCTGATTGTCATTGTTTTCCGTGACATTATGAAATATTCTCGTAATAGCTATGATCTTATAAAAAATATATAAAATATATATAATTTATCACATTTTGAGATGGTCAAACTATATTGAACCATTTCATGCTAAAATGCACACAGAAAAAATATTAATAATAAAAGTTGTACACGGTTTCATTTCATAACTCACATATTGAGGATCAAAATGGATATAAAGACAAGGTTGTAGACGACAGTTGGGTGAGGATGGGTAACAAGAAAGGCGATTAAATATGGGAATATGTTAGTTTAAAAAATAATAAATATATATATATATATACAATGTATATGAAACACCCTCATGCGATACACTACATCTGTCATTAATAGCTGTTAACACCCAATCATCGACCAAAATGCATAGCAGACATACAACGCTGATGCCTGACTTACGGGCGTTATGAATGGCCCGGCGCTTGGGCGTCGATGTCTACATTCGATGAAAAACTGATCATCATCTATACCACCTAAAGGTAAGATTCCAAGACTATGTGTACTGGGTTTTCTTTCTTTTTGTCCACCTTCCCCGAACATTGAGATAGGTAGTATACCCACGCTGTGCGTACTTGGTCGTCGGGATTTATCCGACGAACGCCTGGATGATTCGTAGGATCCTCGGCGAGCATCATAGAACCAACTTACTGGAAAATTGTATTGTCCTAAACTCTGTGTACTTGGACGGCGTGGGCGGTCAGAGCTTGGACTTTCATCAGAAATAAGACTTATACCAGGTGTACCACCAACGGGTGGAATCAGACTGAACTTCCGTTGCTGATCTATGGTATCACTGGTTAACATCTGCTTTTCATCCTGAAGACAAAAATATAAGTATTATTAGATTATGAACCATCAAACTGAGGACGTCTTAGTAAGATGGAAGTGTTCTAAGTACAAAAGATATCCGTCCTTTTGAATGGTATGGTACATTTTACCATGAATAGATATAAGCGGCCTCCCTTCGCTTAACATTTTTTACGTGAATATAGAGATTTAATTTCAAGTATTTATTTTATTTCAATTTGGCATAGCGGAATCTGGCATATAGTATCTATTATATAAGTTGGTGACCTTGGTGTTAGGTGGTTTGATATTGTTAATATAATCATTATGCACTGCATATACTAGTACATATTTCAAATTATCACCTCACCAGAAGTTCTCAAACTAATAAATGTGAAACACAAACTTCAATCTAAATGCAGCTTTTCAAGCCGATTCATTAGCAAATTTCTTACCGAGATATTGTGAACACATCATTGATAAGAGTGTCACTAATACACAGAGAGGAAGATTTGGAATCTCTGAAGAAGTTTTCCCCGAGTCTGAGGTATATCTTTATAGGAAACGAGTGACAGTGAAGAAACAAAAGGGCAATAAAAGATCTCTTACATTTATATCTTTTGTTTTTTTTCACTTGTCCCAATGAGACATTGACATTTTAGCATAATTTGTTTTTCCTAGGATGATATTAAAAATTACAATATTGCTAATATCGATATTTTCAGAGGCAAAAAACTAAAACTAAATAAATTTACAGTTTACCTAAACCTGGAATTCGAATACCCAAAATCTACAACGAGTAACCGAACAACACATTAATTCACGACTGAATGAATCGTTAGTGTTTTTTTATCTCGAGTTGTTACTTTTGGTATTCTAATTTCCAGATTGTTCTTTTTATAACATTGCTCAAATGAAAACATTTTAATACAAAATATGAAGGATTATGTTTGTATATGACTTCCTGTCAATGTTTGTATATCAATGACGTAATCGGCGTCTATCCTTACGTAAACTCCTAGTTTCATTTCATATGTTAATTATCGGGTTTTAATAATACAATGACATCATTGATCCTTTTTTGTTCAAACATATATTATAATGATAGCATAAACTTACCACCAATTTACAATTTAGGTTAGGACTACTTGGAACTGAAACGCAACAATACATTTTATGATATATGTATACAAATAAATTCACTTAAATGCCAAGTAATAAAAAATCAAAGTCAACTCTGAGCAAAGGACACAGTACTTTAAAGAAACTAAAATAATTTCAACCAATACTATGTCAAATAGTATACGTTATAATCATATTCCTTATTATCTTAGTAACGTTATACCCCCTTGCTTACTTGCCTCACATTTAGGCCACATCTACTTGACCTGATTGACGGGACTGAAATGAACAAGCTTATTAACTTAAATCTTTAAAACATAATTTCAATACTTATTTTCTTGTTTCTTATTTTCTATTGTTGAAAAAAAAATATTTGCAGCCATACTGTCCTTTATTTTAAATAATCTTATCATTATTGATGTTATTCCTGCTCATGGATGTTTGAAAAAGTGAGTTTTCCCGCCAAATAATTGGGACCTCTTGAGGGTAACAAACGTTTTAGATATTTTGAAATTGTTAGTAAAGAAACTGTTTTCATTTCTTATTTTAAAGCATCAAAACAACTATGATCTCCTATTTTAAATTAAATGGTTTTCGGCTCCCTTTCTTTCCATCTGGACATTTCATTTTGTGATAAAAACAACTGCTTACAGGGTTATTAATTTTCTCTTTACAGAATTTCCTGTTACAAAATGTTTTCCAATAGGAATTCATGGGCATTTACATTTACGGAAGGTCGGTTTGATTACTGCATTTCTAGCTATAGTGCACACGATACTCTGTCATGACACAAAATCATTATGTTGACTTCATCAGCGAATAAAATATGCCACTGAAGTAGACGACAAAGGCTCACGAAATAATCCACAGAGGTAGACTACAGCTACGAACTAAGAAGCAGTGAAGTAAACTAAAGAAATGAACGAATAAGCCAACTGTAAAATGTAAGCGCCATAAACTGAAGACGTTTGTACATACTAAAAAGGGGAAGTTCACAATTAGAAAGTTACAACCATCATATCGGTTATGAAGTTTTGATTCCAATCACTCTGTTTCGTCGACGTATTAGCAGAAATCTAGGTGCGAAACCGAAGTATATATGGTCTCTTTAATTTCAAGTTCACCGGGTTAGATAAAACGAAGACAATCCTTTAAGTTATGATTATTTCGAGACAGTACATCAACTATTCAGAGATAACTGAAATTAAGGATTAGGTTTGTGCCTTCTCTTTCTTTTGTAATTGCATTCGTATAAACTTAGCTTCATACGAAATAAGAAGAGACCAACTAAAGGAAAACATATATTGTTCCAATTTCCTCTTAACGAAACATATATATTGTCGATTTCAAATTCAAGCTTGTTAACAACACTATCCTCTGAGTACTTTTTGTTTGAATGAGAGTGGTTTTTGACGAAATTAGTCTTTCCTTCCTAATACCAGACAGGAATATTTTTTATAGCCGTTGTTTTATCTATAAACAATGGCGAATTAAAAATAAAATATGTTTAAAGTAAACTACAAAGCTGGCAACTAATATTTGTACAAATACCTCTATTTTGATTGCATGTTCTTTATGAGATATTCTATTTGGCTTAATACTGATAAGTGAGTGTTCTGATATAAGAAAAAACAAGAGACTCATAGGGCTGAGCCTGTATCGCTCACCTGTGAGTCACAAACTTTTGATTTGATTTGATGGACTAGATTGATTTCTGGAAACTTTGTAAATGACCTTCCATAGATGCTTCATACCAAGTATAAGTTCATTTGATTAAAAAATTTGACGAATGAGAACATATAAAGGCTCTGGTGGCCATTTTGTTTCACGGACTATGATAATTTATGCAAAGTTTGTAAAGGACCTTTCATAGATGCTCCATACCAAAAGTTAGTTCATTTGGCTTTACGTTTTTAGAGGAGAAGTTTAAAATTTCAACCAATCAAAACATGTAATGCTCATAGCGGCCATTTTGTTTCATGGACCGGGATGATTTATGCAAATTTTGTAAAGGACCTTCCATAGATGCTCCATACCAAAAATCAGTTCATTTGGCTTTAAGGTTTCAGAGGAGAAGAAGTTTTAAATTTTGACCAATCAGAACATGTAAATGGTCATGGTAGTCATTTTGTTTCAGTGACCAGGATGATTTATGCAAACTTTGTAAAGGGCCTTCCATAGGTGCTCCATACCAAAAATCAGTTCATTTGGCTTTACAGTTTCAGAGGAGAATAAGTTTTAAATTTCGACCAATCAGAACATGTAAATGCTAATGTCCGCACATTTTATTTCACGGACGGGATGATTTATGCAAACTTTGCAAAGGACCTTCCATAGATGCTCCATACCAAAAATCAGTTCATTTGGATTTACGGTTTCAGAGAAGACGTTTTAAATTTCGACCAATCAGAACATGTAAATGCTAATGGCGACCATTTTGTTTCACGGACCGGGATGATTTATACAAACTTTGTAAAGGGCCTTCCATAGATGCCCCATACCAAAAATCAGTTCATTTGGCTTTACGGTTTCAGAAGAGAAGTTTTAGATTTGGACTAATCAGAACATGAAAATGCTAATGGTGGCCATTTTGTTTCACCGACCAGGATGATTTATGCAAACTTTGTAAGGATCTTCCGTAGATGCTCCATACCAAAAGTCAGTTCATTTTGTTTTAGGGTTTCAAGGGAGAAAAAGTTTTAAATTTCGACCAATCAGAACATGTAAATGCTAATGGCCGCTATTTTATTTCACGGATCGGGATGATTTACGCAAACTTTGCAAAGGACTTTCCATAGATGCTCGATACCAAAAATCAGTTAATTTGGCTTTACGGTTTCAGAGGAGAAGAAGTTTTAAATTGGACCAATCAGAACATGTAAATGCTAATGGCGGCTATTTTGTTTCACGGACCGGGATGATTTATGCAAAGTTTGTAAAGGGCCTTTCATAGATGCTCCATACCAAAAATCAGTTTATTTGGCTTTATGGTTTCAAAGGAGAAGACGTTTTAGATTTGGACCAATCACAACATGTAAATGCTAATGGCAGCCATTTTGTGTCACGGAACGGGATGATTTATGGAAACTTTGTTAAGGATGACCTTCCATAGAAGCTTCAGGCCAAGTTTCAGTTCAATAGGTCCAGGGGTTTCAGAGGAGAAGATGAGAATGTAAAAGTTTACAGACGGACGGACGACGGACGCCAAGTGAAGCTAAAAGCTCAATGTCTTTTTAGGACAGGTGAGCTAAAAAACAATATATAAAAAAACATTCTACTTTTGCACAATTTTTCAGACAAACTTGATCTATATATTGGCATAATTTTTTATTCCTTCTTTAGTTTAGAGGAATAGGTGTAAGACAGAGTAAAGAAAATATGAAGGACCAAAACAGTTTTAGGTTATCACATGGATGGGTAGTGTACAAGATAGAAAAATGAAAAGTTTTCAATAATGTTGGAGTAAGTTATAAGGGTATTATTAATTAAAAGCAAGACACTGAACTGTTCTATACTTAGTTGTTCTTGAAGAGAGATATCCAATATTTAATCATGACACATCCTCACGTTTTTGGGAAGTAATATAATCTAATATAATCGTTCAAAGTATTAAAAGTTCACTTTTCGAGAAAAAAAACCAGACAGACTGCTAATTCTAAGTAACCTCACCTACATCGTTAAAAATTCACGAACAGGGATAGGACTTTGTAACTCCAATTAAGTGTTGTTAAAGAAACGAACGAACAACCAGCATTTAACACAGTAAAAGGGAGATAAATCTATTGAGGAAAGTCTTGCGAAAGAATGAAAATTATGGTTTTACCTTGTGTTTAAGATGAAGAAAGCAATAAAAGCGATACTCTTTCGCTTAAAACTTTATCAGGTATAGGGGTTTCGTTAGTTCGTCATATTATGATTTGATAGACATAGTTAGACAGTGGATACTAACACACAATTCTTTCACTGGTGTAATGAAAATCCATTAATCGTCTGTCATATAACAGAAATTATAACAAAAACTACCGAATTAATGTTCCTGTTTTAGCATTATGTTAGCGCTTTAATCCATGCAATCTAATCTACAAGGACGTTAATATACTGTAAAAACAACATTTTCAGCCTACACAGAGAGATACCTGACGGGAGTTCTATGTTGATATTTGGAATGACAGGTAGGTATTTTAACCCTGCATCGGGATTCTGTTCAACTGCCAAATAAACTATTTTTGATGATACTTTCAAATGCATATAAATACAAACTCACACATAGCTGAACATATACAGATGTCAATTGTAACGTTTTAAAAATTATGTGTGGTGTATAAACAGTTAGTTATTATCTTGATAGTTGAAAAAGACAAGTAAAATTTGACTTTGGTGCTTAAAACTTTTTGAAACCAAAAGTTATATGAAGTCGTTTTCTACTAGCTGCCATACCACCTGCTAAAAAGCCATATCCGCAATACACAACCCAATAGAACTGTTCTAAATTCTACCTCAGGCACCAGTCGTAACTTATAATACTATGTATATGGTAATATAAAACAAGTGACATCTGATTTTATGAACGAGACAAACTAAAGTGATATGTACAAAGTATCAAAAGTCATGGATTCATTTATAGCAAAACAAGTAATTCATCCAATAAGTCATACCTGTTCTACTTTTCTGTATCCCACCAGATATTGTTCCGTCTACAGATAAAAAGTTCTTTCCCAAAGAAGCTGATTTTTCATCCTTACCTTTCCCATTTGGCATATTTAATGAGCCTCTGAAAAGGAAACAGTACAATGTTTAACATTTTCTTATATCTATAAAGTTTTATTGTAAATGTTTAATTTTTTACCACATCATTTGGTAAGATATGCTTGATAACGGCATCACAAACACACACACCAAAAAATATATTAAAATACGCATGTGACAAAATTTTATGCAAAGGAACCGAGCTTTGTTTTCTATATGTTTTTTTCATCTTAGATATCAACAAAAGAATACCGAAGCACCAAAACCGTGAGAAAGGTGCACAAATTCGAAGTCCAAGGAAAAGACAAAGTCAGGAGGATGGATCACAACAAACAAACACCACAAGGATACAGATATAACTAAAAGAATAAACATAATAAACTAAACAAAACTAGAACAAGTCAGCACAGACACTAAAGCACTAGCAATATGAACTCCAATTAAAAACCGGGAGTTACATCAGGTGCTCCGGAAGGGAAAGTATGTTCTGCTCCGTTGACGGCTACCGTCACATTGCCAGTGAAGTGAGGTGTCACGTCTGGATAGGTGTCAAGTCCGGTGAGAATCAATTTCAGAAGGATGTGGAATCTAACTAAATATATCTAGTTTCATACGCGAGATAGAAACTTCGTAATTCGTGATGACGACCTACAAATTTTGGAGTGATGAAATTAACACAGACTGAACATAACCCTGTCTTAGAAGTTTATGTGACAGCAATCTCGCCCTGCCGAGAAAGTCGCCGTATAAATTACATGCGCGACAGTAACTACTCAGCTGTAAAATGTACACACCATAGGCTGGAAACCTCGGTATGTTACTGCTAAGGGGAAGTTCAAAATCGGAAAATTAAAATCATCACGTTTGTTATAAAGTTTTTATTTCAACCGCCCATTATTATCTACACATATAAATATGAAGCAGAAGTTGGTGTGTCTGTGGTCTCTTTCATTTCAAGTTCACTGGGATATAGGTGATGTAGGTAATCTTAAAATGAGGATTATTATATGAAAAAACATCATCTATATAGCGTAATATGAAATTAAAGGACTAGACTTCTTTCATTCTTTTCTTCCTGACTCAACAGGTCGGCCAAAATCCGTGCACAGTTTGTCCCCAGTGCCGTATCAAAAATATGTCCGAACTGAAATATGTCTGAAACCCCTGGACCTATTGAACTGAAACTTGGCCTGAAGATTCTATGGAAGGTCCTTTACAAAGTTTGCATAAAATCATCCCGGTCCGTGAAACAAACTGGCCGCCATTAGCATTTACATGTTCTGATTGGTCCAAATTTAAAACTTCTTCTCCTCTGAAACCGTAAAGCCAAATGAACTGATTTTTGGTATGAAGCATCTATGGAAGGTCCTTTACAATATTTGCATAAATCATCCCGGTCGGTGAAACAAAATGGCCACAATTAGCATTTTCATGTTCTGATTGGTCCAAATCTAAAACTTCTTCTCCTCTGAAAGCGTAAAGCCAAATTAACTGATTTTTGGTATGGAGCATCTATGGAAGGTCCTTTACAAAGTTTGAATAAATCATCCAGGTCCGTGAAACAAAATGGCTGCCATTAGCATTTACATGTTCTGACTGGTTGAAATTTAAAACTTCTCTGAATTCGTAAAGCCAAATGAACTGATTTTTGGTATGGAGCATCGATGGTAGGTCCTTTGCAAAGTTTGCATAGACCATCACGGTCCATAAAATAAAATGGCACCATTAGCATTTACATGTTCTGATTGGTCCAAATTTAAAACTTCTTCTCCTCTGAAACCGTAAAGCCAAATGAACTGATTTTTGGTATGGAGCATCTATGGTAGGTCCTTTACAATATTTGCATAAATCATCCCGGTCGGTGAAACAAAATGGCCACAATTAGCATTTTCATGTTCTGAATGGTCCAAATCTAAAACTTCTTCTCCTCTGAAAGCGTAAAGCCAAATTAACTGATTTTTGGTATGGAGCATCTATGGAAGGTCCTTTACAAAGTTTGAATAAATCATCCAGGTCCGTGAAACAAAATGGCCACCATTAGCATTTACATGTTCTGACTGGTTGAAATTTAAAACTTCTCTGAATTCGTAAAGCCAAATGAACTGATTTTTGGTATGGAGCATCGATGGTAGGTCCTTTGCAAAGTTTGCATAAACCATCACGGTCCATGAAATAAAATGGCCGCCATTAGCATTTACATGTTCTGATTGGTCGAAATTTAAAACTTATTCTCGTCTGAAACCGTAAAGCCAAATGAACTGATTTCTGGTATGGAACATCTATGGAAGGTCCTTTACAGAGTTTGCATAAATCATCCTGGTCTGTGAAACAAAATGGTTGCCATGACCATTTAAATGTTCTGATTGGTCGAAATTTAAAACTTCTTCTCCCTTGAAACCGTAAAGCAAAATGAACTGATTTTTGGTATGGAGCATCTATGGAAGGTCCTTTACAAACTTTGCATAAATCATCACGGTCCGTGAAACAAAATGGCCGCAATGAGCATTACATGTTCTGATCGGTCGAAATTTAAAACTTCTTCTCCATTGAAACCGTAAAGCAAAATGAACTGATGTTTGGTATTGAGCATCTATGGAAGGTCCTTTACAAAATTTGCATAAATCATCACGGTTCATGAAACAAAATGGCCGCCATGAGCATTACATGTTCTGCTTGCTTGAAATTTAAAACTTCTCCTTTGAAACCGTAAAGCCAAATGAACTAAATGTTGGTATGGAGCATCTATGAAAGGTCCTTTACAAACTTAAATTATGCATAAATTATCATAGTCTGTTAAACAAAATGGCCACCAGAAGCCTTTATATGTTCTCATTGGTCAAATTTTTAAATTATTATCCTCTGAAACCGTTTGGCCAAATGAACTTATACTCGGTATGAAGCATCTATGGAAGGTCATTTACAAAGTTTTCAGACATCAATCTAGCCTATCAAATCAAATCAAAAGTTTGCGACTTCCAGGTGAGCGATACAAGCTCAGAGAACTTAAATGCAAAACTCACACTTATGGATAAATGCTTGTCTTGTTTTATATCCTTTTGGTTTCTTTTCATCTTTTCTGTTTTAAATTTGCAGTATTTTCTTTAGTTTTAGTTTTCACCTATTAACCTTGGCTCCTTTGGAGTATTGCCTTCATTAATCTTTTGCAGAATATGATATTTCTTGATACTCTGACATGATATTTTACAGGTGGAAATAACTACTTAGGAATTACTCTGGGGCTATGCATGGTTTGTGACATGGTGTGGTTTTCCACCATTGAAGACTATGCTGTAATCTCAGGATGTTTTGTTAGTCATATACATGTACTTATGATTTTCTGCTTTCCTTGTAACTTTACTCCATATCCATTTTTTTTATAACATTTCATAGTATTTCTGAAATATACTTTACACCCATTTTTGATGGTTTGAATGAATTCGTATATTCAGACGAACCAATAAATAAATAAATAAAACTACTATATATCCAAAACGTTCTCATGTAAACAACAAATCGGTGTACCTTTGGGTTAAAGCTGGCGAGGCAGACTCTTGTTTCATTTTGTTTCTTCTCTCTCGATCTATCTGTTCTAACATTTCTCTCAACACTTCCATCAATGCTCCAAACTATAAAAAGCAAAACATATTAGATAATATCACATATATTTACAAAATATGCCAACGGTCAAGCGAGTCGGAATTTTTATCTGAAGGCGGTATATTTATTATGTAGATTCATGATCTATAAACATCAGTCCGCAGAATGGATTTTTCAAAAAATAAATACCTTAACCAAAGTAAATTGTCTAATTACTTGGCTGAAAGGTATAATTAGCTAAGTCGTAAGTAAAACTATTCAAATTACTGTAAATTCAGAAATTATTGCGTGCATTTATTATTGCGATTTTGTCATTTTACACCAAAATGCGATTTTAATTTTTTCGATATTCAGAAAAATCCCGCTTCACTGATATAAAAAATTCCAAAATGCGAGTTTAAATTATTGCGATTACAACCCTGTCGCATTTTTCGCAATAATAAAAACATCGCAATAATTTCTGAATTTACAGTACCCGATTTTGTTCAATGGAGAAACAAATATATTTTTCCTATGGAGTTTCAAATGTAAAAGGGAGACAAGTCCTCCTGCGAGATTGTATTAAGTTAAGAATTACATCCCCGCATTGCACCAAATACGCACAAAGTACACATAAAATATTAAAAACAATGGTCTTACGAATTTTAAGAAAGGTCTGGGTTAGTCACATTATTCATTTAAAATTTTCAAGTTTTTGAGTGCGTTTATTTTACCACTGTAAAAAAACTCATTCGAAATAATAGGTGCAATTAAAAATATACCCTATATAAACTATGGTACATTTTTTATGTTTCCTTGGACGTCTCATTGAGGTTAATTAACCTATAAAAATTAATTTATAATTCTGGCATTTAGACTTTCAAAATGCCAAAAGTCCATTCCGCTAAATAAGGTTTCCAGGCAGTGGAGTCCGTTTTTCTCCTAGATTTGTATTTTCAGTTTTTGAACAGAATTTTGCAAAAAGTTGCTATTTTTTCCAACACAATCACATACAACTGATCAAACACAACTTGAAATTATTTATACCTGTTCCATTGTCAAACCAGGGTTCACTGTTTGGGGCACCAAAGGTGGCATTACTTTTGTGGCTATCAGATTATGTGTTAATCCAAATTTTCTGTCACTCAAGAGATGTTTGTAAATACCTGAAGTATAATTAAAGAATAGCTGTAATTGTTAATGTGATGTTTGCAAACTACCAATCAAATAAAATAGTACTCAAATTATCTATTTTGTTGTTTATAAAAATCGCATGTTGACTGTGTATTATCTGTGTTTTATGCATATAATAAGTTAAAAACGTAATGACCTTGGGTGAATTATGCATACTAGAAGTGAAAAGCGCGTCGACTATGTGAAGATGCAAATAAGAGACATCAATACTATAATTCTCTATACGTAATGCACAGGCACTTGAATTGACAAGTGGACCTAGATTTTCCCTTTTCAAAATACTAACAATTATTTCAGGCCGATATTTGACGGAATAGTCTATTTCTGTGATATAGTGTTAACCCCTGTGAATGAAAAATCAAGATAAGAAACAAAGGACGCCACTTGTTTTGAGACAGCTTCGGTAAATCCATCTTTTTTTCATCTTGCATAGATTTTCTGAAAATATGTTTGTTTTAAGATAAATGACATATGCTATACTTACTGACTATTGCCATGACAATGCTGGCATCTTGACACTGGCTTTCAGTAAACAAGGGTAATACTTCATCCAGAATTGTCATTTTATCTAAACTATCTAATACATGGTCTATACAAGACAATGCATTAATTTTTACCTACAACAAAGTGAGAGATAAGCACAGCTTGAGGTAGATATTAGTTAACAGCTTAGCTTTTTAAGAATATTTTTCATCCTATCTTCTTATCGTTTCTGTTTTGTTACAAAAACAACCAAATTAGGGATTTACAAGGGTTGATTTTTATTGTTTATGTATTTTTCTCTAACATCTAACCATTATTTAGATTCAATATCCTAGATTGTTTTCTGTAAATACATGTTATTTGGGTTATTTTGGACTAGAATTCGATTAAAAAATGTTTGTTGATTGCTTTTTGCTTTTTACAATTTTGGCGTTGAACACTGCTGGCGAACATGTTGAAATATGTATATGGAGAGAATGTTTATACACGTAAACAAATTATTCAAATTATATTTAAATTTTCTTAAAACTTTTACTATACAATGTTATCTTTTATACTTTATTACGCTTAAATAATACATATGTAGGTTGTGAAATGCAGATTGAAAGTTATTTTGACTAGTTGTTATAAAACTATTTAATTGTATTCTAAGGCCTATTTCGAAATTTCTGTGATGTCAAACGGCATTTAGTATTGGATTTGCCAGCAGGGCGTCAGAGCACACTCCATATGTATTCATGTTTTTAACGATTATCCTTTTTGTTCTTACATATCAATTGTGCATCATATGTATGACTGTCATATTTATCTGTCAATTACTTAACAGTTCTTACTCTAACATTGTTTGCTTTGTGAAACAGTGCCTTAGCTCTCGGTAACACCAACATCTTCATGAAACTATCATCCAGGTATTCTTTGACCATACCTATAGCATTTAATGCTGCTTCCTGTTAAAAGAAAATAAAAGGGCAATGCAATTAATCAATTCAAATTGTTTTATTGTGTATTTAGAAACTATTACGAAGAAATATGAGCATCCAGACATTCTAAACTGGTCATGTCATGTAAGAGATTATCATAATAAAATTCTTAATACCAATTTTGATGCACAAGATGTGCACATGTCGTCGATTTACGACTCACCAGTTGTGCTCATGGCCTAAAATGTTGAAAAAAACCACAAACAACAATTCAAAAAGTTGAAGGGCAAATTAAAAATTCCCAAAATGACCAAAATGGGTTAAGCCAAACCATCTAAGGACTGAGCTATGCACGAGGGAGATACTCTTTAGTTTTCACCAATTTTACAATTTTGTAACAGTAAATTTTAAGAATCAATTTCCAAACAACAATCCAAAAAGTTGAATATATGGTTGGCATACAGTGTTGTAAACGAAACTGTTTTCATTTCATATTACAAACAGCGTGTTGTTGATAAACCTGTCAGTGCAGCACTCAATTACAATAAATGAATACATGTATGTGTGTTTGATTGGTTTGCAGTTTAACACAAATTATAAACATAAACCGTCAATTTTGGTCAAAATTTTATATATAGGTTTATCCATTTATATGTGTATAACACATGTACTTAAAAAACAGATTTATTCCTGAAATTTTTAATTTTTTTTAACACTTTTCATAAAGGATCAGGCATATCCTGAAAGTCAGCGTAATTCTCAAAATATTGGAAAGAAAACAAGCTACTGAAGAAAACCATTCAGCTAACGTTTATGTGAAACATACAACCGAGTCATCAAGCTATTTCCATGTTCAATTCTACGGTTTCATTATTGACGTTTACTTCATATCACTACATTTTCACATTTTGCAGTAATTGGATAAGTAGAAAAATTTTCCCGAAACGAAAAAGTTTCATTAATTCGCCCTCGATGAACATTTTGTAAAGTAAAACCAAACATCAGAACAAATATGCTTGCAAATTATGACGAATAATTTTTACAATACGGTATAAAAAGGAAAATATAACCTTCATATATTTTAAAATACCTGTGCTTGTGTCGACGTCGACTCCAGACAATTGAATACAAGCGGAATAATTTCGGATCTCACTTCTTCAATAGGACTTTTTGCCAGTATGACATCCAATTTATTCAAAATATTAACAGTGGCCTAGAAATAAAAACCTGCAACACTTTAATAAATTTACAAGGATACTTTTAAAATTCAACTGAATAATGTTAACTAAAAAAGATACAAAGATACTGTTATATATACGTTCCTTGTCATACACAATGTTTAATTCTAAATTTAAATTGGATCGTGACTATGTACTTATAATACAATTGTTAATGGATAAACAATAAAAAAACATGACAAAAGCTATGGTCTTCTGTTTTGAATTAAACGGTTTTATTTTCAGCTTCCTTTCTTTCCGTCTAAACATTTGATATTGTGCCTAAGTGCACGGTAATCATTCTTCTTTTTTTCAGAATTTCCTGGTTACAAAATGTTTTCTACTAGGAATTCGTAGGCATTTACATTTAGGTAAGTTGGTTTTTAGTTATAGCGGACATGATTCTATGTAATGACACAAAAAACATAATGTTGACTTCATGAGCGAACAAAAGAATCAACAGAAGTAGACTACAGTCAATAAAGAAAGAAGTTATCGATGTATACCATGGCAACGAACGAAAGAAGTCTTCAAAGTAGACTACAGAAAAGGAACGAAATCGAAGTCATATACCCGAGTGGTCAGTACTGTCCGCCATTGCTTAATTGAATATAAATTCCTGGAGTTTTTTTTTAAATCACAAAGAAATTCTGACGTCATAATTAAAACATTAATTGTTCTACGACGTAATTGGGTCAAGTGGAGCTGATATATATTCTACTTTCAATACGTCTATTACGGCAAGTATTAAAGATCATCATGGCTTTCAATGAAACAAGTCATAAAAAAACTATAGCAAAGTATATATAACATTGACTAACGAAGTAAGTCCTCAGAGAAAATTTCAGAACGTGTCTTCCTATAAAGGCATTATATGTTGATAGAAGTCTTCCAGACAAACATGAAGATATTTATTAATTTATTCGGAATGGAGGGGTGGTCGTTTCGATGTCAGAAATAATTTGCATGTGTTACGTCACAGATAAATTAAAACTAAATTAAGTTATCTATACTACTAAAATTAAGGGCTCGGTTTCTTTGGGCCGTCATCACGTATCAAATGCAATAGCCACAATTCAAATCAGAATTTTACTGATTGAGGATGCACGTGTTGTCTGACAGGTTCACACGTTTAGGTCGATACGTTTCTTTAAATGCTGGAATTATCGATAATTTAACACGATCCCAACCAATCTGACATGTTTCCGTGTTTCGTCATTAGTCTCCACTTCCGCTCTAAGGATAATTGTTCAGGTATAAGGTGACCTGAGGTACCAATATGCGCAGTAATTATACCGAACATACTATTAATAAAGTACTTTCACTTCTAAATATTGAGAGAGCGCGTGGTTTTGACATGTTTTATAAACATGTAAGCAACGAGAAGACAATGACATTATAGATTATGTGCTGAATAGTTTACTGATGGATGGATGAATTTTTATTTACCGACAATGACAATCAGCTGTTTTAGTGAGCTTTTAAAACGAACACACTTGATATAGATATGACAAGCGCGTTGTTAAGGGAATTTAAATATTTCGGTTTACTTTTAAATATTGTTTCATTTTATTACAATAAATTGGAACCAGTAATGATTATTGTTATAAGGAATAGACAAGTCATAGCAAACAAAGTTGGGCGAATCCGCTAGGAAAAACAGTATATTGTTTTACGAGAAACAATTATCTCACCATCCGAAAATGGCGGGTTGATCTATCCAAGCGGTAAGAAAGCTATCCCACCTTTTGATCATACCTGTGCTTATAAATGTGTGAAGAATAGCAAATTAATTTTAGGGATACAGTTTACTATGTTAAAAGCAACAGAGGTAATCATGATAAAGACGATAACATGTTTGAATGTTGTAAGATTGTAATACTTGAATTATTAATAGATAGGTAAGATAACATATGAAAAAAAATATTAAGGTCATTCCTTTTGGCCTTTTTTAAAAAAATTTTTTGTATGAGTTATAATTTATTGACTAGTGGTATAATCTGATGTGATGGATATGATTAAAGATCTTGCAAAATCAAACTAGACATACATACCTGCACAGGCTTTGGCATATTTATAACATCGCGGAAAACCGGTAAAATTATACCAATATATTCCTCTTTTGATGCATTATCTATCATGGTTATGAAGGGTATTAAAGCACTGGTAACGGAATCAGCCATGGAACACTCAAGGCATAAGACAGGAAAGACATTTCGGTATAATATTTTCTGAAAAAGAGAATATATATTTTATATAAAAGATAGATACAATGTCAAACTTTTATCTTATAAAATTTCACAACAGCTCAAAATATTTTTATTTAGAATAGAGAATGTTGTATGTATTTGTAATTATCTTATATTTTTATTTTTGTTATAATTTTTTTGTCTACAAATTTGGTCTTAAGCATACCTGAAGAATCCAGAACTGAGTATTGTACGCAAGGGATATAGTATCTGAATTTTTACTGTTTTCTCAATACTTAATTATGAAAAGGCAAGACAACAATTTTTTAAAAGTTAAAAAAAATCCATGAACCAATTAAAATGCAAATATTATGTCATGTTTTTTGTCGAGACATGAGACTGTCTTGATTTTAATGAAAGAAGCAAGGTTTTAGTTCTTTGTTGAATTTTTCATGACGAAGACGATAACAGATCGTTTATCATTTACTGCTTCTAATATGGATTAGTTTGTCTTCTTATTTAAAAAAAATGTCGTGAACTGCAACACATATCTGTATTTTCAAGAATGTTAACGTCAATAAAATGATAAAGATATGACCGGAAGGTGTTATCAACAAGCAAACACTTTAGCAGCCATCTATAAAAATCAGATTTAGTTTAAAACAAAAAATAAGAATGCACGAAGACGCTTGTGTTTCCAATTGCACTAAAACATCGTTTTTAATTTTATGCTAAACATTGTTTTTCATTGTGATTAAGAAAAGTTAAGTGCACTCATTGGAAACCAATACAGATGACATATTTATATGATAGCTATAGTAATACATGCATGGCAAGAGATGCTTATCATGTCAACGAACTTTAGAGTTATGTTATTTTCCATGTATCTAGTCCATGAACTATTGATTTAACTTTTGTATCCTAATTCTACATCTGTCTCTACTTCTGCCAGTAGTGAATCTATAGTTTTCACAAATTCAGTAATGAATTGTACTGTACGACTATTGTAAAGCTTCGTTCTTCTATCAATAATTTTATCAGCGTTGGATGATTCTGTTTGATGTTCCTGCTCTTCAACATTAACTTGCTTAACCTTCCTCAATGTTTGTGGTTCACTTTAAACATGTACAGGCTAATAGTTGTTCTTTCATTGCGTATAGGTGTTATATTTCCCATTTATAAATTAGAAAGTTAAAAAAAAGGACAAATATACCTAAGGACCATAGATTAAAGCATAGATTTACCTAAGTATACCAAAGAAGCATAGTTTAAAGCAAAGATTTTAATAATGTTTCTATAAAAAGGGAAATATAACATATATCGTTAAGGTCACCTTCAACTTTTAAGATTATATCTTGAAAGAAGAATGAAATACTATTTCAAAAAGTCATTATATAAAGTTGAGGAGGTATATGGGTAATACAAACTTCAAACCTCTCAATTCATATATCAAGTTTATGGTACGAATAAAGCATATATTTTAATACTTAAAAACCTTAGGTATATCTGGGAGAACTTGCGCTAACTGACAATGAACTTCTGCTCTGTGGAAAGGATCTTTTTGTTCCAGAGTATCTAGCATTTGTAATGTGCATACAACTGGATCATTGAAGAATTTTATCTGAAATATATACAAATATATATAAAACATTTGCAGAAAAGACACGTGAAACCAATAGAATGTAAAGCAAATGTGAATTTATCCACCATACCCTTTTTGTGCATTGTAGTGACGGATTCCGTTGATGACGTAGAAAGTTTCTGTGCATGAGTTGTATGCGCACGAGTTTAATTTTTACGTCTGACATAATATAATAATAAATATACTCTCAGATCAGTGTATGAAATAACAACTGAATGGAATAATTGAATTGAGGTTTAACTGAAAATTACAACAAAACTTCAAAAAGTGCGAAAATGTTCCATTAGATTGTAGATTTCAATCTGTGTCAGATTTCGTAACACAATTTAGTAGCTTACAATAATGGAGCTATATCAAGGTTATAGTAATCTGAGTATTGAGACACTACATGAATATATATATTAAGATAAATGAATGGTGGTCTCATGTCTCGCATTTTATATTGTCTGCTGTAAATATGATAAATGAGAGTACTTTCATTAAATTATCAAACACCGACACAACATCATTGAATTCTCTCCAATAAAGCAACGAAAGGGTAAAACAATTTATAAACCAAAGTACAACTAAACACTTTAAATTCTTCCATTTTTATTGTAAAAAATGAAATGTTGCCATAGTTCGATAACTTAAAAAAAAAGCAATCCTCATCTTTTATTACTTCTGCATTCAGCAAAGTTTCTTTTATTGTTTAACCAATATATTGGGTTTTTTTCATTGACCATTCCCAATACTAATTCTTCTTAGGGCTCTTTAAAAATGAAAAAATCCAGTTAAGACAGGTGAACATGAAGTAATAATTTATACTTTAAGTATGATTGAGGAGACTGATACCGTCATCTTATGTCATATGAACCAGTTAACTTAGAACGGAAAAATCAAATCTTTAATTTATTTTATCTTTAAAAATCTTAACTAGTGGTCGATTGTCTAATTTGTCGTAATTCTCTAGATGAAATAACATTATTCATCATTGTTAATCAACTTTAACAGCCACGTTTCTATGCTGATTTAGAAAATCAATCCGGTAGTTTAAACAAATCTTAAGCTCGTCACTGATAAGTTGCTTTTGTAATATCAGACCGTGCATAAGGTTCAAAATGTTAGATTAACGTTTATATTGACCAGCAATTACTAAGGATCAGCAAGCGAAAATAGAAACATTTTTATTACTTGATTTAATAGAGGAACGGAGACTGAGTACATCTAATGTTAACAAACCTTAAAATTCAATTCTGTTTACAATGACCACCTAGGTTTACAATCAAAGAATAACATAATTAAATGGCTGTCCATAGTTAATCATTTAATAAAAGCTGAAATTTGCTTGAAAACCAATGTTTACCTTTCAATTGTGCCCATTTAATTTTACAAATTTCACTGATTGTTGTATAGAGAATCGTAGGATAGTGCAACTGACAACTGATCCAACATTACGGAATAGTTAAATACACATGTACTTATACCCTTTTCGACATAATGATAAGGAAAAGTTTTAGCTATTCATTATTTTTTATTTAAGAATTGATAGTAGAATAAGGCACAAATGATAAGTAAAGTCAAGAAATACCAAATAGATATTCGAAGGAGGGGAAAATCGAAAAAAAACTCCGGTGAACAACGAAGACAAAACCAAAAGAATAAAAACACTATAATTAAAAAACTAAAACCGTATGAACAACATGGACCCCACAAAAAAACTGGGGTAGCCTCATGTGCTCCGGAGGAGTATGCGGTCCATGCTTCCTGCAGGACACCGGCGATGCTGCCCATGTCAAATCCGGAATGAGGAAGGGACAACATCAGTGGAAAAGGTCCATTTTCATTTGGGGAAATGTTTTTTTCTCCCAATTAAGATTACTCGCTTATCATTTTCCGAAGTTTTTGCTGACGAGGGTACCTGATGCATTGTAAGCAAGCACTTTGTTGTCAGAGTTCATTTTACACATTATTTGACATCCTATTCTTAAGCCGAAAGAAATGTTGAACAAATGAATACTTATTCTGATTTCAAGTAACGAATAAAGTACCAATTCGACATCCTAAGAAAATTTCATATTTTTTAATCGAATATCAATACAGTTTTATGTTGGAGAAACCTTTTTTTCTTCAATTTACCGTGTTACAATGTATTAAGTACATGTGTTCCTGAAGTAGTATTTTTTCTGAGTCCCACTAGTACTCAATCAGATTATATCTACATTTTTTCTGCTTGTTTACTTTATAAAACCTGGTGAAAATTCTAAATAAATTTTAAAATACTTAGACTCTCAGCAAATTGTTTTCTTGACCATTTTTATATATTTTCGCCAATACCGGTTCCTTTTAAATAAATTGAGATGAATGGCTTTCGACCTTTTGTCTACTCACATGTCCCTAAAGATCGCCACCTGGCAAATTATTAATGGGTTTGAAATCTAGTCAAATGCAAAAGAATTGTTAACAAGGGTGCTTAAATTTTCACCATAATGCGGGGACCAAAAAAAAAAAGACCTCAAGTTAGCATGTACGATAAAGACTTCTTTACAATTATTGAGATACGGATAATGCAAAAATAAGATTTGTTTATTCATTAATGATTATTCACAAACAAAAGTATTTATAATTATACATCTCAGAGAAATTATCCAATAAACACTTCTTTTAAAAGCATAGCTATATAACATACCAGTGAAAAAAGTTGAGCTGTTGGACGATATCTGATATCTTTATTTATCATCTTTTCGACTGGTTCAACTAAAGGCAGTGGCATCTTATGTGCTACATCACCAAAGTGTTGCGTTAACTGTATTAAAGAGAGAAAACAAATATTCAATTACTATCATTTTGTATTTTACCAAGAAGAAGCAGGTAAAGTTATCTACTATGGTGCGAAATTTCCATTCAGATGATTCGGTTTTTCAGTATCTCTGTCCCTGCTTTTAAAATTAAGATATAATTTTTTTGACAAATAGTTCAGTGAAAATGCTAATAAATTTTGACACGATTAGAGCACAGGTGAAAATAATTTCATCTCCGCTTAGTTAAATCGAGCTTTCCATAAGAACTTGTATACCAAAGCGACAGCAAGACGCTTAAAGCAAATATAAAAGACCTAACAGTAAAGCAAATCCCCAAAATCTCTACCTTGTTCACCAAAGTAAGAGTTTTACGTCATATTTTATATTATGTTTTTCACTAGTTAATCTAAATAGAACATTTAACATTTTTCTTTCACTGAAAAAAAGCATAATTTTAAAAACTCTGTACAAGCATTTACCCTTACTATTGAACCTTCCGGAGCAACGATTGCAACAATCGTTTTTTATGGCAGTTGACGTTGCAATGTCTTTTCTGTTTTCTATTTTCACTCTATTTTTGCTTTTGTTATATTGCAACGTTTTTTCAAGAATTTGTCTTACATCTGGACTTTCGTTCATCTTTTGATTTACCTCTGAAGTGTATTGCTTCGGGATGTTTTGCTCATATTTATTATGAGACCTAGTGAAAGTCCATTTTAGATGTTATTGTAATTGATTGCACCGAAAAACTCTAAAGGTTTTAATTTTTTAAACTTTGCTTAAATTCTGAGAAAAAATAGTATAAAATTATGGTTAATAAACCTCCGATGCACTGTTCATACACATTAAAACGAACCATACCAGGAGTACTGAAAATAAAAAGTGTGAACAACACAAAATATTGAAGAGCAGATTTAAATTCAAACTGATAAAAAAAGCGGAAGCCAAAAACCATATAAGAACAAAAGAAATTTCAATTTTGTTACAGTAAATATTCAATATCTAATTTGTGTCAATATAGTAAACGAAAACAAGTAAATTTAACGTTTCTATCGTAACAGACAATAAAATACAACATTACTTGATCTAATTGTTTTAAATATTGTTGGCAGTTGTATCCAGCATCGATTAAGGCCTCGCCATCATTATATATTGTACATATTAGTATTCCTAAAGAGAACATGTCACTGAAATAACTACATGTTTTACAAGTCTGTATTTCTGGTGCTATATAATTCAAGTCTGGCTGAGCCATTTTTGGATATTTAGTGCTCCATGGATGGCAAGGCGTCGATTCCTGCAACAATACAAACTTTTTATTGGCAAATAAATGAGAAAAAAGTCTGAGAGAGAATAAAATGAAAATAAATTTTCAGATCAATTCGCTGTAAAACGTCTGGTTTTGCTGTAGATAAATAAATTTTATGAACACAAGAACCCCAGATTTAGATTTAAATCAAAGTGCATAGCACTGGTAGGGTTAGGTTGCTAGCATTTGACTTTTATTTGTACAAACATTGCTGATGATTATTTCAATGCTTTTTGTTTGTACAATGTATTGCAAAATAGGTTTTGGTATTGAATTCTTTTTATTAACAGTATTATTTACAAGGAAATATATCAATTATGAAAGTTAACGAGCTCTGCGGAAAAAGTGTCTATTATATAATAATGTTCCTGTGGGTAGGTGACTGATTTTTTTTTTTAAATTGACAGCATATGTATTGCTTTGGTTTCAAAATATACAGTGATTTTTTAAAACGTATATTTTCGCAACACAGTGTATCTGAGCTGAAGGTTCTACTACTCAACTTTACTGCGCATGTCTGTGGAAACAAGTCGTTTCGGCCATACTACCAGTTCGGCCATAGTCGTTTCGTCCATAGTCGTTTCGGCCATACTACCAGTTCGGCCATAGAATTAAAGTCGATTCGGCCATGGAATATTTATACGGAATCTAACAAATATTTAACAAGTTCTAAGCTCAAAATTTAAGTTTTATTTTATATATATAATAAATATTTGGAAATTAATCATGAAATTTCAGAATATTATTTATTTACTAGATGATTAATGATCAATATAAACCAGCTATTGTAGATCAATCGTAATTAATTGCAAGACAAATAAAATGTAATTATGTTCATTACTTCATGATAATTATCAATTATTTATTCTTTGATCTGACTATATCCTGCATTTTGTGATTGTTAAGCACACGAAATGGCTGCATATGGGTTATTTTTATCCAAGCTTGACCCAAGCTTACCACAAGATGATGCAATTAAACTTTTCTTGTTATGGAGAAAATTTTAAAACAACAATGAGACCATGAGAAAATTTTTTATATTTGCCGACATGCTTTATATAAAGGATTTGAAAATGTGAATTGTATTCATAAAAAAAAAAAACTTTCCACATTGCCGTTTCCATGTGTATCCAATCTAATTAAAAACCGATCTCTCATCGCTCCCGTTTTCTGATATGTCGCGTGGGAGATCTAACGAAACCCGCTTTGAGGTCACATGTGAGTGACCTCGTAGGTGTGTCCTGTTCGACCAATGAAATTGCGGCTTACGCGATCTTGTAAGTTGATTACGAAGAAATCGTCAGTCCCCAGAATTCATAAACTTTTTTGATTGGCTTACTGATAGGAAGTCAACTCATTTGCATGTAATTATAAATTCATACGTTCCAGTTCACTCACATGTGACCTCAAAGCGGATTTCGTTAGATCTCCCACGCGACATATCAGAAAACGGGAGCGATGAGAGATCGGTTTTTTAATTAGATTGATGTGTATCTTGTAGCAAGCCAGTTCGTCCACGCCAGCATGCTCTTGAGTGCGAGTCTTGTTTCCGTTGGCAGCATCGGCTCTTGAGTATAAATTGATTCTTTGCAGAAGTTCAAGATGAGGTATATTGCATATTTTTTTTTATGATTGATATTGTTTGACTATAGAAATTTTGCTTTGTGTACGCTACAGTTTACAGGTATTGTTAGTAATCAACAACGTGTGGCAGTAGCGTATTATCTCAATCACTTGATTGATCTTTCTTAATGGCTTCATTGCCTATAATTAATTATCAAAACATAACGCTTTTATTTATTGATTCATTCACTTAATAGTTTCAATGTTAAAGTTCACATTTTAGAAAATTAGAAAAGAAGAATTAAAAAAGTGCACATTATTAATAAAATAAATATTTTTTTCAGAACACTTCCAATAATGTAAGTTAAATCTATTATATTATACCGCTGGGTTAAATTACAATCACTGTATAATAATTTTGAAGGTTGAACAAATCATATTTCCTGTGAAGTATGTTGTATTAATTCAATTATTACTTTTGTAGGCTGGCACAGACGTTTTAATGGTAAAGCAGCCCGCACCCAACTCCAATTCTACAGAATAGTGCCTGCATTCCAGAAGGAAGCCAAGACTGTCAACATCACCTACAGACTGGTCGGGGAACAGCAACTGATAAGATACCAGCGTGATACTTACAAGAAGATGCAAGGTCGCCTGGAGTCCCTGTGGGGGCAGTATGACAGCAAGTCCATCAGAACATCAGACTTCCTGCGTGCTGTGGGTAACCTTACTCGCCAGCAGTACCAAACCAAGAAGACCTACCAGACTCCGATGACAGTGGTTCCGATTCTGATGCTTAGTGAACATATCTTATATATATAATTATAGTGCAACTCACCTGTTATAGCGCTTTTTTTTTAAATTGTTGTTAATTATGTATTTGCTTGTTATCAACCTGATGATATAAATATATAAAGAGAATAAATAAAGTTGAAAACAATGATTGTGAGTGTTTCAAAACTTATTTCTTCCCTACCAAGAATACCTCTCGTAAGAAACAACGATGCTATTAAGTATATATTTCATTATAAAAAGTATGGCCGAAACGACTATGGCCGAATCGGTCTATGGACGAAACGGTATATGGACGAACTGGTTTATGGCCGAAACGTCTCGAAAGCCATGTCTGTACATAAATATGCACTAATCAATCAAAGAAAGCACGAGTCGGCTAACGTTTCTTGAATTATCACTCTAAATTGAATTTTTTTAAAAAGTCAAACGCATAATAATGATTTGATGAATTAAAATAAACAGAAATCAAAGGTCTTCAAGTTATTAAGGTTATATAAAAAGACAAAGTTTGGACAATTGTAGAAGGGGGTCATTTCTATTTACACTACATTGCGCATGTGCAGGTAGATCAGAACGTAAACATTCAAGCTTTCAATTAAAATAAACCCATTATACCTTCGATAATACAGTTTTCTAAATTAATGATAAACACAGTGTTTTTCAATCTTAATGTGCAAGTTGTCGGAATTTCAAATAACCTGTATGCAATATATAATTTCTATCACTGACCAACAGGTTTGACAAAATGAAGTCACGATGATCAGGTCAAAAGGTTAATCAAATACACAAAAAGAACGTAAACATTCAAGCTTTCAATTAAAATAAACCCATTATACCTTCGATAATACCGTTTTCTAAATTAATGATAAACACAGTGTTTTTCAATCTTAATGTGCAAGTTGTCGGCATTTCAAATAACCTGTATGCAATTCTATCACTGACCAACAGGTTTGACAAAATGAAGTCACGATGATCAGGTCAAAAGGTTAATCAAATACACAAAATACCATCAGAATTACAAGAAGAATAAGCAAATAATGTGCAAAATATGTTCTGTATAAGTTAACAATCACGTTCACAACAAAAATGGAACTTACCTTTGAAATCTTTTGAAAATAAACCTGATTGTAATCCTTCCCAAAATATCCGTGCAAAATCCTTACGCCGATAGCATTGTACACTTTAAAAGGTGCGAATACTTTACACGGCTTTCAAAACAAAAAGGAAATCGTCAATAAAACACACATCTTTTATTAAATAACTGGACAATTACACTTCTCGGTGTGTTTCAGTTACATTTCTATTAAAAAACAACTGCACCAGCAACAACAAATATTAGGACTATTTTACCGCGGAATGTTTATTTTCTTATATGATATTCCAATATAAACATAGTCGTAATTCGAAAAATATGGAGGTTGCTTTGCGCATGTGTCATCTCAAAATCGAGATAAAAAGCTGCTTAACTAGCCTTGCTTAAGCTTCAATCCTAGATAAGCTTGCATATTTACTCATAAAAACATAGTTTCAAAAACTTCTGGTCCAACTTTTTCCACAAAACACCAGATTTCCAAAGTTTCCTTCATTGTCTAACCAAACGACCGACGGCATAAGGGTTTTGGTTGCTTAGCAACCTAACCCTAAAAATGGTAATGAATAGGAATGATAAAAAAACAATTACTATATTCAGTTATTATTTATTCAGGAAACGTTATAAAACTATGAAGGTGGGTGTCATTAAAAATGCTTTAAAATTACTGGAAGACAAATTGACTTGTTGCTAGAATTAAAGCATCAAATAATCTCGAAGGAAGATGTTTTATTTCTCAAGACACGCCATTATAATTACAACTAAATCTGAGGACATTTTCCAAACAGTAAATGAAAACAGATAGCTTTTACTTCTTTCTGGATAACATGTAAACATTTACACGTTTACTGAAGTTTCAGGCACTGGTTATTATATTGTATGACGTATCTAAGCATAATTATAACTTTTACCGACTTTTATCGAAGGTTACTGAACATCTCCCACATGTTTAGATAAAATGTGCATTCAAATTACAAGCTATCTCAAGGGAAACCGTTATTTGGAACTTAAATATCCATTCATTTTGACTTGTAAGAATGGATATAGTGATATATATTTGCCACCAATCTCCACATTGTTTGGATTAAAGTTAAAACAAAGACAGATTGCTTGAACTGGTGTTCACCATCTGAAAGTCGCCGTAAAGAGAAAAATCTCGTACCTGTAATGTTTTAAGGTCTTTGTGCTTTTTAGCTAACCTGGCCCTAAGGGCCATGTGAGCTATTGCCATCACTTGGTGTCCATCGTCCGTCGTGTGGCGTCCGTAATAGTAAACGTTCCTTTAAAGTTCTTCTTCTCTGAAACCACAGGGCCAATTGGAACAAAACTTCTCAGCAATGGTCCTTAGGTGGTTCTCTTTCATATTTATATCCAATGACCCCTCTTGATATTCAAAATGGCCACGAGAGTCGTACATAGTTTAACCTAGGACCCCATGTGAAATTTACTTAAAAATCTTCTTCTGAAGCCACAAAGTCAGTTACAACAAAACCGGGCAGCAATGGTCCTGAGGTGATCCTCTTTCAGAATTGTATCCGATGAACCCGCCCGCCATCCAAGATGGCCACCAGAGCCAAACATAGTTTAACATAGGACCATATGAGATATTTACTTAAAGATCTTCTTGTCTGAAACCACAAAGTCAGTTTTAGGTATTTCGTCAAGAACCACTCTGATTCTGACAAAAAGTATTCTGAAGATGAAATTACAAACATGTTAGATTTTCTCAGACAATATATTTGTTGAATTTGGCGGTCGAATTTTTGAACAAACAACCGGCATTCCAATGGGAACCAACTGTGCTCCTCTCCTCGCCGATCTGTTTCTGTATTCATATGAAGTGGAATTCATTCAAGGGCTTCTACGTGAAAACAAAAAGAAACTAAGCCAATCCTTTTATTTCACATTTCGTTATATAGATGACGTGTTGTCGTTAAATAACGATAAATTTCATGACTTTCTCATCTCATCTACCCAAGTGAACTTGAAATTAAGGATACTACAGATACATCAAAGTACGTTTCATATTTGGATTTGTTTCTCGAAATAGACAATGAGGGACACATGAAGACAAACGTGATGACTTCGAATTTCCTATTGTTAACTTTCCCTTCTTGGGTAGCAATATACCAGCATCGCCTGCATATGGCGTCTACGTTTCTCAACTTATCCGATATTCAAGGTCATGCGTGAGTTACCATGACTTTCGGCAAAGAGGATTACTGCTGTCACAAAAGCTTATTAACCAGGGGTTTATCAGGGATAAGTTGATGCCATCACGAATTGATTGGTCGTTACAGTGTTCCAATATCTAAGATGATGTTGGACCTGTTCCCACTGTCGTAACATTTCATGTACCTCCACCGATTTATGACTACCACTGGATTGCCTTTGTTGAACTTCACGACGGGTGCCGTATACGGAGCAGGAACTGCTTATCCTTCCGGAGCACGTGAGTTCACTCCTGGTTTTTATAGGAGTTCGTGTTGTTCATTGTTTTTCAGTTTTCAGTGTTTATTGTTGTGCTTGTGGCATTTGTCTTGCCGGTTTTTTTCTGTGTAATGGATGACGTTTTTTTGGATTGCTCCTTACTCCTCTTTACTTGGAACAAAACTTGGTAGCAATGGTCCTTAGTTGGTCCTCTTGCAGAATTGTATCCAGTGACCCCGCCCGGTATCCAAGATGGCCACCAGAACCACACATACTTTAACATAGACCCTTATAGAAAAATTCACTGAAAGATCTTCTGGTTTGAAACCAGTGAACAATTTGGCAAATCCAGTAATCCAATTGTAACTTGACAGCAATATTCCAGACTGACAGTCAGGATGGACATAGTTAAACAATTTATTCCACAAATGATTTCCAGGTGAGCGATACAGGCTACTGTGAGCCTCTAGTTTTCGAATTCAGTACAATAAATACAATGTAATAGTTTTTTTTTATGCTAAACTAGCTGGACCTTGTATGATTGTAGATTTGGTGACTATAAAAAAACCTAAACTTAGCTAGAGTCATACTTTTAACTTATTTTTCAGTATTTGCTTTTATCAATTTTTGATGTATTTTTTCATACTTTTAACTTATTTTTCAGTATTTGCTTTTATCAATTTTTGATGTACCACCGGGTCTGGCCAAATATATGAAAAGATAAAAAAAAAAAAAAAAATACCACAATCTTTAAAAAATAAAGCTAAAAATACTTAAATAACCAAAAAGTAATCCAAAGAACAAACATATTTTCTAAGGCACTTTTTCGTCAATTTACGTCTTTCAACGACCAATAAGGAAAATATCAGGAATAAGCTATACTGGTTATATCCATATGAGAACATGGTTATTTGTAATAGGAATTGTATTGAAAGTATATAAACAGGATAAAAGCTAAAAGGTAATAAAATATACATATACCCCCGTAAAATGACTTTTAATTGCATGTGTCATTTCTGTCTAAATAGATGTTTTATTAGATAGACGGAGGACATAGCACTTGTAGCACTTATAATGCTAAAACTTAATGAGATTTCGTATAAAAATTTATTTTTAGAAATACAATTACGTAATAAGTTGCTATAAGCTAATAGAACTATACACTGAATTCATCTTTTGAGAATTAGTCTTTTAATCAATGGTAAATGATATTATATGAATAAATTGAAATTGATAAAAAATGTGAATACCGAGACAAGTGGAAAGACAATATTGCCATAGAATAATAGGTTCTTACACGAGTTCAAAGTGAAGACTGGAAAATTTTCAAGGAGTTTATAAAATTCACGTGTTTCCCGAGTGCAACGCAGCAGAACGAGGGGTAAGATGCTGAATTTTAAAAACCAGTTGACTATTTTCCAGTTCTTTAATTTCGAACGAGTATAAGTACCCATTTCTTCCGTAAATACTCGATTTTTGTTTTGTTTCCTGTATCTAGGTAAATTCATTGAACACGCTGATGAAGTTAAATAACTTTACGCCTGATTGGTCAAAAGGTACGATAAAGAATTCTGATTGGTCGAAAAACCCATGACGGACACGGCTTGTCATAGAAAATACCGAAAAAAGGAAGAATACTATCTCTTATAACACGAATTGAGTTTAGCTGTAGAATTCTTACTACAAAAAAAAAAAAAAAAGATTCAAGAATTCAAGATAATATTCTGCCTGATTTATATTTACCGTTAAAATAGCATATATTACCTTCCCTTCTCTTATTTTTTCAGAGAAACCTAGTCCAGTCAGTTTCCATGTTCCTCTTGTAGTGATCACAATACTTTGAGGACAAACATTTCTATGAACTAACTGTTCTGTACCATGCAAGTATGATAAGGCTTCCGTGATCTGAAAATTCGTGAAAACTTTTAGTACGATACTCGAATTGGTGGTGTCAAGTGTAATCTATTGATCTGAAATTTGCAATATTCTTAAGGATGTTCGCTGCCCAGTTTCAAAATAACAAGCTTTTCATAACACTGATAAATATTGATAGTGGATTAATAAAGGAACTAAAAGAGCGAAAAAAAAATTACAGGTCCGTGTGCTTGTTTTCGAGATATAAGCCATTGAAAATTTTGGGGGAAAGATATGCTCTTTTGATTTTACATAGCTAATATCATTTTTCTCTCGAAAAACCATTAAATAATAACAAGGATTTTATAAGATTTTTACAAATGGCTTATTATTCTGCATGCAAAAGATTTATGAAAAGAAAAGCGGGAAAAATGTGGTTTTCAATGCGAAAATAGTTTTTCTCATATCTAGACAAATCTGATGTCATAACTAATTCTCGACCTATGAATAGCACTCAAACATAATCAAACGATAATTATTTGAGAATTTAAAAAATAATGAGCGACTAACCTGGAGAATTCCACATTGGATTTCGTAAAATGTAAACTTGTAATCCTGTAAAATAACAAAGAAAAGCATGTATAAAAACACAAAAAAGGTTAAACACAGTATAAATTAAATGAAAATAAAATTATATAGCAAACTATATATAGATGGAATATATGTTCTATACCAGATTCTTACTCATCAAATCTTTGAAATTTATAATACTGATGTCGACGATTTGTTTGTATAAAAAAATACTATTATTTGGACATAAACTTGGTTCTGCCAAGAAATAATCAGACATTCAACATGTGAAAAGTCATTTTCATTCATGAATAATTCAGGTAAATTCAATATTATCTAGACAGACGACAATCCAGTTTTAAAGCGATATTCAATATTTATGACAATTACTAAAATTAAAAAAAATATATCATTATATGTAATTCATAAAATTTCGGGTGAATGTTAAGGTAATACTGTTAAACACATTATTTTGTTTGTATAGAAATAAAACTGATATATACAAAACCTAATAAAACAACCAGCTTCAACAGAAAACGGTGGGGGGGGGGGGGGGGGGGGGTTTACTGGTGGAGCGTGATTCAGAGGTATTGTTGTTTCAAATATTAATTAGATGTGTAACACAATAGAGGTAAGAAAATTACAAATAGACGAGAGTTGGAACTTCAGAGGTTATCAATTTACCCCACAGACACCTTAAGACTACTGGAAAAGAATTGAAAATTTATTTTCTCACAAAAATTTAAAAAATTTCAGAGGTTATCATTTACATCACGGACACGTTAAGACTACCGGAAAAAAAATTGAAATATAATATTAGATGTCAGAAACATCTCTTGTACGGGATTTGACAACTATTTCAGCTTATAATTTAGATTTAAGGCAAATACAGCCATATCCGTTCCGATATCATCCAAACACCATGGCTGAAGGATGATATGGGTCGAGGGATGATACTAGTACTCATATGGAACATGGGGTGTCATAAACTGTTTATCATATATTTCCAATGTTACTAATGCAATTTAACAGTGACCAAAAAATGTCCTGAGCAGTATTGGAAGTAGTATAGGAAAGAAGCAATACCTCAGTTGATAGGAAATATCCCTTCCGACTTTACATTATCAGCTACGTCATTGAAACTTTATACTTTTTTCATTTACGGATATTTGAGTATAAAATTTGCGATATAAAGAAACAAAACCGCCGCGGGTTACGAACCCGATCCGGATTTTATGGCGCAACAATTATGAAGTCACAATACTGAAATGAATCCCCCCCCCTTCTTGGGCAGGCCCTGATATGACAAGTTCACTCTCGTCCATATCATATGGGCAAAACTACCTAAATCAAGGCAAAACATATGATAAAAAATAACATTTTATCTGCCCTCTGATGAGCAAATGTTAATATATTTAGTAATGTTTGGATATGCGATACACATATTTTAATATAATGTATCGGCCTTGTTATCATCCCTAGACATATATCGGCCCTTGGGTCTATATGAAGAACTCGGAATCTTATGATAACAAGGCATATATTAATCTATTAGTAAATTATGTCATATCTTTTGCTGAGAAGATATGTTCACAAGCACTTAACCACCGGACCTAATTTTTCACTTTTCCGTGTTTTTTTGCATGATAACAAAATTATTTCAGACTACAGTCTATATCCGTAACGTAGATTCAGCCGTGATGTATCTACCACTACGATAACTTTTTATCATGCAAAAAATGTGAAAACTACACTTATATTCAGTGGTTCTAGTTTTTGTATGTGAGGCATTGTGCATGGAGCGGTAATGCGTCACTGCGAAAATAAAATACAAAAGACAAGTGTACAAAAATAAAGAATAAAAAAAATAAGATAAGTTAAAAAAAAAATAAAAGAAAATGAAACTAAAATTGATATCTTTGAAATCCGTTAATTATGGTTATAATTACCGTATTTTAGCACAGACATCTTTTTTTAAATCGAAATTACATAACAACATTACAGTTAACGAACTTGCATTTAACCTTTTGCGTAATTAATTTAGAAAATTGTTTCATTTCATCTTCGCCAATGTTTATTTATACATTCCAACATATAAAAATCAATATATCAATGAATCGGAATATTAAGAACAGTATTTGTGATAATCAGACGGAGCACATATTTCTATATTGTCCGTTGAAGTGGATACTTTACAAGTATTGCGTAATTTCTATGAAAATTTAATAATGTTGACTTTATTTTATTCATAGGGGATAATTTCAATTTACTCTTTGCCAACATTTGACATTTGATATACATAGTTACATCAAAACTGAGATATTGCGTAATAATTACATTTGAATATATCTGCTTATATTTTGTAATGGTATTTGGCACAGATTACTATCAGAGAAAGAATTGCTATAGCAATAATCGGAAGGGAAAATAAAAAACATAACAATACACTGAAGTTAAAAATGTTAAAAACATAACAGACTTAGAACTAAATATAACGAGCACTTGCAATAGTCCCATCTTCTCTCTCCAATAAATACGAAAAATTGCCACGTTATGTATGTCTTGCTTTGTTAACGACAACATCCATCACACTACAAGTGGAAGTCCGGTAAGAGGAGGAGTAAAATGCGGCGATAGGCAGCAAGACTAACTGTAATGCAATACTGATTGTAACGTCGATTCTGATTGGACAACGTTGAAAATCTCATGTCATCAAATGCACAATTGATGCCATGAAATTATTTCGCAAGCGCAGACGTTACTTCCGACGTTTTGAAAATTTCCGTTTTAAAGCGATATTTTGACATCTGCATTACAATGGAGATAACAGTATTGTATTTTATTATTTGACGTCATTAATTGATGATTTGATGGTCGTAAATATCCGTTAACTGGCTTTGCAATTCAGTTATCTCATGAACGACGAGACACATAAAAGAACGTACCGTTGGTTGTTAGCTTTATATGTTTAGCCGTTTATAGTGGGTTGTTAGCTTTATAAGTTTAGCCATTTTCCATTTGGATAAAGGAATACACCATTTCGGGTTATAGCTTTAACATGTTAGCACTACCAATGTCATACAATTAATTGAAATGTTTCTAAATATACTGTATAGAATTAAACAATCTTCTGCACTAAGATTCACCAATTATCTTTTTCTCAAGATGAATGGTTATATTAAACATTGATAAGTTTAGCCCATCCTGGATAAAATGGGGTGTGCTCTGGCACTCCACCAAAAATGTTCGAAAAGGCCGACTGACATCAGAGGAATCTCTCCCTAATTGTTTAATCAACCATTTTGTCATGCACATATATTAGAAAGTATGAAATGAAAGATGTGGGTAAGGTAAACGAATATATTATTAAGACAAGATTACATAAAGACGATGCTTATTCAACATCACTATCGCTTATTCCTACAGATAATATATAAGTGAAAAAAAAAATCAAAAGGTAATTTTTTTCAGATTTTAAGGATTTGTTTTACAAAGTTACTGTGCTATTTATTTATTTTTTATATTTACAATTTACAAAAATATTCAGATGACAAATTTCAGAAATATAACTTGTGGTGTAAACTTGAATAGGTGGATGATCTATGTAACGGTTAGAGATGAGAGTAAAAAATATATGTCACAAAAGCGGTGTATATAGACAAACTTACCTTCAGTTCTTGTATAATAGGGACAGGGAGCCTGTCATGAGTTCCCAAACAGTTAGCAAGACTGGCAAAAATTGGCTCTGTTGCAAATGCAAGGCTATTGCTAAAAAAAGATAAATATCACAAATAGTTAGCAAGGCTGGAAAATTGTCTCTGTTAAATATACAAAGCTATTGCTGGAAAACAGACAAATATAACAGGGTAGACCAAAACGTGACTTTCACAATCAGACAACCAGTCTTAAAAAAATGGGGGGGGGGGGGGGGGGTCCTATGCAGCAGAAATTTATGTTTAAATGTAAGTAAAAATACAACATCTTTGCTCGAAATTATATTGGCTTATCAACATATATGCAGGATCGAAATGAAACTTGGCTGTTGTCTTCATCAATAAGATTATTAACTATATCAAGCAGAAATAAGATGATGTAATAAAGACGTAGATGCATTTATTTTCTAATACGAATATTCTATTTCATGATAAACAGGATGTATGAATAGTCTAATACATAGTTTTACCCTATAATGTTTATTTAATCAGCTGTGATTCTAAACCTATTTTAGAAATATAATCAACGCGATCAATTCTTAATCTGAGATTATATAGACTTAATGAGCAGGTGTTTTTTGTATTAGAATCAATAAAGAAATATATTTTCTACCATTACTTTCTTTTCTTGAAATTGCTTTATATGGGAGAACACATAGGATTGATAGAATTTAATATCATTAATGTGTGATATTGTTGTTATGTAATCAAGATATTGTTAGAAATAATGTTACATTAGTTCGTAAAGATAGAGATATGTACATTAACATGTACAAAGTCATATTGTATCTGAACTAAATGGTTGTTTCATTCATTTCATTTAGTAAGCACACTTACCAAAACTCATGAACTGAAACCTTATTGCCCGTTTACAGATGTTATGCAATCATTCTATGAAGAAAATAGATCACTAAATCCAATAAAAAATGAAGTTTAGGACACAAGTTTAAATTCATCATTTTGAAATTCTACCCTGTGGGCTCCAAATTTTGAAAATTTCGAATATCTAATTGCACAAGTGCACATGGTGTATGGCAATGCTGTTTAGAAGCAGAATTCAAAAATTGAAGAATGGAAGAGGAGTTCAGGTCACAAGCTTTAATTCACAATTGTTTGAAATTTGACCGCCGTGACCCTAATTTTAGAAAATTAAAATACTAAAACCTTATTGCGCATCTACATATGGTGCATGAAAATACTGTATGGAAATAAAATGCATAAATTGAAAAATGAAAGAGGAAGCTTAAATTGACAATTGTTGATGTTCAACCCCTTTGAGCCCCTTGTTTAGAAAATCTAAAACCTTACTGCGCATCTACAGGTGATATGCAACCATTCTATATACAAGTTAAATTCCTAAGCACAAAAGTGAAGGAGAAATAGATGTCACAAGAACGTGTACCACTGTAGTGTTTGTTTGCCTTTTTCAAGGGTTTGTTTGTTGTGTTATTTTTCTAACGAATGTGCCTTGTCTTTGGATTTTTGGTCTTATGGACTTTCCCGACTTACTGCCTTTTCTCTTCGGCATTCTTTTGTCGATATTTATACTGCTTGTTTGGTCACTATTTATTTTTGTACTTTAGTTTTTAGATTCTTCTAAAATTATATCTATTAACGCCTAAAATACCATATAATTCTGTTACATTAAATTCAATCAACGCAACTGCTTGTCTTATTGCCATCAATCTTACTGCTGAAGTTGAGATATTACCTTTTAAATTAGAAAGCGCTAGGTTCGTGGAGGCAAGTTTGAAAAACTCCAGTGTAAATGCAAAAGTGCAAAAATGGAGATAACATAAATGCCAATGAATATTAATCCACGTAGAAGTACTATGTCAAGCTTCCCTCCAATTATTGCCCTAGGTTCATTCGTGTTCATACAGGGTACGGCACAAAGAAGACAGAATGCAAACATAAGTGACAGTCTGATTAGCCTTATTTATGTGTCACGTCCCCTTATATTTCCTTACTCTTCAGTGTGTATTGAAACAAACCAATATGATATGATATATATCAAGGAGGCCACTAGAACACTGAAAAAAAGAAAGGACTGCAGATTAATTTAAATAGCAGGATTACAGTGAACAGTGCTGATAAGACATAACCAGTTGAAAACCAAAACTGGTGCAATAAAATATAATTGTAAGATAGAAAGACACCAAAAACAATTACTTTATCACTACCTCAGGTAACAGTAAGCTGGTCAATCACTGTTGCACTATTGAACAGAGTAATCAGAAATACCACTCTTCATGGTTTTTTATGATCTAATGCAATTAATATCAATATAAATCGGTAGTATTGAGAGATGATATTATGAAGTGATTGGAGAGCAAATCTGTTTTAAAAGCAGGACTTTACATATAAAAAAGATTTAGGGTGCAAAATGTCAGAGAGGATAACTGTATATGATATTTTTCACTGATAAATGAACTGATTTTAGGTATATTAGGTTAATAAAGCTAAACCTTCCTAATCGGGGTTAAATATTGTATTATCTGTGAAACATTTGAAATCAATCCCCAAAACTGATATTTATATGTCTGTTTTAGCACTATGTTCTGACTATAATTACCCTTGTATCTTTTAGTTTTGAATATTTAGAACTGTTTGACCATGAGCTATCATATTTCTCCTAAGTATACTATATCTTTAGTGGAGTATTTCTGATTGTGTTATCAGCTGACTTTAGACATGTTAGATAGAGTTGGAATTGACAACCAATTACACAAAGTTTATATATGGTATCATTTATGAATGTTTACTTTGCTACATCATGACATTTTTATTCTAAAACCAATTAAATTGATAGACATTGATCATTAACACAGACTTATTTGTTTACATTGTCAGCGTTTGTGTTTTATATGAAGTGTTTGACTTGTTCTTATAATATTTTAAAGTTATATTTTCTCAGGCTTAATTGCAAGATGGAGAGGGAAATAAAGAGTTTATGATGCCAATGTTAATGCGCTATTTATCATTTTGAAATATATTTTTAGCCACTAGGACATAAATTTGTGAAATTTTTATGCTTAGTTTGTAAAATGTCAATTGAAGAATTCTTCTTAAATGTTTGTGCGAAATGAAAAATGCAAGTCCAACAACGATACGTTTGAAGGATGGTTCATAGTTATCCTATTACAAGGTAAACATTCAGTATAAACTCGTATTGAAAGTTAATGACCATTTCTTGCAAAAGGAAAGAGGGGATATATGCCAGTGACAAAAGAGTCAACATTGTAACAGTGCATGTATGGCTGTTCTTCATGTTATAGTCACGTAGAACCCGGTTTTAGCGGAAGTCTGATAGATGTTGATCCCAACATAACTTCGGAATGTTACTGAAGGATAGATCTGCTCGACCAGTCAAAAACTTACACACGACAAAAAGGCAAAGAACCTTTATGAAATACTGTCATAACTTGTTCGATACCCTAACAACGCAAGTTCCAAACAAATAAAAAAAATAAAATAAAAAATAAAATAAATAATTGCCTTTTTTCATAACAAGTAATTGACATCAATCCTGCCTATTATCACGAATATTTCAGCTTTATGTTTTTAAGTCAATTTAACTGAGAGGAGTGGGAGCGGGGGATGAAAATCTATTTTCGTATTCTAGAAATAGACAACTAGAAAATGATATAAAAATATGATTGGTTATATTTGTAGAATCGCGAGAGATGTAATTGGATTTCTAAGCAGAATACGTAGTTAGAAATAGCACTTTGTTCTTAATGTATCATCCTGGAACTATACAAAGTGCAGTGTTGCAGAGGAAGTAAAGGACGTTGAATGAGATAACATTCCTCATTTATCATGATTACAATTGTTCCTTAAAACGTGATGAAACCCATTAGAACAAATATAATTGTACAAAGATGAAGAAAATTAAACACATCCTATAAAGCAGTGTAGCAAGCGTATCCATTTGATAAATCGCTTTCCTTATTTGGACAACAGTATGAAAATCAGATAAAAAGACACGAAAGTAATACTTCATGTACTGGTTGTATTAAGCATTAGAATAATTTTTAAAGTAGGACATAAAAAAACACAATCCTCAGATTTCAATGATTTTTATTGTTGCAAAGGGCGTATTTACGGAAGCGTATTGGGGACATATTAAAACAATATTGACAAACACCAAGAATAATATGTCTGACTAACGACAGGTTAAAAAAATGGTGAGCAACGACAGGATTCACAAAACATGAAACCAATAATAAGATTTAAACTTAAATCAATAGTTCTGTACCGGTGATCAAAAGATAGTATATTAGATAAACCATTGTTTAGAGTTGGACGTCAGTGAGGAAGTCAATATAAAATTACGATAAGAAAGAATAGATATGATAATTGATTTCTGAATCAAATTTTATGAATGCACTTGAAATGAATAAAAGGGATATAGATTTTATTGCTTTTCTTCATCTAAAAGTCTCTCGGTGAGTACTTTAACACCGTAAAAGCTCGCACCAAACTGCAAGTTTAAGTCGGCTTCTACCACTGGTTAGAGAGGAATTCATTATCAAATGTCGATCCAGTCAAACAAAAAACAAAACAAAAAAAAAAAAAAACAAAAACCAAAAAACAAAAAAAAAACAAAAAAAAAAAAAAAAAAAAAAAAAAACTGTAAGGTCAGGCATAAACAGACAAAGACATATAAGAAATATTGTTATCATCAACAATCTCACAATACAAGTGCAACACATAAATAGAAAATAAAAAAACATATTAAATTTTTCCAATATTTGTCTGATAATTTGGCAGTAAAGAACTGGATGAAAGAGAAGAAAAATAAATTCAGAAATATGATAATGATTAGTTGTAAAAGGTTCTAGATACATTTTTAATCCAAAAAGGGAAAATAATCTTAATGTGTGTATTTTTTATCAGCAAGTATCTTGTTCAAGTTGTTGTATAATCACAAATTCTTTCAAAGATATATAGTGTTGATTTTTTGTTCAGATAAATGTCATTTCTTAACAAAGAACCTAATTATCCGCCTTTTAGACGCCAAAGAATTGAATAAAAATCTTTTTATTATGGCTAAATTTCCAGACATTGTTTAGTCAAAAGCAATTTGAATTCTCTTAAGAGTATGTATGCTTTTTTTATTCAAATTAATTCTAAAAATATTCAATTATTATTCTTCAATGTCTGGAATTGTGTCAAGCTATCGCACAAGAACTAGTTCTAGATATCCAAATTTTGACTAGTGTTGGAGTTGCACTTTCGAAAGAAGTTGGGTCATTTCCCCTGCATTTATTACACTTCCAGGGCGATTTTTAAAGAAAATCGCCTAAAGCACTTAAGAATCTCTGGGGACATAGCCTGGTATCTGGTCTATAAATAACTGGTGACAATAACTAACAAATAAGTTACTAAAACTTTTTTCTATGTACCTAAATATCGCTGTCATATGACAGTAGAACAGTTTTGGTTCTGAATGTCCTTCTTGGCAATATTCCAATAATTGATATAAATTTATACCCATATCGCTTATATGCATGATCTTTGCCGGTAAAAAACTTATTAATGATTAAGCATAAACTTTCTGTTTGTTAACATAAAAATACATTGCATACAATCGTTTACGATAAAAAGTAGGTAAATATCCAAGATAAAAAAAAAATCAATGGTTATAAGTGAAACAAATACGGGGTAAAGTGCCCCTACTCCTTTTCAGTGAGTAGAATAACACTACAAGCTATTTCACCAAGTTGTAGATTTAGAAATTCCAGTGTTAATTGTTGTAAGACTATCTCTCTTCCGGCTAATCTATACCCATATGAAGTGGACAACAACTGACAGTTTCTGCATTAGAACCAATCCTTTAATTTCATTTTCCATTATAGAAATTATAATTGTAACATAAATGACTGAATTTTCTTGGATATTTTTCGAAAATAATTTGTTTATTTCTGGTGAATGTACAAAAGCATGGTATAATATACAGATCTTAATATTATACCATAATTCCAGGTTTATTCCCATAAATCCATTGTATTATATATACAGAATGGGTGGAGCTTAAGCTATGATATAATATGAACAGGATGCGTGTTATACCATAGCAGAAGCTCCGCCTCCAACAAATCCAACAAACGACCTTGAGCCAATGAAAACTTACAGCATTTTGAATTGGCATTGTGTAAAATGTAGAGCGGAGTATGGAGTCTTGATTATTTTGAAAATCACGTATTACTGATTTATCAAAAGTAACAATGTATGTACATATATGTCAAACTCTTCGCCTTAATATTTGTCAAATAGCTTTGTGTGTTTTATATATTATTTTATGTTAATCATGGCATGATTCTAATCTTGACAGGTAGATTACTACAAAATTTAGGTGTTTTATTTTATTAATGTGTCAAAAGAACATTACATAATAGTATCAAAACCCTCAGAAATACTCGTGATTCTATAAAAAAATCATATACCTTACTTTTCAGACATCATACCATTAAAATTTTTACAGATTTAAAATTAAGTAAATAAAATCAAATAAAATTTAAAGTAAAATGAATAAAGTACTGAAATAAATACATTATACATGGAACATACAGTCTAAATATATATCAAAATAGAAAATAGGATAAATCAGATGTGACCGTAATATGAAAAACCAGTTATAAAATTACACAAATGGTATTCCAGTTTTCCCAAAGGGTTAATATTTTGGGGTGAAAGCTTCACTATGTATCACAACATTACTCATTTCAAAATAAGGGCACATTAGTCTGGCATGGTCTTTGTTGAAATGAAAATATGTATTTTGAAGTTGTAGAAAATTTTTAATCTGTTTTGTTTTTGGACTAGTATATGTGCAATTGTCAAAATGTTTTAAAAACAAATCATGTGGTGGAACCCTTTGTCTTTGTCCAAAATGTTGGCCACATTCGTAACATTTTTTAATAAGCCCGTGAAACAGGTGACATGATATGGTTGAGCTGTTTCATCTTGATAACTGTTTTACAATATGCCAAGGCAACAATTAAAAATATTTATGTTTGCACTAACGCGCCCGACCCGAAAAAAAGGGGCCGACTCAAAAGTTTTTTTAGGTTAAAATCGAAAAGATTTTTTTCCGGATTTTTTTCGTCTCCCGTCCGACTTTGTTCCATGTGTTACTTTTGCGGCATTTCGAGGTCTTCAAGATTTATCGGAACTGCCGGCGTAGCATACGATACGGCCCGAATGAAACCAAAACAGAAAGATGGACAGTCGTCTGTTCGGCTAAAATAAAGGATATTGGGAAAGAAACAAATATAAAACAAATCATAGCACCAAAAACCAAACTTAGTTTAAACAAGAAGTACTCATAACCAAAAATACCGAAATAGGAAGCCAAATTTCAGCTATAGAGATCTACCATGTGCAATACAACGAATGAAACCTTAGTATTTCTATTATTTTTGAATTTTGCCAAATAATGGTAATTTCTGTAACAAATCAATGAATAATCATGTCAGACAAGTCTGACGACTGGGTTGGCGAATATAACCGGGAACCGAGGGTCCACCATGCAGAGGCATCGTCCTAGGAGTTTCAAAATAACAATCCAAATATACCAATATTAGATATAGTAAATTTATACGTCGCTGTATACGACGCATTTCAAGGAGTTACCTATCATCAGCAGCACTAAAACCGAAACATTTGGAAGACCAAAAACAAAACTTATTTTAAACAAGAAGTACTCGTAACCATAAATACCGAAATAGGAAGCCAAATTTTAGGATATATTCTAAGTTAGGATATGTCTGTGTATCTGTTCGTTTTTAGTTTCCTAAGCAATATAATGATGACTGTAATTTTGGATGCCGCAAATACGAATAAAGAAATAGATACACCTTTAACAAGTCAGTTGTAATATTAATCTTTTAGAAAGTTGAATTGTGTCTTCATTACGAATTGGTTATTGTAACAACAGACGAATAAAAAATCGTCTTTTGAGAGATACGTGAGAACGTCAGCTCGCATGAAGACCAGGCAACAATACTGTTGTATTAATGCACTGCACGATTAACGCAAGAATTTCCAGTAGAAACTACCCATTCTATTTCTATCTACATTGACATTTATTTTACCTGCATTCCTCTAACGGATGTATGATATTTAGAATTCTATGATGTTTTATCCGCTCTAAATGTTGGACTTCTTTTCTTAGTATTTCTGATACGGTTTCTTTTCTTCTTGGTTTATGTAGTTTGTCGGCGATCTTTTTCTCAAATAAAAATACTGATGCTTCCTATAAAATACAAATTTTCAACTTACTTTTAGTCAATATTATAGGACATTTAAAGTGCATTAATAAACGATAAAAGTCAATGAGCCAACATGATAGGTGGTAACATAACAGGGTAAAATATATCATAAAAAGAAGCCATAACATTACTAATGACCAAGATTTTTACTATTCATACCTTAATATAACGCCACAGTAGTGCATTTCTCCTGAAGAGGAGGCAAAACATACAAATATTAAGCCAAATTGTTTTTATTCTTATATTGCTATTTCAAAGATGAGGTATTCGCCAACAAATATAATCCCCTAATTTTTTCTGTATTTCTTCCATATTTATTTTTTACCCCCTGTTAAATAGAATAGAGAATGAAAGCATTTTTTTGTTTCTAAATTTATAGTAGAATGTTCAAAGTTGGTGTTTTAAAAAGTTTGAAGGAGTAGTAATAAGTAAAACTTGTGAAAATTGTCAAATAATTAGGTTGTCGTCTGATGTCTGCAAGAATTCTTCTACCCTGGAAGATATTTTGCCAATATTTTGAGTCAGCTTTGACGATTTTTTTTTAAATTTTGATATTATGACACGATGTAAGTATACTTTGCACATGAGAAAGATTTTCAAGTTTTAGCAGGTGCGATTATTTTTATTTCAATTTTATTTTAATATAAAATGCACTATGAATATTAATTGTGGTCCCGGACCAATTGTTTCTTTGAGGTAACAGTTTCAAAAATTTGGAGTCACAATAAGAAAGCAAATATTGTAACTTAGTAGTAGACTGTGTATAGATATATTGTTTTTCATTGGCCACGGGTATTGTTAATGTTTCTGCTTTGATTCTGGGGGATTCGTCATATGTTCATCAATGATGATCAAGTTACCGCTTATACCACAAAAAAAAAAAAAAAAAAAAAAAAAAACAGTAAAATTACCAAACCAATACTCTTGTCGTTAGAAAATATTCTAAATTCTGGATGTATCATATATCGAATAAAGAATCTTATGCTAGTAAAAGTTGCTTTTGACGGTTATATTGCGCTAGCGAAATCACTTATATAAAACTGTCTATATATATCTTTATACTATATAAACCTCTAATTTAATGTCTAACGCTATTTTATGATGTTCTTATAATACCAGAGAAAACTACAGTATACAGATAGTCTAGACATAGCAATGAACTGTGACAATAACAGTGTCGGCTTAAGAATGACCATTCCCATGTATAGATAATACTACTAGAATTTGTTGGCTGAAGAAATCTCAAATGTATTTGGAAATTGGATAAAATACTACATAAAAATGCTTATTAATTATCTAATTTGTTGTGACCACTGAGTGAAGTTCCAACAATTCTAATCGATGTAATGGTTCGATGGAAAATAACTCATTTCCAACAATGCTCTTTTAGTTTGAATTGTAATTAGTTACGTTTCCAGCAAGACTATAAAGCAAAATTATCCAATAAAAAATATATAACATTACTTAAAAGGAATATTTTTAAATCCAAGGAAAACAATTGGTTTGGTGGACTCCAAGTTCCCAAAAGGGTTTCCCCAGCTCAGTTGTTAGTCTTTCGATAATGGCCCAAAACTCATACAAAATTGTAAAATTAGTGAAAACCAAGGAGTATCTCCCTCGTGCAGAGCTCTGTCATTAGATGGTTTTGGCTTTACCTCTTATGGTCATTTTGGCATTCTTTATTTTGCTCTTCAACTTTTTAGATTGTTGTTTTGGTTTTCAACATTGTAGGTCTTGAGCACAACTGATGAGTAAAAAATTTACGAAATGTTTACATCTTGTCATCAAAATTGGTATAAACAATTTTCTTTTCCGAATAATGATCCCTTTTCCGATGAACCTCTACTGTTAGTCGGCTTAAATACCTGGTTTGGTTGTTATAACGGAGACTCCTTGGAATTAATATTTAGATGTTTTGCAACGTTACACGACTTTTTTTTCCCTTAAAACAATTCATTTTTTACATTAAATATATCCATCCAAAATTAGTTTCGAATTTCTTATATTTATTTCAGAGTGTGCTGTCTCCATGACGGTTGATAACCGACTGAATTATTTGAAGGAGTGCAAAATATCTGTAAGTGAAAACTGCATATCAATAAAGAGGACAAATATACCGAAAGAGCAATTCAAAAAAATTCATTAGACAGACAAAAGCCGGGAAGACAAATGAACAACCACAAGAACAACAAATAAACACTGAAAACTAAAAAACAATGAACAACACTAACTCCTATAAAACCAGGAGTGAACTCAGGTGCTCCGGAAGGGTAAGCAGTTCCTGCTCCGTATACGGTACCCATCGTGAAGTTCAACAAAGTCAATCCGGTGGTAGTCACAAATCGGTGGAGTTACATGAAATGTTACGACAGTGGGAACAGGTCCAACATCATCTTAGATATTGGAACACTGTAACGGTCAATCAATTCGTAATGACGACCGTAAAATTTCCCAAGTGATAACATCAACTTATCACTGATAAAACATGTGATCTGGTATATAAAAAATTAATTTTTCTCACCCTTACTTTACCTGTACTTACATGTAATTAAAATTTTCGGAAAGGGGTAAAGACAATTAGCTGAAAGGAAGTATTAGTAATTTTAAAAATTCTCGTGTATGTCCAACGCCCGGCGAAATTTTGCTAGTACTTAAAAAAACCGTAAAGATTGTCAGCAACATATTAAAATACATACAATCGACAGCAGAACGATGTAATCTACAATAAAATAAGGGAATAGAATTACGTTCTTCGGAAGGGTAAGGTGATTTAGAATCATTTTACCCTTTTCCACTAATGTCTTTGTCTGTGTACTATCTTTGTTTTTTTTTGGTTGACTCTTCTATATTTGTTTTGTTTTAAATTATCTTCAAAGTCATTGGAATAAAATGACAAAACAATATGGATTATATCTAATACAACTATTTGATATTTATGACAATTACTGCTGGTTGCCTGTGGCAAAACGATTCTATAGTATGTCGTAAAAGAAGATGCTACAAGTTTTCACCAACGTTAATTTCCTTTGCGTGATTGTATCATATGTACCAGGGTTTGTTCTGACAATAGAACCTATTGAATGTCATCACACAGGTTACCAGCAAAGATCAATAGTCGTTTGTTAAGCTTATTTACTAAGATAAGAACTAATTTGAAGGTCTATACAATATCGTCGCTCTCTCCTTGGAAACAAAGTTTGCTAATGGAAAAGAATTAAACCTTAAAAATCACATCCCTAATCTAATATTGGGGGGTCTATTACTGTTTCGGCTAACAGAATATTAAGTGCTTCAATAGCTAAATTAGGTATATATAAAATGTCCAGTGACTAAGTGGTACCGACGCTTAACGCGACAGTCAGACGGGATACTGACGGAAGAAAATTATCATCAATGGTTGTGTCAAGTTGTGAAAAAATAGCATAATTGCATAGAAGGCGACAAAACACTTCAACATTGCCGTAATTCTTTTAGCGCATACTCGTCAGGATAAAAAATCTCACTACATTGCATCAGTAAAAAGTTAAATCTTTAATAACAAACGTTTAGAGCCCTATCTCTGAATTATTTCATTTTTAAATATGAAAAGCAATTATTATTAAATAAGAATAAAAATTTGGAATTAACATATGTAAAATCCCCAAATACATAAACAATAGATTAAAAGGGAATACACTCTGCGTATATATCAGCTATTTAGGCAGGTTAAGGAATCCTGTTCGGGTGATATCAGTTGTTCCTGTTGGAAATTTAAAATTAAACGAATACTTAAAAAATTGAAAAAGAATATATTCTGTCACCAAGGCACACAGAAACTGTGTTAATCAACAATGATTGATGAGACAGAATCTGATGGAAACAGTGTCTGAAGTCAATTATATCACGTAATTCTTTGATAGATTGCTCTAACCGTGCATATAGATGATCATTTACCATCACTTCTTTACAACTCCATATAAAGAATCATTTACAGGCCCATTATTTCCAAAGTTAATAAAGAAAGATTTATAAAATGTCATTTCAGGACATACTAGAAATTAGATAAAAATCTTTTTCCTAGGATGTAAATTGACCAATACTTAATCCTTATTGTTCTATACCACGATTTATAAAATCTTAGGTTACGTCACAGTACCCAAACTGTGACAATTTTTTTCATATTTTCGTATTAAATTTAGAACTCTAAGTGACTATAAGAAAATTGCTCAAAAAATGTACTATTTTAAGTACAGACCATCATATCTTGATATTTAGTTTAAACCCTATAGTCTCTCGTGGTCTTTTTGCGTAAGAAGTACATGTGTATATTTAACAATGTTGGTATCTTGAGCGAATTGAATCGTGAACCAATTTCCGTTCAATTTATAATAAACTTATATTGAGGTAATTGAAATTGTATCATAATTATTATTATCAAATTTAAAACTTTTAGACGGGTGCCGTTAACGGGGCAGGACATGCTTACCCCTCCGGAGCACCTGATGTCACTCCCGGTTTTTAAATGGGAGCTAGTTCACATTGCTTGTGTTTTAGTTTCTGTGCTGTCTTTTTCTAACTTTGTTTAGTTTATAATACGTTTTTTATTCTTTTAGTTATAATTATGTCCTTGTGGTGTTTGTCTTTTGTGTTCCGTTCTCCAGACTGTCTTTTCCTCGGAATTCGAATTTGTGTTTTGTCGCTTCGGTATTCTTTTGCCGATATTTAGAGAAAATGTTGATATTAAGCTTACATTAGATTTTAAATCATTAATTTCTGTGACGTCAAAAATGCCAGTGAAATTTGGACGTCGCATGACTTCATCGATGTGGTGGAACTTTCACCAAAAAAAAGTTCCCAAATTTTTATCCGTAGTGCGTAATAATGCGCAAATTGACATCCGTCATTTTACCTTTAAAATTTCCTATACATACAAAAGTAAAAGCAGTTTTTAAGATTAATACTTCGCCTCTATTCAAACACCACAGTATAATGAATACAGTGGTCGCAGTTTTGTACCCGGCGCAATTTAGATTTTATGACGTTGGATTTAGCGCGTGACTTTATATACTGGATTCCCTCCGACTTGAAATTATAATTTATTATTAATTTAGATTGAATTATTGAGGGAAATGATATAAAACAGTTATTTTGAAGGGAAAATGTAACAATACTTTAACAATTATAAATGCCAATTCTAGATAGAAAATTTCCAAGTTTCATATATAGAGTATCCTTCGACAACCCACGGCCCCAGCCAGTTCGAAACAGGAAGAAGGTTTGAGAAAATCAACAAATTAAACACAGCCGAACAAAGAAACAAATTCTGTCATAACCTGTTATTGTGTTTCAGCTCGGATAGTACATACAATGAAAGCCAGTAACACTTAGAATCGGAAGACAGGAGATTACCATATGTCTGTATAATTTATCTGAGAAATAATCTGCTGAAAAATTCTTTGAATATCTTGATTTAATATTGGGTGACTGTATTTGAAAATAGGAAATCAAATCGCCCTTTAAGTAAATTGGCCACTGTTCATTCCTAACTAGTTATAACACTAATTGATGTACAGTTCAATAGAAGTAGAGGAGTGAACATCGCTATACGCACCTTCCAAAAACCATTGTTTCTCTCTGTCTATTTGTTTTGTTATATTGATTGTTGGGTTTATGTGGGATCTCCGGTGATATTCTTAGGGACCATTGAGTGTTTATGTCCTGGCGTGGTCTGTTGCTTATCACTTAAGGCTACAGGACAACCGCTAGACGCTATTGCCTTAATTCTGTTAGGGTGTCTAATTAAGACTAAGTGGTACCGACGATAAACGCGACAGTCAGGCGGGATATTGACGGAAGATAATTATCATCAATGGTTGTGTCAGGTTGCTGAAAAATAGCATAATTGCATAGAAGGCGAGAAAACACTTTAACATTGCCTTAATTCTTTTAGAGCATACCTAGTCTGGATAAAAATTAAACATCTATCTACATTGCATCAACAAACCGCTTATTATTTCTGTAAAATATTTCTGAACTCGTTTGGATTAAAATCAACGTAAATTGCTTTAACGCTGTGTTTTATTATTGCTTAAAAATCCCTTTCAGTAACGTATCTCCGTCAAGTAATTATTTTATTCTCGGAAATTTTTGTTAACAAGATATTGATTTTAAAAACAAACTTTCCACAAAAAGTTCATTCTTTCCATAAGATACAATCTAATACCTTTTTATTTTATTTTTTTTTTATCAAAACAGAAACTATGAATGAATATTTTATTGCAAGTAGAAAGGATATAATTTGAAACAGATTTTAAATAGACGAATTATTTATCGCTCGGCGATTCTTGGCACATATGTCCAACGATTAAGAGATTCTATATAGGGTTGCTATATTTTCCATTCAGAAATAAGAGATCAAATCTCTAATTTTAAAAACGGGAAATATAACACTATATTATATATAAATATCAAGACCAGAAATACAAGACAAGCTGCATTTAAGCTAGAAACCCTGTAGATTTGTTCCAGAGGCTAGAAAATACCTACAAAAACTAAAGATACATTAAGAATTAAAACATTTGGTCAACAAGGTAGATCTTCCTGAAGAAGCATGAAACGTTAAGCAAATAACAAATCAATCAACAAGGTAGACATGGACAATACTAAATCTAGAGCACTACTAATGCGAAAGAAAAGTGATATAGGGTTTTCCGGAAAGTAAGCATGTCCGCGCACAATAACGTCACTTATCACATTGCAAATCATAAATTCCATTAATATGAAAGTCCAGTAGGTTGAGGTGTAATTTAAAAATTTTCATCCGTATCAGATAAAGGTTGAATCAGAAAAGTTTTGGTAAGCATTGATTCTAAATATATACAAGTTTTAGCTTTCTAAAAAGCTGTGGACTGCTTCGGTGTATCTTAATTTATGGTAATATGTGAGCATGTGGTTGTTGATTTAGTATTGGAATTCTCTGTTGACCAGTAAAATTTTCCGCGCGAAAACAACAAATAGACACGACTCTGGAGGTGTGCCTAGATTGGCAGAAGTTATAAAGTAGAGATCGTGCATTTTTTGTTGTAAACATAATAGTGTATACGATTAAGCAAAACAAACCGTGTGTATTGCAGATAAACAAAGCAAATATACACGTATTAATAGTTTATTTTAATAATGAATTTTAGAATATATGAATATTACAATAACATCGGAACTGATATACACATAGTTAATTTTCCGGCTTTTGATGACTTATCCTGAACGAGTAAAGTCTGTAATTCTTTATCTCATTTAAACCAATGGCTGTTGCTGTATCTCAGCCGCATCATAAAGTAACCAATCAGCTATCAGTAATTATTTCAAGATGGCGTGTATGTCTACTGAACCTAATAGCTCCGCACCGTGATGCGAAGCAACCACGACTCTTGCGATTAACTTTTCACAATATTTTATTTTATTAGTATGAACTAAAATTTTTATTAATCATTTTCTCAAATGACTGTGGACGTTTAACAATGCGGTACTATTCACATTCTTGTGTGATTTGATCATTTTAAAGCAAAGCCATGGATATATTCTACACACCTGTGACTAAAGCTTTTAATAACATGTAGTGACAATCTTATCATGACAAAGAATAATTAAAAATAAAATGAAATAAATTTGAATTCACTGCTAGTTTCATATATATTTCGATGATTGGGGTATGAAGGTGATTCGAATAATACAATAATAATGCTCAATCTTATACAAAATTTACTTACTTTAAAAGAAAATCAATTTATAGAAGAAAACATGGATAGAAATGGAAATTCTATGTATATACAAGGCCAAATTTCCCTAAAGACTCTGCTGAAAGCTATAACATTCTCAGAAAGAATTTTACAGAATGGATTCCTGACATGTCATGTGTTTTAAATCAGAAACTAACGTATACCTTTATAAAAAATCCTTTGTAAAACAAAATATGAATAATTTCGTTATGGTTCACTTTCGGATTAGTTTTTACAATTTACTTAATGAAGCGGATGGTTAAATTTTAATTTGATATTTCCTAGAAGAATGACTGCGTATCTCATCCATAGGTAACTCATCTGTGTTAAATGGTCCGTAGGCTTCATTAACCGGAAAATCAATAGGATTCCCAGAACTGTAATTAAATTAATATCTTTCTACCCAGAAGACTTTAGATTCTCATCTAATAATGATGATACAATACTATTAGTTATATTCCAAACCATTATCAAGTCTGATTTTCATGTATAATTACAAGATATACTCTAGTGTTTTTTCCTGTCACCGAGTCACAACATCTGAAAGTTATATGCACAGTGGGACACCAAATAATTTGTCGGAAGTGACAGTTTATCAGAGGAATACACGTTTGTAACGGTTCAGCCAACATCTTCGATAGCAATTTTATTATGTAAAGAACATATGCATAACCAAAGTAACAAAATTACTACTAATTTGGTTCATAGCAACCAAAATGGAATAAAAAGTCCAACAGCAACAAGTTAGTTAATAATGTTGTCGCTGGAATTCATAAATTTAACGTTTAGCTATATTATCAATGAATTAACTTTGCAGCGTCCCGGGTGCAGCGCACTTTTGAGATAAAAAAAAAACGTTATGAAAAATATTTGTATACTTCATTTTACGCAATTAACAATGCTGTAAAAAGAGAAAACAAGAGGCTGTCGAATGACAGCAAACCGGATTTTCCTGCATGGAAATGATGTTTGCAAATCTGGATTCCCAAACAGGATGAAGTAAAGAAATATAAATGAATTTTTGTAGGGTTTTGTAGGGTTCAGAAATGGAAAGGCAAAAATCAATCTTGACCTCCTATTTATAGATAGTAAGTGACAAATATTGGAATTTTTGAGAGTATATAAGTACACACACGGTGAAAGTGAAAATCGTCAATATCGGAACGGTGAAAGTGGAAATCGTCAATATCGAACTTGACCTCCATTTTGTCATCAGTAACAACATATTAAAATTTGAAAAGCTTTGGCTGAACAGTTCATACGTTATCACAGGGACACCACTGGGAAAGCCATTTTTCAATCTTTCAAGAACGATAACTCCTGAACGGTGAAAGTGAAAATCGTCAATATCGAACTTGACCTCCATTTTGTCATCAGTAACAACATATTAAAATTTGAAAATCTTTGGTTGAACAGTTCATAAGTTATCACACGGACACCACTGGAAAAGCCATTTTTCAATCTTTCAAGAACCATAACTCTTGAACGGTGAAAGTGAAAATCGTCAATATCGAACTTGACCTCCATTTTGTCATCAGTAACAACATATTAAAATTTGAAAAGCTTTGGTTGAACAGTTCATAAGTTATCAGACGGACACCACTGGGAAAGTCATTTTTCAATCTTTCAAGAACCATAACTCCTGAACGGTGAAAGTGAAAATCGTCAATATCGAACTTGACCTCCATTTTGTCATCAGTAACAACATATTAAAATTTGAAAAGCTTTGGTTGAACAGTTCATAAGTTATCACACGGACACCACTGGAAAAGCCATTTTTCAATCTTTCAAGAACCATAACTCTTGAACGGTGAAAGTGAAAATCGTCAATATCGAACTTGACCTCCATTTTGTCATCAGTAACAACATATTAAAATTTGAAAAGCTTTGGTTGAACAGTTCATAAGTTATTACACGGACACTGTTTGGCAGCCGCCCGTCCGCCCGTCCGCCCGCCCGCCCGCCCGCCCGCCCGCCGTACATCACCAATTTAATAACCGATATTTTCCTATGAAAATCCGGTTAATAATGCGATATTTTAATGCTAAAACCTAATTGTATGGTAGTCACCTAAGTTTACTGGGTTTTTACTATTTATATATCATATCGGCTGGTTCATATGCCAAGTACTCAATAATTTTATACTGTGATTTCACTCTTTTGCTTAAAACATTTTCATTAGACCGATGCATTTACAATTAGATGACCGAATTTTCTTTTAACTGTTTTGTCATTTATCTTTTCATGCTATTCAAATTTTGTGCCCATTTTGTTCAGCATTTAGCGTTAACCATTAGATAATATTTTTAATTTTTAGAAGTTCAAATGAATATAAAGATATATTTATATATGAAATGATAAAATGCGAGGCAAAGAAGTCAAAATGTCAAAAGGTACAAGCTATACATAAATAAAGTCTTCTCTCTAATTGTTACTATCGCTTTTTATTCATTTTTATGTTTACATTACAAAACTAAATAAATAAATAAATGGAAATATAAGGAAAAAGATTTAAAACCAGCAGACAATTGCTATTTCTGGTTTACAGTAAAATCTCTAACGCTATTAACTCCATGGTTTAAACTAACGTTAAATTATATAGAAAATCACTACATTTAACCTATTGTTTCATTTAACCCTTGGTTAAACATGCTGAACAACGGGGCCCAGCACGACAGCAAATGTTTTTTCAACTGTATCTAAATGCTGTAAATATTTAATTATCGAATCACTTAAAATTCTATGGTCAACTGATGTTTTACCACAGGGGTTTTTGTATTCATTTTGGTTTTGTTTCTCTTTATTACTATCTGAAGAACTTATTTTTCAATATGATCGGATGTTGCATTAAAAATTTCAATTACTAAGCTTCGGCAATTCAATGGCGTACAATGTAGCTTGCCTCTTTCTTAATGCGAGGCAAATATTTGCTTCGCCTTCCTAAAGAACACAGATACAGATTTTCAACGAATTTTTCCAACTGATAAAATCAAATCATGTTACTAGTTTGACAGTGTACGGAGGGCGGACGGTCGACTCCTAATGAAGGAAAACACAGTTTGTTGACAATTAGACAGCCCATTTGTTGTTTTATGATTTTGCCTGATTTTAGATTATATAATATCCCTTCTATGATTAAAGATTACAACATGTATCTTTACACTGGTAAAAATCTGGAGATTGAAAACGTCATAGTGTTTTTATAATTAGCCTATTTAAATGGTTCTGCGTTCGCTAAAATTTCATTTTGGAAATATTGAAAAACGCAAAATAATTCCATTTTTTCTATAAATCTGAATTCACAATTTGCTCGCACTACACAAAAAAACCTTACAACTGAAAATCAATAGTCTTCTTGGGTATTATTGTCCAAAAAGTTTTTCAAATGGTAAAAGAATCATATAGATTTAAAAAAAAGTGTTTATTTAATGTTAATTGAATAATTCAGTGATATCAAACTATCCAAACTGGTAGTACAGATTTATCAGTATCTCTACCGTCGCAGTCGTCGTTGGTTGCTTCGGTTGCTTCGGTTGCTTTGACAAGTAGATAAATTGTAGGAAAAGGATAGGACCAAAATTTCTTGCAAAAAAATTATATACATGCTCATTTTGCAAACATATTTACAGTCATTTAATGTTTTTTTTTATTGTGGCCTATCAGGATATACATATCCATAACTAGATCCTAATCCTTCCACATGTGAGAAATTTTGAGATATTTCCATGCTAGTTTACAATATCATATCAAAACTCCTCCCATATGTTCTAGAATGGAAGAAATCAAGCACAGAGAGTAGAAATTATGATTCATTTTTTTCTACATTAGACCCGGATATCTCAATGTGGCCTGGGAATCAAGTTGGAGCGATAAAACATAAACATTACATGTACATCGAAAATAAAAAATAAAAAGTTTTAAGTTTTTTTTTAACAATTTTAACATTTTCAATATTTTTTAGGTGAGGCAACTGCCTCAGTGGTAGTATGCCACTGCAATTCCTCACGTCTATGGAGAAATTATTTTTTTCAAAAGTTGATATCTTTTTTTTTTTAATTTATCTTCGTTGTAGTTTATGTTGATAAGCCTTAAGGATCGATCAACATTCCGAACAATATCATAATTATTGTTTGATGGTGTTTATATTAAAATCATAATGACGTATCGCAAATTACAATTTTCATATTTTCTCAGGTGGTTTCCGCATCCCAGTGAAAAAGCTAAACAGAAATTGTTTATTAATGATGTAAGGTATTATTAAAACATTGATGTGAAATTTGCCTTTTGCAACAGAATTGTATTTGTTTAATCTGTACAAATATAAAACGCCTTTCATAGATGTTGTTTTAATATCAACAAACAACACTAGAAAATTGCATAAATCTGCTTGAAAATCAACCATGGTAAACCGTATTTACACTGAAGGACAAAATTTATTTTCCGTAACATAGTATTTATAAATACAATTTGAAAATTCATTTTCTATCAGGATTTTTCGTCCTACAATTAAGCCAAATTAAAATCTCTGCTCAGGGACGTTAATAATTTCAAGCGCTGATTTAATTAAATAGTAGGAATGTTTTAGGCTATATATCAGAGATAATTTCTTAATATATCATCATTACCCACTTTATTATGAAATTAAATACTGTAGATTTTAAAAATCACACACTCACACTATGAGAATACTGTAAATATAATTCCCTTTCAATGCAAAGTCCTTACAATGTTCCGGCCACTAACGAGAATTAATGATCAGACGTTCTTTTGTGCATTATGTATGCATATCATGTATCGCTATTAGAGCTCACTGCTTACATGTTGTAGTTAGGGAATCCGAAACAAATACCGAAAAAAAATATGTTAAAGTAAGTTCTAATATCAAAATGATAAACGGGAAAAGGCAAAGTCTAAGGGCATTGAGATGTTCTTTTATATCAAAACATTTATATCCCTTTGATATGCAGTCAAATAAGATCAAATATGACATTCTTTGATGCATTATAGAATAGAGAATGGAAACGGGGAATGTGTCAAAGAGACTACAACCCGACCAAAGAGCAGAAAACAGCTCAACGCTACCAATGGGTCTTCAACGCAGCGGGAAAATCCCACACCCGAAGGCGGGCTTCAGCTGGCCCCTAAACAATAATGCATACTGTTTCAGAAAAATGGACGCCACACTAAACTCCGAAATATACAAATGAACCAAAATTAAAAAAAAAAAAAAAAAAAAAAAAAAAAAACACACCAGACTAACAAAGGCCAGAGGTTCCTGATTTAGGACAGGCGCAAAAATGCGGGGTTAAGCATGTTTTGTGATATCTCAACCCTCCCCCTAAATCTCTAGCTAATGTAGGACAAACAAAGACACAGTGATACACACAGTAAAACTCAGTTCAAAAGAATTCCGAGTCCGATGTTAGAAAAGGTAACAGAAAAAACTAAGCAAAATGACAATGATCAATATAAATTAACAAAGGACTACTAGTAGTTACTGACATGCCAGCTCCAGATCTCAATTAAACTGATCGAAAGTTTATGTCTTTATCATATAGAAAATCAGCCACAATCCCTCCCGTTAGGGGTTTAGTATCATGCCATCATACATTCTAAGAGAAGAACATAACCCGTATCATGCCAACAACAGGTTTAAGAATAAATGTGTTTATTTCGATGCAAAGACCCTATGAGTGAATCAAAATTAATTAAGAAAAATGCCATCTTTAATGACTTGGCAACAGTATCGTAACTATATCCATGGTTGATAAGTCTGTTTAAAGGTTTGGTTAGCTTTTCAGGTGAATGATGACATATTTGTGCTTTGGATAGAATATTACCATAAAAGATGGGGTGGGAAATACCTGAACATATAAGATTTTTGCACGTTGATTAATATTTACGAATGATGGTGTAATAATTTTTCACTAATACAGAGATTTCTTTCGTCAAAATCAAATACGTTGTTACATGCAGGAGCGAATCGAACAAGTTGAGATATATAAACACCATACAATGGTGCCAAGGGAACGTCGCCATATAAAAACGGATAATTAACAATAGGAAATGAAAAATTATCTCTCCTATCGTAAATTTTAGTATTAAGCTTCCCGTTAGACATATAGATATCAAGATCCTGGAAAGGGCAGTGTTCATTGTTAGTATTAGCTTTATTTAAAGTAAGTTCAACAGGATAAATCGCCTGAGTGTACATACTAAAGTCGTCATTATTGACAGCCAAAATATCATGCAAATAATAAAAGTGTTATTAAATTTTTGTATCAGATGTTGTTATGTATGCATATTATGTGTCGTTATTAGAGCTCATAGCTTAGTTAGGGGATACGAAAAAAAATATGTTAAAGTTAGCACTAATATTAAAATGATAAACGGGGAAAAGCAAAAACAGTTTTAGGGCATTGAGATTTTCTCTTATTTCAAAACATTTATATTCCTATGATATACAGACAAATGACATCAAACAGTTTTACAGTACAATCCAAATGTCGAACTTGCTGTGTAAATTAAAGATTTTCTTTCTATGTCCTTGCCTAAATGACGTTCATCTTGTAGGTCTTATTTCAATAGCTTTAAAAAAAAACCAACAAATCTTAAAGATCCACACCAAGACAGCTTCTAACTCAATGTGTGCGTTTTCTCGTCGTTGTTAAGATTTTTTAGTAGGGCAAAATGCTATTCTCATGGTTGATATTTCCTGGCTTATTCTTAATACCTAATTTCAGACATGAACAGACAAAAGAATGAAATAGTATTCAGATAATTTTATTCATTATGGTGGAATGCTTTGTTTAGTATTCGTTAGCCTTTCTATGAACTGTCTATCAACTTGGCTAACCTTTACACACGATTTAGTTTTCCATTCTGTTCATTTACCATTAAGGAATTATGAATTATATTTCAATCACTTTTATATTAAATTGGAGACGAATCAGTTTCACTTGATAACAGATTTAAGGTTATACACAACTATCTATATAGCTGCTCATTGTCATGGGAAAATTTCCGTGAATTGAAGCCATAACGTGTAAAACTCATTATGTGTATCATCACACTATATTCAGCATTTTCCAGTTTATGTAAAATTCCAAATAATTTAGCTATATTCAGAAAAGCCATTTCTTTGATTTATATTTTGCAATTAAACAAATACATTAATCTAGCTTCCAATGTAAAATTATACAAAATACATTTGCAAAACAAAGAATATTTTAATGTATATGAATAAAATCGATATAAAATGTCATTTCTATCAGGAACGACATAGTAGGAGCTTTAAGAAGCTATTTGGCTATTCAGTATTGAAATTACTTTGGTCTGTAATATGCAATGTTGTAATACGGATTTATGACAGTAATTGAACACGTACCAGAAACGATTGAAATTCTATCAGACAGAATTAAGACTTTGTAAAACTGAACAAACCAGGAGAGTAACAAACAGCTAACAGACAACAGACAACTAACATAAGAAAAGATATGAGGTACATTATCATTCCACGATTTTATTCGTTCAAAGATCAAAGATGCTACTGTCATTTTAAATAGCAAATATATACATTGTATATCTACACACAAATAGACATTGAACAATGCATTGCCAAAAAGTTCATACAATATCATACAGTATATATATTTATTATTAGTTATATATAACAATGTCTTATTCAAGTATTCTGCACTGAAATTCCATTGTCAGTGTTCTGATCTTCATCATTTGCGAAAACCAACAAAATAAATTCGAACTGATACTGAATTCTTGAAATTCGCATTTTTATATTAAACTTTATCAGGTACTCTCTGGACTAAAGCTCTGAAATACCAAAAATCATAACCAAAATATTGTGAGCAAATGACCTTAACAAAAGGTAAAGGTCATCTGAAACCGAGGAAGAATTTTATAATTTATCAACTGGAAAAAATATGATCACAAAATAAACCAAAAAGACCTAAAACACCAGACATTATACTGATAAGTTTAACAATATTTTAAAATTTATCAATTGAAAATTTTAAAACGTCCCAACAATCGTGCCATTGTCTATGCAGGATCTACTGATGGAATAAAACGCCATGTTTTCTTTATTTCCAAGAGTATGAAAATGGAAAACAAAGTGGATTAACGTCATGATATAAATAGTGATTTTATAGAAATATATTCATGTTTGTGCGTGGTATTTTTGTCTCCAGCCTCGAAACCGGTATTTTTGGCAAATACCACGCACAAACATGATATATTTCCACCGAATATTCTTATCTTGCTGTTAACTGAACAAATGTTGATTTCGTTGAAACTTCGTGATTACTATATATTTAGAAGTGGTATTTTCCATTTAGCGTTATATTTTTCGCAAATCCAACGCTTTGTGGAATTCCCTCGAAGCAAATAAAACGGAACAGTAACAAAAAGATTGAAATTCATCAACTTTGAACATCGCTTTTATTGCTGGTCCAATGAGCCACAAGGAGGGGGTGGGGGGAGGTAACTAGTCTTTTATTATGGTACAGGTGTGCGGCCAGCATTTTCGAATCCCAGCCTGTTCATATATTTGAGATATCAAGAGTCCAACCTAATCATATATAGATCACTCTTTTCCTGACCTTTTCATATATTTTCTAACCTTGTATTTTCACAAAAAGTCCATTAGAACTAAAGATTTTTACATGCAGAGGGAAAAACACCTTAACTTGTTTGGTTCATTGTTTTCTGTTGAAAATAAGACGTTACCACAGATGAATGTCGTGTTAACTTTGATTGATTGTTATATGAAATGTACAGAATTTTAGTAGTTTTTAATAAAGGAATTGTCCAGATGTATGTGGGTAAGATAGCAGTAATTCTCGGCGAAAAGTAAATTGAAACGAATAAAATATCAAAAATACAAAAACTATCGACTTTGTTCCATTTATTAATTCTAAGAATTTTATAACATTATTATTTCTAACATATTTTCATAAGCATAGAAATAACATTACGGTATTTATATATCTTTATCACACATTTTATTGAAATAACGCTGATTTTGCATATCATGCAATGAAATTTTATTATATGCAGAATATCAATTATACTTCGTACAAAGTTTATCTTGATTAGGGACGCGATCAAAAGTTCAATGTCGGATAAAAAACTTAATTCAAATAGTTTGGGGGTGGGGGGGGGGGGGGGGGGGGGTAAAAATCACTGGAAGTTTTGTTATTCGACATCGATTTTTGTATACGCCTATATTGGTCAATCAATTTTTCCCAAATTAAGTTAAGAGGGGGATGGGGGGGTCAGTGAAAAAACTATGTGAATTAAGTTTTTTATCCGACATTGAACTTTTGATCTCGTCCCTTATTTATAGTATAATCAATCTTGAAATCGAATACCTAACAACGAGATACCGAACAACACATTAATTCACGAGTGCGCTTAGCGCACGAGTGAATTATTGGTGTTTTTCGGTCACGAGTTGTAGATCTTTGGTATTCGAATTTCAAGATTAGTTATTCTGTTTATTATATTGAAGTATTCAGAAATTTACAGAAAATACAAGGGATTATGTTTTTATATGATTACACGTCGACCATTGTATACCAACATCGTTGGCGATGGCTATTGTTACTTCACTTCCTGGAGTGAAATATGACTTTCGATTTCACTGGGTGAATTATCGAATTTGATTTCACTCGGAAATCCCGATATTTCACCTCACACAATGTAATAAGACTAATTAATCTTACCGTTTTCTCACGTTTTGTAGATTTTCGGCTTTCCTTGGTTTTGGTCCTGACTAAAAATGCTTAATGGGCTCTCTGTGTGCATTAAAGTGGTATTTTGCGGAAGGATTTTGAATTTCAGTATTTTAGCAATGATCAGGTTAAAGACACGAACTTATTTCTGCTGTTTATCAAATAATTTTCTGTAACATATATACTCTACTATTTTTTAATGTTCTGAAAATCTGTTATAGTGTATTAAAATTCCAAGGGCATCAACAACTCAAAAACTAGTATAATAATGTCAGTTCTGTCATTTGATCATTTTGACATCTAATTATGCTTTCTCCACACTTTTCGTCTCAACCGTTGGTCAAAATTATCAATCAAGTCACTTTTTAAAATATAATGTTTACTATCAGTTCTGTAGTATTTGGGTTCCTCTACTAGAATTTTACTACTGTGTTCCCAGTTTTCAAAAAGAGGCATAATCTCTCCAGTGTTTATCATAAAGATCTATCATTTTCTAACTTCAGTAATATGTTAACCTTGTCATTACTAGAATTTTATTATGAAAGCTGTGACGTCAGTATGATCTGAATCCAAACAAATATCCAAAGAAACCTTTTTCAAACTTGCCTAAAACATATACATCTAAGCCTGATACAAATTGTCTTCACCAACCTTGAAGGTTTAGAAAACTACTCTAAATTGGATAAAAATACCATTCTTATCTCTTAAAACTATCGATTTTCTCTCCTTACTTTTCCATTCTCATCTGCAAAAGCTTTCATTATACACATCATAACAATTTTTTTCAAGACAAGGTAAAATCCTGATTGAACTTTAAATACCCTTTTTTTTTAGCCTGTGCTTTGTAGAGTTTTCGCAATCAACAATATTCAAAATTTTAATACAGAGATAATTACAGCATTATCAGACTGTTTTATCCAACGTTTTATTGCAGATTTAAGGGAATATCCGTCATAAGTTGTCAGTTATTAAAGTGATTGTCTTTGTCTTCATACTGTCACAAGTTAACACTTATATTAGAATTCTGTTGGTACGATAATTGAAAGCATATTCAGTCCTTCGGGTAATTTTCTCAGACGCAGACCCCATGTACTTACATTTTCATATTCAATTATTCAACAAGTATAAACTAGTAATAACACATTTATAAATACAAATGTTGTATTACAGTGTAGTAAAGTAAGTTGCACGGAACAGTCTCTCACATTTTCTGTTAGGCCAAGCTATAGCAGTTCAAGTTTGTAACAAGATGGCTACACGTACCCATATGTCCCCCGCCGCAGCAGAATCAGTTTGCATAAGAAGTCATAGTGAATGAAGTTGAATAAGGAATATGATGCACATCTACACTTCATAACAATAAATCCTACCAAATATGGAAGCTATCCGCCAAGAATCAGAGAAGATACGTCCACAAAGTGTTCTATTTTTTAGAAACGTTGAAAATATTCTAAGTCCCATAAGTTCTGCGAAATTTGTAGAATCAAAATGGCGGTATAGTATGCATATCTACACTTCATAAAACAAAATCCTATTAAATATGGAAGCAATCCGCCAAGCGGTTTCAGGGGAGAAGCGTCCACAAGGTGTTGCGGACGGACAGACAGCTTAGCGGCTGGGGACAAAATTTAGGCAACAGTGCTCTCCAAAACTACCGGTAACTTTTACCGGTTTCTGTTTTATCCTATACCCAACCAATATTCTAGATAGATACCTCTTTAATGCTTTTGTAAGGTATAATTGTACAATACCTTCCAATCGTCTTTAAAGATTTAAAACAAAGGACATACTTCAACTAGTTTGAAATGACTAAATAGGACTCACGAAATACAATGAATTGCAAGAGATAAATCAAATTCACAGAACTAGCCTTACCTACAGAACAATGGACTATTCGAAAGGTTAGTAAAGGTCATAAAAATTTTCACGTTTACGATAAAAAGTTAGGAAAAAACTTAAATGGGAAATCCTTATTGTTAATATCTAAAATATAGTTGCCGGTAACTTCCGTTTTCAGAAGTTTGTCAATAACTTTACTCATTAAGCCTTCAAACTCTTGCTATTTATCGAAAACTGAGAGACTCAGTTCGATACAACGTACTTTAGAAAATGCATGCAAGGAAAGGTCAGGTTGGGAGAACAGACGAATAGATTTTTTTTATATTAAAATTTGGATTTCTCAATAATTTTTATTTGTCTATACGGTATGTCGAAATAATAAACAGTGAGTTGGTGATATCTTTGGGATGCAAGTCAATTAACAGAGCAATCCGCAAACTATATACCATCAGCAGCTATGTAAAACAACTTCAATTAGAAGCAGACCCTCTTCTAAGCCAAGGGTATACTATCCGCTTGTGCTCCAAAGCGGGTCGTAAACCCTTGACTTGGGAAGGTGTAAGAAGACAGTTGTTTGTTGTGATTTTTCAAAAAGGTTCTGCTGTCTTTCGATGATGATAGCAAACGGACATATCACCCTCTTCATATAATTCTCGCTAATTATTTATTCTAGCTTGTTATCCGAACGTACCCGGTCTGATATGGTCGTATCAGGCTGACCAAATGATGCACCAAATCTCTTATGCCCATATCAACCCTGGTACGTTTGAATAGCACTTAAATAACACTTAAATGATGGGCTATTAGACGGGGATGTGTAAATATATGTTGCACACATGCAAACACCATCATATTTAGTATTAAGTATACGATAATATACAGCTACGGCACTCTGTGGAGGGAGACATCCAAAGTTGTCAACTCTGCTAAAGGTTATTTCCCCAAGGTCTTTAGCTCGAAGAGAATAACCTTTAACAGGGTTGACAGTTTTGGGTATCTCCCGAATCATAGGACTATAACAGTTTTATAGTACCGAACAAATAATGCTGTTCAATTTGGCCTCTGGAAAAGAAAAATATGAAAAAGCGTTATTTATGTAATTAACAAATAATGGGTTATTCACTGACGATGAATAATAGAGTTATTCAAGGGACGATGCAATTTTTTGAGGCTATTCACAGCCGGTGAGTAATAGGATTATTCACTGGACGATACAATTATTTGAGGTTATTCACAGGCACCACCGATTAGGACGAAATTATCCGAATCATTTCACACCACGTGATCTTTTATTAGCCAATATATTTATTCAATTATACTGTGAGGTATAATAATGGATTTAATCGTATGTTTATAAACATCAGGGTAAATAGGGGAGGTTCGGGATACCAATTAAAACTGTTCAAACGCTTGTTGTTATCTCCACTATATCAGACTATCCCGACTCCTTGTTGTATTTGTATTTTATTAACATCATGCCATTTTTGTTTGAGACGATGGATGTTATATGTTGATTGGTCTGTCATTATTCCTGGGGTCATTTGTGGACAAGAGACAACCAATGGAGTTACAAAGTCACGAATTGGACAGGAAAATATAGAATATTATTAAATAATATGATAAAAATAGCCTTAATATGGCAAATTTGGCACGACAAATATTTTTACATTGTCTTGGTCTTTATAAATACAGGTACTTATATTAAAATTTATCCGGTTAATAATTTAATACAGATTTTCGGCCTGGGGCAATACGGAAAGTCATATTGCCCCGTAATAAAGTCAATATGGAAACAGGGCAATATGGAATTCCATACGGACCGGAAATACTAGCTTCTCATACGGATTGGCCATACGGACCAGCTGTACGGACTTTTTAGTTTATTTAATAAAAGTGTTACGAACTTGCTGATTCTGTATTGGTCCAGTATCAGTGATTCTCGGTTAGCTGTATTGGCTCTCGGCCCTATGGGCCTCGGAACCAATAATCTAACCTTGAATCAATACAAAGGGCAATACAGAATCAGCAAGTTAGTAACACTATATTACACAATTAGAATAGGTTTATGAGTAATCAAGACTCCTTTATGTCAAAAACATTAGACTAACACTAAAACTCAGTCCCAACGTGTATTAATTCAATAAGTAGGACAATAAAGTTAGATAGATGAAAACCTACCAAGCATTTAAAGTTAACCTCTGTATATGGGGCCACTTTTGTAGTATCCTTTTTGTGCACTTTATACAAAGTTCAGATTTGACTGTCAACGGTTACAAGGTAGCACTTTAAACAATGAGTAACTTACTAAAAATATATCTGAAATGATTATTATACACAAGTCATCATAATTATATCAAAATACTCATGAAACGTTTGAAGCCTTTGGTGTCAAAATATAATTTTGCTTATGGGATTACCAGATATGTTAATATAATATGTTTGTGTAAAATATTCAGAATAAGTTAGTATGGCCACACTGTATAAGAATGGAATACTGGGGTAATAAGACGGCTGTAGGGAAATCACACGATAACAGCAGAATACTTGGTGATATAGTACAAATTTAACAACTTCCATGCTATTACTACGGTTAATTTGTGAGAAAAGGAAAAAATAATTGAGATTGCGGAGGAAATGACATGTGTTACATTAAAATTATAGCTAAGCATTCCCTAGAATATGTTTACTTAATACCAACGTAGGATGAATGACGTTTGTACTACGCAAGTTGTTTTTTTTTTCTTTTTCATCATGTAATAGCTCAAAAACTATCTTTGTTGATCGTGATATCTTGTTTTTATTGATTAAATGACTAATAAATTTATAGATTTTGTTTACTACATTTAAGATAATTACTACAAATTCCGTGCTTTATTTTTGACACGGAATATATCAAAATTTGTCTCAATTAATCTTGATTCGCCTCGGTAAATTTTTTTATCATATATTTAGCGTTAATTTATGTGGATGTGAATTTCCCATACCAGACCCTCGGGGCAAAAAAAAAAAAACCCAAATCCATGGCAAAATTCAATATCAGTATTGTCAAAATACTGATATAGAATTTTGTCATGGATTTGGAATAAATTCAATATCAGTATAATACTGATATAGACTTTTGCCATGGATTTGTTTTTCCATTCTATTACGTCACTTATGTCGCAAACATGGAACGCTTTGATTTAATATCCGTACATAAAATGATAATAAAGTTTTCAATGATATGCTTCCAACTTCCGGCTATTATTGGACATACAAAAACCTACATATTTGTACAAAACACGTGATAAGTATCATTATCAGTAATTGAAAGAAAGCGGACATCACCAGTTGCACCAGTCGGAGCATCACTTTCCGAGTCCCCAATTTTGTTTGTTTACGTTGCAGACGACTGGAAGTGGGGCGCATTATCGGACCTAAGGGCTGATACGGATTTATAAAGGATTTATATTGGAAATTCGTATTTGACCGCATATTAAACTTTGGGTCTTGATTTTTGAGGTCCAAATTAGCCATATCCGCTATGCAAAGAAGCATTTATCAGATCAAAATATGTGATAATCTATAATCATTAAACCCGGGTACAGTTTTTAAATGCAAAAAAGAGAAAAAGTAAATTCTTCTAGGTTGCTCAATTCAAAATATAAGAACACTGTAAATCAAAACAAAAGTCGATATGAGCACATCTTTCAAAGTTGTTGTATGAAAAATGTATAAGTGTATAAAAATATGAAAGAATTTTAAAAAGACGAAAATGAATTTTGACGATTTAAAAAAAAAATGTATTTACTGCACATAAAAAGGCGGCAATTTATCGATAAACCTAGTTTTGTGTAGCTGGTGGATTAAGAAGAAGGTCATCGTGCATTTTCATATATATTTCTGAATATTATTTCAGTTGACTTTGATTATTGATTCTGGAGGTTTGTTAAAAAGTAGTGAAAATCTGTCACTCAAACTTGGGAAAACTTTCGCGCACGATATTGAATTTCATAGATTTATTGACTCTAAATATATCACAAAATGTAGCTTTTCAAAAACTCCATTTTGATCACTGGAGCTTTCATACGGATCTCTAGTCAATTCAGAATTCGACAAAAATTTGTAATGTTAGAACGGATTTTGACAATTTTGAGCTTGAAATAACAGGTTTTGTAAATCCAACAGTGGTGACGAGATTCCAATTGTAATAGGTAATTTCATACTGGATGCGATGTTCTATGCTGGTTTCATCTTCCAAATGCATAGTATACAAAATGATAATGGACTTTGAAAGGCTGCATTTCTAGAAACAGATTATATATCATGCAGCGAATATCAGTTAGATTATATTTCCTTACTAAAGTTCCATCAATATCTATTAATTAAAACTTTGCTGATAAAATTTTCATACAAAACATCCATCATTTTAGAATGCAATGTACCAAATACGTTTCTATGTTAATATCCATATGACTGTAGATCTAATGATCGAAATATGGAACAAAAGTTTATAAAAAATCGAAAATGATTTATTCTAAAATGAAAATATTTCCATTTAGTGTTTTATCTAAAGCAAGGAATATGACATGTTCCCATGGCTTTTCATGCCGAAAAATGGAGCTCGAAAATGGGAAATTTCCCGAGATACCCATTTTAATCCCTCCAATAACCTATATTCTTAAACGCGAATTTGAAATAGTGTTATCCTATTTATTTCAAAAGATGTGACACTGCCGTTTAAAACTTTAATTCAATATTGACCAATTGGAAGCGCGTTTGACTTTCACTTCAATGCTCGGTGTTACTTCACATTTGATTTGGTACTTTGTATTAATTATTTCTGTTTTAAATAGCCCATGACTGCAAGGGCTGAAAACGTTTGTAATAATTACTGCTGAAAAGAATCTAATATATCTTTTATAATTTACATTTAGTACCAGAGATCATGCCAACATTGATTTACTCTTGTTTTATTTAGTTTTTATCGTTCAATATATATACACCCAGAGATTTTCTTTTATTACCCACCGAGAGTTTCAGCAACGTGTACATATTTTGCTCCGTACAGCTATTCTACACTTGGGTGAAAATGATGCTTAAAATTGTCATTGGAAAATAAATGATCCTTAGATGTTTTTTTTGTGGCTTTACTCTTCTGACATTTTATCTTTTCAATCTGCTCTTGAACAAATTGTTTCCTTTTCAAAATTTTTCGGCATTTACTACAATTTAGGAGTATCTTGACGAAGTGTACGTGTAGTGTGTATCAAGGATTTAAACCCTTGTATGTATTTAGACATTAGATCAATATTGATTCACATGCAGGCATTTGGTTTGAAGTGATTTTATTTTGCACATGTTTCATATTAATGAATTGAGGAATTACTACAAACATGACGAATACAGAGATACCGGTGTTTTTTTTTTATTTTTACAAACTATTTGACAAAAATTAGCTGTTTGTAGCCAAAATTCGTATTAGAGACATGCGACCTGATTTTTAAAACTTCATAACTATAAATAATGTTAAATTTTTATAAATGATTTGATAACAAGATTTCTTTTTACCCAGGGCGACATTGTTTTATACCATTAAATCAATGGTTCGACGAAACGTTTTGGTGATTACAGCATGTGGTATTATTATAGTTAAGTTTAGTATTGCAGAATTGATTAAACATATAAAAAGACAAGCAAAATTTGGACAGGAAAATGATTCTACAAAAACAATTTATCCATAATAACATAAAAATGTAAGTGGAAAAGCGAAGGAAATTGAGAAAAACAGTATTTCAATAAACCAAACTTTAACCAAGATCGAATTGAAATTAATTTAAATTTAATGTGGTAAATAAATCATGTACTAACTTTTATTTTAGTGCTGGTTACTCTAAGTGATAGATAATCTTCGTATTGAAAAAAAACAAACATTGTCCCAGACAAAAAGGTGATAATTCAGAAGAAAGTACGTGGCTGCATGTTTGTTTTTTTTAACATTAAGTACAGCAATTCTTTTGATTAAAATTATTATTTTGTAGTAATTCAAACTTTCCATAAACCAATGTTAGATTCAATACACACTAAACCTATATCATCCATGACTGAATAGTGACAAGTGATAATAGTGATCCGTGTCTGGGGAATATTTTATGGTGTGTAATTTCCAGTGACTTCCTTGCAACCAGTCCCAAATAGTATACTTTGTACTTTATATATCTAAACATGCAAAAAGCAAATAATTCCGTGAAAAAAATCTCTCGTTCATCTATTGCATATTCTACATTACAAAAAACATTAAAAATACAAAGTTCGAAGCACGAAAAGGTTTAATCATGGTATTGCGTGTTAGAAATTATTCGACAATAAAGACTTTATAGATCACATTTTTCAACGTCAATAACACTAAGATGAATGTTGTGTCCATGGGGCTATGGATTTTATATATTATATATTGAAATGATTTTATATGATATGAAAAAAAGACAAAAGATATTTTACTAATAGTCCAAGATAAAGGAAAAACAATAGATATGCAATAAATATGAGGCTAAGGAAAACTTGTGCGTCTTTATTTCTTGTCTTCTACGACAACATATATCGCATTTCAATTACAATGACATAAATTTTAACGACAAATCATATAATCAGTACCAAGGAAATACACGACAATATTTCTTTCATTGAATATTGTAAAGGCATCTTTGTGTATTTCAGATACCATGACAGCCATATGTCTGGTTTTGCTGTACATTGGTCAAGTCGACTGTAATTAATCGTATGAAAAAAAATGAGGACAAATGGTTGACTATATAAAAGTTTGTAACCGCAAAATCAGCACTGAGATGGACGACTCTGTAAACGTTTGTTTATTGTTTTTATCCTTTTATACAAATATGTCCAGTGAAATAAAATACAAAGAACATAAAAGTTAAAAAACTGAAATTTAAAGAACAGTGGGTACATGAAATACCACCCAAAAAACAAGAAAACAGACCTTTAAAACTAAACTAGGATTTAGAGGGAAAATTTCCCGATTTAACAATCATTCTTGGGCATTTCAAATTGAGATGATGGTTCAGAAACCGACAGATTTGGGTTTCATGCAAATGAAGCAACATGTTGTTTATTCTGCTTTAACCGATATCCTTTTTATCAGTAAAAATATCAAAAAGAATTACCTTTGTTACATTATTATGAATAGATACAACTGAAGTAAAATGAAATAAAAATCAGATAATTTCACAAAACTGTTATATATCAGTAGACAATACACTGTCGATAATAACAACTACATAACGTGCATATTGTAATCGGTCGACGAATATTTTATTTTTTACATGATTCTGAAACTCAAATGAAGTTAAATTTATGTTTATAAATGTGAAATATAATTCTTAAAATGTGAACTAATGAAATACAAAGGTACAATTAATTTTCAAACCTTTTGGTCCGATACTCTTATAGCCTCGTAAATTTTCCATATCATTTCTGGGCCACAGCTTCCAATGTGACGGCCTATCTGGAAATATCTTGTAATAGGGTTCGTATCGTCTGCATAAATCGACTGCTTAATTATAGAAAACATATCCATTCTGCAAAAAGGTGTGGCACATTTTATTTTACAGCACAAACTTCTTTTCTCATCTTCCCTGATTGTTTCTTCAGAATAATTTTCCAAGTCAACCATATAAAGTGGTTTCCGTTAAGAACATAGAAATTCAATTGAAAATATCTTGTAATGAGTTTCAAAAATCCAATAGCTATCAGAAAAATTAACTTTAAATGAAGCTGAGATGAAACTAGAAAAATTAGAAGTTGTAATTCTCCTTTCAATGCAATACTAACATTTACGTAGTTGTGATATCGGATTTGTGTCTCGGCCAACCACAGCTAATCAGTGTCTATAAAGGTATGTCCTTACATTGATTCCACAGTATTACTCATAATTGCTAAATTTGGCTTCAGGTGTCTTCGAGCGGCACATTTTATTGGAGATTTTCAATATTCAATAAATTGCTTTCCAGTGCAAATTGCTTACGTGATCATTATTTTGTTTTAATTATCACCGTCATACAAGGATTGTCATTAGCTATCGCTGAAATACAATATACTTCATTTGGTAAAAGAAAAGGCTTCTGCGATTATTACGACAAAAATACATTTAAGATCATATTTGGTCCGTATTCTATAACTCTGATCTTTCTAGCTGAACGTGTAAGTACGTGTAATACTATTAACCATTTTAATGACAATATCCCTTTTCGCTTGTTTTAAAGCTAAATTTTTTGAGGTTCTAGACTTGTTTTGTAATTAAATTTAAACTGGTACGCCAATAAATACTTAATTTAAGTTCAGTACTGGAACAAAAGACTTTACACAAAATCGACAGATTGGATAAAAATGTATTGTTATTATAGTGTTCTTTGGTAATCGACAACGAACTCAAAGTACTAACTTGATGATAAAAAGAACATTTCGATTTAGAATAAACTATCAATTTCATACCATCGCGGTCTAAAAAGTAGATTTATTATTTAGTGATTATCAAGAAAGTAGTAGGACTTACAATGTAACGTGGCAAATAAATGTAGACAATAAAACACTATACAAAAAAAAAAAGAAAAAGAAAAAAAAACATAAAAAAAATTCACACACAAATATGAGATTCAACAATGATATTATAAATATATCGTTTTCTAATAAGGTTATTCCAAGGAACCGCGAGTTCACAATGATGTTTATTATAATTTTACACGATCTGTATACATGGCACCAAACGTGTACATTAAACCCCTATAATAATGTAATGATGATAAAGCATCTGTTTAAAGTTTTAAGTAATTTATGGTATCAAAATCATTGTTGAAAGAAATTATTTGAGATTTGGTTTGTTGAAATCTACAACATTGTTACAAACGCAAATGAGCGTGCATCCGTCCTTCCGTCACAAAATATTTGGTTGCAAAATTCTCAGCAAATATAGGCCACAAATAATTCATCGTTGGTGTGAAGCATGACCCTGATGAGTTATAAATTGAATGTTGTGGCATATCTACTTTCTGTTTAAAGATGCAGCCTTACATTTTTCTCCATATAAACTATGGAAATTTTTGGAGTCAAAAACCTCAGCAACCATAGGCCATAAGTAATTCGTTGTTTGTGTGAAGCATGACTATGTTGTAAGTTCAGTACCGGTTTTGTACTTGTGGCACATCGACTTACTGTTTAACGAAGACTCCTTGCATTTTTCACCATATAGACAATATTCTCAGCAAATAAATGCCAGAACTAATTCATAGTTGTTGTGAAGTATGACCATGATGAGTTATAATGGGATGTACCTATTGTGTACCTGTGGGTCATTTACTTTCTGTTTAAAGATGGCGCCTCACATTTTTCACCATATGGAAATTTTTAGTCGCCTTTTGAGTGGAAAAATTCTCAACAACTTAACGTCACAAGTAATCAATAGTTGGTGTGAAGTTTGACATAACGAGTTGTAAGATGGGTAGCAATTGTGTAACTGTGGCACAATTACTTCCTGTTTAATGATGCCACCTTACATTTTTCACCATATTTAACAATGCCATCTTTAATTTTGGACCTATCTAAATGTCTTTATAAGCTCAACTCTTTCATTTATAGTTGCTTTCTGAATCATTATTAGAAAAGTTAGAATCGTTAGTAGCAAGAATGTCACCCAAAAGATTACTAAAATCTATCAAATTATGTTTTTAAGGTTTAAGCAATTCAGTTTGTTTCATACCAATACGTGAAACCATGAAAACGTTTCTTAAAAATAGGTTGCAATATTGGAAGAATATATTAGTTTTATATCTACAAACTATCATAGGTACTTTGTCCTTTTGAATATTCATTTTTTTCTGATAGATAGCTGAGAATCATTTATAAATGCACAATGTATTTTTAAGATAAAAGGACAAATATAGTAGTTTCTGGCTATATACACAACACAATGTCATGAATATACTCATATGGTAATACTGTAAAATAAATTATTCAACGTGTCTACTTTTTATCGTATAAATTGTATATGTAATCAGCGGTCAATAACAACAAATTGTAAGTATAATAGAAATCATAACTTCTTTAGAAAATATTGATAATTTTAAATAAGAACTATCAACTTAAAAAATTGACAACGTGACATTTACCTGAAAAAAAATTAATTAAAGCGAAGTTCACATGACTTTGCGTCTGTCGTCGTAAACTTCCCTTCTAAGATCTTCTGAAACCACTGGGCTAAGTGGGACTAAAATATGGTAAAAATAGAAAAAGTGGGTGGGGGGGGGGGGGTGGGGCGGTAGATATCTTCTTCTGTGGAACCACATGGCCACATGGACGCAAACTTGAATCCGTAGGTGATCCTCCTTCAAATTTGTGTCAGATGACCCGGACTGTCAACAAATATGGCCTCCACAGCCGAACTTAGCTTAACATATGACTCTATGGGAAAATTAATTTAAAAATCTTCTAGTCTGAATCCATTGAACTAATCTGAACTAAACTTCTCTGAAATGGTCCTAAGTTCGTCCTCTTTCAGAATTGTGTCCGATGATCCACACTGTCGACTAAGATTTTGCTGAACTAGTATTCATTATTGTTTAGGGGCCAACTGAAGTCCGACTCCGGGTGCGGGATTTTCTCGCTGCGTTGAAGACCCATTGATAGCCTTGAGCTGTTTTCTGCTCTTTGGTCGGGTTCTTGTCTCTTTGACACATTCCCCGTTTCCATTCTATATTCTAAGATGTCCGCCACAGCCAAAGTTAGTTTAACATAGGGCCTTATTTGAAAATTTCTTTAAAAATCTTCTTTTCTGAAACCACTGACTTAATTGGAACCAAACTTGCAGACATTGTACTGAGGTGGTCCTCTTTCTGTAATGTGTCAAATGACCAGGACTGGCAACAAATATGGCCGCTACGGCCAAACTTAGTTTAACATGGGACCTTATTGAAACGTTCATTGAAAAATAGTCTTGAAACCACTGAGCCAATTGGAATCAGACTTAGCAGAAATGGTCCTTAGACGGACCCCTTTTTGAATTGTGTCCGATGATCCAGAATGTCAACAAAGATGGCCACCGCAGCCACACTAGTTTAGCATAGTACCCTATGTTCTTAGGTGCTTTTATGTTTTTTATTGGCAAATTGAATCCAGGTGAGCGATATAAGCTCCCGAGAACCTCTAGTTATATTATAATCCAGTATTGTGTGGGTTTGGTTTTTATTGAAGTTCCTCCCACACCGATTTTTACGATTTTACAAATGGTGTTGTATTGTAAACACCCCTTTCTACCACCTATTCGGAATACTGAAGATAACAGAATCAGTCTTCGGTCGCATAGAAGTTGGAAATCAAGTGAATTTATACCTCCAGGATTTCAACAAAGTATACGCAATTGAACTAAGGACAAGCAGGCTGCATTTCTAGCTGCATATAATATAACCCCAAAAATATCATATCTGAAAAAAAATAGTATAAAAAAGCTAAAGATTTTCTAAAGAGTGTGAGAATTTTATCAAACTGAGTTTTCACTAAAAAGTACTGAGACATTAATCTTTATTATTGAATAGAACTTTCTCAATTTGTAATGCTATAGTGATTTTAATAATAATAACATAGTTAGTTATGCCGAAATTGCAAAATATTTTGTGAACTTTACTTTTTTTTTATCACTTTAGCCTTTCCATTACTTATCCTTATAGCAGAATACATAATTACTCGGCCGATTCCCGTCATACAATTTTCAGTAATGTTACTTTTTATGTATCTGTCTATCAATATAAAACAATGCTTGCAATGAAGATAGTATCAGCAGTCCATTACAAGTCTATATATGCAATTCACTTCCAGATGGTATGATAAATTTGCTAAAAGCGACGGTTTCAATGACAATGGAAATAGATTCCTGTTTAAATATATATGTAACAGTGTAATCATAATCAATATCCAGTCCACGTACTCCACTACACTGACAATACTATAGGGTTATTGCATTAATATTGGTGGATATTGCCCGAGCAGTATATCATATTGCACGAGTTTACGAGTGAAATATGATATACTGCGAGATACTGCAAATTTCTTTACCTGTAAATTTACTTCAGATAATGTTCTCGATTGACCTCAACTCCCCCTTTAAAACCAGCCATTTGTATAATAATTTCAAGTCACGCTTCGTGCAATTAACTGTTGATTTTTTCTTTTGATCATCAATAAAGCTAATGACAATCTGCTTATCAATCATATACTCTGGTGTCGCTGTCAAATTATCTGTATGACCGGCGTCCGTCATCTTGTTTTTCCAGACGACAACAAAGGATGCAATAATATGCATGCCGATTTCGGAACGCCTCAGCTTTTTCCCGGAAATGCGTGCAAATACAGAGATTTATTGCACGGTCGTTTTCTCGGGTTTTTTTTTTATTTAAATAAACAAACAAATATTTATTACTATATAATAAAATGTATTCTTAATACAGAATACGACTAAGAGGATTCAGGACGAAATCCACAAGACCAAAATTTTCAATGTTTCTAGAAGTGGTCATCACCTCATCTGTTGTTATAGATTATAATCTTCCAGATTCTATACTTTGTTTGTCATTTTGGAGACCTACACTCAGTAAAATATTTTAACATCAAATAATTTCAAAGAATACTCGAATTCCAAATTGTTGGCAAACATATATTCAAATACAAGTGTACTGACTTAAATTAGTTTTTCAATTTAGATCTTTCTCCCTGCCAAAGATACAACAGTCTGAATACGTCTATATGCAGGCCTCTACATCCTGTATTCACTGATGTGACAAAATAAAATTGGCGAAATGTGATTGTGCTCATATGACATTATAAAACTAAGTCTACATGTGCAGACATTTTACATAATACTTCTGTACACCATTTGCACCATTCAATTGTCCTATCACTTGGGTCTACGAGATTATGGTCAAATTTTCTTTCTGGGATCAGCAGGTTTCCTAAATTCAATTTTGCAGTTTGAGACTTGTTTTGTTTTGGGTTTTTTGTACAAAGATGACATTTTGACCATTGTATTTCTTTTGCTACATAGTTATTCTAAAGTCACAGAGAATGAATGAAATATAGTATAATTGTAAGTTACCCTTATCGTCTGCGAAATGCCACTTTTGAGAAGAAGAAAAACCCAAATACTGCTGGGAATCAATGAATTTTACTCTAAATCTAAATAATATGAATTTATGACAAAAGTTGCAAAATTTGTTTTCAAATTTAAATTTCCCTTTTTCGGAATATTCATCTTTGATTGTCATGATTGTTATAGTAAGATTAAATGAATTTATTAAAGGTACAGGAACACATACATACAAGGTGTTCAGTGTTTATGGGTATTATGAACAGGTCTGATTGTTTACTGTAAACACATGGTCAGTGTTTATGTAAAATACGATAGGATGTAATTGTACGTAATGTGGTTTGTATGGCAGATGAAGTACATGTAATCCGTGCAGTACGTGCATTAGTACTAGTTAAGCGGTTGTTATAACGTTGAAGTCTAATCGAAGTTACCTATCAGCTTGTGTAGCTGCAGTTTGCAATGACGTTTATATGTTTAATTTCCCACCTATCCACCCATACTGAATATATATATATATATATATATATATATATATATATATATATAACATTAAAGTTTTCTATTTTGTAGTTTTTAATGTATGAAGTCCATGCTTGGACTTGTTGGGTGGATGACGAGTATAATTACAAGACATTTCTATAGAAAATGTATTTATTTCAAAAGTATTAAAATAAAAAAGGTGCTACATGAGTAGGCACAGTTCCCATATTTATGTGTGGAGTTTTATTTGGTAAATAATTTATATTCGTATGAGCTCGGCGAATTAGAATAAAAATGATTTTCTTTATACATATGTATGTTTCTAGAAAACATGTAGGTCAATGAGGACAGAGAAAAGAAACTTTCAGATTTTTTTTAAACTTCGCCAGCTGTTCATGCATGGAATAAGAATATATCAGTTGTAGTGCACACTTTCTAATTACAATATGCTTTTAATAAAAAAAAAAAAAAAAGAAAAACAACATTTAGCAAATTTATACAACCTTTCACATTCACTGACGTAAGTAACTTTTCCAGAACAACTCAGAATAGTTATTGGTCTATAAAATTTCCGGTGTAATAGACTTTTATTTTTAAAGAATGAGTTGATATCACTTTTAACCAGCTGAGAAGATATAGTTCAGTTTCAACTGTAAGATAAAAATAATTTTATGTTTAGTTCTGAAATAAATATAGGATAGTAAGAGTAGATGTTAGACATATCTTTCCTCACAGCTTTATTAGTCTAAGTTTGTTAAACAAATATATGCTATTCTAATCCTATTTTAATAATTTTTTCTTCTCTCAAATTACCAAATTATTAAACTTATAAATATAGAAACTAACAACGTCAAAGTATGCTCTGGGTTGTAAAAATCTTGGTTGTCAACGGTTAGGAATATAGAGTTTGCATCTGAATTCTAGTATTTTTAAATAGGTAAAATGTCTTGGAATCAGAATCAAAATCAGAATATTTTATTGGTTTAAAATCCAAACATAAGGATTGTCACAAAAATATAACAAACAAAAACATAAATATCATAAAAACATAAACAGACATGTATTAATATACAATCAATCAAACCTTGGACCCATGCCTCCATCAAATTTCGATTGTATATAATAAAATTCTTTGATACCAAATGAATATAAAGGAGTATCTATTAGACTAAATATAAATAGTCTGTCATACATGTTCAATTAGAAACGATTTGAAACAATGAATGGGGGATGTGTAGCAACAGGGACTCAGGGGTATGGGCTGCACCTTCCTCATAAACATTTGATTAGAATCAAATTTGGACCAATGAATAGGGGGAGCTACAGCAACAGGGAATCAGAGTATGTGCTGCAGCTTCCCCATCATAAAAAAGAGAAGATTAAGGCTTAACTGATACTTTAGAATTTCTATACTTATACATTTCTCCTATCCCAGCAACTACTATTTTAACTATACCAACATCTTCAACTGAATAAATGAATATAAATTTTTCTTTGTTATTCATGGTTTCAATGTCAGGAACAACATTTCCTATCTTTAAGAACAATTCATCTCTGATTTCTTTCAATGAAGGGCACGCAATTGTAAAATGATACTCATCTTCAACATCTTTATCACAAAGTTCTGTTTTCAAAAGTTACTTTTTAAACCTCCGACGTTCAACAGGCAAACGCTTGTTACTTATCCTTGATTTAGTGAAATATTTAAAAAAAATCTTATCTATGTTCAGTAATAAGTATTTTTCTACTTTATATTTTGATTTAATTTGTCTGTAAGTTCTTAACTTATTACCATGATTTGGACTGGTATTATTTAAACATTCTTTCCAATAGGGAACATAGTTTTCAGTTAACATATTGTAAATAGCGTTCAGTAAGTGCTTTTTCGAGAAAGTATTTTGGTTTTCCCAAACATGTGTAAAATTTAGTTTTGTTAGCAATAAAATGTTTTATTTTTGTATCCATCTGTTAAGGTTATGCTTAACCTATAAGTATCATTCAAAATAATTTGAATTAACAACATGGAGCCAGAATCAAACTGCAGCTTTCAAAGCATTAATGGGGTTCATCCCTAATTCTGCCAAGACTGCAGAAATTACAGTAGTTTTATTCACCTTAAGTATGCTTTAAGCAAATTTGATCTGCACTTTTACGCATGACATTGGAAAATACTTTGATTCTAGGTTTTTCATTTTTAAATGATATTAAGAGAGCACATTTCACTACAATAGAGAAGAATAGGTTTGACACACGAGTCAAAAAGCTTAAGATGGGTGTAAATATTAGATGATTCACTAAGTAGCAATTTTTTTTATCCAAAACATGGCATTAAAGGCTTTCTTGCTTAACGGATTAATTGCAAAGGTAAATACACCAGAGGTTTGAAAATAATGCCTATATATTTATATTGAGTACATTTTTCTATATTATTACCTTTGAAATTAAAAACATTATTTATGATTTTTCTGGTCCGACCAACACATTAACTCAGTCATTCGGATAAGCGGATACTAGTATGTGAAATATATTAGTGGGATAGAATGAAAAATATGCGGGATTATGTTTTCTATGCGGCTCTGCATCAACGTTTGTATAGTAATGCCACTTCCTTGGGTGAAATAAAAGTTCAGTTTCACAATACAAGTGAAATTCTCTATTGTCGATGTAACACATTACGATTTTAAAATACCTTTCCTTCTTGTAATAATTTGGACGACAAATTTTCAAATTGTAAATTAAGAATTTTGAAATAGTATTATGTTTATTTTAAGTCGAATTCATGTATTCCTTCCAATATATCAGCTATCCATATAAATCTATATCTTTTTGTAGACAGATATACTCAGTATTTATGAAAGCTATAATTTTCATCGAAAGTACATTTTGTCAAAAAAAAAATGACAACAATGCCTTGGGAACAATCAAACAACAAGTATTTATGTTGTAATCGAATATAATAACGACTGAAAATTTCCCCGATAACACTTCTCAGTCTGAAAATGTCAACTATTTCTAACGAATGCCACCGCAGAGGAAAAAGACCAGTGATACACGATAAATTTTAATCAAGTAGAAGGAGATAACAGCATTAGTTTTAACCTTATTACTTTTTACTGGTTATAAAATATTGGTGGTGGCTTCATGACCATTCATTCACTGTGACAGAATAGAAGCAATTACATCAGTTACCCAGGCTACTTTGACAAACCTTACAACAAAAATGGGAAATCAATACACATCCCAAAGATATTCTACAAAACAAAGAATTATTTAATTCTATTCATCTTAACAACGTGTTGTTTTATGTACCGTTAAAGTAATTGTCTGATATTTTTCTCTCGTTGAATTGTTTTCATTTATTCCATTCTTCAAGAAATGTAAATGTAAGATCCCTAAAATCGCATTAGTGATTATTTAATAGTATGTTATCCAGAAAACATTTCCATCAAATTATACCGTAATTAATGTTTTTTTTTCCCTTAATTAACGAATTTAAAGAAGCTAAGACCAAACGTATTTGGGCACTCCTAGTGTTTACGTCTTTGCTAAATTTTCATATTGGGACAAATTAGATATTTTAACCTATCTGATTAAACGGCTGTTAATGTCTGACAAAATGCATGATGCAATAAACTTCCAACATGAAAGATTGATGCAATAGGTTAAAGGAGAGTTCTGTTGGCAGATAACTAATTTCAAACAATCTTACTTGCGTAAGATATTTTCTTCTTCCTAATCTATTTATAAGTTACTTTTAAAGGGAAATGGTCCGTCCCTTTCTTTTACAAATACGAACTGCTAAAGCCTTCCATTACATGTACTCGTGAACATTAGGTAGAAAAATCTGTTTGCTTTATCTTCGTGAAAATATTAAATACTGTAAACAATATTTATCATACGAATTCATAGTCGGAACGATACAGGAAAATAATTATTTTCATCTATGCTCCAAAAGTCAAAATACCAGAAGAAATAAACGACAAAAAAATATATAAATACTTGAAAAGGAAAAGGCAGAAAATTATAAATCAAAGAAAGTAAAAGGAAAAAAAGACAACAAATTACTATTTAAGCAGTTGAAAATCAAACTATCAATAAAAACGAAAGCAATATTTGATTCGACAGAAAGACTAAGCATGTTTACTCCATTAACTTAACCATTAAATTGCAAGTGCGTCCAGGCAAATCTTGAAAAGAAAGGAACTTATCTATCTGCATATATCCAATCGTCAAATATGGTTGACAAATTAGAGAATATAAATTTAGAGACAACACCAGCCAGTGACAGAAATATTTATTTCTTACACTTGCGACAGGCGCAAATAATATGAATGGGGTGTGGGGGTTAAAAGAGGTTTGTTTCATCCACCCCCTACTTATTGTTACAAGCAAAAAACTCATTAGAAAAAGTACCTATTACAGTAACAACGGTGACAAATAACCGAGGTTATAAACAATGAAGTCTTGAAGCAAGCTCATGTGCATTTTTAAACAATATTTTATTAGAAGACAGCACGTAAATATTTGTTTTATGAGAGTCCTGTGCAGCCAAATATCCGCAACAAATCTTTGTAACAATAATTGAAAAAATAGAAAACGATTTACGATATTCTTGTGCCAAAAGATTTTTGTCAGGCAGGTTACCTTCATTATAGTCCTACATACCTTCATTATAGTCACTACATACTCCTGAAAAATAGTAAAAGTTGTAAAAGTAATTATGAAGTTGTGAAGGTCAAAAGGATAGTGGCCGTCAAGAAAAATACATATAACTAGCAGTATAAACGAATTCTTCACTAGTTCCCTGTGTCAAAGTAAATGAAAGTCACAAGTATTACTAGCACTGTCAGCAAGTTTTAAAACTGACAATAGATGGACGTCACGATTATAACTAGCACAGTCAACAAGTAAACTAAAAAAGATTAACGTTACGTTTATAACTAGCATCGTCAACACGTTAACTCTTACATATGAACGTTATGTTAATAACTAGCACCTTCAACAAGTTAACTATTATAATAGATGAACGCTACGTTTAAAACTATCACCGTCAATAAGTTAACAACAATAGTTGGACGTAACTTTTATAACTAGTACCGTCAACAAGTTAACTATAATAGATGAAGATCACGATTATAACTTGCAGCCTCAACATTAACTACAATAGATGGACGTTACGCTTATAACTAGCACCGTCAACAAGTTAACTGTAAGTAAAGTAAAAAAAAATACCAAAGGGGTATTCGAAGGAGGGGAAAATCGAAAACAACTGACAAACTCAGAGCAACGAAGACAAGACCAAAACAGTACAAACAATACACTTAAAAACTAAAAACATATGAACAATATGGATCCCGCCAAAAACAAGTTAGCTATAAAAGATGAACTTTAACTTTATAACTAGCACTGTCAACAAGTCAAAACTACAGTAGATGGACGTTACGTTTAAAACTGGCACCACCAACAAGTAAACAATATATGAACATTACGTTTATAACTAGTACCGTCAACAAGTTAACTACAATGGATGAACGTCACGATTAAAACTAGCACCGTCAACACCTATCAATAGATGGACGTTACGTTTATAACTAGCACCGTCAACAAGTTAAATATGATAGATGAACGTTACAATCTAACGAACACTCGCGAACAATTTTAGTAAAGGCCCCATTCTACTTTAGATCATATAAGGTTCCACTTTTATTTTTAGACCAATTACAGTAAAGAACCCATTCTATTTTTTGATCATATTATGTTGCTATCAAATCTCGCGTAACCTAGCACTTTTATTTTTAGATCATAACCATGAATTCTGAATTTTTTATGAATGTTATGTTGCTATCGCGGGTACTCACAGCCTCTTATGCTATTTTCGGCCAATCAGGATCAAGAAAAAATACCATATGATAAAATAGACGTTACTTTTATAACTAGCACCGTCAAGCACTGTTATACTCGTGACGTTCATTTATGTTAACAGTTTTAGACGTCAGAACAACCGTTGGAATTAAATAATAAGGATTTACTATAATTTTGCTTTCAGTCTATTCGAAATAACCTCAGTACATAACTAAGGTTAATGATTTTTTCAAAGACTGGAAAAAAATTGCAGTCAATCCCGAAATAGATGACCATCGCGATTATAATTAGAATTGTTAACCGTGTTTACTTATAATAGATGAAAGTCATTAATATAAATAGTTCTTCATAAGTTACATATATTAACTTAAAATAATGAAAATTACGATTATAACTTCCGGTTACAAAGAGAACGCCCCTTACGTAAGAATTTGACGTCGTTATATTTAACATTGTATTTTACAGATAAAATGTCTTGATTTACAAAACACAAGAATGCACTTGGTCGTATTTCTTTGTCAACTTGTCTACAATAGTGTTTTAATTTGTAAAAGTTGTAAAAAACATTTACGCGCCTGTAATATTATACAAAGTTGTGTAAACGGCAATTTATATCTCTGCAAAAATGTTCAATACCGAAATTGAAATAATCCGAAACAAAAATGATGTATTTAACTGTGAAAATGTTAACTTCGCCAAAAGTCCGTTTTCTTCTTCGAAGAAGAAGAATCTATGTCTCATGTTACCTTGTAATCTTATTTAAAATACTGAAAAATGAAACAAGAGCCACAATTATATCGTGATTTTTCCTTCAAACACCAAGGGGAAACTATATTAGATATAATTAGTTGTCTGGTGTCTTTTAGAAAAAAAACATCGATAAAGTATATCATTATAGTAAATGATTATTTTTACAAAAAAATTTCTGGTATGTGGACAGTGATAGTCTTTCCTAGTAGGAAGTAAATTAGGAAGTATTGAAATAGTATATTATTTTATATCGGTTTCTACAATTTTTCTTATAAGTTTTCCCCAAAAAAATCAATGCTAGCCACAGCGATTTCACTATTGTAACATACTGTATGCCACCCATTTGTTATTCAATTTAACATTTGGTCAAGAAAATGAAACTTTCAACACAAATATTCTACACTGTGTGTATTTCTGGTCGTCCGATTTACCTTTCAGACTCAGCCTCGGACTCAACAAAGGAAATTATGATGATGCCTGTCGATTCACGGAGAATAGTATTATTAAAACGTCTGTATATTTAAAGAATTATTAACCAGAGGCTCATAGGAGTCTGTTTCGCTCACCTGATATACATTGCTTATTACAGAAAGCGACCAGTTCCCACAGAGTTAAATGTTAAAGTACAGAAAAGTCTATATCGGATATTATGATAAAATGAGGTCATTTTAATCAAAGGGCAGGATTGCCGGACTAAATTTTCGAATAGGACCAACTGCAATGACTATTCCATCAAATTTTGTATCTAATTGAGCAACTGCTTTTAAACAAGAAGATTTTTATGTAAAATTTCCCTTAAGGTTCTATGTTATACTAAGTTGGGCTGTGACAGTCATCTTGGTGAAACGTTGGGACCATCAGACAATTTTGAAAGAGTACCACCTAATGTTCATTTAACCACAGTTGGGTTCTAAATGAGAAAGTAATTTCAGACAAGACGATTTTTATGTCAATTTCCCAAAAGGTCCTTTGTTAAACTAAGCTCGGATGTAGTGGCCGTCTTGGTCAGAGGTCGGTACCATCGAGCACAAATTTAAAAGAGGACCACTTAATGGCCATTTTGTCACAGTTTGGTTCTAATTGACCAAGTAGTTTCAGATAAGATTTTTAATGTAAATTTCCCATTAGGTTCTATGTTAAACTAAGTACGGACCATTGGACACAATTTTGCAAGAGGACTATTTAATGACAATTTCATCACAGTTTAGTTCTGATTCAGCAAGCAGCTTCAAACAAGAATATTTTTATGTGAATTTCCCTAAGGGCCCTATGTTAAACTAAGTTCGGCTGTGGAAACCATCGGAGGTCGGCACCATCGGACACAATTTTGTAAGAGGACTACCTAATGACCACAGCTTGGTTCTAACTGAGCGAGTAGTTTCAGACAAGAAGATTTTAAAGTAAATTTCCCATAGGGTCCTCTATTACACTAAGTTCAGCTGTGGCGCCAATCATGGTCGCAGGTCTGAACCATCAGACATAATTTTGAAAGACAATCATCTTATGACCATTCCACCACAGTTTGGTTCCAATTGAGCCAGTAGTTTCAGACAATAAGATTTTTATGTGAGTTTCCCTAGGGTCCTATGTTAAACTAAGTTCGGCTGTGGCGGCGATCTTGGTCGGAGGTCGGGACCATCAGACACACTTTTGAAAGAGGACCACCTTATGACAATTCCACCACAGTTTGGTTTTAATTGGGCAAGTAGTTTCAGAACAGAAGAATTAATGTGAATTTCCCATAGGGTCCTATGTTAAACTAAGTTCCGCTGTGGTGGCCATCTTGATCAGAGGTCAGGACCATCGGACACAACGTTGGACTAACCAAGGATCATTACAGCAAAGTTTGGCTGAGATTGGCGTAGTAGCTTCAGAGGAGAAGACTTTTAAAAATTTGACCCCCTTTTTTTTCTATTTTTAGTTTGGCCGCCATCTTTGTCGAAGGTCGGGGACATCGGACACAAATTTGGAAGAGGACCATCCAAGGACCATTCCACCAAAGTTTGGTCCCAATTGGCCCAGTGGGTTCTGAAATTAAAATGTGTATTGTGGACGACGGACGACAGACGACGGACGCCAAGTGATAACAAAGAAGGAAGAGAATTTACACAGAATGAAAAAAAAAAGAAAGAAATAAATAAATCACTTAGTTATCTGCCGTTTCGGATCAAGTTTCTTGTCGTACCTTTTGCTATCTTACCGACAAACATTACGGATATGCACCGTTAACCCTTGTAGTCGAAATCCCATTTCAAATCTTCATATTGTAGTGTAAAAAGTGTTTAGTGAATTCACTAAATAATTACATCTTACAGCCGTGGTAGCTCTTGTAGAGATTATTAACGAAGCATTATAATTTACCTACTACTAATTGATAGTGACATTTTATAAGGAAGCCTGAGAGTAAATGGAAAATCTTTATTATATCCGGTAATCCAATTCACTGTTTGGGAATAACAGATTTTAGTAGGCATCTTAAGGACAATTATATTGCCACACGGAAGAACGATTATCTTAAAAAGTTATTTTCTTTATGCCATATTTTACAATAAACATTATCTTAAAGACAGAGATAGTTTTAAAGAACTGAAGAAAAAAAATCAATAAAAAACGAACAATTGGTGTTAGTGTTATTTAAAAAGATGAAAAAAAATTAAAAACTTGACGCTGAAACTGGATTTTATTTTCCATTTAAGTTAGTATTTTGTGTCACAACTGGACAAAATTTATAAAAGAGAAACACCTGAGGTCAATTTTAACTAAATCATGCACTGTCAGTCATCAGCAATAAGGTAACACCATAAATTAATGACAGTGGTTCTCCGAGAAGATAAAAAAAAAAGAAGAAAAGTTAACGGACAGACAATTGCCAGGTGAGCTATTAAATACTGGAGTAAAAGTAAATAATCTTTTTTTCAATAAATTCTTGCAATTTATTTATTGCAAACACGAAAGCTACGGCCTTTGTTGTCTTTGATTCAGCCGGAACCTTAACCACATTTCGAGTAAGTTTTTAAATGTTCCTTTAATATTGTTCTAACTTCTTGTTCATTAAAAAGACAAAAACTTTTCAAAACACAAAACCAAAAAGAATAGTTTGTCCACACTTAATGATAAAGTGATTTTTATCCTGTATCTGTCAATAATGTAAAACATGTAATGAATATGGACTAAAGTGGGGATTATAGGGCTGACATTCCCGATAACTTATAATGAATATATTACTTCAATCTACATCAGAATGCTGATGGACTCAAATCCCTTCTTCTTTATGAGAACATCCATTATCTCAGACAATCAGACGCATCGTTCTAATAAACACGTTATAAGAGACTTACGTGATTATATACGATATTTTTACGTTTATCTATAATTTAATGAAAAAAAAAAGAAATAAAAAAAAACTAAACAAAAAAAAAATCATATATTTTTTACGGTCTGCTCGTCCGTCTGCTTCAGGTAGAATAAAAATCATAAAGATAATAATAATGCAAAATACATAATTAATCAAGATAGTAATTTAAACTACATATGCACGTAAAATGAATGTTACATGTGTCCCATATTATGTGCAACGTTCTTTCTTTATTAAATTAGACCTGTAGGACCTTGGCAGCTTCTAGCTAATTTCGTAGAGGAAAGGATTGTCGGGTTCCATACAGGAAGCAGCGAATTTTGTATGTAAAATTTAGCTGTACTGTTTAGAAATTATTAAAAAAAAAAAAATGTTGTTGAAATGCATGTTTTAAAGTTTGTCACAAAAACTTTACGTATTCATTATTTTCGTAACTCAATGTTTTCTTGCTTGTGAAGGCATTTTTATAATTTCTGGAGTATATTGATGCTTGATCATCATTCATCATTTCAAATCTATGAACAGAAAAATAGAAAGGTTCACTCAAAGATTTTTATATAGGAGCTGCAAGAGTTCTTTTTTTCTCAAAGGTTTTACCGGGGGTTTACCTTTTTATATCTGTTGTAATCGTTCATTTATATTCCCACGTCCCAATGATTTACGAATGGCTGCGTACATATACTTGTTGGTTTTACTGTTAATTAATTTTAATCATGATTATTTTTCAATGTCTATTCATTCGATGGACATTCTTATAACGTCTCGTTTTATTTTAGTTTGTATGTCTATAAACTTCTATAGGATGTTAGTTTGTTAATGACATTTCCTCAAATAACCTAGAACCTAATATCCTAAACGTTATGATACTCCGTGCTGCTTTTGAGAACGTAAAATGAAGCGTACAATATGAACAACAGTAAATATGGAATAATTCCCAACTATTTCTGGAAGTAAGTTTATTATACCACCAGACAATAGATTTTATCTATTGAGTGTTTTGCAATTTCCGTTCTGTATTGATCCCTCGAGTTTTTAGGGCCATCTACTATAACAGATGTTTATGTATGATCTCATCATTGACAGAATTGATCATACATTTTTAAAGTTTGAACTGATATTGGTTATTTAACGAATTTAAAATTCATGTATCTCGGAATCAACGTCAGCTGATTAAGAATAAATTAAAAAATCCGAGAAAAGCATTATACCTGTATACAGGAGATGAATTAAAATTATCTTTGGAAACATTACAGGAATGACGAACAGGCTGGTAATATTCCGTCACGACAGAAGTGCGATCTTCTCTATTAAAGATTGTTATACACTGCTGTATCATGAAAGTATGGTAAAACATACAAAAATATGGTAATTCTGTCGAAATTAGCAAAAATATTTACCAACTATCAAATTTGCTATTTCAAATATGAGTTTTTTTTACCCATTTTCCTTTATGATGTTACTGTCGTATATTACCAAAGGACCGACGTATATCAATGTTTAAGGCCAAAAACTGTTTTTATACTTAACTATTTTGGATAATGTTACAGCATAAGCTTTGATTTTAATAACCCTTAATTTCGCTAACATATAAATAACATGTAATAGCGAATAGTCCTATTTTTGAATGCTCTTATGTTTTTTTTATGGTACTTTATATGGAATATTTATTCATAAGGTAACTTCTCATGATGTAAAGCATAATTCTTCCAGCTCCGACCTGCATGTTTATCTAAAATCTTGTACAGCCTATCAGTTTTATTTCTGGATTAGCAAGTCTACAATATGGTGTGAGAAGTCAGGTCTCGTCCTGATCTTACTATGATGAACATCAATTAAAGCGTTGCTCCCTTGATTGGACTTTTTGTAAATATCAATAACCTATGTATCTGGAAATCTCGATTCGTGAAGTCGAGAATTGCCATTTGCTGGGGACTTTTTTTTTTTATCTTGGCTAATCAATCTTGTTCATCCGTCCAAGAAAGCATAAAAAATTACCATTGTTTCTAAAGGTTATAGTTTTAGACCTAAGATACGATTCTGAATTGGGAATTTCAAAAAGGAAAATTGAAAAAATTGAAAATGTAAAATGACTAGCTCAAACCTATCCTAAAATTTATAAAACTATTATTTTAAATAATTTTCATCCACTTTGTGCATATTTGGTACAATCTCACTAAAAACGTCATCTCTCTTTTACATTTGTAATTCCAATTGTACAACTTTACCCCCAACAGAGCTATTGAAAAACAGTACTTTAACGGTGTTACACGGACACTTTTTTATGAACAGATCGTGCATTAACATCATATAATTAGGTCAAAGATATTTTTCTGAAGAGCGATTCTATTCATAAAAAGTATCCCAGTAACACCTGTTTTAAGTACTATTTTTGTACAGCTCTGTTGGGTGTAAAATCGTGAAACACAATTGATTGTATAAAATCCGTTTCAACATCAAACAAACTGTCGCTCATTTTGTTGCTAAAACGCTAACAGGTTCTAAGATGACATTGAACCTTGTCAAGGGTCCACTCGATTCAACTATGAGTTGAATATTTAAATGAATACACAATCTATTATATTTAAAGAAATTTGAAATTGAAAAAAACAAAAATATTAAATAAGTACGGAATTTTCATTACACAATGCATATAATGAATAGATAAAAAAATATTTAGAGAAAATTAGATGTAGAAGAACATAATGAAACTATAATTCAAAACGTGAACAAGTGATTAGAAAAGATTTTTTTAAATTTCAAATGTTTGAAATTAAAATTTATATACCATTTTTTTTTTATGAATCGTATCGATTACATACAATGCTTCCGGAGAAACATACATGCGCATGTGTTTTTTGTTTGTTTTTATCTTGTTTTTTTTTTTTGGTATATTTTTTTTAAAACAACACCCTTTCTCTTTTATGGTCAATTCTTAATTGCTTAGAATCTGATTATCAGGCATTATGTACGCCGCAATGATAACAACAATTTGAAAATAGGGATATGAGAAATGCATCTTAACGAGACGTCGTACAAGTCAAATATCGTACTTTTTTTCGTGCAATTGTAGTCAGGTCACATGTCCTCAGCTGACTACTCGTGCAGAAAAACTCACGGCAACGGCTGTTACCGGCTCATTCTTTTGTTACCTTTGTTCTGTATCTAATACATATTTTTAGTTTTTTGGATGATCGAACAAAATAAGGTAAAATAAGGTAAGTTCAATTGTTTTAATTACGACTAGGCTAATAGTATCCGGCAGCCAAGTGATAAGACCATTCAAATTAATTAAGATTAAAATTATAAAAAATCAACATTGTAAAATAAAAATAACAATCCAAAGATACTAATATTAGATATAATAAATTTATACTATGCTGCATACGACGCATTGCAAGGAGTTACCTCTCATCAGCAGCATTAAAACCGAAACATTTGGAAGACCAAAAACCAAACTTATATTAAACAAGAAGTACTCAACCAAAAATACCGAAATAGGAAGCCAAATTTCAGCTAAGGAGATCTACCATGTGCAATACAAGGAATGAACCCTTAGTATTTCTTTTATTTTTGAATTTTGCTAAATACTGGTAATTCCTGTAACAAATCAATGAATAATCATGTCAGACAAGTCTGACGACTGGGTTGGTGAATACCCTCGGGGACCTAGGGTCCACCAGCATAGGCATCGTCCCAGGAGTTTCAAAATAACAATCCAAAGATACTAATATTAGATATAATAAATTTATACTATGCTGTATACGACGCATTTCAAGGAGTTACCTCTCATCAGCAGCATTAAAACCGAAACATTTGGAAGACCAAAAACAAAACTTATATTAAACAAGAAGTACTCAACCAAAAATACCGAAATAGGAAGCCAAATTTCAGCTAAGGAGATTTACCATGTGCAATACAAGGAATGAACCCAATTTAGGCTCTCACTTCCTACAGTGAAGCATACTTTTGCTAGGCCGGTTGAGTCAAGTCCTTTAGTTCACCCTCTTTATTTTCACAATCTTTACCTTATGGAATAAGGAGTGATGCATTTGCTAGGTCCAGGTGAACTGTCAATTACCCTTATCCAATAAGGCTATGCCAGGTTTTCCTACCTTTGATCCATTCTCTGCTCAATCAGTGTGGTCAGGTCGGGGATTTCACAGTAAGCCAAACCCTTCAGACACTTCCCGTAGTGGAGATATGAAGGCACTTACTGTCTCAATTTCAAAGTTGCAAGCAGTGGTTAACGCTAAATTCCTAGAATTTGGTAACCGCCTTACTTCTTTGGGAACTGGAAATTCTCAGTCTTCTCAGTTGGGTGTAGTTGAGGATGACAGTGTTTCCTTGGCACCTAGGAGCCAGAAAGCAAGATTTTTATCGCAAGACTCACCTGTTTCTGCTCCTTGTAGTCCAGAAAACAGTTCAGTCTTGGAGGTGAATTCCCCTAGTACTAGCGAAGCTGATCCTTCTCTTCCCAGTACCAATCCGGAATCACTCAGAAGTCGAGTTTACGCCATAGGGCGGGAGTTGTCTGACATCCCTATGTCCTCTCCACCTCGACCTGCTGGTGTCCAGTCAGACTTTATGTCTTGCTCTGGTATGATCAAGTCTAACCCTAAGGGTTATAATTCTTTCCAAGAGTCTAGTCATTTTAAAACCGCCTTGTCGTTTATAAATTCTTCTCTGGGTGAAAACAAATCATCAGTGTCTGGTAATAAGTTTTCTGGCTTTGAACCAACTAATCTTCCTGGTAAAATACGATTTAAAGACTGTGATATTCATGAATCTTCTCTACGTAAATCAATTCCGGCGTTGTCTTCGGCTTTAGGTTCTAAACCTGTGGATGGTGTTAGGTTGTCTCAGGCGATTTGCACAATATCCGAGAACAATCTTAGAATTCTTTCTAATGTTTTAGAGACAACGGAACATTTCTTGGCTGCAGCTGGCTCTCTTTTGAAAGATAAGGGGGAATAATTTGCTGAACTCAATTCTCTCCTGTTTGAGGTCGACAAGAGCCTTGGTGTCCCTCATTTTCTATTGTTAGCGACTTTGTCAAACTTTACTATATCCAAGAGGCAAGAGTTGCTTGACAAGTCTTCTGTGTCAGATTCTTTGAAGGAATCCTTACTGTTTTCATCTTATCTGAAGACAAACTGTTTAACTTTCCTTTAGAGAAACTTCAAGAGGAATTAAATAAGCTTCCACCTACTGTGAAGGTGGATATTCAGGTTTCTGATGGAAAAAGGAAAGTGTCCACCCATTCCTCTCAGTCTGTTTCTATGTCATCGTTTTCTCATCCCCCCTCAGTCTTCGCTGCCTCCTTCCTTTCTTTTAAAAAAGACAAAGTTGTCAACAGCAAGAAGCAGTCGAAGTGATGATTTTAATTCTCCAGTGAAAGAAGAATCTTTTCAAACACCGTTTTCTCGTCTTTCAGTAGGAGGCAGACTGTCCCATTTTCTGGCTCAATGGTCTTTCATTACGACAGACAAATGGGTCCTTTCAGTGCTACGGAGGGGATTAGAACTTCAGTTTTTATATCAGCCGCCTCTTTCCCCTGTTCCTTCGGATCTTTCGACAACTTTGGATTCTCAAAAGAATTTTCTGTTGCAAGAAGAGGTTTCTCAACAAACAAGTGTTAGAGAAGATCGTTCCTCCTTTCCATCACGGTTTCTATTGGCGGCTTTTTCTTGTTCCAAAGACCAGTTTTTTACCTTTCCTGCCCGAATCGCTATCTAATGGTTTCAAAATCGAAACCAACGGGTCGATTAGGTCTTCTCTGCATTCAGGGATGTGGACAATATCTCTAGACCTCTCAGATGAGTATTTCCACGTCCCTATTGCTCCAGAGCTTCACCATTTCCTGAGAGTAGTATGGTCGAACCTGGTATACGCCTTCAAGGCAATGCCTTTCAGCCTATCTACTGCTCCTCTAGTATTCTCCAGAATTTTTCAGACTGTCGTTGCCTATCTTCATACCCAGTCTATATTCATCCATTCTTACCTGGACGATTCTCTAATCGAGAATCTTTCTCTTCTGGAGGATCACAACCGTTTTGTAAATCGGCTTCTCCTAAATTTGGGTTTTATAATTTCATGGGAGAAGTCAGAAATAATTCCTAGTCAGAACTTTATTTTCCTTGGGGAACAGTTTCGAACAGATCTGGGATTAGTTCGTCCTGCAGAAGAGATAATACTGAAGGTTTTTTTCATTAAGTATTGATTCTGTGCCAGGCAGAGGTAGTATCTGTCCGTCAGTTTTTTCAACTGTTGGGTTTTCCGAACTCCCTACCAGATGCTGTACATCTAGACAGACTTCATATCCGTCCAATTCAGTGGTACTTCAAGAATTTTTGGCACCCAGTATATCAGTTGTGGGAAACTCCAATACCTATTAAACCTCGGTTGCTTCCTCATCTTCATTGGTGGTTACAGAGAGAAAATCATCTCAAAGGTTTTCCTCTGGATACTCCTGTCCCGAAGATGACCCTCTTTACAGACGCATCTCTAACGGGATGGGGAGCCTTCCCAGAAGGCAGGTCTGTGTCGGGTCTTTGGTCGGGGCCTCGGTTTAAGGAACATATCAAAATTTTGGAAATGAGGGCAGTTTTACTAGCTCTAAAGTACTTCCAAGAAGTATTTCAGGGTCAGCCTCTGTTGGTGGCCACGGACAATAAAATATAGTAGTGGCTTATCTGCAGAACCAGGGCGGAACTCACTCCCTTTCCCTGTATCTTCTGTGCAGAGATATTCTGTTACTGTGCGACAACCTCAAGACTCTTCTGTCAGTGAGGCATGTCATGAGCAGAATCTAGTGGCGGATGCTCTTTCCCGTTCTCTGGTTCCACTGAACACAGTCTGAATAACAAAATACGGACATTTGTTTCTACCGTTCCAGATCAGAAAGCTTGAGCATCTGTTTTGGAAGGGAATGTTCAGTTACATGTTCCCTCCCTTTCATCCTCTTCCCAAGATCTTGCACAAATTTCACAAGGATGCTTGTAAGACCATTCTTATTGCTCCTGCTTGGCCCAGACAATCATGGTTTCCAGATCTTCTGCAACTCTGTTGTGCGAACCCGTTGCCTCTTCCTCAGATAGCAGATCTTCTTTCTCAGTACAAAGGAAGAAAGCTTTATCGGGGCCTTCAGAATCTTGATCTTTACGCTTGGTTGTTATCAGGGATTCCCTCAGAAAGGGAGGCTTTTCTGAAAAAGCAGCCAAGCGTATCTCTGGATCAGTTCGGCAATCCACAGGAGCTGTTTATGACTCCAAGTGGACCATTTTCTGTTCTTGGTGTTGTTCTAGACAAATTGATTCTCTCGCTGTCTCTGTCCATTAGTTAGCGAATTTCTTTATCTTTTTGAAGATAAAGGTTTCTCTCCCTCTACGATCAAAGGTTATAGATCTGCCATTTCCAAAACTATATCCTTATCAGGAGGTCCAGATTTTGGCAAAAATGAGTTTTTGTCTCTCTTGATTAAAAACTTAGTCTTAAACGTCCTCGACAAAGGCGTCTGGTTCCTCAGTGGGATTTGGGTTTGGTTCTAAAGGTTCTACAGTTTCCTCCTTTTGAACCTTTATCCTTATATTCTTTTAAACAATTGACTTATAAATGTAGTTTCCTCTTAGCCTTACTACTGGTCGTAGAAGGAGTGAAATTCATGCTTTATCCATTATTGAGTCTTGCATGCGTTTTTCTGCAGACAGGTCTTCAGTTACTTTACTTACTGAGCCAGCCTTTTTAACAAAGAATCAGTTGCCAGAAAAGGGTTCAGGTGTTTATGTGATTCCTGCTTTACCTCCTTCTGCTGGTAATCAGGGATTATATCCTGTTTAGACTTTGCTTCAGTATTCATCATCCTCTGCCAGTCTTAGACCCTCAGGTTCTACTAGACTTTTTATTCCTGTTAAAAAAGGAACTCGTGATATTTCAGCCAAAACCATCTCTACCTGGATTTGTCAGACAATTATGAAACTTTGACTAGACATCAAGTTAAAGCACATGAGGTTAGGGCATTAGCTTCTTCTTGGAACATTTTCAATTCCTCCTCTTTATCGGAAATCTTATCAGCAGGTTTTTGGAGGTCCGATAGTACCTTCTATAACCATTATTTACGTTCCATGCTCCATCATTGTGATAAACTCTTTTCATTGGGGCCTTTGATTGCTGCGCAGTCTATCATTTTTCCTCCTTCCTGTAGTAAAGGGGGATTCAGCTATTCGTTAAAACTGTATATCTATAATACTAAATTTACGAATTAGCCGAATAGGCGGCAAAACGCGTGGTTCAAAATAAACGATGTATGGTTCAGATTATAAAGGTTATTATCGGATTTGACAATCTGCATTTATAAATTTAAACGCAGTTTTGTTTATGTGCAAATGGAATTTGCATGGACTTTTAAGGTATGAATTCTCCCAACATATCCCTTAGAAGGTTCTCGAATGCATCATTTAAACACATTGGTTTAAATAAACAATTATGCACATATTTTAAATGTATTTTTGTTTGAAATTACGGAAGAAGAGTAAAACAAATTAAAAACATTCTCATTCGAGTGGGATGTTTCCGCTTCATGTATTCAGGATTGTTTTTTTCTTCAGTAATGCAATTTCTCCTAACTATAAACATTATGAACTTTGAAGATTATGAAGAAGTAAGGCAAAGTTCAGAGGAATTCCTAACTTAGTTGTTTTTTTGGATTGCTCGGATGTTTACTTTGCACAAAGTGATAAAACCAACCATTATCCATTTTTACATTATTTGTCATATGACCTGTCTAAATATATCTCTGCCATACAATTCCCTGTAAGCCCTAGATAAAAATATTTTTAACAAATGGTCATCTTTATCATTAATAACGAAATTTATCTCGGACATCTTTATAAACGTGGACAGCATACACAGCCACAAACTAAAAATGCTTTTATCGTCTGTTGGATTTATTTGTGAAATTAAGCCTCGCTTGCCCTGCCCATGATGACCATGAACAATTGGAACAATTATTTTCCAAAAATATGCTCTATTTAACTCACGACATCTTTTGAAAAATTCATCCGTCACTAAGGAAATGTTTATTCATATTCTTTTTCATATTTATTCTGAATGAAAAAGGTAATGCATTATGAAATGTGTATTTAATGAAAGCTTTTCATCAAGTTCCAGTTCAGAATTAATTGTAACATAAACATATTGACAATTTATGTGGTTGTATTTTCGTCATAGATTTTGACTATGATGGAACCTTAAGGTCCATTTTGGTAATTCTACGTGGCATACAGTCTACTTCATAAGTGGATATATCTTCGGTAGTAACGAACAACCATATGACAATTAGGTCACGTTGACCTACATTTCACGCTTCATTGACTTGGTTAAAGTTTGCATTAACATCCATTTCTGGAATACTACAGCATATATAGACATGAAACTATCAGTTGATACCACCTACTTGACAGGAAAGTTTATGGGAAGCCTGCCACAAGATCCACATTGAGTTCCTGTTCCACGAATGCCATGGCCGCAAAAACTTTTTAAAGTCAATATGGCCACCACAAAAAAAAAACAAAAACAAAAAAATGTCTAGTCTAAATTTATGATGGTAACCGTATTTATTGCAATAAAAATTAAATTTTTAAGATTAAAATTTGATTTTGTAAAATAAATACTTACCATCATAAATCAAAGTTCATTCATCCCCCTTATTGCCTCTCTAATAGGTAAAAAGTGGTGAAGGTATAAGGCGCGCATGCGTCAGGTTGGATTGAGGTTATAGATGGGGTATTCTTTTTTGATGTTTTCTGGTTGCATAAGACTGCAATTAGGATAAAACAGCTGGCTGAGGAACAATAACAAGGCCAAGGAAGAAATAACCATGTAATGATATCTTTATTAATTAACTAGTTTTCACAATGGTCTGTGATTAAAGGTGCCTCAAAATTGATGATTATAAATTATTCAGCCAAAAATCTGTGTTGGCCGGATTTTTTTATATTGGCCGCGTTAATGATTCTGTATTGAAAGGGCAGTTTTAGTCGTATTGAAGCCAATAATACACTAGTTAATTATATAATATAATATATGGGCCAACTTAGGTGTCTTCTAAGGAGGCAATTGTAATATATTGTTCACAAGTTAGATAATTGGGTGTGTTGTGTATCTTAATTGGTATCAGCAGGTATATCCTAAGGAGGAGAATATGTGATATTAGCATCACGAAGGAAGCAACTGTAATTTTGTGTTTTACACTAGTGCATCCCGTAGGGATGAGGGATGGTCTGTATTTAACAGGTCTCTCCTGAGGAAGGAGGTGCACGCTTTATATTTTAGTACCATCAACTATGTCTCCTGCAAATGTAATTAGGCAATATGTTGTGTGAGAATATTGGTATCATCCTGTATTTCCTTTGGTATCTAAGTGTCTATACCAAGTAATACTATAATTATGGGCTATATCTAATATTCCATTAGCATAGAAGAAACATTCTAATTGAACTTGTAAAACATTACTACCGCATAAGTTATTTATATATGCATTATTTTATTAGAAAGTAAATCGAAAATTACATTTTCTGATATCAATTCCAGATTACAACGCGATTTTAATTTTGATTTCTAATCAATATTGGATTAAATATTTAATGTTTTGCGACATCAATTAATGCTAGAAAAAATACGATGTGGTTCATGTTGGTTTTGAAGTTCTCGTAATTTGTAGATTAAATTTTATGAGATTACTTCATCAAAACTATAAAATAGGATCCCATAAAGGAAAGAACATGTGGAGGCATCACATTGTCTTACAAAATTTATCATAAGCACTAAGGTGATACCTCTGCTTTGGTGGAGTCCAAGTCCCCGAGGATACTAGCTCAAAATTTATATTTAAATTTACAGTCACAAAAATGTTAAATTTGTGAATACTAAGGAGTATCTCTCTCGTGCAGAGCTCTAAATGTTGTGAAAAATAAGGAGTATATCCCTCGTTTATAGCCCTGTCCTTGGTTGGTTTTGCCCATATCATTTGGTTCTTTTGTCCAACGGTTGAGTCGTAAATGAGCACATATTGTTCATCAAATCTTGTACATGCATCAAAGAATTAACAGAAATAGCATACTTCTGTGTATTTCATTTTTGTGTTTGTCCGTAGATTTAAGATTGTTGGATATCCCATTACTATTAGTTACGGCACACGAAATATGCTTGTGTGTATATTTGGTTCTATTATATTGCTAGATGACAATACACATAGTAGGGCTTTGGGGAAGTTAGTAGAGAGCTTTGATTGGTGCAACCTGACCAAAATTTGATATATTAGTATTCAGGACAATTTGATTATAAAAGAGAAAGACCTTGACAAAGGAAATTCCGATTTTATGTCAATCTGACGGCTCATTTCTTGTTATATCATAAATTAATGTCAATTGTAATATAACGGAGAAAAATCAATTTTCTTGAAGAAGATGGAATTTAAATTTTATTTGCCTTAAAGGGTTCCGATAAATACAATAATGACACAAACATGTAAGAGTAGGCCAGCAGAAGGTAAAATCTGTGCTTTTCTTGTACGCTTATAAATACTAGTATTCAAAACCTAACTAATCTAGTTAGCCAAAATCGAGGTCTATGTGAACCTTCGGAAGCAGAGATGAAACTAATTTCTTTTAATAAAATTGCAAAATTTATAATTAAAAAACTTCTTGCCAATGCATCTTAATATCTGAAGAAGTGGTATATATACTGAGAATGAGTGAAATTTGTCTAAAGGCTGAATGTATTTATTTCAGAGCCATAACGATGATAACTTTCATGCAAAGATTCAGCATACATTATGTAATTATAGAAAAGTCTGTACATGAATATGAAAGACGAGGTATTTTAGAACCTTAATCCATATACACACGTTGTAAAATTAAAGCACAGTTATTAGCGGAATTTCTGTTAATATCGTTCAAATTATATCTGGTCTGTTGATGGACCCGGATGTAAAGTATATGGTTGGCATTATTTGTTTCTTCATGCATGGTGAAAGGAATCCTGAAATTAATACTTGGAATTAAATGTATATTGTATGCATGGTTTTAACATGCTGTTTGATTGCTTTTTCAACCGATTCTTACTCTATAGTATTTTGTGATGACTTTGACAATAATTAGTTTTGTTAATCAGTCAGATTCCACTAGAAAAGTTCTTATGATATGGAATTATTAAGCTTCAGATCAATAAATCACATCATTATTATTTCTATCTATCAAAGTATTTAGCTTTGTGTCACTAGTTTGAGGATATTGTATTGAGTCCACCCATTAGCCAATCCCATTATTGTAACTCAACGTTTCTTATTAACCGAAAGTTGGTCAAAAAGGGCTTCTGAAATATGTCAATCAACCCTTCTTATATGCAAAAAAAAAGAAAGAATGGCACAATATCAAAACTTGGAACCAATAAGAAATTGGTTTAACTTCGTCTTTCCTCAGATATCCAAATGTCTTGTGTCCGATGCACATTTCAGAATTAACCTTCATCGGGTACACTCGTGCCCAAAGCTTTGGAAAGCAAAAACATAAGCACCACTGAACAAATTGTAAGCAATACAATAAAATCAGTCAACACAGTTTAGCGAATCCTGGCAAGGTTAACCTTTCCCACGGAAGCTGAAACCGTACTTTTAACATAATTTCAAAATTTATGAAAAAAATTCAACAGAAGTAAAATCATGGACTAGATGATCACTTTTCTGATATTATTTTCGGCTAAATTTGAAATAAACCCCTCTGAGAGTCTTATTTAAGAATTGTATCATAAGCAAAAAACTTGTATTCATTGACACAAAGTCCCAATAAATACGTGAAAAAATGCTGAAAGACACACTGGTTTTATTACTGCTGAAATCTTCGTTTTTCCCATGTTTTCTCATCCTCTTGAATACAACCTGTATTTTTCGTCAATGACTATCATGGTTGCATCGTAACTTTATCATCAGTCAAAAGCACAAAAGTAGACCTGAACAGTTGTAGTATATTTATATGGGTTATACAAGCTGATAAACATACTTTATTACTTAGAGGAGAACATATATAAACCGTTTCTGGACAATTATATTTATTCACAGAAAATTGAATTATCTCTACACAGACTTATTCCGTGTCAGATTTTTTTATGGAAATAGTTGGGTAATTTTTACTTTTGTTGTATTGATTACAAAGAACATGGTGTTTTAGTAGACAGAAATATGATTATATAAAGATTTAGGTCTTGTTGTTCATAAGACTTTTCTATATTTGGGATAAACTATTAAAGATGAGATTTTTTATTAACGACTAATTTCACAGTCTTCAGTGTCGTCTTGACACTGTTCTCTCTTTCAAATATTTTAAGTACCATTTCTATAACATGAGTTCTCATGTGAATGATTAACATGATAATTAAATAAAACATTGGTTTTTGGGGTGTAGGAGGCTGTATTTTGTTTGTTTTAATCGTTTGATTTTTACGCCAGCTACATATGAAAAGCAACCAGGCAAAAATAATCCAAGGAATTATGGGTCAAGATCACAACACTTACAGTCTTTGATCGATGCATAGTTATGCTAAATACATATAAGTTCTCGTGGCTTGAAATGCTAAAATGGTTTGTTCACCAGTAAATCCTTTAACATGATTCCGATTTTAATGAAGAAATTGTTATGGATTTTCCTTTAAATAGTCTTAAGCATATGTTAATCTATGTTTAGCCAGAGAATGAACTTCAAATATGCGTTACTACTAACATATATTATAAGGAAGCGGCCGTTTCAATTTTTATTTATTTATTTAATTTTGTTTTAATTTTAAATTACTTATTTTATTATTACTACTAGATGTATCATTATCATTTGGCGCACTGGCGGTTGTTATAGATATATTTTAGCAACAAAAATAATTATACAAAATACATGAAAACAACTCGTTGTTCAAAGTTAAAATTTCACTATTTTATTTTTAGTGGTTTCGTCAGTGCCTATTTTTTTTTTTAATTTCGTCGGACAAATTTGCTAAATAAAACTGACGAACTGAAGCCATATCCTAATAAACTGTTATCACAGAGATATGTCTCGCCTTTTTGTAATTTTGATTATGCAAATGTTGAAATCATAATAGCAATACCTTAACATCTTACACAAGTTATGCAAATATTCAAAGTCAATGAACCATGACTGAGTTACATGGTTAAACAATCTCCATTTAAATGAGATGTGTGAATGCTAATACAACTGGATACCAAATACCATTGACTTATTATAAGTCGTTCCCAAACCTAAATACAAAAATTTTGTGGGAAAAATTTGGTTGATTATATAGGGAATCACTGATGCATGACTGGAGTGGGCCCCCCTTAGGTCAGTCAGCGCCCCCCCCCCCCCTTCCCCCCAACAAAAAGTTCTGGATCCGCCACTGATAGCAATACTTTAACATGTAAGTTATGCAAATATTCAGTCAATGAATATGCACGAATTAGCATACTTATGTGTAGCTTTTCAACCTAACCTCATCATGGCGAGACAAAAATCTTTTTGCTTGGCTTTGTGTCCAATAAAATATAATTTTGTTTGTTTACTTATAGTTACTTATAGTTACTTATAGTTGATTTCCAGTACAGGATCCCTCAAGGTTCCTCTTCACCAGACTCATAATATATGTAAAGTAAGCAAACCATTCAAAGTCAATAGACCATGACTGAGGGGGTGGAGCCAAATAATCTCCATGGCAATGAGATGTGGCAATGGTAATACATCTGCATACCAATTATCATTGACCTACCACTAGTGGATCCCCATAAACTGACCTAATCACAAACTAATACATGTAAAGTAAGCAAACCATTCAAAGTCAATAGACCATGACTGAGGGGGTGGAGCCAAATAATCTCCATGGCAATGAGATGTAGCAATGGTAATACATCTGCATACCAATTATCATTGACCTACCACTAGTGGATCCCCATAAACTGACCTAATCACAAACTAATACATGTAAAGTAAGCAAACCATTCAAAGTCAATAGACCATGACTGAGGGGGCGGAGCCAAATAATCTCCATGGCAATGAGATGTGGCAATGGTAATACATCTGCATACCAATTATTATTGACCTACCACTAGTGGATCCCCATAAAACTGAGCTAATCACAAACTAATACATTGTTGACGCCATCGCCGCCGCCGCCGCCGCCGCCGCCGCCGCCGCCGGAAACAGCATACCTATGTCTCGCCTTTTGACTCCGTCAAGGCGAGACAAAAAGCACCAATTTTCTGGTTTGGATTATCTCCTGTGATTACATAACTCTCGAAAAAGAATTTTGGAGCCATTTTCCTTCCCATGATTAGGCTGGGCCTACCTATTATTCCAAATAATTAGATAAAAAAATTTTAACAGAAAAAGCAAATTATAGGATATGAATGATACAGAAATAAGACAACATCCTGCCAAATATAAATAGATCAAATACTACAAAAAATATAAATAATCTGACAATAATGCTTTTGTAGTTTTGAAATAACTATTCATGTTCATATTGATTCTGTCTGTTGACAGTTCTTTATATCCTGTTTATCATATCGAAATGCAATGTTGAAAGAAATGAATGACAAACTCTGTATTCTGCATTCATTTAGCTTTAGTAAAAGAGTATTATTTCCTCGACGTCGTATTCTACGGTAAGTACAAAGAAACAATTAATCCTATTATGAACTATAAGAAACATACCAGAATTCGTCCATAGCTTGTAGCATTATACAGGAATTTCAAACTGAAATTATATTGCGTAAAGGTTTATGAGAGAAAACTTTAGAAATGGAATCCTATTTACGGCATGTCATCGATCATACCATTCTACAGAAGCGACTTGAATATTCTTTAGGGATATCTGTTGCCGCACTGAATTGGTTACTATCATATCTGTGAAATAGGACTCAACGCGTCGCAATCGGTTCCGTTCATTCTGATGAAATTATCTTAAGTATGGTGTTCCTCGGGGTTCCGTCATTGGTCCGAAACTTTATTGCATTTTATCAAAACCTATCTGTGAGATATGCAAACGTCATAATATGTGCTACCACTGCTATACGGACAATACACAAGTTTACCTCGAATTAAAACTACTTGATGATTGGAACAATATATCAGCAGGTCTTAAAGCCTCCATGACAGACATTAGTTCATGGATGTGTTCCAATACACTCGGGGATAAAACCGAGCTGATAATGTTTGCTCCAAAACATGGGGTTAAAGATCTATCAGAATGTCGCCTCACCTTCGGCGGAAACATTGTCAGGGATTCTGTATGCGTCAAGAACCTTGGTGTGTACTTTGACAAAACATTGGCAATGAACCAACAGGTAAGTGCGATCGAAATCCTGCTTTTACCAGATAAGAAACATTGACCGAATACGTCCATATATTACAGAACATGCATCTAACACACTAGTTTGCTTTATGGTGACACCTCGCTTTGACTACGCGGACGCACTATTATATGTACTACCAGCAAGCATAATTCAAAGATTACAACGTGTTCAAAACAAAGTCTCAAAGATGATAACAAGAAGAAATAAACATGACCATATTACTCCAAACCTGGAATCTGTTCACTGACTGCCTGTACTGTATCGGCGCCAATACATATCATCTGAACAAGAGGCGCCTGTCTACTTGCAGGAACTTGTAAACATTTACAAACCAGTGAGAAATCTAAGATCGGAAAATAATATGCTTCTAGTAACACCAGCGGTAAGAACGAAAACATATAAAGAGACGGTTTTGTGGAACGACTTGCCGTCCGTCTGTCTGTCCGTCCGTCCGTCACACTTTCTTGTGACGCAACCTTGAATGTTTACCATTTGATTTGGTGCCATATTGTTGCTTACTAACTGTAGAAGCGCAGTAAGGTTTTGGAAGTCCAAATTTTTAAAACAGGGCCTGGAAGGGACCAAAAAGGGCCAAATTATACAAAGAGCCTTGTGACGTGAACTCCTCGTTCATTTTTTAATTTAAACCATTTTTATTGTTGCCATACTGTAGATGCGCAATAAGGTTCTAGAATTCCAATTTTTTTAAAAGGGGAGTGGGAGGGACCAAAACAGTCCGAAACAGAAAAAAAAGCATAACTATGTCATTTTGTTGCATGCTAACTGCAGATGCGCAAAAGGTTTTGGAATTCCAAATTTCTAAAAGGGGGTCTGGGAGGGACCAAAAAGGGCCAAAACAGAAAAAGACCATAATTACTAAAATTTTATCTAAAGGAAAAAAATTGAAGAAATTTTGTGAATTTCAGTTTAAGGGGCTATAGGTCCTTAAAAGGGTCCAAATAGTTAAATTATAGTAAAAGTGGGTTGTGATATATTTGTGAAAAGGTTATTTGTTACAGATTCAAACTGCAATGCAAGCATGCTTTTATTTTTGCATTTTGAGGATTTAAAGGACCAAAAAGAGAAAAGAGGCCAAAACGTTAGATTACAGTAAAAGTGGGTTGTGATATATCTCTGCAAAGGTTATTTGTTACAGATGCAAACTTTAATGCAATAGAAACTGAAAATGTTAAGAATGTTTGTTTACAAATAAATGTGGGATGCGGGTATAGCTGTCGTCCGACAGCCCCTACCTCTAGTTTTTTAAGTTTTATTTCATTCACTTTTTTTATCTTTTATTTGAATCATGTTTTAGTTGAACCATAACTGACATTATTTTATACTCATCATATCGTATTTTTACGTTTTTTCCGGCTCTTTTTTTCGCAATTTAACTTACCAGTGCAGGTGCCGATTATCACTGTCAAAGTTTTGCACACCACATGTCAATTCACAAGGTTCAGTTTATGACCTCCCATTACTTGTCAGAAGCAAAATCAGTTAATGTTTTCGTATTTTTTAAAACTAAAATCTATCCTCTTTCAATCAATATTACAATTTTGAGGTTAAGACATTTATTATTTATCTATCATGTAGTCAAACTTTACCAACTCTAATAATTAATAAAATTCTGGGGGTGCATTTCTCTGAAACTAAGATAATTAGTGGAGTGTAACCTATGATCTAATAGCATCATATGCATTATGTGACAAGCCAACAACCTGTATTTTCAATTGTAGCCTCTGGATACCATAGTTTCTGGAATATTGCTTTGTTTTGGATATACATGTATGATGGACCTTACTGAATTTTTAACAGCAGTATTTCTGTGGGCCATTTAGTGCTTATCATGCATAGTTCTGCCAATTTTTGCCCTTTGTCCAGTCTGATGGGATGTTGTCTCATTTTCACATAAATTATACCCTTGAATAATTATTTTTGTATTTTGAAGATGTTGCAGGGTAACTGTATGAATTCTATATTTTATTTTGTATTCATGAACCCACTATGTTGAATTTTATAGACTTTTTATTAAATAAAATAATAGTCTATAAAAATAACATGACAACATTCTAATGTCATGACATGTGTATATAATGTCTAATATTATAATAGTGAATATTCTTCCTGAATCATTGAACATTTACCATTGTGTCATTAATAAAACTGGCCAGTTATCTATGTTAAAACCATTATTTAATGGAGATAATTCACCACTTAAATACACCAAAATTATATTTTCTGCTAGGTGACTTTGTTAAATGCAATATACTGGTGATTCAGTTATTTTTTTTCGAAATCATTATTTTTTGTACCACGAGAAATAAGTGATTTCACAGTATATAAAAATTGTGTCTTACAATATACATTTTTCTTTAAATACCAGATTTAGAAACATGGTTAAAATGCATGGTTTACCAAAAACTTCTGTCTGTTGTTTGCTGATTAAAAAAATAAAATTCTTTGGTAAGATTGGCTAAGAATGTCAAGAATTTATTTGACATTTCTCATATTCATTCTCAGAGTTGTTACCTGTAAATCACACTTTACAGGTTTAAACATGGGACAATTATCGATTTCAAAGTTATAATATATTTAGTTCATTTATTATTCATAATATATTGATATTCTTATGTTTATAAATTTTTTTTTTAAACAATTGTCGAAAACATTTAACTTGCGTAATTAGATTTACAAAACATTGTTCACAGCTGAACGATATGGAGTTAATATTTGGAATATAATTATCATAACAAAAGAAAATATAGTCTTTTTTTCTTTACAGACATATTACAAAGTGGCCTTTTGTTCATAATGGACTGTTATAGTTTTTTTTATATCTTAGTTTTTTGTTTTTTGTTTTTTTTTAATAACATATTGTAATAATTATTAACCTTATGCTACCTTAAGTTTTTGCAACAAAGTTGATAGTGTATGAAAGTGTTAATGAGTGAGGATTTTATTTATAATTTTTTCTCTCTTTTGTTTCCTTGTAAAATTAAAATATTCATGTATAAATCCATATTTAGAGCTAATAAAAATAAGCCCTGTCATACCCTGGTCAGGTGGTAATGTAAAGGTTTTTGTAAAACCCTGGCTACAGAAAAATAAATAAAAAATAAAAAAATAATTGGAATGTTATTATCTATATTCATTGACGAGATTTAAATGAAGAAAACCTGTTGGAGATATATATTAATCCTTCCCGAACTTTGAGTTTGTAGAATGTTCAACTATGATATTACAAATTTATTATTACTATTGCTCAGTATTTCCTATTATATGTATGATCTTCCTATTTCAGATGTTAGGTCAGTTAACTTCTCATTTCAGCCTTTACCATTTTCATAGCTTCTTTAAATGTTAAAGTTTTAGGTCTATGTTTCTTTATATACTGAAATATAAGAAATATATGACTACAATATGATAGTATTGTCAATTATTAAACTTCATAGGTTTCTGTAGTGATGTAGAATACAGTACAGCCATTTCGGGTAATTTTGTGCATCATCCTATTTGGCGCATTAACATGAAAATGATTTGAATGAGCCTAATTAAACACTGCGCCGAATTACCCTACAACATAGTACTGTTTTGCATAATCTACAATTTCTTTACATAATACCTATAACTCTAGTTCTGATGTCTGTGTGAATGTGATGTCATTACTCAGTAATATTGAAAATATTTTCCTTGTCAGATTAAAAATTTTCTCCCCTTACTACTTTGAAAATATTATCAGACTTCAATATTATTCTTGCAATTTATACTTGATAACAACATTATTAAAAAAGTAATACACTTAAATTTTTACTTTTAAATTTACAATAAAATGATAGCACAACTGTAACAAAAGGTAGAAATATTTTTTTTTAATGAAAATAAAATTTAGCATTTGACCCATAAGCAAAACTCAACCTTGCATACGAAAAAAGTCAGTAAAAATATTAGAAAGGTTTACATAGTTTTTGTATGGAAATAATTTAATTTCATTTCAGAATAACTCACAGAAATTGATTTCAAAAATATTATGAAATATTCTGAATGTATACTGAAATACTCATCTTGAAAATAAACTATAAATAAAATTATGGGAAATTTAAACATTCCTTGATTGTAAATTTACCAAATTCTAATTTTAAAAATGTTATCTATTCTATACATACCTGTTTTGTATCTTCAAGTGTTGTATATTTATATGACGATTCCATAGAATCTTCGAAGGATTTATACAGGTATTTCTGAGATTCTACAAACTGTCTGGTCAGATCTAGCTGTTGTTTTAACATGTCATGTAGGGCTAACATTGCTGGACTATAGGCTGTCATAGCTATAAAAAATAAATAAAAAGTGTTTTTTCTACAGATATATTTCATAAAAATCATGTTATATCTAGCTGTTAGCTACTACTAAAATTAAGGGCTCGATTTCTTTGGGCTGTCATCACGTAACAACTGCAATAGACACAATTCAAATCAGAATTTGACTGATTGAGGATAAATTTGTTGTCTGAAAATTTCACATGTTTACGTCGATACGTTTCTTTAAATACTCATATTAAGGAAAAGTTAACACAATCCGAACCAATCAGACCGGTTTGCATGTTTTGTCATTTGTCTCCACTTCCCTTCTGGGGATAATTGTTCAGCTATAAGGTGACCAGAGGTAGCCATACGCGTAGTAATAATACCACAGATGAATTAAGTTATTAATAAACTACTACCACTTCTAATTATTGAAAGAGCGGGTGGTTTTGACATTTTTTATATAAACAGTGAGAAAGTAAGACAATGACATTGAGATTATCGGCTGAAATTTTTTAAACAATACGGACTAATAATGGAACAATTATATTAGAAAACTTTATTTCATACTTGGATAAAACAAAGAATCATAAGTTTGAGTGAGCTTTTAAAATCTATATAACAAGCACATAACAAGATATCTTTTATTTTGAAGGGAATTTAAGTATTTCGGTTTACTTTTGAATATTGTTTCAATTTATTACAATAAATTGGTACCAATAAATGATTATCGTTAAAAGGAATAGACAAGTCTTAGTAACAACAAAGCACAAATGTAGTATATATAAAAGCAATATCATGTTTTTTTCACCCACTGCTCTTACAAGAAACAAATATCTTGCGCTCTGAAAATAGCTGAGGTGCTCTGTTCAAGGGGTAAGAAAATCTATTCAACCTTTTTACTATACCCATTCTTGCACGGGTAGTTATTTAGTTATTATAGATTTCTAAACACAGAAAGATCCAAGTCATTCAATCAATGTTAAAATTCATAAAAATTCTGAGATTCTGAGATTCTAACCTTCCAAAGCATCAGGACTGACTACATGTGTAGCAATTGGTGTGGGATCCACCATGCCCAATCCATGTACAAATCCAGGAATAGCAAATCCAGAATACTTGGAATCCCACTGATACTGTAAACCTGGCTCAGCTGTCTGCACTTCTGCTGTTCTTGTTTTCACTTCTCTCTCTCTTCTAGGTGGTGACCTATCACTACAAAATACAGTAAAACCCTTCAAAACTGAACCCCTTTGGGAAAGAAGATTCTGTTTAAATTTGTATTACACAAGATACTCATTTTACACTCTGACACAGGAGTTCAGTTTACCCAGGATTTAGTTCATACATGCCTCACTGTATATTATTAAAGGTTTCACATAATGTATGTGTAGTAACAAACAATAATGTCTTGTAATTTTGAGATATATACAATGTATGCTATATGTTTATTCATTGTTTCGGCTATATCATTGTATTTATTTGCTGTGTTACTGTCTTCGGTTTGTGATGTTGAAGAATCCCCCCCATCTTATTTCTTCTGTGAGTTTTGCAGATGGCAATATGAATGGATGAAATAGTATACATATGTTTGATTATAACAGAAAATGATACATTTATGATAAAAATAGACAATGTAAATCAAACATATTTTACATATCTATGCCTGGTACTGGATGTAGATCTGGATACGGAATCAGAATTTTAGCTATGTGTATGTAAGCATTTTTTAGTACATGTACTCCTTTTTTTCCAAATACTGCATATCCAAAAATAACTAAGTATAAATGCATTAGCTATATGACAATTCATACATCTGAAGGTACATGTATGTGTATAACTGAATCCTATTACAACTGATAATACTAATCATTTTTTACCTGTAAGTATAAGAATCTGTTATTGTTCTGTCAGAAGTGGGTGTGGCCCTAGATTCTGTCATCAGAGATTCAGAGTCACTAGAAAGTTTTTCACTAACTTCATCTGATTCTTCATCACTATAATGAGTTTTTATTTCTGAATCAGATTTTATTCTACTATGTCTAGAACTCTCGCCTATTCTCTCTGATATACTACTATCAAAGTCTTCTGAGTAAGAACTATATCTAGGTGTGTTAGACCTTGTCCTAATCTCAGAAACTGCTGGTTCAGATTTAAGTTCTTTCACTTTATTTCCACCAAGAACATGATCTGATCTTTCTGTTTTTATTTCTTCAGATTCAGACTGAGTTTTTATTTCTGATATTTCACTTCGAGGCTCATCTAGATCATTAACATCTCCTAGTAATTCCTCTACTGTGTGTAGCCCTAGTGCACTAAATATATCATCCTTTTTTTCCTCTTTCTTTTTTTTCTTTATTTTCTTTTCTTCCTTTTTCTTTTTATTGTCTCTGGATTTTCTGTCATAAACATTGGGTTTTGAAATTATTACAGGTTCCAGACTATCAGCGTCCATTAGGTTTACTAGAAAATATTAAAAATTAAGAGGAACTAGTACCCAATTATATATCTAAGATCAAATTTGAATTAAACAAGAGGCTCAAGAGAAATGAGCCTGTATAGCTCACCTGACAGTCCTACAATCAATCCATTTTATTTCAAGTGAAAATTGTAATGGACCTTCCATAGATGTTTCATACTAAGTATCAGTTAATTTGGCTATATGGTTTCAGGAGGACATTTTTGAAATTTTGACCAATCAAAAATAAGAATTCATCATAGCTGCCATATTAGCTGTCCGACTAGAACAAAATATGCAAACTTTATAAAGGTCCTTCCACAGATGCTTCATACCAAGTTACAGGTCATTTGGCTTTGCGGTTGAAATTTTGACCAATCAGAAATAAGAATTCATCATGGCGGCCATATAAGTTCTTTGACTGGAACTAAATATGCAAAATGTATAAAGGTTCTTCCATGGATGATTCATACCAAGTTAAATCTCATTTAGCTTAGGGGTTTCAGAGGAGAAGATTTTTAAAATTTGTCCAATCAGAAATAAGAATTCATCATAGTGGCCATATTAGTTGTCTGACCAGAACGAAATATGCAAACTTTATAAAGGTCCTTCCATAGATGCTTCATACCAAATTTGAGTTCAGTTGGCTTTGCGGTTTCAGAGAAGAATATTTTTGAAATTTTGACCAATCAGAAATAAGAATTCATCATGGCGGCCATATTAGTTGTCCGACCGGAACGAAATATGCAAACTTTATAAAGGTCCTTCCATAGATGCTTCACACCAAGTTTCAGTTCATTTTGCCAAGAGGTTTCACAGGAGAAGATCAAAATGTAAAAGTTTACGGACGCCAACAAGTGATGACAAACGCTCCCATGGCCCTTTGGGCCAGGTGAACTAAAAAGCAGGACCAGGATTTTGGCAAAATAAAAAGACAGGATCAATTTAGGTGTGAAAAAAATACAGGACCTGTGTCAATCAAGAAATTTTTGGTTTAAATGAAAGTAAAAAAAAAAACAAAAAAAAAAAAATCCAGGACCAAAATTTTTACAAAAAAAAAAGGCAGGATCAAAGATTTGATCCTAGCCTCCCCCCAATAAAAATCCAATTGTTGCTCCTTAAAGTTTTATGGGTTCCATTGTTGCCAGCTTTGTGTGAATTTGTTCCTTTGTATAAAATCACCATGCATCGCACAACTTCGCATAGCTGCACAACAATGTAACCTGAATTTTCTACTTGGCATTTTTGAATTTGCTCTTCAATGTTTTGGATTGTTGTGTTTTTCCACATTTTAGGCCACGAGCACATCTAAGATTCTTGTGCATCAAAATTGGTATCAAAGAATTTTATTCTCACTATGATACATACATCAAATTACTGCTAAGTTTTCTAGTAATACCAAAATATAGATTCAGAATTCAGTCAAAACTATTGAAAAATGGTCCTTAAATTTTCTGGAGCAAATGTTATTTTCAAAATCAGTAACATCTGCTTAACAAAATGAAAAATTATCCTTTATAAATTTGAAAATGTTTCGTCTATATGAATTGTAATAAGGTATATATTGAACAGACATATTGCGCCTCGGTGACCGCTTTGCAGAACACTTACATACCAGTTGGCAATCTCTTTCGATTGCCTGGTCACAGCTCGTCGGAGTACTTGTAACTGTTTTAATGACAGTTAACGGGGAAAGGCAATACAGAAAATGCCTTGAGCAGAAAATATATTTCAGTCTGGGGATCACACATGTCACAGTGGAAGCAATGTTAAAAATTAATTTGAGTTTTTCTGCTAAATACATCTATGCACACTACAACCATCTTGCAGTACATCTACCTTATACATAGTACGTTTTCTGTACAAGCTAAATGTCAAACAAATATTTTTTACTTACTATTGCTACCTATCTTGACATCTATCTACCTTATACAAGTATATTTACTGTGCAAGGAGAACATTAAATGAAATTTCTTTTTGTTTACATTCTATCTACGGACTCACTTTTGCTCTTGGTTTCCAACACCTTTTAAATTTTTCATGCTCCATATTGGTTGAAAGGTTTGACAATTTTCACTTTTAACTTTGGTTGGTTTTTTTTTATGATTTTATATTTGGTTTTGTTTGACTTGTGTATTTTGTACATTTATGTCATTCTATGCCCCTTTTGACAGCTCACCATTTCCATTTATTTTCCTTGTATTCTATTGTCTTATGAGCTGTTTCACAACATACTTACTTTTTTGTTCAGCAATCATTTTGTTGGGTCAATGGGTCCTTTCATGGTAATCATTGTAGACATAAATGTACATGTAAGTGTAATTATTAAATATGATAATAAAATTTTAACATCTGCTAGCACAGATACTGGCACTTATTACTCGGTAAACCATAATTCCCAGATACATGTATATTGCTTATATTTCTTACATAACATGTGTGCCTGTCAGTTGATGTATGACTCAAATTAAAACATTATGCACTACTATCCGTAAACCTATGTCTGCAGAATGGATTTTTTAAAAATTTTAATACCTTAATCAATGTGAATTGTCTAATCACTTGGCTAAGTTGTAACAGAAACAATTGAACTTACCTGATTTTGTTCAGTCACATTTTCAAAAGGAAAAAAAACCATTTCAACTATGGAATTTGATGTGTAGAAAGGAGACAACTCTTCCAATGATATTTTATTAAATTAAGTATTACATCCCCGTATTGCACAAAGTGCATTAATAACATTTTTTTACATATACTTGGATAGGTCTGGGTTAGTTTATTCAAATTTTTATTTTTTTTCAAATTTTCAATACATGTAGTAATAATTTTACTATAGTAAATTCCCAAATCAGAATAATTTTGAGGTGTATAAATATAACCTTTACAAACAATTGTAAAACTTTTTTGTTTTCTTGGACGACTCAACACGGTTAATTAACCAACAAAAAATTGTTTTAAAATTCTAACATTTAGACTTTCAAAGTGCCAAAAAACACTAACAGAGGTTTACAGATAGCAGAGACTTACAAGTCTCTGCAGATAGTAAGATCAATAAAACACTGTTGAAATTCTCTTCAAGTACACATAATGAAATGAGATTACAAGAGTGGACACACAAAAATGTCTCGCCTGTTGTGTATTTCTAATGAAAGTAAATGCTATCAGTATTCGAAAAACAGAGCAAAACACAAAAACTTAACTATAACTACTGAACCATGAAAATGAGGTCAAGGTCAGATAACTCATGTCAGTTGGACATGCACACCTTACAATCCTTCCATACACCAAATATAGTAGACCTATTGCATACAGTTTTTGAAAAACAGGCCAAAACACAAAAACTTAACTATAACCACTGAACCATGAAAATGAGGTCAAGGTCAGATGACACCTGCCAGTTGGACATGTACACTTTACAATCCTTCCATACACCAAATATAGTAGACCTATCGCATACAGTATTCGAAAAACAGACCAAAACACAAAAACTTGACTATAACTATTGAACCATGAAAATGAGGTAAAGGTCAGATGACACCTGCCAGTTGGACATGTACACCTTACAATCCTTCCATACACCAAATATAGTAGACCTATTGCATACAGTATTTGAAAAACAGGCCAAAACACAAAAACTAGACCTATTGCTGATAGTATCTGAGATATGGACTTGACCACCAAAACTTAACCTTGTTCACTGATCTGTGAAATTGGGTCGAGGTCAATTGAAAACTGTCTGATGGGGATGAGGACCTTGCAAGGTACACACATACCAAATATAGTTATCCTATTACTAATAATAAGAGAGAAATTAACATTACAAAAAATCTTAACTTTTTTTTCAAGTAGTCACTGAACCATAAAAATGAGGGCAAAGACAATTTACATATGATAGATGGAAACTTCGTAGCATAAGGCATCTATATTCAAAGTATAAAGCATCCAGGTCTTCCACCTTCAAGAATATAAAGCTTTTAAGAAGTGAGTTAACGCCGCTGCCGGATCACTATCCCTATGTCGAGCTTTCGGCGACAAAAACTAGACCTATTGCTTATAGTATCTGAGATATGGACTTGACCACCAAAACTTAACCTTGTTCACTGATCCGTGAAATTGGGTCGAGGTCAATTGAAAACTGTCTGATGGGGATGAGGACCTTGCAAGGTACACACATACCAAATATAGTTATCCTATTACTAATAATAAGAGAGAAATTAACATTACAAAAAATCTTCACTTTTTTTTCAAGTAGTCACTGAACCATAAAAATGAGGGTAAAGACAATTTACATATGATAGATGGAAACTTCGTAGCATAAGGCATCTATATTCAAAGTATAAAGCATCCAGGTCTTCCACCTTCAAGAATATAAAGCTTTTAAGAAGTGAGTTAACGCCGCCGCCGGATCACTATCCCTATGTCGAGCTTTCGGCGACTAAAGTCGCAGGCTTGACAAAAATTAAGTATACTTTTGTCATACCTCTAAATACATCCTCTGAACTAGCACTTTTCTCGTCACTTTCATTGACTTCTTCTATGATATCACTTGCCACTGTATCTGCATCCTCTGACAATGACCTTGACCTTCTAAATCCTGGTGAAGGTGACCTTCTTCCTATTTTGGGAGATGGTGACCTTCTCGGTGTCCTTGAGGGTGTAGGAGGTTTAGAATCAGGGGAAGGGGATCTATGTGGCGACTGTGCTCTTTTTCTGAATTCTTGTCTGGTCTAAAGAAAAAATACAATTTATTAGTTCTTTCTATGAAAATGCTACTTTTTCTTGATAACAAAGTAAAACAACATAGAAAAACAATATTCTTGAAAATTTTGCACAAATATGAAATAATAAGTGTTTGAAAGACTGAAGTACCCTAATGAAATGTGATGTTCTAAAGCTACTTCAACTACATAACACGTGGTATATGTTAAACTAACTTAATAATGAACTTTAATAGTTACTTACACTGACGCCAGAAAAGCAACATGTTTGCTTGCCTTCTGAAGCATAGCAAAACCAATAAAGGGTATTTCAGACTAGGAAAACAGTTTTTAAATGGAGTGCATATATCTTTTCACTTGTGAAAATGCCAGAAAACACAAGAATAGCATGCAGTTAAGGGATATTGGAGTTAGGACGGGAAGAAGTTCAACTGAAGTTACAAAAACCAACCCTAATAATGATTTATTTCTGCAATAGCCCTAAAATTAATTTGTTATACACTTATTTGAATTTTTGTTTGTTTTTATACTCTCTGTGCACTATTCAAGGTTTCAAATAAGGATTATTCATGATGATGGCATATCACCTAGTTCTCTAATAAATTAGAAGATAAATTTTTAAAAATTGAAATATTTTTTATAATTCTATAAAGTTGGTTAAGTTAAGACAAAAAATATATTGACCAGGTAATATAAAGGAGTTTTGAACACTCTTATTCTCACTTCCAACAACAAATGAATTTTTCATTAATTTTTTTGTTTCTACTAGAGCAATTTAAAACCTTATGAACACCACATGTATATGATGTAACCTTATCTCCCAGCTAAGCTAAAAAAAATTCTAAGTCGTCCTTAGAAGGAAATGATGAATGGAAAAAACTTTTTAAAATAAAACAACAGTCAAAACTGCCTTAAAGGGCACTTCTATATAGGAAATCAAGGGCACTATGTAAATTACCCCATCATGAACAAAGCCTGTAAAATTGACCTCTATATAAAGGACCCCTGCTGATAAAGGGCACTTTTTCCTGGTCTCTTGGATGCCCTATATACATAGGTTTGACTGTACTTTATACTTTTTCAGTAAACCTAAGACCAAAAGCTCTCAATCAAGTTTTGTTTTAGCAGTCTCAGGTTGACCATCTCATGAATATACCTTGAAGTTTAAGAGGAGAATTTTCAAAATTTTTAACTGAATATATTTTCTATTGTTTGTATTCTTGGTCATATTTGTCATAGGAAACAACATCTGAAAATATTTTTTGAAAAATCAATATCAATTCCACTTAAGTTGGTCCCAATTTCAAAGAAACACATATGATATAATCCAAGTAAGCTAAAAGTATAATTTACAATCTTTTACTTTGAAAAACTATATCCTGGAGATTTTTAAAACACTGAATTATTTCCATTACTGAAAATTTTCATGACAATCAAATTGATCTGTTTACCTTATTAGAAAAGGCAGAATATAATCATTTGAAAAATCTGATTGCTAACATCACAGAAAAGGAAAGTTATTGAGAAAAGTCGATGGCTACTCAAATTCACTTACCTGTAATCTTATTTTATTCCTTTTATTCCTCTGTAGTGTGTTTCAAAAATATATAATGAAATATATGAGAGTGCAAAACTTTTATGAAATTACCAGAAAAATTCTATATCTTTCATAAAATCAAGATTCTGTTGAGGCAATAAACCCACATGTCATTTCAAATTAAAACATTTATATATGAACTTTCTGATTATAAAAAAAACCAAACAATAAAATAAATATAATCAAAACAGAAACAGTAACAATATTCATAACTGTTGACAGAATTTTTACGTCACTCAGTCCTACTATGACATTCCACTATTTTTAGTTATAGTCCAAATATATTACTGTCAAAAAAAAAAAACAATATTGTACTGTCATCATAGACTGTGTGCTGTAGAAATTTAAAATTGGTAATAAATATTTTTGCTATTTCTATTTTCATTCAGAAGGAATACAGTTTTCTAAATGTATAAAAAAAACATGCATTTCTATCCTTTTTGGGGGAGGGGGTTCATAATGTATCTATTTTTGCCCTCTCTCCCTTTTTTTGAAAGTAAATATATAAATGAATAAAAACAAAACATGACATAGACACAAGATTACTGTCTTTTTAATTCAATAATATATTTTCCAAAAGACCAATTAAAAATATTTTGTTTCTTACAATTGTTCCTCCTTTAATTATCATTTTGCCACTATCATCACTGCCCTCTGCAGCAAATATAAATTCTTGTAAACTCTCCTCTCCTGAAGATAACACAACATCTGTGGAGTATTTATGAGAACTCCTTAACTTCTGTGGTGAATCTTGAAAGTAGAATACAGAAAAGATTAAAGTATCAATATGAACCATGATGCAATAAAACTGACTGTACCAAAAATATTTCAAATGTAAAAAAAAAACCAAAATGTTGAGACATCTTTGTCCAAGTTATTTGGTTTCACTGGCATCTTTGAAAAATTTAAAAATGATAAAGAGTATTTCAATCTCACAACTTCAGATCTATGAAAGAATTAATAAATTACCTTTTACTTTCTGATCTTTGACTTTTACTGTCTGTTGTGGTTTTGGACCAGCAGGTCGATTAGTAATAACAACAGGTTCAGGGACTGGCTTCTTTTTCAAAAATTTCCCAGCATTTTTTCCAATTTTAACACTATCAGAGTCTGGTTGAGGAGTTATTTGCCTTGGTGTTGATATGGAGTCACTATCTGTTTCCAATGTAAATACTTTTCTATTTTCATTTGACCTCTGAGCAATTTTCTTTGTTAATACCGATGCTTTATCCAATGCAGATGACCTTTGACCTGGTTTATTGACTGACATTTGATTGATATGAGACCTGACTTGTTCTGAGACTGTAGGTACAGGACTTGCTGATGATACTTGTGGTTTCTTCAAGAATTTAGAGACAGGCTGAACAGCAGGGCCGTCCTTTGTTTTCTTTTTCAGAAATTTGTTCCCAGATGTTGTCACAGCCCTTCTTTTGATGGATGATGAAGTATCATGTGTATCCAATTCACTGGATATTGATATGTCCCCCATTTCTTCAAAATCCACTGATTTTCCCCTTTGCTGTGCTGTTTTCTGGGATAAAGACTTAATATAAGCCTAAAATCAAAATAATAAGTCCATCAAGTGTTAGTATACATAAAAAGTTCTGTGTTTTGTTATTTATTCATTCAATAAATATCTTTAATGAAAATAAGTGGCTCTCAAGAGCCTGTATCGCTCACCTGGATTTAACTTTTCACCCTGAGCAGGACTAAAAATTTAAGTGTTGCAGTCAATTTGGCTGATTTTTCTATAGGGTTCTATGTTAAACTAAGTTCAGCTATGGCAGTCATCTTGGTTGACAGTCAAGGTCAATGGAAACATTTCTAAAAGAGAACCATCTAAGGACCTTAATGGCATTAAGGCTAAGTCTTGTTCCAACTGGCTAAGTGGTTTCATACAAGAAGATTTTTAAATGAATTTTCCCATAGGGTCTAATATTTAACTAAGTTCAAACATGGCAGCCATCTTGGTTGACAATCTGGGTGATCGGACACATTTCTGAAAGAGGACCATCTAAGGACTAATGCTGCCAACTTTAGTTCCAAATGGCTCAGTAGTTTCAGATAAGAAGATTTTTGAGTGAATTTCCCATAGGGTCCTATGATAAACTAAGTTCAGCTGTGGCAGCCATCTTGGTTCACAGTCCACGAAATTGGACACATTTCTGAAAACGACCTCCTAAGGACCATTGCTGCCAAGTCTGGTTCCAATATGTCAAGTGGTTTCAGACAAGAAGATTTTGCAATGAATTTTCCCATAGGGCCTTACGTTAAACTAACTTTGGCTGTGGCGGCAACCTTGGTTGACAGTGGGGGTCATCGGACGAAATTCTGAAAGAGGACCATCTAAGGACCATTGCTACCAAGTCTAGTTCTAATTGGCTTATATTTTAGTGGTTTCAGATAAGATTTTTGAGTGAATTTCCCACAGGGTCCTATGTTAAATTAAGTTCAGCTGTGGCGGCCATCTTGGTTCACAGTCCACGAAATCAGACATATTTCTAAAAGAGGACCTCCTAAGGACCATTGCTGCCAAGTCTGGTTCCAATATGTCAAGTGGTTTCAGACAAGAAGATTTTTCAATGAATTTTCCCATAAGGCCTTATGTTAAACTAAGTTCGCCTGTGGCGGCCACCTTGGTTGACAGTCCGGGTCATCGGACAAAATTCTGAAAGAGGGCCATCTAAGGACTACCAAGTCTAATTCTAATTGGCTTAGTGGTTTCAGACAAGACTATTTTTGAGTGAATTTCCCATAGGGTCCCGGTCCTATGTTAAAACTAAGTTCGGCTGAGGCAGCCATCTTGATTCACAGTCCACAAAATTGGACATATTTCTGAAAGAGGGCTCCTAAGGACCACTGCTGCCTAGTCTGGTTCCAATTGGTCAAGTTGTTTCATCGAAGATATTTGAAATTTATCCCCCCTTTTTCCTATTTTTAGTAACAGCAGCCATGTCGGTTGGAAGTCGGGGATGCCAGACATAATTTTGGAAGGGGACCACCCAGGACTATTCCACCAAAGTTGGGTCCCAATTGGCCCAGTGGTTTCTTCAAAGATCTTCAAAGGAAAGTTCACGGTGGATGCCGTCTTTAAAGGGCAACAACTCCTATAAGGGGTCAATCAATGATTTTGGTCATGTTGACTCATTTGTAGATCTTACTTTGTTGAACACTTTTGCTCTTTACAGTTTGTCTTTATCTATAATAATATTCAAGATAATAACCTAAAACTGCAAAATTTCCTTAAAATTAACAATTCAGGGATAATAACCCAACAAAGACTTGACCGATTTGTCAGAAAATTTCATGGCAGGTAGATCTTGACCTGATGAACATTTTTACCCCTTGTCAGTTTTGTGATAAATGCTTTAGTTTTTGGGATATAAGACAAAAACTGCAGTTAACCCCTATGTTCTATTTTTAGCAATGGCGACCATGTTTGTTGATGGATCAAAACTTCGAATATAATTTATAAACTAGATACCCTAAAAAACATTCTGTTAAAGTTTAAAGGTATTTAGCCAGGTAGTTTCAGATAAGATTCTTGAAATAGTTTACGACGACAGACGACTGACGCCAAATGATGGCGTAAGCTCACATGGCCCTTTGGGCCAGGTGAGATAAAAACTTATACATGTATAAAACATAGCACGGAAGTGCTGATCTGCAGCACTGCTGCTAAATTTTCCGCACTAACCTCATTTTCCTATGCCTTATTGTTGTTTGTCATAAGCTCACATGCTCCAGGTGAGCAAAAAATTTACCGGTATACATGTATTTACCAAAAAAAAACATAGCACTGAAGTGCTGATCTGTAGCACTGCTGCTAAATTTTTCGCACTAACCTCATTTTCCTATGCCTTATTGTTGTTTTGAGTCTTAACAGGGTTTCTGATACTGCACTTACCATCATGCTGATACTGCACTAACATATAATAAATTTACTTCAAATCTACCATTGTGCAATAGAATAATTGATCATTAAACAAATTTGGAGACATTTATACTATTCCATTTAGAAATTATGTTGAATGGATATCTTTAACCAGAAATTTAACTAATGGATAAGCTGAATGGTTGATTAAAGACCATCAAAATCCATGAATAACTAGAACTGTGAGTGACCTCACTGAGTGATACCCCATTTGTAATACTACGCTTACAAACTTCAAACCCATAAGTTGCATTATCTCCCTTTGCAAGCATTCAGTGATAATTGTCTTCTTTCATGTATATCTACACATGCTGCCCAACCTTCATATAACATTTCACCAAAATGCATTGAATGGTTAAGGAGGAGTTACAGTGACAAGCTTTAAATTTGTAAAACCCTTTAAGTTTGATTATCGCCCTTTGCAAGCATCAAGCGATAATTATCTTGCTTCATTGACATCTACATATGATGCCCAACCTTCATATAAAGTTTAATCAAAATGAATTGAATGGTTTAGGAGGAGTTGTGCTTACAAGCTTTAAAGATGTGAAACCATTAAGATGAATTATCTCCCTTTGCAAGCATCCGGTGATAATTATATTACTTCATGCACATCTATATATGATGCCCAACCTTCATATAAAGTCTCATCAAAATTCATTGAACTGTTTAGGAGGAGTTGCGCTTACAATGTACATGGACAAACAGACAGACAGACTATTCCTAAATACACCCCCCCCCCAAAACAAAAACAAAAAACAAAAACAAAAAACAAAAAAACAAAAAACTATGTTTGCAGGGGTATAATAAATGGTCCATTCTGACCAATTTCACTTATTCAGTAATTCACTAAAATAACTCATGTAACTGTACGTTAAGTCAGAACAAGTAATAAAGGTAAATATTTTGTTCTAGAACAGGTAAAACTAGAAATACTGTGAGCAAGGCTCAATACTTGATACACCCGCCTTACATAAGATACATTAAAGGAAATGTCAATATTTTGGATAGAAAAACTCCAACAGCAGTGAGATGAGTTTCATCAAATTCCATTCAGTGGTTTAGGAGGAGTTGCGAATGGCATACTGGAACCCCCTATCACAATGAATGGCAAAGTTCATGTGTTGGTATGGGAAACCCCAAATGTTGGTCAGATCAAAATCTAAAATAGGAGGTGCACTACAGCATCATGTAATAAAGATCCTCTGAAAGTTTCATCAAATTCCATTAAGTGGTTTAGGAGGATTTGTGGATGGCATCATGGTACCCCTATCACAATGAATGTCAAAGTCCATGTTTTGGTATGGGTAAGCCAAAATATAAATCAGATCAAAATCTAAAATATGAGGTGCACTATGGCATCATGTAATAAAGATCCTCTGAAAATTTCATCAAATTCCATTCAGTGGTTTAGGAGGAGCCACAGATGGCATACTGGAACCCCCTATCACAATGAATGGCAAAGTCCATGTGTTGGTATGGGAAACCCCAAATGTTGGTCAGATCAAAATCTAAAATAGGAGGTGCACTACAGCATCATGAAATAAAGGTCCTCTGAAAGTTTCATCAAATTCCATACAGTGGTTTAGGAGGAGTTGCGAATGGCATCATGGTACCCCTTATCACAATGAAAGTCAAAGTCCATGTTTTTCTATGGCAAACCCCAAAAATTGGTCCGATCAAATTCTAAAATTCGTAAGGGTTCCGCGGAACCCAGTGTCTCGCCTACTTTTGATGTTGTCTATATTTTCAGTGTGATAGGTGAATGCACATAATAGATTTGCAGTTAATGGATAGTTTAAGAAAGTTATTAAAATTTTAAAAACTTTAACCACAGAGTGAATGTAATGTTTCCTGGCAGAAAAACTAAGTCCATTTATAAGTAAAATACGGAAATTTTTTTTTTTTTTACTAAATTTACTTCTGGATACTATATTATGATCATAAACAAGCTTCTGTCCAAGTTTGGTACAAATCCAGGATAGTTTAAGAAAGTTATTAAAATTTTGAAAACTTTAACCACAGAATGAATGTAATGTTTCCTGGCAGAAAAACTAAGTCCATTTATAAGTAATATACAGAAAAACTGGAATTTTTATTTTACAAAATTTACTTCTGGATACTATCTTATGATCATAAACAAGCTTCTGTCCAAGTTTGGTACAAATCCAGGATATTTTAAGAAAGTTATTAAAATTTTAAAAACTTTAACCACAGAGTGAATGTAATGTTTCCTGGCAGAAAAACTAAGTCCATTTATAAGTAAAATACGGAAAAACTGGAATTTTTTTTTTACAAAATTTCCTTCTGGATACTATCTTATGATCATAAACAAGCCTCTGTCCAAGTTTGGTAGAAATCCAGGATAGTTTAAGAAAGTTATTAAAATTTCAAAAACTTTAACCACAGGGTGAATATTTGTGGACGCCGCCGCCGACGACGACGACGGAATGTAGGATCGCTATGTCTCGCTTTTTCGACAAAAGTCGAAGGCTCGACAAAAATAGGAGGTGCACAATGCCATCATGGGATGAAGATTCTCTGAAAGTTTCATCAAATTCCATTTAGTAGTTTAGGAGGAGTTGCAGATACAAAGGTCAGATGAACAGACGCACGCACGCACGGATGGATGGACACAACAAATACTATATACAAAAGGCTAACAACAGTTAAACTATTACACAACATAACATATTCTACAGTGTAACAGTAAACAGTCACTTTCTGAATTAAGAATCATCAGAGATACAATTCTTTGATACCAATTTTGATGCAAATTGATGTGATTAAAGGACTCATCAGTTGTGCTCAAGGCCTAAAATGTTGAAATCCAAAACAATAATCCAAAAGGTTGAAGAGCAATTAAAAATTTCCAAAATTACCAAAAGGGGTAATGCCTAAACGTTTTAATGACATAGCCACGCATGGGGGAGGTACTCCTTAGGTTTTGCAAAATTTTACATTTTTGTAACAGTATATTCTAAGTATCAGTTTCGGGTTAGTATCAAAATACTTGCAACTGAGCTGGGGATATCCTCGAAGACTTGGAGGCTATCAGCAGTGGCATATCGACTGCAATGGTAAAAATACAATTCTTTAATACCAATTTTGATGAAAAAGATGAGCACATTTCATCGATTTAAATCACATCAGTTGTATTCATTATGCTGAAATTCAATACAATAATCCAAAAGGTTGAAGAACAATTCAAAATCACCAAAATATCAAGTTGTATTTTCTATCCACAGCGGGTTACTTATATGTATACATAATAATTATTGTTGATAGTAATATCCATGTGAATTCCAGGAGAAAAATATCTAAAAAATCGCAAAAAAAAAATTTTCATAGGGGGACCAGTATCATAGGGGTACCATATGGGGTCCTGTCCACGAATACCTGTGGAATTGACGGGGTCAAAGTATGTATCTTTGACAAGACCACAAAAATCTCATGCAAAAACTGGCGGGAAAATATACGACGGTATGATAAAGTCTTCAGTCAATACAATTTGGAAAAATAACTAATGTATGCCATAAAAAGGCAGACTTACGCATGTTCAGGACAAATATTGAATTTGGTTATATCGTCAACGGGGAAATTTGATATGACCTATTGCAGACTGACAAAGAACACATGAAATGGATAAAAGATAGATTTTCAATAGTTTTGTTGTATTTGTATTTGAGGAAAATTCCCAGCACAGGAAACGTTACATTTTGTAAACAGACGACGAAATTTGATTTCATCTTAGAACGAAATAAAGGTTAATCAATGACATTTATTCCGTTATGTACAAAATGTATTAGTATAGGAAGCACATAAAATGTTGTTATCATTATGTTTTTTCAAAAGATAACATTATTAGGAACCATACACTTGCAATTTGACTATATGCATTAAGAAAAAAAGTACTACAGACCAAACAAAAAAAACCAAAGAAATCTCAAATGATGACATTTATTTCATAATAAATTGTAATCCAATTTGAAGAAAATAACGAAATAAAAGACAGACAGACAGCGTTAAAGAGTTAAACGGGGAAATTTGAGGAACAGTATAAGACAGCATTTCAGAGATACGCGGGGATATTTGAGGAACAGTCTATAAGACAGTTTCAGATTTCTAAAGATTCCAAATGCATTTTTGAAATATCCCCGTATTGGGACTGGATGGGGAAAATTGAGAAGAAATTTGATATGTTTTATATGTCTCTGATGTAACTTCATTCCAAAAACGTTCAATAACAAATAATAATTTATAAAACGATTGATAAGTCTTGTTCTTGGATATATATATATATTGTCATCAAAAACCACCCCATTGAGTCAAATGGTCGCTCCATAGGAATTTCCCGCGTTGCCAGATTGTCGATATTATGACCAAACACTGTTCAAATAATTTATATGCTCTAATAATTGTCGAAAATAGCCGAACGATCTTCATGAGAGTCAAATTAGATGGATCATGAAATCGACAAAAATAAATTGGGGCAATTTATAATTATAAAAATAATACATGCATTTTATTAATAATCCTTGTGCTCTCTCCTTAACCTTAATTGTTGTTTCTTTTATTCTATTCCGTATAAAACAGTGTACCTTTCTAAAAAAATGTACTGCACACTTCGCATATTTTTTTCACTTCATATAATGAAAATTTATATTTAGACATTCTCCATGAATTCCTGTGTACTTAATATTTCTGAGCACGTGCGATGAATTGTCCGTGATCTGATTAAAATGCAAGCCCGCAAACTCCGTCTTAAAGTCAAATTTGTTTATAATTATTTAATATAAACAATATTTTATTTAATAAATGATATCATTAATAGGATTGGTCAGCAGGCTAAACCTATACTGTATATGCCCTCTCCGAAAAACACTAAATAGTCTAGAAAGATGTGTACGAACCTGATAAATTGATAACGCCCGGTTTGGGGAAACAAACAATTATTAATTTTTTGGTTATACACAAAAATATTCATGAAAATATTACAGTATCAATAACTCAAACAGCACACCTGAGCGTGGGAATTCAAATCTGTTATGTGACGACGATATTGACCATGAACTTGTTTCAATTTTCAACTGGCCAATGTGACTTAGCATTGAATCATATAAATAGATTAGGTGATGGACTTGACCTGTCTTTGAGACACACTTTCTGGGTTGTATAAACATCGAAATTAAAGGCTAATAATGAGTCGCATTGTACAAGAATTATGTAATTAAATCTATTTAAAAAGAAAGAGATCAAAATGTCCCCAGGTAATGCACAAGCCTACAACTGAGACTGGTTTAGGTTGAACGGGGCCCTGATAATGGAGACTGCTCTACTTTCAAACATTGTATCAATACACAAACAGTAAAAAATGTGGAAGCATTCATAGAAAGAGGTTAGATGGCTGAGTACAAAGTTATTGCCAGTGTGCTAACAATGTTATGCGCAGCGTCAGCTAGATAAGCTAAAGCTTATCTTTGCTGCAGCAGAGCTGCAGAAAAAATTAACAGATGATCAAAAATACTGTACTGCCATTTTTTCACAAAATTTTAAGATATACAATTGATTTTTTGTTCTATAATAATACAAATTAATATCGTTTTTTTTCATAAGACAGAAATTTGAAAAAAAAAATGCTAATTTTAACTAAGATTATTCACAGATTTCTTCAAAGGGCTTATCTAATTTAAGAAAAGGTCAATAATCAATTCAATATTCAATGTGTAAAAAATGTTGTTACAAAGTCTGTCCAACTTAAAGTTTAATGGCAGCCCATAAACTGAAGAGTTTTACCTTTCCTTTCCAATTAATCAGCACTTTAAGAAGTACATGTTTGTGTTAGGAGGAAGATTTCCTCCTGCTATACATTTATCTCAGCTGCCTACCTGGTACTTTGACAAAATTTTGCCTAAAATATACAGGCAGATAGCTTTCAAAGATTGGAACAGCACAATAAAAACTTTTGAAAGCCCAGGGATAAATTTTAAATTACAACTCACATTAAGTGCTTCATCTTCATCATCTTTCTTTTTCACTCTTTCTCCTTTAAGTTGTGATGATACTTTCTCCAACAGAGCATTGGTTGAACTCCCTGACCTTCTCATTTTTTTTTTTCTTAAAAAAAAGAAATAAAACTATGACAACAGCCACTTACACTGAAGTTCATTGAAACAGTAAACAAAATATTTATATGCAAACAGTTCAGACAATGAATCTCATATGTGGACATTGGGACTAAATAAATAAGTTGTTACTACATATATTTCTGTTGGAACGTACCAAACATCATCAGAATATTATAAGCAGTTCCCTTTAAGACAAAATACTACTACCAGTATTAATGCCTAAAACACAGCACCAAAATTTTTCTGCATACTGCCCCTACCTAAAGGGTGGTGTTCTAAAAAATCTCCATAGAAAAAAGATAAGCCAATCTTAATCAACTTAAATACTATTTATCATTGTGCAGTGTGCCCATTCAGGTACTGGAGTATGTTTTCCACGTACAGTAATGATCTTGTATGTACAATTTCACTGAACCCTACATGTGTGCACATAAAATCAGAATATTATTTTTAAAAAGAAATGTTATTTTTCGTGAGAACTTTTGGATCAGGATTCACACATGTATGTTAATTAACATGCCAGTTAAGTACATTTTTTGTTTACTATCGATAGTGTAACATGATTTCTTTTCTAAAATGGCAACTCATCATGTTGTCTATCATTGTAATGAATAAAATATACACGGCAGATTGTTCATTTCTATTGGTCATCGTTTCGTCCTTCTGCCCAACCCAACACCTGTAACATAAACTCTAAAATTTTATGATGTTATTATGATGTACACTGTACTGGCTATAGCTGTACCCTCCAAAAACTTTGTGTACCTCCATAAAGGCTGAGTTGTGCATGTATCTCCATGTGAAATAATCAGTGGGCATGCTGCTGTATAAGTAGAATTTTGAATATAAAAAACTTATGTCTTATATAAAAAAAACATCCAAAATTGTCTTGATATAGGACAGGCCAGTGGTTGTGGAAAACTACTTCTAAATCAAACAGATCCTTGGAAATATGGAAATGTGCTTTTTATATACAATTGGGAATATTCTACAGGTATCATAACTCAGATGATCCCTCAAACTGACAAATCTTTTTTTTTTGTTTTCAACTTCTAAAATCTGCACAAATTAAATCATTTACAATGAAAATCACATGAGAATGTCATTAGTTCGCCTCTATTGGACTATTGGAGTCTAGTTGATATAGGGTCATATATTTTTGTGTGCAGGTGCATGATGAATAGACTGACCATGTGACATAAGACGAAGGTCACATGACCCATGTGACATGGTTGACTGGCTTTTAAGTTTTATGTCAAAAATCAGTTTTGATATGCAGTGACCTATAATCATATAACTTGGTGTGAGGGTGCATCTCTGGAAGTACCACAGCCTCCTAGCAAAATTAGGTCACTCTTACCTTCTTGTCGTGCTTCATTGACTTAAGTTAAGTTTTACATCCAAGTTCAGTTCTACAATACCAAGGGACCTACAGTCATATTAATTGGTGTGCGGATGCATTTCGGGGAGTAACACAGCCTCCCACCAAAATTAGGTCACTCTGACCTACTTATCACACTTCAATGTCCGAGTTCAGTTCTCCAATACCAAGCAACCTACAATCATATTAGTGTCATGCAGGGTGCATCTTAGGAAGCAACACAGCCTCCCACCAAAAATAGGTCACTCTGACCTACTTATGCTGCTTCATTGACTTATAGATTAAGTGTTACATCCGAGTTCAGTTCTCTGATACTAACGGACCAACAATCATATTACTTGCTGTCAGGGTCCATCTCAGGAAGCAACACAGCCTCCTACCAAAAATAGGTCACACATTTACATAGGTTAAGTTCAGTCCGAGTTCAGTTCTCTGATACCAAGCGACCTACAATCATATTATTTGGTGTCAGGTTGCATCTCAGGAAGTAACACAGCCAGTGGTTCTCCCCAGAAATTTTTAATAGCATTTAACATACTTTCCTATATGTAGATACCGCTTCAGACAGCATCGCAGAAATGTTCATGTACAACTGCCTTGCATGTTTATTTGTGAATGATGTATTGTATTTATATTATAATATATTATATGCAATAATTTGTTCTATCTTTTCTTGTTTTTATTAAATAAAAATAAAGAAATATTTATAGTTCATTAATTTTTAAAATCTACCAAATAGTGACCACCTTCAACTTATTGAAGATTACATGCATGTCACAGGAGCCAGAAAAAGATTAATAAATTTACCATTTGAAAATATAATCAAAAAGAGTTCTTAACAATTAATATGTACAGAAAAAAAATCAGAATGTATGAATAATATTGATATTTAGATATGACTGCTTATAATCTTCATGTACATGTAATTGGAGTGAAAAGCTTTGGAGTAAATTATATAAATCATACATGTATATCATGAGTGAATCTGCATAATAAGTGATGGCAGTTGGTTTGGAAAGATTGGATTGTACAAAATCCGTTATTTTTCTGCACATCGTCACTCGTTTGCACAGACTGAGATCTCTTCATTCAATAATTGCTCCTGTATTAGTTGGAAAATTATATTTTGGCAGCCTTTTGGTTGGCATTTGAATAACCAACTTTTTCAGTTTCATTCATTATTGGCTAGTACTGGTTCCGTATTAGACAATCAGACGTCTTGTTTACGTTTTGAATTTTCCTGGTCGCAATTTTGACCTTTGACATTGAAGTTTTCAATGACATAAGCTGATTAGTGTCAGCTTGGGATCGTTAAAATCTTAACAGTTACAATGTACATAGCTTAAGGGCAATTAACACCTATTTAATCACTGTTTAGTGGCATTGAGGACTAAATCAATCAAAGGAATGATGTTTTCTTTCGATCATAAGCGGCAATTAGGTCATACATGAATTCTGCGAAACTTCAACATGTTCAAAAAGATATAGCATTTTGGCGACTTGGATAGGATCTCTGCAATTTTTGATAGCATCTCGGTGCCAAGAGAACAGGGAGAACACTGACAGCTTCCAACCAAAATTAGGTCACTCTGACCTACTTATTGCACTTCATTGACTAAGGTTAAGTTTCATGTCCGAGTTCCATTCTCTGATACCAAGCGGCCTACAATCACTTGTTGTAAGGGAGCTACACAGCACCAAAATTAGTGGGGGAACGAGGCGAACTTTGTAATAGTAGATTTCTGGTTTTAATACACAACTTTACTTACCTGGACTGAGACCACAAATAATGCTAATGAATTTTGTTGTCCACTAATTTAGTTCCTCATACATTGTGTTGTATTTTGGGGGATTTTTTCCAGGTTTTTAGATCCCCTTTCATTTTCATTTCAGCAATTTTTTATGCTCAAATAAAAGCAAAATTAATGGATGAATAGAAGCATAGAAAAAGAAACATTTAAAAAACTGAAAAAAGTGGTAATTTGGTTAGGTGCAAAAAGGTGTAATTTATTGTTTGGAAGTTCTCTAACCTTATCCAGTATAGGTGGTATTTTGACACCACAAGGAGTAAAAAAAAACATTGAGGTGAAAGCAATGCTGAATCCTCTAGTTTTATCATTGACTTCCATGATGAAAGTTAAGTTTTAATGCCATTTAAAGCAATATCTGCATTATCTTTCTAAGGAAAATATATATTTCTTCCATATCTAAATAATTTTATCATGGTAAATTAAATGTTTAGTACAATATGTAGTTCCTTGGGAAAACCCCAATACACAAGGATATGATATATTTTCACCTCAGTAATGGTTGATTAAACATTACACCACTGTACATTGTGATTGGTTACGTAAATAGATCATATATGAGTGATGATACTTCCAAAATACCCTCTCAAGTGTACGCATGTGCATTGGCCTGCCATTTGTTTTAGCATTTGGTGAAATTTTGATATATTTTTGGAGATAGATTATACTTTGATATAAAAAATCAGACAGTTTAAGGGGGTACAGAACACCTAAGGGAGTTAACTCTTTAAAAATCAGCTTAATGTTTTAATCACACACTATTAGTAAAGAAAAATCAAGCTCCTCAATGATCCAAATTAGTGTTTGTCAAACTGCTATATACCCAATGAAATAATTCCTGTATATTGTGTGGTTAAAATTTCTTGTTTGTCAACAGGTCAAAGTAAATATTTTGTCAACATTTTATGAAAATTAAATGAGCCAAATCTATTTTAGTCAAAGTGTTGGGTACCCCCTTAAGCTGGTGAAATTTTTTAACTTTTCGATTATGCTTAAATGAAAATGCACATGAAATTCATTTTGGTTGAATATCGCCTTGATTGATGATGTAAGGGGCATGGAAATTTATCAAAAGTAGTAAAAATCATAGCATTAGAAATTATAGCATTATACAACAAAATTCTAAGTTAAAATTTTCACCTTTCACCCAAAATTTAAAGGTTCTGAACTCCAGTCCCTAGGGTTCGTCACAGGTCGACCATTGACAGCCGACTCAGGAGATCCGACAAGTCTGTACTTATCAACTCACAAGACACAACTGGAGATATGATTTTTAAACAAAGAATGATTTTAACAAGATTTGTAATATAAAATAAATATCCAGATCAGTTATGGTAAGATTTCAACAATAATTTTTTATCATTTGGAAAAAACTATGTTTTAAAAATGATTAGTCATTAGAAACGAAATTTTAGTTTTTCTCTTTTCCTCCATTTGTAAACAAAGAACAATAATATCACACCGATGACGGTTCAGAAGAAACGTGTTCCGGTTAAGCAACTAAATTTGGATGGGGATGGGGTCTTAATTAGTAGAGAACAACAATTTAATGTCATGGTAAAACAATTAAAGAATAGCGAATAATAATGTTGTATAATTTAAAGACAAAATTCAGTTAGATACAGAAGTTGCTGAAAACATGATCGCAGAAAATAACTCAAATTTTTATAGTAAAATTTTCTGTAAGTTCAAAATACAAGAATATTCATCATTTAAGTTTTAACATTAAAAAAGAACTCAAAAAGAATATAACCAAACTGAGAATAAGTGCACACTCCCTAGCTATTGAGACTGGGAGATATTCAAGAGCTCCGCTTCATACTGTGGATTTGTTTCTCAGTTGTGAATAGGCAATGGTCGAGGGACATTTAAAAACAAAACTTTATGACAAATAGTCGGGCGGTCGGAGTCAACTTTTTTAGGATTTAATGTACCCAAATAACATACACCTAAATTATATACCAACGGAAAGAGGAAAATGTGTACTATTCAAATATACTTTGGTCGTAAAAATCAGATATGGTCACATTATTTAAAATTCAGGTTCAAAGGTCACCTACTTTTTAGGGAATTTGACAGGGAAAATGTCGTGTGGGGTAAGAAATTTAACCTCAAAATACCTAATGGGGATCCTATAGAACTATAATATGTGTGTGTTATATTACGGATTATGCACAGTCAATCTTTTCCCATTAAATGTTTCAGTATAATCCAAGTTTTATCTGCAAGCAGATAACATTATTCTTTGGAATATCTTTACGGGCGTTGTGTATCGGTATCATTGTTATCCTGAGACTGTGTGATTTTTATATTTGTATATTTACGCATACAGTTTCCTAGAAAAAGACATAGGTCCTGTTCAAATAAAACACATTTCTTGTGACAAACTGATTTGCCTTTGTTCGTACATACAATTAAGATCCTGTAAGACACCTGAAGACATTCGTCCTTCAAGTTGTCATTATCTTCCCACTCTATCATCATTGGAGTTTCTAAAAGGGGCTGTGCTATTTGGGAGGACATCTACATATTGATCTGCAAGAGGCCCTAAGAACATGCTTCAATATTAAGCAACAAAATGGATAACATGAAAGGTCAACAATGACTTATCAATCAAACAAGACTACCCAACATACAGATCCCCGAAAAAGCTGGTACAGACACTGAACACTGGTAGGTTACATGTAAACCTGTTTTATGGGTACCCAAACTTACTAATGGTCAGATCGAATCTTTCCAATTTTATCATACATCCTGAGCCCTACTACTAATTTCCTCAAAGCAGCTACCGATTTATCTATACTTCCATAAAAAATTAACCAAATCGCTGAACTCGCCCGGATTGTTCTTAAGAACTTTATACATTGCTTCCTACCCCAAAACAGCTGACATGGTACCGCATCCCGTTTGTATATGTGCAACTGGTAGGATTTTGCGAAGAACAGGGTTTAAGGTATTGCATATTTTAGAAATACGAATGAACCTGGGACCTTATAATTATATTCCTTCTATTTGTGACATATGTCTGAAACTAAACCTCCTGTGCATGTTGTAGATTTGGGAAAAATGTACAAAGAGAACAATAACGTTCAAACTTTCAATAGGCATATCTTGCATGGAGAACCATTCGAGTTTCTGCTTCTTCACATGAACAGTAAAGGGCTGGACAATCAGTTAAACCCACGACAGAAATGTTTTTCACAGCTAGTTGGTAAAAAAATACACCAGTGACATATAGTTTATTATTTCCCGACATGGGAAGATACGCTATTTGTTGAGTGAAGATCTGAACTCATACAGACTTGAACCGTCAGGTGTATTGTCCAGAAGTCCTGAACAATTTTTCTAAGGCTAATAGATTCCTGTCAAGCAATACTGCATTGAATAAATATTAAAATCTGAATCAAATTGTCAACGTGACGGAATACTGATCAGAACATATGTATACAAGTTTTTTGGATCAATTTTAAGATATAAAAATCTTTTCATAATGAATTAATAAAATATATCCCAAACATAAAGGCTTGTATCTTTTAATCTGCTGCATTCGGGGATTTCATCATAAATAAAAACAATGGAAGCTGTTTTGAATAAGCCATATCTTTAAATTCATAATTTCCGTTGCTTATTTTAAACTCTCCTTACCTGTAATTCCAATGTAGTTTTCAAAACATCATGTGTCGTAAATTCATTGGCTAACAACATCTTCCGGTAAAATGTTTATAACTTGATAAATTTCTTTCATGTCGTCGTATGTATGATTACGTACGCATGTAATATAGTGCATGAGGAAAATGTTAATTTAAAATGTAAAACGTCATATTTCTGCATTACTTTAGAACTATAAGTAATAAAGGTTATTTTTACGGAATTTATTTGTTGTGCTTGTGGTTGTTCATTTGTCTTCCCAGGTTTGTCTGTCCGATGGGTTGCGTTTTTCGTTTTTCGCCTTAGGTATATTTGTCCTCTAAATCCCCCCAAAGATTTTGCAAATTTCGTTCAAATAAAATAGATTACGAAATACATTTTCTTTCCCCGTGTCCCCATTATAACAGCAGTAGGAGGAAATATGACAGAAAATATTGAAGTCAACGTATTACATATACCAGCGGATTTATTGATAACATACCTATAAACCATTATTCTTTGAAAAAACTTAAAGTACATTATGTCTATTTATTAAAGAAGTCTATTCAAACCATGTCGAACTCTTATATAGTAATCTCTGTAACTATGCTATGTTTATTTGAAGTATTGATCGCGCCTCTTAATATGTTCTTTTTCCAATAAATATATTGAATTGAAATGAAATTAAGGGACGACATCAAAAGTTCAATGTAGGATAAAAAACTTATAGTTTTTTCACTGACACCCCACCCCCCTCCTCTTAACTTAATTTGGGAAAAATTGATTGACCAATATGGGCATATGCTTTGAGAGTATACTTTTTGTATCATGTGTCCTGTTTTTCCTCAACAATGTATGTTTGTTCTGTATTGGACATCACTTGAATCTGTATTTTTCAATCCGAAAATCGATGTCGGATAACAAAACTTGCAGCGATTTTTTTTGGAATTCCGATAACTTGGCGATATACGGAATCTTCATAGCGAACAAAAATGTTATCTAGTAAAAACTCAAGTGCAGTTATCATATCAAAGCAGGTCCAATTGACATAGTTCTTTTGTTTGTCGTTACTAAAAAATGACCTAAAAGAGTTTGAACATATATATTCACATTCTGACTTTTTATATGCCCATTTAATTAGGTATGTGAATTTTTTCTGAATGAGATTATGAGACAAAGTGGTATATAGGGTAGAAAAATCAAAACTTTGAACAGATTCGAAATCACCTCCCCCCCCCCATTTCTTTATACATAATTTACGACTTGTAAGGGAGTTTATCGAATCATACACAACATTTTACTTTAAATGTGTTTGGATTACCTCCCTTACACCAAGATAATAACCAAAAATGCTTATTGGGCCCTTTTTTTGGCCCCTAATTCTTAAACTGTTGGGACCAAAACTCCCAAAATCAATCCCAACCTTCCTTTTGTGGTCATAAACCTTGTGTTTAAATTTCATAGATTTCTAATAACATATACTAAAGTTATAGTGCGAAAACCAAATGTCTTCGGACGACGACGACGACGCCAACGTCATACCAATATACGACCGCAAAAATGGAATTAGGACTTGACTCTACAATGACTTTACAATGTCATAACTTTTTAATTTTTTTTATTACGTGAATCATTAAAATCACTGTACTTTTATTATATACTAGACATTGAACCCGCGCGAGCGCGGGAAAATAAGCATTTTTTTTGTGGTGGCCATATTGACTTTAAAAAGTTTTTGCGGCCATGGCATTCGTGGAACAGGAACTCAATGTGGATGTTGTGGCAGGCTTCCCATAAACTTTCCTGTCAAGTAGGTGGTATCAACTGATAGTTTCATGTCTATATATGCTGTAGTATTGCAGAAATGGATGTTAATGCAAACTTTAACCAAAGTCAATGAAGCGTTAAATGTAGGTCAACGTGACCTAATTGTCATACGGTTGTTCGTTACTACCGAAGATGTATCCACTGATGAAGTAGACTGTATGCCACGTAGAATTACCAAACTGGACCTTAAGGTTCCATCATAGTCAAAATCTATGACGAAAATACAACCACATAAATTGTCAATATGTTTATGTTACAATTAATTCTGAACTGGAATTTGATGAAAAGCTTTCATTAAATACACATTACACCTTTTTCATTCAGAATAAATATGAAAAAGAATATGAATAAACATTTCCTTAGTGACGGATGAATTTTTCAAAAGATGCCGTGAGTTAAGTAGAGCATATTTTTGGAAAATAATTGTTCCAATTGTTCATTGTCATCATGGGCAGGGCAAGCGAGGCTTAATTTCACAAATAAATCCAATAGACGATAAAAGCATTTTTAGTGTGTGGCTGCGTCTGCTGTCCACGTTTATAAAGATGTCCGAGATAAATTTCGTCATTAATGATAAAGATGACCATTTGTTAAAAATATTTTTATCTAGGGCTTACAGGGAATTGTATGGTAGAGATATATTTAGACAGGTCACACGACAAATAATGTAAAAATGGATAATGGTTGGTTTTATCACTTTGTGCAAAGTAAACATCCGAGCAATCCAAAAACCAATTAAGTTAGGAATTCCTCTGAACTTTGCCTTACTTCTTCATAATCTTCAAAGTTCATAATGTTTATAGTTAGGAGAAATTGCATAATGGTAGAAAAAACAATCCTGAATACAGGAAGCGGAAACATCCCACTCGAAGGAGAATGTTTTTAATTTGTTTTATTCTTCTTCCGTAATTTCAAACAAAAATACATTTAAAATATGTGATAATTGTTTATTTAAATCAATGTGTTAAAACGATGCATTCGAGAACCTTCTAAGGGATATGTTGGGAGAATTCATACAGGAAAAGTCCATGCAAATTCCATTTGCACATAAACAAAACTGCAGTTTAAATTTATAAATGCAGATTGTCAAATCCGATAATAACCTTTATAATCTGAACCATACATCGTTTATTTTGAACCACGCGTTTTGCCGCCTATTCGGCTAATTCGTAAATTTAGTATTATAGATGCCCTTATAGGCCTATGTTTTGGAATTATATACTATTCTATACGGTATATTGACGATTTTGCTATATTTTTGGGGGGTCAAAAAGACGAGAAAAAAAAGCGTTTTTAACCTATTTTATGTGTTAAAATGAAAGTATTTTTCTGGGTCTGAAAAAAATTAGAGATATCTTTATGGGGGTGTCAACAAATTTAAGTATTTTTTTGACGAGATTATGTACAGGTAATTTTTACATCAGAGGACCGTCAGGGCCTCGGGTGTATTGCCATCGCCTAAATTTCCCGCTTATTTGCATATATTTAAATTAGTTTTGGAATGATAACCGACCTATAAAAATTATAGACCCGCGGACATTATATAGTGCAAAATAAATTTCCTTATCGCTTCTTTTAAATTCATGTTTTCAATGAATACTCAGATTTTTTTTAATCCAAATTAATAATATGAAAATGTTTTGTCGTTAGAAATATTAGTATATTAATCAAACAATCTTTAATATCAATGACGTACCGAAAAATTGTTGTTGCGGATGAATATATATAAATATATATATATAGATTTTTGAACTAAAACTGTGTGCTATGAACTACTGTTTGGATATATATATGTAGACAAGATTGTCAATGCATGAATAATGCTCTCATTCCCAATGCATCTATACTAGTCATTACAATGTTAATGCCCTTTTTGCTAAGCCGATGGGGGCAGTCAATGTTACCGTTGTCTGTCTGTATGTAAATCTCTGTTCATCATGAAAGTGATTTCCGTTTTATAATATTAATATGGCTCAACTGAATGTTATTAAATATATAAACAATGTTTATTATCACCAAAAAAAAAAAAAACAGATAAATTTAAAATTTGGATTGTGTCCCTCTTATCATTATAGTTATATTTCCATTTATATGTGGAAATATTTTTACTATCTTAATAATATTTCGAACTCTTATTTGCCGCAGACAAATGTTAAACAAAACACTATTTATTTTAAAGTGCTCATTCCCACAAAAAAAAATTAATCAAACGCAAAATTGAATGGTGATTCTTTCACTATTCTAGAGACGTGTCCCATAGTAACTAATATGCAAGCAAGTATCACTGATACATTCACAAATTATTTACTGTTATATATAGTTTAGAGTTATGTACAACTACATGTATACATGTATATGCTATGTGATGTGATGAACTTTTTGAAGTTTGATAAATGATTAATTTTTATGAATAATGTATATATGTTAGTCCATGTATATATTTATAGTTTTTTGCATTTTTTACGATTAATAATAGGTATAGATAGTCTATTGAACTGTATTAAATGGAAATAGCATGAATTCAATGGATAATACAATAATAAATCCAAATGTTTATATATACCAGTTATGACATTTTTTAAAGTTATCTAATGGTCAATCCAAAGTTTGATTGTAACACATGTGATCCTTTTAATCCATTTTAGAATATTAAGAGACTATACAAATGCTAGCTCAGCATACAGATAAATGATTTGAAAACATAACAGATATGCTAAATAAATAATAAAATGCTCAATTCTGTTCATATAATATAGTCCTAATTTGAAAGTCATTATAACTGTATGCTTAACATATATATAACTGGATTAAATCAAATATATGGGATCATGTAAAATGTTTCTCGTTAAATGTAATATAAAAAAATGTATTTTGGTATATGTGAATATTTTAAGGAATATCAAATAGAAATTTACTACATATTATAGGAAAAGAGAGGTTCACGAAGGGTTAGAATGGCCCTAAATTGGTCAAGCGATTACAAATTTCAAATAGAAATACTTGTGATAATTCTATTAAGACTGAAATATATTATTTTGGCACCTACTATTAAATATCTTGAAGCTATGACCCCATAATTATACATTATTTGTATTTTTGGTCAATTTTGTCTGCAATTTATATGTTTTGGCATAATTAACCATGGCCGCCATACAATTCCGAAAAGTTTTTATTTTGATGAATTCTTTATCAAATTTTGAGTCTTTTGGTTACAAAATATTTTGGATTGTAGATGGTGGCCAAATTTTCCTAAAGCTTTCATGTCTGAAAATTGCACCAAATAATTATATTTGGACAAAATGGGCCTAATTTGGAGAATGTAATGTACTATTATGAAAGAACTGATTTATTGAGCGTTAATACATTTGAAATCGACCAATTTACGAACCAAATTGTGAACTATTTGGAGTTTAATTGTAAGATTTATATTTTAGACCGTTTTGGGCTATAAATGAACTGTGTCCTTTGAATAAGTGATATCACAATAACCATAATACTAAGTACCTGTTAGAAAATATCACTTTTACAGTACATTGTTAAAGATGAATACATTCCAACAATGACCAATATTAATGATGTAATATGAGATTATATATATACTGTTTTATATTGTTACATATATAAATGAAAATTGAAACCAAACTGTTGTCATTATTAAAGAAAAGAAACGAAAAGGGAGGTATGATTGGTAATCAGACACAGAAACAAAATGATGAAAAAGAAATAAAGCTAACCATACAACATCTTTACAATCAGAAAAAAACTATACTAAAATCAGTTAGAAATAGCCATGAAATGACAAATATTAAACAATATAAATCAGAAAACTAATGGCCACATCAATGTACAAACAGAAAATCAAAAGATATACACCAAAGAATTACAAGCCCTGTTTTACAGGCCTCTAAGGACCGACGCTTTCATATTGTAGTTGTGATCTATATGTATGGTGCAAAATCATCTCATTGCTACTACCCATCCAGAGCACTTGAGATCACCCCAACTATTGATGGGGTTAAGTTGCTCAGGCTTTAGTTTTCTATGTTGTTTCTAGCGTACTCTTATTTGTCTTTTTCGGTTTTAGACATAATATTATCGATATATGAGTTTACTGTTCATGTGGTATCTTTCACCCAAATATTACAATTTATCATAATTCTCATAATTCAGTGACTAGTCAAAAAAATATTTGCTATGTTGATTCTCTGTCATAAGTAATAAGCTAAAGATTTTTGCAAGTGTGCAACTATACGGTCATAATGCCAATCTAGCAGTTCTCATTTGACCACGTCAACATTTCATGGATAATTCACAAAGATAAGTTTCTTACTATAAGACAGTATCTCAGATATGATAGCAAATTATATTATGTGTACTATATTGTAAGGTGAACATCTGTCTGGCAGGTACTGTATAAACACCTGTCATTTATCAATAATCCAACATAACTTGAGGTCCTCTGATGTTCAGTACTTCAGTACTTTGATTTACCTCTATTCCAATAATCTCAATCCGTAACTCGAATTTTAACTCGAAATGCAACTCGATAAATGACATTAGAAATCAATATCTCGAATTAACTCGAACGATAACTCGAACGCTAACTCGAACTTTAAATCGAACTCTTACTCGAACTGTAACTCGAACTTTAACTCTTACTCGATGTTTAGTCACACCCGTTACACGGACACTTTTTGTGAACTATTTTAACTGCTAAAAATAAAGTCAACGACAAAGAACCTTGAGAGAATTTGTCATTGAGGTAATTTTTAGCAGTTAAAATAGTTCACAAAAAGTATCAGTGTAACTAAGGTTATAGTACTCTTTTTTCAAATAAACGTTTGTAGTTTGGATACAAGTTTTAAACATTGAATGACGAATTAAGCCTACTAAATTTTGCGCAAATTATTTAAAGAAAGGATTGATTTTCTGACAATTGATTTTTATTCTGTAAAAATAATATCGATCGTTTTATTGCCAAAACCATGTATTAAAGGTTCAAATTATAGTGCAAATTTCACGAAGAAATCGACCTTGGTTATTTTCATCGAGAAATTTTGAAATCCTAATTTTACGCTGTTTTAATGCAAACCGTAAAAAATGAACCAAAAAAGATATCACATTTTTTCCACATAAAAACAATACTAAATAGTTTGTAATCTTATTTTTTAAAAATTTATATTAATATGTTACGATATTTATTTTGAGTAATTTGTAAATTATGTGTAAACTCGATCGTTTTATGGCACTTTGCTCTACGTTATAATATTTTGTAAGCCTGCACACAATCACATGAATGCATAGTCAGCAGAGAAAGATTTTGTTTTTTATATGACATTCAGTAATTCTATTTGCAGGTGTCACCTTTTCTTCTACGTTTTTTTTTTTAAAATATTACAACTTTGTATTGGACTTCGTTATTCTGGTGAGTTGACCAAAAATGTTTATAAAGTTCTACGACCCAGTCATTTTCAGAGGAATGCATTTTAAAGAAGTATTCCTTTATATAATATAATTTAAATAAACAATACTTTTCCAGGACCTCGACCTGGGTACTCGTACATAAAAAGTATCCAATCACGTCTTACAAAGTACACTTCTTTTGTTCTCATTGTATTGTATCCATTATATATACCACATTGTGACAATCCCTCGCTTAATTAATGACCAAATTTAGTTTTGTTGATATAATAATTCTGAAGAACTAAAGGAGATATTATGATGGTAAATATTTCACGTGTTGGCTGTAACTGAGTATGTTTTTTCTCTGTAAAAATTAGACATTAATTTTACTATTTTGTCCAGTTATAAACATGTTAAATCAGAAAGTATAATTTAACCAATTCAACAAAACTTAGTGTAAACTTAATTATAGTCTATTACTACTAGGCCGCTTTCTGCATGTATTGTGCAAACTAGTTCCCGAATTTTTTTTAACCTTTCATTTGGATTTGGTTTAAAAATAACCAGGCGCGGATCCTGGATTTGACGTTAGGGTTTGGGGGGGGGGGGGGGGGGGTGGGGGCTGAAGTCTTGGCACTGATTTATATAATGTTTTGGACGATTTTATGCTAAAAATTCATTTTTCAGGGGATGCGCGCCTGGTTCGTCCCATCTGAATCCGCGCCTGATTACAATATAATTGCCTGATTGCTTAATTCATTGTGATAATACTTGTTTGAAGAGTAAAATAGTTATACAAGAAGAGTATCGAATGTTTTAGATGTAAAAAATAATTATCGTAAAACACTAATAAATGCAGATAATGGACAGAATCTGCAAAATTCAAGTTTTATATACGGAGTGCTCTCAAAGGACCAAAGACGATTTTAACTTTCGATTTTGGTGGAGTGGAAGTTGAGAACGTCACACGGATATTCGAAATTTTTTCCATAAAATATCAATCGACATTGTAAACCTACATAGTTTTCTTAAAGTGCATTTTTATTGAAAACTGGAGAAAAATATCAAGGGGAATGGCCCTATAGTCCTTTCTTAATTGTGATAATAAAAAGGAAACTATACAGTAAAAATGTTTTCTGTAGATGTGATATCGTTATAAACCCTGATTAATTTATATTTCTGAGTCAAGAATTAATCATTAATTTAGAAGCCGACCGTTACTACTATTCCCAATTTTTCAGAGTACGGACATTTCTGAACCACCAGAGAATTTTTCCTGGGTAGTGGAACATAGCGTTTGTGCCTTTGCTTTCCCGAGATCGGAGAGGAACTTGCAGTATTTATTAGACCATAATGTTTATTATTTATTGTCTCTAACAGAGGAAGTTCAACCAAATCTGGAGCATTTTTCTGGTGAATACTTTTTGACGCATGAAAGATAATTTTTTCTTATATATCAAGCATGAGAAGGTATGGAATGGATGTTTGAACTTTAAACTTTAATAAAAATAGAATATTTTGTTCGTATGTTTTTTTTTATTGTTATTTTAACAGTTTTTATATGTTATATTTTTAGTTAAAACTTGTTTTTACAAAGCAAAGAACACAGAAAGTGCTTAGTCTTGATTGCCCGTTTTTCGTTTTAGATATTAAACATCATGTATGTGAAATTGAAGAGTTTGCCCCACCCAGTCTTTCTCAGGTGGAAGATTGTTTAGACTTCATAGAAAGTGCGAATGCAGGCGGTAAGGTAAATATTGCATACATTTAGATTATGGAAGGGATGTGCCATAATTATACATTTCTTCATTTGTAAAATGTAATTTCTTAATTTGTAACATGTATTTTTTCATGCGTTACATGAATTTCTACATTTCTTGATTTGTGAAATGTAACTTCTTAATGTGTAAATGCAATTTCTTAATTTGTTAACGTATTTTCTTCGTTCGTTACATGAAATTCTCCATTCCATAATTTGTGAAATGACATTTCTTTATTTGTTAAATTAAATTTCTTCATTCTAAGTCGTAACTTTTGATAATAGCGCCCTCGTGCGGAATATTGTGGAACTATTTCATTCATTTACATGGTAAGGGCCGTGGGAAATCAGAGACACTCCATATACAAAACTGGGTTTGCGTATTGTAATTGTCCAGAACAGGCATTTATTTATCAGTATTTACGACTAATATATCTATTTTCTAACATCAAAAAACTTTATATGCTAAACTTCTGTAACCATAGTTTTAAGTATAGTCTAGTTCTATTTTACTAGATCAAAATTCGCCAATTTTTAGTTGCCGAAAAATCTTTTTAGGGGACACTAATTCTAATTAATACAGAAATGAAACATACAAGGTTTCCTGTTTAGAAAATTAATTTAAGATTAAAAAAATATTGATAAATATTGTTTGCAATATTTCACAGTTTTACTGATGTCAGCATGCCCCTAACGACCTCTAATACAAGGAATCTTGGACTAATTAAGCTCTGATTGATTGATTAATTAAAAAACTTACATGTCATTTTATTTTTATTTTCTACAGGCAGTTGGAATCCATTGCTTTCATGGGTGGGGAAGGACAGGAACAATATTAGCATGCTATTTCGTCAAGACCCAAGGCATGGATGCAAGACAGGCTATTTTGGAAATCAGAACACTTAGACCCTGGTCAGTGGAAACGCGTGCACAAGAAAAGATTGTTTTCCAATACGAACGAAAACGCAAGAACTCTTTACCTTGTATGGATGAACAACAAAAACAACTTGTCGAATAAAATAAAAACTCTGATTTTTTTTTATGTACCCCATAAGAAATACAGGTTGGGATTGATTTTAAGAAATCTGGTCCCTCAGTTTTTTCTGAGGGTCATTAAGGTTAATTTTGGTGTAACTTTTAAAATTTTCATCCGATTTTTATGATTTTTGGTTTATAATGTTCTTTGATAAAAATAAAAAACTTCTCTATGATCCGTTTTTCACTTTCTCTTAGTTGTAGAGATATAAAGGTCCGAAAAAAGGACACTTCTTAATTTTAGAAACTTTTTTATTTATTTTACTATTTTGATGATTTTTTTTAAATGGTTCGCCATAAAAAACACAATAAAAGTTACTAAAAACATTTTTTTGTTAATTTGTCGTTGCACTGATAAAAGGGATTAAAGAAACCAAAATTTGTCATTTTGTAGGACACCCTAAATTTGTATTTTTCATCCAATTTTAATGGGTTTTTTTTTCTTTCAATTCATCTTGATCAGTGTTTCCAGTAGTATGTCAACAGATTTCTTCTGTATTATACGGTTTTTGAAATGAAAGGGTCTAAAAGGACCAAAAAGCAATGTGCCTTAATATGTAAATTTTTTAAAATATTTTTCATCCAATTTTAAAAGAGATTTTTTCTTTTAATTCTGCTTGATGAATGCTTTCATTAGTATGTAAATAATTTTGTTTTTCAATCTGTTATTATTTCTGAGATAAAAGGGTCAAAGTTTTGGAGGAAACACAAAAGTTTTATTTTTCATCCGATTTCTTTTAATTCATCTTCATGAATACTTTCAATAGTATTTCAACATATGTTTAATTTCTTTTAGTTCTTGAGATACGTGGGGATAAAGTTTCCAAAGAAACATGTTACGGTCGTATCATGCGCACTTAAAAGCGAAGCCCTTTATTTTTCTGGGGGTGCAATTTTATGATTTTTTGTTTTTAATGTCCTTTGCTGAAAATGGGAAAAATATGTAAGATCTTTTTTCTTTATCTCTTACCGTTTTTGAGATATAAAGGGTCGAAAAAGATAAACACCTTAATCTTTTTTTAATTTCTTATCCGATTTTGATGATTTTTAAAAAAATTGTTCGTCATAAGAATTACAATAAAAGTTACGGCAGGCATTTTTGTGTCACTTTCGTCGTGGCAGAGATAAAAGGGATTAAAGGGCCGTGTGAGGCTGTGGTACTCCACCAAGTAATATGATTGTAGGTCACTTTGTATGTTAAAACTGATTTTTTACATAAAACTTAAAAGCCCGTAAATCGTGTATTATGGGTCATGTGACCTCCATCTTATGTCACATGGTCAGTCTCCTCAACGTGCACCTGCACACAAAAATAGATGACCCTATGTCAACTGGCTGTGGATGCGCACGCACAAGCGGAAGTAGACTTCATTGAGGCGAACTAAAAACATTGTAAAAATGAAAATGAAAGTTTTTAAGACCTCCATTTAAATCATTTTGAAAAACACACATTTTTACCTTGTATTAAATTTTTGTGATTCTCATAATTTATTTGATTTCAATTATAACCAAATGGACTTCAGGATTCCTTTAAATTTATAATTTTGATACGAGTAGACATTTCGCGTCCAAGGGTGCTCTCGACTTACGGGACGACCCTTTGATATTCTGGGGATAGGGTGTGGGGAGCAGAAGGATATTTTAAATAAGTATTAAAATGGTAAAGAATTGAATATCCTAAAAGGAAAAATAATCCTCCAGCCCCCTCCCACCTTCTATAGCCCATCCTAAGAAACTAAAATGGTCGTCACATTAAAATTTCAGCGATTCTTTTGGAAAATCCACCGAAATAGTGTCTGAAAAATATGAATTTACTCCTCTTTTGGTAGTTATTAGTAGATTTTTGTTCAACTGATCGGACGGAGCTTAAATTTTAATTTGCAAAAAGAGAGTCTATTTGAAAACGTGTATGATAACGATGATTGCCATTATAATCGTTATAATTACTGATTTATGGTGTGTTCTCTAGAATAAAAACCAACGCTATATTTTATGCGACATATTATGATGTTTTATTTGCATAAATAAGTGTAAACTGATTATAATTGTTCGTCCAGTGATAATTATTTCATGCATGTGTAGGACGATAAGTCTATCTATCAGTATGGAGGACTAGATGCCAGCTTTTTCTCGGTTCCGTGAAATGTTGATGAGGTTAAGAGCTCATTCAAATATGTCTCGCCTATTTTACTGATCATTATTAGGTTCGCATTGATAGTCTTTAAAACAAGAGGCTCCCAGGAGCCTGTATCGCTCACCTGAACTATGTCCATCTTGACTGGCAGCTTGGAACATTGCTGTAATGTCCCAAATGCTCACTGGTTTCAAACAAGAAGATCTTTCAGTGATTTTTGCGATTAGGTCCTATGTTAAACACTGTTCGGCTCTTGCAGCCATCTTGGATCACGGGTGGGGTCATCAAATATAATTCTGAAATAGGGCCACCGAAGGACCATTGCTGCCAAGTTTTGTTCAAATTGGCTAAGTGGTGTCAGAGGAGAAGATCTTCACAGGAAAGCTTACGACGACGACGGACGACAGACGACCGACGCCAAGTGGTGGCAATAGCTCACAGGGCCTTTTAGGCCGGGTGAGCTAATAGAGGTATGACAATTCTATCTCTATTCTTTTTATTTAAATGTGTGTTTTTAAGTACTCTTTTGTCTTTTATACTGTTCGATTTTATATAACAGTTCTGATATGAGTACCCTGTACTTGTCGTAGAAAGCTTAATAAGCTAAAAAATGACACAACCTATGATAACGATTTCTCCAATAATAGATATATTACTTCTATGGTGTAGACAAGGAAGAATCAATACAATGCACATACAATGAATTTTATGAATTTGGCCAAGCGATTGTACAGTAAAGGCCCAAGAGATTGTTCAGTAAGAGCACAAGTGATTGTCTAGTCAAAAAAATAACCCGACTTAAAGACGTGGATTTTATTTAAATATCACAAAGAAAATGGCAATTACACTTTCATGGGGGTAGGAATATACATCATCAAAGCGTTAAATGTTAAAAATATTGTACTTACGATTTGTTTTAGTATGTCTTTTTTGGCAAATTGTATCGTTGTTGTATGACTGTTTTGGTCGATTTACTCGGAGCTCCACGATTTAAAGGAAAATGTTTGAATATATGTGTCTTTTTCATAATTCGATTAGTGTATTTTTACATGTAGAATTTTTTCATTACAAAATCGTGAGTTAAAAACTTCATATAGTAGTGTGTGCGTAAATCAAACCTGACAATCTCCAACTTGTTATTCAAGCAAGTGAGGAGCTCTCGCTTGACAGTATCCCGAGTGACCAAATTGTCAAAAAACGTACAGTTCCGTTCCCACACTGTGGATGTGGTTGTTTATTACTGTTGAAAGCATTATGAAATGTACATCACACATAGTCACTAGTCATTGAAACTCTTCTGTGTATACGTGCCCGAATCCGATCTTAATTGACAAGGATTGCCAATTTTCCTACCGAAGGTCGGTGGTTTCTCTCCGGGTACTCCGGCTTCCTCCACCAATAAACTGGCCGCGAAATATCCAAATGTGCTGAAAACGGCGTAAAACCCCAACTAAACAAACAAACAATGTATACTTGCCTGAAGGAAGTATGTTGCGGTCCATAATTTTTCCCAAAGTTACGAGTCTTTGGACTTTATTTTAAATCCTATCCACTATGGACTTAATCATTGCATCTCCTCTGACATGATTTGTTTGATACACATGCAATTTTGTAGATTGTTAAAGTACGTTTCACCGATCTGAGTCTATCAAGTTTCATTGATTTCACAAAATACTAAAAAAGCAAATAATATTGATAAGAAATATTATTTAGATGATGGTGCATCAACTTATATATATTTTGGATTTTTGATATATTGCCTTCCAGGTTTGCTCCACTCGTGTGGGAAAACAGGGTATTTCAGTCCTCCCCCATTATAAACCTTTTTGGTCCTAGAGGTCAGTATTTTAAAATTTTGAAATGTGGAAACGATTTCATCTAGTTATATACTTATTGATATAGTGTAGAAAGATAGTTAACATGAAATCACTGGAAAATAAGTTATTCTGTACCTATCAAAAACTTAAGCTTTGTCCCAGAATTGTCGATTTCCACATGAGTACAGAACAAGCCATAGCAGATGGAAACATGTCACGAAATTTAGTTTCCGTAAGTATGTTTCAATCAAAATTTAATATGATATTCTCTTTATATTATCTGATTTTTCTAGAAATACCATAATGTGAGACTCAGCGAGGTGAAACGTGCTTGCTTATTAATTCATCATCATATCTTTAACTGGATTTCCAACATTTTGATCTCGAGCACTGCTGATGAGTTTTCAGTCAATGAAATGGCCATAATTTATTCGGTATTTTGTGATACATTTTATTAGATCCATCTGTGCAGGTGGTTTATAAGTTCTGGTCCAACTTTCCTAGAGTTATGGGCCTTTGTACTTAGAAAGTATCCTGTATGCAACTCCTCTGACATGGTCTGATGGATAACATGAACGTTTATACACGTGCATGTTGTTGTTTTCAGTCTGTAAACTCTTTGATTTCCGTATAAAGCCGCGATTACAATGTGTAAACTAATACAATGAGCAGAAAAAATGTAGTGAGCACCAGAGATGTAAAAGCCGAGTTGCAACTTCAATATGATTTTCACATAATTTGATCATCAAATGTATCAATATAATAAACTCAATATCTTTACTGGTATCACCCTTTTTACCCCCAAAAAATCATAAAACTCCCTTTTGGAACCCCATTTTTTAAAATGTGGGCAGGGGTTCCCTGTACCCAGCCTAATTTGGCTGGTCTGGGGCCATAAGCCAACCAAAATTGCTGAAAACAAAACAGATTTGAAGTCGATCATCAAAAATATCAATACAGTAAACTTCAATATCTATGCTATCACCCTTTTTTACGCTCAAAACTCAATAAAACCCATTTTGGAACCTCAATTTTCAAAGCAGAGGCTTAAAAATCGAGTTCACCTTTTGCTATTATAATTGTAGAAAACATTGAATTATTAATGTGAGGAGTTAGCTTCAGAGACAGGTAAAATCTTCTTTTAACTACATGTAGACGATGCGAATTACTTTATTTCAACATGCGTTTTATGTTAGATTTATACATTACTATATGTTAACAACAGCTCTCGTTTCGCACGATTCGTCAAGTTACGCTTTCGTACGTTCATTCGTCAATATCCTGGTCATCTCTAATAAACCGCGAAGCCGTTTATGAATGCCGTAAACTGACCCAAACCAGGTTATTGAAGTATAACTTGTTCAAAAATTGGAAACATTCCCTATAATCTAATTTCCAAACAGAATAACAACGATTCCTCGATTCAAGCACCAATAATCTGAATTTACAAGTGACAGATTAATCCGTTGGTGACGTCACAAGACCAAACCATGTTATACAGAATAACCAATGTTGCTCTATTCTGTTCAGCCAATTAAAATGCAGTATTCAAATCAAATTAAGTTATTGATATATATAATAATAATAATAATAATAATAATAATTATTTTTCAAATATTTTAAAATACTCTCATTGTCACGCGATTAAAACTGAATTTTCTTACAAAATTTGAATATCGTGGGAAACAACCCTATTGTTCACCTCCAAACATCCCAATTTTCCCCGGCAAGGGAGACAACTGCGTATTTGCGGGAAATAACCATATTGTTCACTGGGAAACCACCCTATTGTTCCTAAGTTTCCCCCGCAAGGGACACAACTGCGCAATTCGTCTGCATTAAAAGTCACGAGAGTCAAATTATGTCTTGCTCCTGTGGAAAAAATAATAAAACAATTACGGGCAAGCATTCGGGAAAGCAACCTCTCTCGGGTTGCCAAATCTGAATGTCTACCTCATATGAGGGCCAGTAAAGCTTTAATAAAATTGCATACCGGTGTTATATAGCCTTTTTCCCCATGTGATTTTCCCCTGGCTTGACCCTATTTTTCTCCCTAGGAAATTTTGGATCAGAGCCATTTTCCCCTCAGCAAAACTACAATACATATTGAAATCTTCTCCCATGCAAAAATTTCTCCCAATTGTATGAATCTAAAATGAGCCGCCTTTCGAAATAACTATTTCTTCTGTTAGAAAACAAGAACTTTCACACGAGCCATTATTTTGTTCCCTCGAAATAATCATCAGACGCCAATTACACCGCGATTCGAACTATATTCAAACTCATCTTGTAAAAATGTGTTTATAACATAAATGGATTTACGCGCACTCTTGAATTAATGTGTTGTTCGGTAACTCGTTGTAGATCTTTGGTATTCGAATTTCGAGATAAGTTATTCTGTTTATTAGATTGACTTATCACGATTTATTCATTAAATAAATCCGATAATCTGAGTGAATTGCTGCCTTATGCATTATTTTCTATTTATAAAACTTATCTAGTAAAAGAATGATGAAACATAGCAACAGTTGTCAGGCATACCACGCGACTCTGTTGGTCATCGTTATATCTCTCATTAGATGCTAGAAAATACAATGGATTATGTTTTTATGCGACTACGCGACAACGTTTGTATAGCAACATCGTTGGCGACGGCTATTGTTACGTCACTTCTTAGAGTGAAATATGACTTTCGATTTCACTGGGTGAATTATCGGATTGGATTTCACTCGGAAATCTCGGTATTTCACCACACTCAATGTAATAAATAACATTAATGGATTTACTGAAGATATTTCAGCAAAGTTTTTCGGCAAATGGTATACAAGCTTAATCGTCTTAGTTTATTTGGTACATAAGTTGACTATTGTTGTATACCCGTAGTAGAAAACCGAATTGCCCGGGAACTCTTCTTTTCATGGCAGCCTGCTTGGTTTTATTTATTTAGTATATTTTGCAGTCTGTTATTTATGAATCAATAGTTTGACTTTTATATGTCTCATTTGCTAAAAAAAGAACCATTATATGAGGACCAGTTGTTTCGGCGAAAAACATGTTTAACAGGCAGCGCTTATTTTAATGCGATTGACACAGATTTTGAGCTAACCTTCCCAAAGGCCATTTGAGCTTTGGTCATCACTTGGCGTCCGTCGTCCGTCCGTTAACTTTTCACATTTTAATATTCTCCTCTGAAACCATTTGGCAAGAAGCGTCTGTATATTGTCCTTTATAAAGTTTGCTCATTTCTTCCAGATCGACAAAAAACATGGCCACCATGGGCAATTGTTGTTTCTGATTGGCTGAGTTTTCAAAAATCTTCTCCTCTGCAACTGCTGAGCCAAATGGACCAAAACTTGACAGGAAGCATATATGGAAGGTCCTTTATAAATTTTCCTCATTTCGTCCCGATCGGACTACAAATATGGCCCATGGGCAGTTCTTGTTTCTGAATGGCTGATAAAAAAAATCTTCTCCTCTGAAATCGCTTGGCCAACTGGAACGAAACTTGACAGGAAGCATCTATGGGTTTTTTTTACAAAGTTTCCACATTTCGTCCAGATCGGACAACAGAAATGGTCGTCATGGGCAATTCTTGTTTCTCATTGGTTGATTAAAAATTTTTTTTCTCTGAAAGTGATTGGCTGATATAAAACAATCTTCTCTGAAGTCGCTTGACCAAATGGAACGAAACTTGACGGGAGCAGGAAGCTCTACGGTAGGGCAACGAACATGGTAATCATGGGCAATTCTTGTTTCTCATTGGTTGATTAAAACAATAAATTTTCTGGAACTGCTTGGCCAAAACTGTCAGCCAAACTTGACAGGAAGCATCTATGGAACGTCTTTTATGATTTTTTTTCATCCAGATTGGACGACAAGCCATGGGCAATTTTTGTTTCTGTTTGGCTGATATAAATAAAACTTCTTCTCAGAAACCGCTTGGCCAAATGGGACGAAACTTGACAGTAAGCATCTGTAGGAGGTTTTTTTTACAAAGTTTCCTCATTTTGTCCAGATCAGGTGACAAACATGCCGCCATGAGCAATTCTTGTTTCTAATTGGTTGATTTAAAAGAAAAGTTTTGGCTAGGCCAAATAGAGTCAAAATTGACAGAAAGTGATGGCTTAAAAATTGTAAAAAAAATCTACAGAACCGCAGAATTGCTTGAAAACAAACATGACCTGAACGTTCCTCATAAGGTGCCAATCCCTCATTCAAGATGGCCACCAGCAGAGGATTTAGGTCCCTTTGGGAAACCACTGCATTTTAGAACATGCTGAAATGTAAGTAGAAGGACCTTGATACAGAAAATAATGGTCCCTACAAGGCTTACCACACTTCATAATGATAGTGAGAAGTGATTTCTCTCTTTGAGGTACATCAATAAAAACGACTTTCATTCCAGGTGAGCGACACAGGCTCAGCCCTCTGAGCCTCTAGTTTCTAAGATTGCGACCTGGCAACCGAGAGATGCAACGATATAGTTCTGGGATAAACATTTTAACCCAGTATTGACAATTACATATTTGACATGGGGGAGAACTTGACGATATACAATCAGTTACAGGGAAAAACTGCACCGACGCAGTTTTCCCCTGCTGCATAGAAACTGGGTCATGCTTTTTCCTGGGGGGGGGGGGTATAAATAGACAATTCCAGTTTTTCCCCTGAATAAAATGGCACGGCGAAAAATGGGTATAGTACACCAGGATGTGGCTGGAAATTGTTTTTATGAACGTAAAAAAAAATAGTTGGGAGTACAAGTAAGTACAAGTTCATAGTTTCATTTTTTAAAACAGTAAGGTTTGAAGTTTCTTTTTATCTGTTTTTCTGTTTATTTTTTTTTTTTAATTTTCGTTATTTGTGTAGTGTTGTTTTGTTTGTTTGTTTTTTGGGTGGAGGTTAGGCAATTTTTGTTGCAGATCAAGTGTTTGATAATGTCCTTTGACATTAAATTTTGATTAGTAACCTTGAAGACAACATGACGATAAATTCCTATAGAAACGGGTAGATGGGAAGGCATTGAAAGGGATAGACGAATATGTCACTTATGTAAATCTGGAATAGGGGATGAATTTCACTATCTTTTTGTTTGTGGTAATACAAGGATTAAAGAATTAAGAGGGAAGTACATTCCGAAATATTATTTACAATACCCAACTGAAAATAAAATGTATGGTTTACTCTCAATATGTCATGTTCGACTTTATAAGAAGCTATCAATTTTTATAAAGAATATTATAAAGTTACTGTAAGACTTGTTTATTGCTATTATGTTTTGTATATGTCCGTGTATACGTCCATTTACTTTAATTTGTAACGGCTTGTGATGTACTATGTTATATTGTGTAAAATCGCCATAATTGTTGATATGTAATCATATTTGTCCTCTTGTACACTGTTTGTGTCTGAGGTTAATAAAACGTTTTGAGTTTTAAAAAAAAAAAATAAAATAAAAAAAATAAAAAAATAAATTTAGGACCAATTCAGGCATCTTCCATTCAGGCGACGGGGCGACTTTCTGACTTCAAACTAGTGGCGAATCCAGAGGGGGCGTAGAGGGCGTACGCCCCCCCCCCCCCCCCCCCCCCCCCCCAATCCCCTGATCTCCATTTTTTAAAATCGATATATAAGATTTTTTCGAATGGCTCCGCTCGGCGTTACATTTTTCAATTCTAAATTTTACGTCCCCCCTTCAAAAATCCTGGATCCGCCCCTGCAAACCTAAAGCTTTTTGCCAAATTTTACGTATATGAACATTTATTTCGATATATTTACAAAATTATTATAGTGGACCTTTATATTCGATATGCGCAATGCTATTTACTTTTTTTATTATTAAAAAACACTTTCTTTCCAAAACGTTGCTGTCATGTGTTTTATGTGATTACTTAGAAGACAGCTGTTAAGGTAAACATTTTTATTTTGTTATCATATTTTGACCAAATAGTACGTCCGATATCTTGAAAAAAGTTGGCAAACTTTTTTCACCAGTGGGTTCTCGGCATCGACAAGCTATAGAAATTGTTATTCTATTTTCTCATGCAGACCCGTCTAAATGTAATATTTACAGAATGGTCAGTATTACTTTCCATATTTTGAATTTTAGAAAATAATGTTCCTAAAACAGTGAAATATTGATAAAGCTGAAAAGCACCCATTCGCAAATAAAAGCATAAGACATGCATCATGCTCAGTCATCTTTCTTGAATATTAATTGCCAATGGAAATCAATCAAGTCAAAGCAGCGAATTGGGCGGAGGTTAAATGATAAAAACTACAAGATGTTCGCGCAAAACTAACACATACTAATTGGACCTTGATTTAATTAGTATTTCTTGTAGGTACAGTAACAATGCTTTGAAGCCTTCGAAGTGACAATTAAGAGGTAAAAATTAAAGATTACCCGTATTGTTTCGAGTCTATTGAAAATAACAGCAAATTGAAAAAAAATATTTTGGCTATTTGAACTATTTAATCTTTAAGGGTTGACTATTTTGTTTCAGTCTATGAAGAAATAACCTCAATCACGTGGTGCACACTAAATAACCCGCGTAGCGGATTATTTGAAAGTGTGCACCATGTGCTTAGACGTTATTTCGAATAGACTGGAAAAAAAATTACTGTCAATCCTTATAATTTAATTCAAACGGTTGTTTTGGCGTCTAAAACGTCGGGATTCCCTTTAATGACGTAATAGTATAGAAAGGAAAATTACTCTATGACATATGATAGACGAAAAAGTTTGACCAATCAAATGACGCGTTATACAGGCTTCAGAATGTGCACTAAATGCAGAATAAGTGCAACATGTGTAAAACTGAAACGATGTGCATTTTCTCCTTGACTGCTCTAAAGATGAACTTGAGAAATGGCCTGTTTTTAAACATTTTAAATTAATAATTAACTAAAATTATAGTAATATAAACAGTCAAAGCAAAAAAAAAATGGCTACTTGGAGTTTAGTTTAGTTGGGGTTTAACGCCGTTTTCAGCACATTTGGCTATTTTGCGGCGGCCAGTTTTTTATTGGTGGAGGAAGCCGGAGTACCCGGAGAAAACCACCGACCTTCTGTATTGACTGATTGATTGATTGATTGATTGATTTGATTGATTGATTTGATTGATTCATTGATTGATTGATTGGTGATCAGGGAGCACATTACTGGGCATGACAATCAATTATGATCAATGTTGAACAAAATACAAATGAAGATTAAACAATGATAATGAATGTTATTGTAAACTATTAATATGATTAAAAATTGTAAATAAAAGGAAATAATACTAACTAAAAAAATTTACATTTTTCAGTACATTACAACACATGTATATTAACGCTCTGTGATTTAAAATTGTTCTTTTCTGCCATTTATAACAATGTTTAATGGTCATATTCATTCTCTTCGTAATAAAATATTGTTTCATAGCTCATCTCTATCATTGTTTTGATATAACTTTACATTAGCATGGCGTAAAAAAAAAACTCGGAATTTGTTTGGATACGAATTTGGTTTTATATTTATAATATATAAGTACACTTCCGGGTAATTTTCCTCAGAAGCAAAATGATTCAGCAAACAGAAAACACATCATTAGCATATTATATTTTGAATTTCAAGATAAGGGTTTGAAAGTATGCATTCCAAAGACCATAAACAAGGTGCTGCACATGGCTCAAGCCTTGATAATTTGTCTGCTTCAAGGCGTAGGCTTGCTAGAATTCGATGTATTTTGGAATGTATCCAATGTTTTCGAGAAAGACAAAAATTACCAGCATGTATTTGTTACGTTCCATCGGAAGTTGAATATCGATGTCAGAGCAAAATTACCCTAAAAGTATATCCTGAACCTGTAAAGAACAGCAAAAAGATAAGAGATGTACACCTCACAACTGACTCCAGATTATTTGCAAGTGGAGAAGAATACTGTAATACTCAAGGAAAATGGCTTCGTTTGAAAAAGGTTATTAATTTAAAAGAAAAGAATTTTCAAACCGTGACATAAAAACGAACTCATTCTGTAGATATATTTTCATCAGAACTTGTGCAGGGTTGATAATTTTCGAAGTTGAATTAAAATGTAACCAACAGACTATCATTCTATGTTTTGGTCTTGATAATTAGAAACAATAAAATCCAAAAAGCATAAAAAAAACGAAGAAAAAAAAGTGACAAGAGCCAGGAAAAAGGCAAATATGCCTAAATTGATATTTTCTAAAAATTCAAATCATTTTTAATAGGCAAATTAAATGGTCATTGCATATTTTTATGTATGAACGTAATTTAGCCGTATCTCTACAAGACATGAATTGGTGTCACAAAATTGAATTAAATTTGGTTGAAGTATATTTAAATCAATTTATATTGTTTATTAAAAAACCTTTGGTGAGGATACCACCTTTTAACCAGAAATGTACGATTACAAAGTTCGCCCCGTTCTTCCAATATGATTGTAGATCGCTTAGTATTGGAGAACTGAACTCACATGTAAAAGTTAACCTAAGTCAATGAAGCACAATAAGTAGGTCAGATTGACCTCAGGAGTCGCACTGGCATTCAAAAACTTGTTGCCAAAAAAATCGCCAAAGCATCATTTTTGTCGCCAGTTTCAAAATTTGTTCGCCAAGTCACCCTATCCCTTTTGGAAGCATTTTGCCATACGTGATTGTTCTTTTATTCATGACTATTTGAAATAACATGGCCTGAAAGTATTTTGATGAAATAGTTTTAATGACAGTTAAATTTCATCTGAAATGACCTTTATTTTGATGGCAAGCCTAATAAAACATTGATTGTTCTACATGTGTTTATTGATGTTACATTTATGTAAACCGGAAGTGACATCTTAATCTTTGCAGATTGGAAATTTTATGATATAATGCTTTTAAACACCTTTTAAGGGTGTTAAAAAGCATGCATATTTAATTTCATGACTAATAGAATTACCTAATAAAAATTATAATAATATAACTACTATCTTAGTGTATAAATTGAATTGTCCTCAGAGTGGTCAATCAATTGAGCAGTCAAGTGTAAACGATCTCAGCACATGTGAGTTAATGATTGTGTTATTTTACTGTTGGAACACCTGCTGTGTTTATTGGCCTGATGTAAACTGTTCAATTATCATAGATAATTATATAAAACTTATTACAAATGATGTTTCTTAGTGACCATTTAAAAATATTTTCACATAAGTGCAAGATTTAAAAAAAAAGATTGAAAAATTCTGTCGCCAGAAATATAACCAACTATAAAGTTCTGTCGCCAGATTGAATAAAAAATCGCATTTTGCTACATTGGCAAAGCTCATCGCAGTCCCTGGACCTAATTTTGGTGGGAGGCTGTGTTACTCCCCGAGATGCACCCTGACACCAAGTAGTATTATTTCAGGTCCCTTGATATCGAAGAAATGAACTCGGATGTAAAACTTAGCCTAAGTCGATGTTGCGATACTAAGGACACACACATTGGACATTATTTCAAGTTTATAAAGGACTTAGCCAAGGGTATTATATAGGGACATTGGAGAACACATGATGGATAAGGGACCTTTTGGCAACATGGAGTTCTTAGAAAAAAAAACCTGAGGATGTTATTTATTGTCACCTCACATATGGTTGATTTCACATTGTACCACTGAACATGATTACTTTCATAGATCATTTGAGTGATAATGCTTGTAGAAGGAGAGGTCAGTGTATAATTTCTTCCTTCATTTTGGCTAGTATACTATACTAGCCAAAATGAAGGAAGAAATTTTTAAGAAAAGGAAGAGAGGCCCTCCTTATCCTAAAAGGACCTACCTTTGTTTGCAAGAATAGCTTCAAGCGCCAACTTTAAATCGTCTGCCGTTGAAAAGAATCTGCAAAGGTACTACTGGAAGATTTTTTAAATGTAGAACGACAAAGTCCAAGAAATGCGAGTGCACATTGATTTCCAGTTCTCATGTTTCATTCCTTTTACTATGGAGCATTGTTTTGAAATTATATGTCCAAAAAAAGATTTACTGGAAATCTTCCAATAAAAATTGTTTCAGTCAATTTTTTGGGTCAGTCAGGATTGGAGAAACAAACAATATTTAGTTTTGATCTCATTTAACATATTATAAAACTCCTGCATTGTTTGTTCCAAGTAGGGTCACCCAAGCCATGCAGGATGATGACATACATATACATATACAAAATTATACTGGTATTCTTGTTATATAATTATAGTTTGTTCACCTGTGTGAAATATCGGTTGCATGAAGTTATACTAAAGCCATTATTACTTGTGTAAATAAGATACAGTAAGCTGACCACAGGAAAACAGATTGAATATTTTATGATTTTATTCCCACAGTTAAAAACTACCTCTAATGATGAAGAAAAGTTTGAAAATGAAGCATGGATACAACAGTACAGCAGTAAAAGTTCTTCAGAAGATTCACAAGCATTAGTTCCAGTAGAAAAATCTACCAAGAAAATTTTTATATCAAAGTAAGATATAAAGAACTACATTAAAAAAAACCCAATCGATGGCAGTTTGGTTTTGATATTTTTTTATCAGTAGCAGATCCCCTGATTTACATGCATTGGTCAGATACTGCCACTATACTGCCATGGATCCATTTCTAGTCATACCTTTATTGTGTACACCAGTTTCTGCAGAAAATAATAGGTTTTCACAATAAAACCTGTAAAATGTGATTGTAAACAAATAATTTCATTTCTCTGCATTTTATATATATATATATATAGATGATTTGTGACAGGATTTTTTTACAATCATGAAAAAATTCTTTGAAATATTTTGAGGTAAACTCGGTACTTTCCAATTCCTTACTTCATTAGAATTTGGAAATAGAAAGTCTAGTCAGAATGTTTGCAAATACAACAATGTATCTACTTTGAAAGAGGATACATTATTGTCACTTGCTTGCATATATTTAATCAGTACAATGTATTTATATTTTGTAGTTGGGAAGAAGTTGTAGAACAGCATTATGCCTTACAATTACCAAAAAGGAAACTGGAGGTTATGCCCCCTGATGATGAGGCTGTTGACAAGCTACAACAGATACCTACGAACTGGTCAATAGAATGTGAAGAGACACTAGTCCGATTGATGTGGCAACATACACCACCAGAAAATGATCATTTAGGAAGCATAAAAAATTATGTAGAATCTGTTGATGTTTCCTCTTGCTGTGTAAGTATATGTTCTGCTGAGAATGTATTTCATTTAAATCAGACATGGATACATGTAGGTTAACATTTTTTAGATTCAATACACTTAATACTAGAAATGCCTGTGTTTTCAGGTGATTAGAAATACAATAGTTCAGCATGAAGTGTGGAAAAACTTTATGAGATTTACATGTACAAAGGTAACAAATAAGGCTGGTATATTTGACATACAACTGTACCATACTTGTTGAATAATATATTGTTCTCGTAGACATATTTGCATTGCTTGACAATGAACTTAAACTTTGGGTATAATATCCCAGATAGACCTTGGATCGATAGAAATGTGCAGGCTTTATGAGATTCAATTTGTGATAGATTCTAGATACTTATTTTATTTTACAGAAGCAGAAACACTTAAATCATGAAAATTTTAGACTGTAGATTTTTATGGAAATTAGACTTGGAATTTTATACTACTTGTTAACAAAGAAGTAATAAACATCTGTAAAATAAATTTTAACTAATATCTAAGTAACACTTGTTTTAGGATGAGTCTACTGGTTCTTCTCCTCTAACAGATGGAGATCCAGACACATACTGGGAAAGTGATGGAAGTGCGGGAAGACACTGGATAGAACTCAAAATGAAAAAAGGTGCTATTATCTCGTAAGTAACCAAAATCATAGTGTTAAAGATACATGTATTTCAAGGAGAGAAATACTGCACTGTTTTAAAATAAAGGATTTATAAAAATGAATTTCCTGTTTAGAGTAACTTTGAAATGGAAATATCCTTGATATGAGTGATATGTCTTTATAAATTGAAAAAAAAAGAGTTTAAATGTTTTATTTCAGAGAACTAAAGATAACATTAGATGGTACTGACGATAACTATTTACCCAGAAAGATTACGGTAGAAGGCGGAGAACCCAATAATTTTAGTGTGTTAAATACTGTCAATATTACATGGTATGTAATTTATAATTCATTAATAAATGTGTTTTAAAAATAGTGTAAATATCGCTCATTATTACTTTGTAAATATTGCAAATATTACATGGTGTATAAGGTACATAGTATTTTTATTATTTATTTTATATAATATGTGATCATAAATGATAGTATATATGTACCTATTTTTTGCCACCACTGTTTTCTTGTCTTTTGCACTTTTCCTATTTGTATATAATAATGTGATGTAATTTCTTGTCATTTTAAGAGTTTAAGATCAATAATGGAAATTCTAATGTATTTTGACATATATAGGAAACATCAAGGCTTGGTGTCTTTGTTAACTAGCCTTGATCATGAGTACAAAAAAGACAAGTTAACTGCTCAAATTCTGAAGTTAGTAAAATAATTGAGTTATTTATCCTTTACTTTTTTTGGGGTAATTTATATGTTCATTATCTTTAGCCGATTGGACAATCACTGGAACTTCACATTTGTTTAGAAATAAAAGCATTGGATTTATTTCTCAATTCTGTTCCCTTGTCTCATAATAAGTAAAAGACATTATGATTGAATATTTTATTTAGTCAACAGGCCCCATAAAGAAGTGTAGATATATGAATGAAGGGATATGGTGGAGTATTTTGAACACAAAATTTTAACATTTACGAGACAAGAGTTCATGAAAAGTAAACTCTTATTGCCATTCTTCATCTTTAGGTCATAGGAAAACCTTCAACACCCCACTTCAAGTTCAAGATTGATAATATGTGTGTATCAATAGACAATTTTAAAGAAAAAAAGAACTTTTATTTTTATTCCCTGCCCACGAATGTGGATGAGGCATATAGAGTTATCCTGGTCCATATGTCCGTCCGTGCATACGTACGTCAGAACTATGTGGTTAAGTTTTGCATTTAGGTTCATTTCTTTGGAACTAAGCATAGTGTATCAATGAAACTTCATCGATGGATGTGCCTTGGGTAGTACTGAGCAGTCATACAATAATTGGGTCATTATGACCTACATTTTATGCTTGAGCGACTCTGGTTAAGTTGTGTGTTTATATGGATTTTAGGATAGGAGGCATCCTTGTATTACAGACACAATTTCTAGTTCTATCTATGAAAGCTCTGATTTGAAAATTTAGTGCATAACCACATATTGATATTCACAAAAGATTTGGTTCTATGTTGTTTATATACAGTGTAAATGTTTGATTCTGAAATTTCACTAGTATATTTTAATGCTATTACCTTACATTTTTTAAGGGAAATTGCAGATGTAGAAGATATCTTATTACTGGAAAACATTACAGAACATTATCCATATATAATGATCAGAGTAAAGGAATGTAAATGTAAGTACATCTGATGTATAGATATACATGTATTAATAATGTTGAATGTATAATTCAGACCTGATTTCAGAATCCCACTTTTCAAAGTCATGATTTGTCAGTTATGGTTCCTTTATTATACATAATAAAATAGTTGTTGAAGTATCGGTTTTTGTGACTGCTAATTTTTTCCCAGTTGTCAAAATCAAATTGGATACTTTTTATGTACTTGAAACCCCCCCCCCCCCCCCTCCCCCTGGTGAGGTATGTTTGATTCTGATTGTGTTACTTGTGACTAGTTACTTCAGCTTCTTCCTTTATTGTACATAATAAAATAGTTGTCGAATTATCGGTTTTTTTCACTGCTAATTTTATCCAAGTTGTCAAAACTGCCTCAGTGCTCTCGTTGTAGATTGCTTGACTCGAGTGTGGAAGGCGGCTGGTTCGATTCCTGTCTGGGTCAAACCAAAGACATTAAAACTGGTATTTGCTGCTTCTCTGCAAGCACGCGGCATCTAGGAGTAAGAACAAAGATCAACTGGTCGGCTTGGAGTCGGTATAATATGTCTGAGTGGGATGATATATCATTCTGCGGAAGTTACCTCAAGAGCTAGCACATTAAAAGTCCGGCTCAGCGGTCAAAGCCGGGGTCATATTCATTGTCATAGACATAGACATGTATCAACATGTTCTTGTCCTGGTTAGCACTTGACGTTAAACAGCATCCATCCATCCATTCATCCATCCAAGTTGTCAAAATCAAATTGGATAGTTTTTATGCACTTGAATCCCACTATTGGCGAGGTGTATTTGATTCTTGTTGTACTACTTGATGGTTTTGACTGGTTACTTCGGCTTCTTCCAACAATAAATATGGCCCTTACAGTATACCAAGTTGTACTGAAAAAATCCAATAAAATGAACAAATGTAATTGCATTTATTTACTTTCATCCTTTTCATTAGAAGTATGTTTGAAAACCTTGATAATTATTATGAGTTATACAAATTGTTTATGGGATTGACTTACTATTAATTTCCACAAATTGAATTTTGATAAAGGGATAAGATTTTCAAAACTGATATCCTTGTTTATAAATATTTTGTTAAGATGATGTTTAATAGAAGCATACACCACATCCTTTCATTTTGATGTACATGTTCCATCAAAACACTGTTTGTAAAAACTTAGTACTGGTAATGAGTATTCATGTATCTTAAATATTGCAGCTGGAGGAATCGACACTCGAATAAGAGAAATCAAAATACAAGCCTCTGAAGGAAGACATATGGGATTTGATGTAGAAGTATTTAAAAAAGACAACCTTGTTAGATTTCCTAAATTAGAATCTTATTCTCCCGATCAATTATATAGGAGAGCTATTGTTGTACAAAGGTAATAAAATTGTGTGTCTGTACTAAAAGCATTGAACATAAGAATTAAACTCATATTGATGAAGATCATTAGTGCTCTTTAAAAATTGTGAAATTTAAATATCAATATCAGCCTCAGTATATGTTAATTCATAAGTTAATGTTTTGTATAAGAATTTACATGGTAGTAATTATTTGAAAATTAGATAAATATGATAATAATAAGAAAGCTTACCATTAAAATACTTGCATACATGTACTATACATATATGTGAAAAACATAGCATAACTTTTTGTAAAAGTTTGTCTTAATGGAAGCAAGGTCTAGATGTGTCATTATGACCATGGTTGATAATTAGGTGAAACATTAAACAGTAATCTCTCTGTTACCCAGAAAGCATATGGGCACAATTGTAATTACTTCCCTGTGGTCATAAAACCTTAACACAGTTGCACAGGGGAGACAATTATAATTTATAAGGCCAAAAGTATGGTTATTTTATTTTCTCAAACTCCCCCCCCCCCCCCCCCCCCCCCCCACTAATAAAGTTAAAAGAGGTTGTGTTTGAACTAATGTGATTGCCACTTATCCTACCAAAAGCAGTGATCATCTGCAGGATTCATTTGTTCTTCATTAATAAAAGCTGGCTGTGACAATGTAGGTAATTTTACAATGAATCAAATAATTTTTAGAAAAAGAACAAAATATTAAACTATACCAATTGTGTATTTAACTCTTTTCAGATTTATATCAGTGTTAGATAGTGTCCTTAAATATTTAGTTCCTTCCTGGAAATACTCTGTTGGTTCATACAGTTCATTAGAGGTATGTATAATCCATCTTCATAACATGATTAATAATTTTTCATCACAAAGTTAAATGACCTCAAGTTCTAGTGTGTTATTAGCTCACCTGGCCTGAAAGGCCATGTGAGCTTTTGTCATCACTTGGCGTCCGTCGTCTGTCCGTCCGTCCGTCCGTCTGTCCGTCCGTCCGTCCGTCCACAATTCACATTTTAATCTTCTCCTCTGAAACCACTGGACCAATTTCAACCAAACTTTGCAGGAATGGTCCTTGGGTGGTCCCCTTCCAGAATTGTATCAGGGGTCGCAATCCACCAACAAACATGGCTGCCGTTACTAAAAATAGAAAAAAGGGGGTGGTTTCTTAAAAAATCTTCTCCTCCAAAACTACTCAACCAATTTATGTCAAACTTAAGTGGAATGGTCCTTAGATGATCCTCTTTCAGAATTGTATCCGATGACTCCACCCGCCAATCAAGATGGCTGCCACAGCCGAACTTAGTTTAACATAGGACCCTATGGGAAATTCATTAAAAAATCTTTTTGTCTGGAACCACATGCTCAATTTGAATCAAACTTTGATGGAATGGTCCTTAGATGATCCTCTTTCAGAATTGTATCCAATGACCCCGCCCACCAACCAAGATGGCTGCTTCAGCCGAACTTAGTTTAACATAGGACCCTATGGGAAATTCATTAAAAAATCTTCTCGTCTGGAACTACTTGCTCAAATGGAACCAAACTTTGGTGGAATGATCATTAGGTAGGTCTCTTTCAGAATTGTATCCGATGACCCCACCCGCCAAACAAGATGAATTTTAATGTCAACTTTGGCAACTGTATGCCAGGTGAGCGATTACAGGCTCCTGGGAGCCTCTGGTTATTTTTCCATTCTTTAAACAACTAAAGGATGTGTTTCTCGTTCCTATAATAGAAACAAAGAAGGAGGAAAGTATTTTGTCCACGTAGACATTTTTGGAACGGATTTTTGACAGAGGAAAGTTTATTTTTTATCAATACATGTATCTGAACATTCTTTAAAGAAGAATAAAGTATAGTGCATTTGAATATGATAATTTGAGGCAAAGTCATTTGTTATTTATAAGAACATGAACTATTTTCTGAAATTTTCAAGCTGACTAACAAAACAGTCTCCTTGAATGTTTGAGAAAAAAACTAAATTTCTCATAAGAATTGCAAAGATTGTTATGTAGATCAGAATGAACTAGGAATTAACACATTGAAAACAGATAAATTATAAATTTTGGTGAAATTTTTACATTTATAGTAGTATTACATGATATAAATGAGATATCAACATGTCGGCAGTGTAATATTGAAACACAATGGACTACAATTGTAAAATTATTTACAACATAAGTGTCTTAAATGTGCAACCCAGTTAATATAAAAATACAGTTTCTATCCAATTTAGTAATCTTATACAATAAAGAACATAACGTTCTTCCATAAATGGTTGTCTTCAGTGGGAGATGACCCATGACAGATCATTGCATGTGCATCGATCTTCCACTGTTGTGACATCCAATCAGAATTCTTTTGCCATACCTTTTGATCAATCAGGCATAATGCTGTTTAACTTCATTGACTGTTCTCGACATGCCTGAAAGTTTTCGGGAATTTGCCGGATTTCCAGATTTGATCATTTTTGTCTCTCTATATTCCTTTATGAAATACTGGATTCTTCCCAATTTCCGGATTTTGGCACTTTCAGTCCTTTCACCCATGTGTCAGTGAATTTACCTAGGTACAGGAGATCTTTAAATTGAGTATTGACGGAACAAATAAGTACTTATACTCGTTCAGAAGTGGACTGCCTTGGTGGTCTTGTGGTAGCGTGCTCGCCCCGAGTGCGGAAGGTCGCAGGTTCGATCCCCGGCCGGGTCAAACCAAAGACATTAAAATTGGTATTTGCTGCTTCTCCGCCAAGCACGCGGCATCTAGGAGTAAGAGCAAAGACTGGTCGGCTCGGAGTCAGTATAATGTGTCCGAGTGAGGTGATATGTCTTCCTGCGGACAGTTACCTCGTGAGCTAGCACATTAAAAAATCAGACTTAGAGTGTCGGTCTAGTACAAAGCAGGGATCATATTCATTATCATATCAACATGTTCTCGTCTTGATATGCACCTGGCTGCCACTGGACGTTAAACAATAATTCATCCATCCATCCATCGTTCGGAAGTGAAGATCTGGAAAAACTCGTTTTTGTTGTTTGTTTAGTTGGGGTTTTACGTCGTTTTCAGCCCATTTGGCTATTTTGCGGGCGGCCAGTTTTTATTGGGGGAGGAAGCCAGAGTACCCGGAGAGAACCACTGACCTTCGGTAGGAAAATTGGCAATCCTTGTCAATTTAGATCGGAGTCAAACACACCCCGTCACAGGTGAGATTCGAACTTGCAACCTCAGTGTTGACAGGCTAGTGATCATTAGAAGTCTTGACGAACTACCTGGACCACTCGGCCACCGAGGCCCCAACTCGTTTTTATACGACCGCAAAATTTTTGCGGTCGTATATTGGTATGACGTTGGCGTCGTCGTCGTCGTCGTCGTCCGTCGTCCGTCGGAGTCTGTAGACATTTGGTTTTCGCACTATAAATGTAGTATAAGTTAATAGAAATCTACGAAATTTAAACACAAGGTTTATGACCACAAAAGGAAGGTTGGATTGTTTTTGGGAGTTTTGGTCCCAAAAGTTTAAGAATTAGGGGCCAAAAAAGGGTCCAATAAGCATTTTTCTTGGTTTTCGCACAATAAGTCTAGTATAAGTAAATAGAAATCTATGAAATTTTAACACAAGGTTTATGATCATTTTTTGGAGTTTTGATCCCAACAGTTTAGGAATTAGGGGCTAAAAAAGGGCCCAAATAAGCATTTTTCTTGGTTTTTGCACAATAACTGTAGTATAAATAAATAGAAATCTATGATATTAGCTTGGTGGGCTAAGGAAGGTAATCCAAACACATTCCAAACACATTTAAAGTAAAATATTGTGTATGATTCAATTATGTATAAAGAAATGTTGATTGTTTTTGGGGTGATTTATAGCTGTCAATTTATTTTTAGAACTTACTATGAATTAATATTAATTTTAGCCATATGTCATTTTTTATTTTAAGACTTCAATGATGTATTTAAATGTTTAATTATTATTGCAAACTTCATGATAATTTTGAATAGGGATTATGACATTATCTTGAGGGAAAGATTTTTTTTTTTGAAAAAGGGAAAGTGGGGGGGGGGGGGTGTCAAAATTTATGGGGTAAATATTAAATTGGCGGGGGGTGGGGAAAATTTTTTTCTCATTTCAGATTTGTACTTAGTTTTGTTATTATGGGCCCAGTTTTCAAGTTGGTTCAAATTGGGGTCCAAAATTAAAGATAAAAAAGGGGTAATTTTTTTTTTTTTTTGGGGGGGGGGGCATTTATCCACAGCATATTGTATTGCACAAGAAGAAAAAAGTTGAATATAAATTCAAATCATATGACCAATTCTAAGTTTTTTGATTTCACTTATTCTGTGTCATAAACCTATTATGTATCAAATATTTCAATAAATTTTCAATTGCACAGTATTGTGTAATAGCAAGAAATTGATATGTGTGACCTGTTATCAAAACTTTATTATTAACAAATTCCATTGGAAATTTGCCAATATCTTTAGTTTAATGAAGTTCGTTGGAAATTTGGAAATATAAAATTTGCTGATGAAGTTTTTTGTTTATCTCATCTAAAATGCTTTTAAATTATGTATATTTAAAATTTACCATCCATGACTATGATGTCATTTTCTATTTTAATAACTTATGGTGTATTTAAATGGGCTGTTATGGTTGCAAAGTATCAAACGAAAGGGGGGGTGGGGTTTGAAAAAAAATTTAGGGGGGTGGGTAAATGAGAAATTATGGAGGGGGCAATTTTTTTATCATTTCATATTTCATAAATTAAAAAGGAAATTTCAGATTTCTTTTAGGAAAAAAAGGGGGGGTTACAATAATTTTTTTTTTTTTTAATTTTTTTTTGGGAGGGAAGGGGACAATGTGGAACTTCATAGTGTATTGCACAAAAGTTAAAAAAGAGGTAAATTATTTTATTTTTTTTTTGGGGGGGGGGGGGAATTTTCAATTGCACAGTATTGCACAATAGCAAGAAATCTTCAATACATAGGTCAATGAACTTCATTGGAAATTTGCCAATATAAAATGTGCTGATGAAGCTTTTTTGGTTATCTCATCTAAACTGCTTTTAAATTATGTATATTTAAAATTTGTCAGCCATTACTATGATATCATTGTCTATTTTAATACATATGGTTTGAATAGGTAAATTAAAAATTTTTAAGTTCTTAGACAACATTCATTCTGTGTCAGAAACCTATGCTGTGTCAAATATTTATTCACAATCCAAATTCAGTATTGTATCAAGCTTGAATGTTGTGTTCATAATTGCCCCAACTATTCAGGGTTCGACATCTGCGGTCGTATCTAGCTGCGCCCAGCGGAGCATTTTATTTAAATTCAGCGTGTTTTCACTCGTTCCGCTGCACTCCACTCGTAGAAGACATAAATTTTAAAAACTTGTTGAAGATTTTCTAGTCTTCACTGTAAACTTGTGTAAGAACCTACATGTATTAGTCTTTAGTTCAGAAAATTATCTTACCTTATTTAGTATTGAGAAATGTTGGTTAACATTTGTTTCATACATATAATAATATGAAAATACTAGTGCAAGATATTTCTTAATGAGCATCTAGATTTTCATACTTGTGATAATTGAAGAATACTAGTCTATATTTTTTTAATGAAGGTCAAGGTATGAAAGAATTTGAAGAATTTTATAAACATTAAGATGCTATAATTTATAAATTTTGTGAAAATAATGAAACCTTGGGATGCATGATTAGAGATTTTTCTTCTTTTACAGTATATACGCCAGTTGCTGCCTTTATCAAAGAAACGAATGCATTTAATAGATAGTTTTCTTAAAGAATCTGCTACAGAGTAAGTCAGTATATATCTTGGATGTTTTGGTATAAATATTGCATGATCTTAACTTTTTTTTTCAAATCAATCCAACATTTCTTATGCTTGGGTGCAGAGTGATTCAGACATTTGGCTGAAATCAGACATATATCAATAATACCTCTGTACAATATGCATTTTAACTACATTTACTGGTAGTTATGAAACATATTTTGATAAAATGCTCATGTGTTTTTATGCCCCGACACAAATGTGGCTGGGGCATATAGATTTACCCTTGTCCGCTTTAGTGACTTTGGTTAAGTTTTGCATTTAGGTTCATTTCTCAGAAACCTATAGTAATATATCAATGATATTTCACCACTACAGTCCTCTGTATAGTACAACACAGTTCAGCAACACTTAGGTTGCTATGACGTACATTTCATGCTTCAGTGACTTTGGTTAAGTTTTGCGTTTAGGTTCATTTCTCAGAAACCTATAGTATCCGTGTGTTATAGACACATTTTCTAGTTTGAATTTTGGTTCATTTTTATGTTTCAGAGTTTAGTGTGGCATCAAATTTCACTGAACTAGTATGCATTATTGTTGAGGAACCAACTGAAGTCCGCCTACGGGTGCGGGATTTTCTTGCTGCGATGATGACCCATTGGTAGCCTTGAGCTGTTTTCTACTCTTTGGCCGGGTTGTTGTCTCTTTGACACATTCCCTGTTTCCATTCTCTATTCTATCAGTTATTAAGTCTAGATACTTAATATAAACAGCAGTGCCTTATTGATTTCACCATTTCTCTATTGTAAAATATGACAGGGTCCCAAATTTCTTTCCATCTTTTTCTTAGGAATTTCAATTTGTTATGGTTGTATTTTCAGACGTCCATCAGATATGCCAAAGCTATATATAAACAGAAGATCTGCCATGGAACACAGATGTGATCCTACTTTAGATCCTGATTTTAAGAATTCCATACTTTCACAAATTTATGAAGGTCTTAAACCAAGAGATAGAAACAGTAAGCCATTAGATTACAGGTAAGGAACATTGATCAAGTTTTACAGAATCTGTAAAATCTTCAGTCACTAAAGGAATGACCACAACATTTCTAATTAAATATAGGTTAAAGTAACAGAGATTCTAAGAAAATACAAAAGGATTTAATTTCTTATGCTTGGATGCAGAAGTTCTAATGGAATTAAAAAGGATTTAAAAATTGTTTGAGATATTCATGTTGAGTAACCAAAGTTCCATTATATGAGATTTTTTTTTATGATACCCGAAGTGTCAGAATAGACTTTTTTATTAACAAATTCAGTTAAATTCTTCATTCTGTATATGGAATTTTGGTACCAAAAACTTTATTCATATTTTGGTTTCTGAATTATATTGCTATGATATGCTATGCTGGGAAACTATTGATACTGCATAGAAATTTTAATTCATTTGTTAATTTAAATTTTTATCTATTTTAGATGGTCATCTCGTTACGACCAGTGGTGGGAGTGTAAGTTTATGTCTGAAGGTGTGATAGATCAGGGAGGAGGATTTAGGGACAGTCTCTCAGACATATCAGAAGAACTTTGTCCGACAACAAGTGATTCATTATTACCTTTGCCTTTCTTTATTAGGTCTCCAAATCAGGTATGTTTATTGATTCATTAAGAATGTACAGTATTTTACATGTGGAATGTTTCATAACCTTACAAATAATCATAAAAAATGGATGACAGGACAGGTCAACAATAACATACCAATCAATCAAAGCAACCCAAATGAAAGAACGCCAGAATAAAATAACATAAAAGAGTATGAAACACAAACATGAACACAACAGAGAGTCAGGATAGTCTGACTTGGTACAGACACTGAATAGTGGTGGGGTTAAACCGGTTTTATTGGTACCCAAACCTCTCCTTTATCTATCCTGACAGTCTGGTGTATAAAACACACTATAAAAACTTGTTATGATTCTTGGTATACCAATTTCAATAGATTTCATGGACAGATCAATACATGAATTTAATAACCCAAAACAATATGAATAATCTTACAATATTATGTTTTGATTAAGCCCTGAATGGTCATTTATAAGTTGAAATTAATCAAGTTGAGAACATTGATTATATTCCAAAATGGACCAGAAACTTTTATTTCCAAACAGCTTTTCAACATTTTTTTTAATTTTCAATTCAAAATTCACAATATTAAGAACCTAGGAATATGCCTTTTTTTTCTTACTCCACAAAAATTGATGTCAACAAAAATAACTGAATTCATAGTATTATTTATAGGTTATGAAAATTCTAAAATGACAAGTCTTTACACCAAATAAAAGAATAAAAAGAATATATGATAATAGTGGAAATAGTTATAGGGAATTATGAATTCATTATACATGTATATGCAAGATTTATAGTTTTGGTAGAGATGCTTGTATATGACACTGTAGTATTTTCTTGTTGCAGGTAGGAGATGACTCTAACATACATAGAGATGTGTATGTAATGAATAATCAATGTAAGGAATTTGTGAAGTATGAATGGATTGGTCAGTTGATGGGTGCATGTCTACGTGGTAAAGAAAACTTGGTAAGCAAAAATGTTCTTACAAAAATAAATTGTCTTTCATTGAAAAGACATATAAACCTCATATATAATACACACTATGGTTAATTCAGAAATGGACTTCAGTTATTTACATAATGCCATTGTGCAAAAAACAATCTGTTATGATTTCATAATAATTTTGTAGCCCACCACTTATTGGTGGAAAATTTCTTCAAATGTCCACGTGAATCTCCTGAATAGATCAAGAAAAAAACAAAACCATCTAAAATAAATTATCAGGAATATTGGTTTTACAGGCAATGCCACCCATTTGATGTTTAAGCTGAGGGGATGATATTTTTCTCCTTGGTGTTGTTCTTTTAAGGTAAAATAAATTTCAAATTGGGTACCAGAACAAAGTTATACATTCTAGCCATCCCAATAAATAGGTCGAAAAACAAGTATTGCTGTCACATTTGTCATCATTTCAAACCTTAGATTAAGACTACAGGAAGTAGTTCTCTTAATTATTGTCCATATATTTGTTTGTTGTATCTATAGCATAATTTACAATAAAATATCTTAATGAAACTGAACTAAGAGTTATATTATCAATATAAATTAATTATTTGTATTGATGTAGTATTTTTTAATGACAGGTTTTGTCTTTTCCACCATTGATATGGAAGCGATTGTGTGGAGAAAGGGTCACCTGGGCAAGAGATTATCACACTGTAGATGCTGCTGAGGTAAGTTGGCATGCGTCAAAGATTACCATTATGTCAATACTGTCACAGTATCCAAGGATAAGAGATATCAATTTGACTATGGGTGCTTTCCATTATGCGGTACGTACCGACTTTCACTAATTCTTCATTGCATTTCTAAAGAACCACTGTGGTACGGACCATAATGGAACACGAATCTTTGGTTCAATTGGAATGTACCGCATGATGGAAAGCACCCATGGTCATAGATTTTTAAATGTTAAATGAATTAATTGGGAAGAGATTATCAGATTGTAGAAGCCATTAAGGTAGGCTAACATTAACAGAAGATTTTACTGCAGAGGGAAGTGATTTATACTTACATGAAAAGAGATTATTGTTCTGTATCAAAACAAGAAGGTTAACAATACTTATAACTGTTTGACAGACAATTTACTACACACAGCCTACTAAGATGCTAGGTTTTGTTCTCTTGAAGTAACAGTTGTCAAAAAATGTTGATGGCACAATAAGATAACATTATAGTAGACTATCAGCAGAAAAATCTAGTTTGATATTGGTTCAGCATATTGTTTTGATTCTGTGTTAGTGTTAAAATTTTACTCGGTAATTGTTGATAGCCAGTTTCTTGTAAGAGCGATGTCACACATATTTCTGGTTTACTTTACTTTGAATTTTGTAACAGCTTTATGTTTCATTTTTATCACATTATGGAAACAGGGGTGGTTTATCAATCATTAGGAAAAGTTCACAATCAATGTGGAATGGATAATTGATGTATGAGATATGATTGTAAAATTATTACATATTTCACTGTAGACATAATCAAATGTGGTTAAGGAATATTAAAAGATGAATTGTAATCAAGGCAAATTAGTTTCTAATGCAAATATGTAATTTCCAGACTTTCTGTAATTTTATAAATCAAGGTTAATTTCAAATTAGCTTGTTCAGAATGATTGGTGCAATTATCAGAACTCTTTGTTTTAAGGTAAAATTAATTGATCAGCTAGAAACAATGGATGAGGAAACATTTTCAGCTTTGGGCAGAACATGGAGTACAACCCTAACTGATGGCACACTTGTAGAAATTAAAGTTGATGGTGAGGGGAATCCCATACCTCTAAATTATGAAGACAGACATGAATATTGTAACCAGGTCAGACATATCAGAATGACAGAGTTTGATGAACAGGTTCGTAAATAATTCTAAAATAAGGGCAGATTTTAATTTTTTTTATGTACAGTTGATTGATTTTTGAGTATTATAGGATGTCATCACAAACAAATGTGATGACCAAGGTTTGTTTCCAAAAGTTTGAACCTTGTTGACTGTAAGGATATATTGGATTGCTATTTTAAATTAAAGAATTTTGTTATAATCTCCTGAGTTTTTCATCAAGAATCAGTTCCAGAAGTATGTGGTTATTTCTCAAGTTTATAAATCAAATCATATTTATTATTAGTTAATTTAAACACACAATTATGAAACATTTAGAGGAATGCACAGGTTGGTCATTCCAACCTAGTTACTATTTTTCAGTTGTTTAATTAAGTTGAGTTCAGTTATTGAATAACTTGCAGTCACATAACTAGTCCTTCCACCATCATTGACTCTAGTGATCATTTCTTGTCTAATTTCAGAGTATGATCATCAAGATAGCAATTAATAGTGCTTTCAGTAAATGAATCTAGAAAAAGAAAAACTCTGCTGATCTGTTTGTATGTTTTAATTGTTTGATTTCAGATGGCAGCAGTAAGAAAAGGTTTATTAAAGACGGTACCTCAGGCTGTGTTAGATTTACTGACATGGCAGGAGATGGAACACACAATAAGTGGCAATCCTGATATAACTATTGAAGCTCTAAAAAGATCAGGTAAAAGTACACATAATTGTTATTGAAATTTGAATGAATAATTATATAAATAATAACAGATGTTATATATCTTGGAACCACTTGCAATGACAGCACAATGAAATAATATTTTTCATCATCGTGCCAATAGTGAGTTTGCAAAGTAATTTCCTTTGGGAGACAACTAAAATTTAGCTCAAAAACAGGAATGAAGAAAAATCAAGTTTGTTTTTAAAATAACACTTTTTTCAATTTGTATTTCAAAGAGATCAAATAAGTATAGTATTTCAAACAAGTCTAGTTTTTTTTAGCATTTTCCTCCGTACTAAGATGTGAATTTTTAAATAACTAAATTTCAGTACATTACGATGATATAGAAGAAGATTGTTCAACTGTTAAATATATGTGGGCTGCCTTAGAAAAGTTTTCTACAGAAGACAGAAGTAGATTTTTAAGATTTATAACAGGACGTAAACGGTTACCAGCACCAATTTATATTTCATCTGGAAAAACGTAAGTTGAAGACACTTGTTTTAAAGATGATTTCCTTCAAACAAAAATTTTATAATGTAACCGTGGTTGCTCAAACTTGAATATTTCTATCAAAACAGTTTGATACATATACAGGAAAGCTGACAGTTGTACACATCATTTTAACTGGGTTTTCAACTGGGGGGGGGGGAGGTGTTAACTCAATGATATTTAGATAAAATTTTACGAAACCGGCGGAGATTTCGGGTCGGAATTTTTTGACACTCTGGAGAATTCCGGTCAGGATTTAAAAAATTTCTGCATATTTTTATAAAGCCTTGAGGAGAATTCAGTTCTATCCATTTTTTCTTTGATATCATTACAAATATTTCAATATATAAATGTTAAATGTATAAATAAGTCTCATCATGGATAATTTCATGCAGGGGTTTCAAGTTCACCGACACATTTATTCTCATAATACATGTACATTTTGTAGATTTGTCTTTCTTTTATTTATAAACAGTGATGCAATTGATTGTTTACCAGAGTCATCAACCTGTGCTAATATGTTGTACATTCCAACCTATACAAGGTAAGCTAACCTGTGTCATCAACCTGTGGTAATATGTTGTACATTCCAACCAATACAAGGTAAGCTAACCTGTGTCATCAACCAGTGGTAATATGTTGTAATACAAGGTAAGCTAATCTGTGGTAATATGTTGTACATTCCATCCTATACAAGGTAAGCTAACCTGTGTCATCAACCTGTGGTAATATGTTGTACATTCCAACCAATACAAGGTAAGCTAACCTGTGTCATCAACCAGTGGTAATATGTTGTAATACAAGGTAAGCTAATCTGTGGTAATATGTTGTACATTCCATCCTATACAAGGTAAGCTAACCTGTGTCATCAACCTGTGGTAATATGTTGTACATTCCAACCAATACAAGGTAAGCTAACCTGTGTCATCAACCTGTGGTAATATGTTGTACATTCCAACCAATACAAGGTAAGCTAACCTGTGTCATCAACCAGTGGTAATATGTTGTACATTCCAACCAATACAAGGTAAGCTAACCTGTGTCATCAACCAGTGGTAATATGTTGTAATTCAAGGTAAGCTAACCTGTGTCATCAACCTGTGGTAATATGTTGTACATTCCTACTGATAAAAGATAAGCTGACTAGAAATGTGAGTGTATGTATTTCCATCTATACGAGGTATGCTAACTAGAATTGTCAAGGTATGCTTATCTCATTATTTGCACTTTAAGGTAAACCAATTAGAATCATCAAGGTTGATCATTTCAAAATGGAATCATTTGTTTTTTTATACAATAGATCATTATATCTTATGGGAAATTATCTACACGTCAAATTTAAAAATGTTTGGTGATAATATTCATACTTTATATTAAAACCTTAATTACGAATGATGGATGATTTATTCTGATTTAGTTCAAAGATAGCAGAGGAGAAACTTAGATATGCAGCCTATAATTGTATTGATATGGATGCTGATGTTTCTCACACGAGTGATATGGACATCATATAAGTATACTGATCAGTTCTTTGCATGTGTGTACTAGTTTACCCAGTTTTAGTTAAACCATTTTACTCCAAAAGTTTATTAAAATGATTTAAGTTTTTATAGTTGCCAAATTAGAATATTCTTGATTTATAGGAAGAACATGCCAAATAGTAAAGTTAAAAAATAAAGAAAAAAATAAAATTAATAAAAATTTCAATAGCTAGCAAAAAGAAAATAATAATATTTTTATTCATTTATATTTGTCTTATGAATGTACAAATCTTTATAATAATTTCAGAAAATAAAGACTGATTGATTTGATTTTTTTTTAGTTTTCCATAGTTAGTTATTTATTTAAATTATTATTTATAGTTATTAAGCTATTGGATAGGTCTATTTAAATAGATTTTTTTTCTAATTGATCGTGTACTAATTAACACTCATTCAATAATCTTCTAATTTTTAACCATTCGAACAATATCTTCTACCTTGCATACAACAAACATCTTGTTTTCAATGAGATCTTCTTATTTTTTTCTTTATTTTATTGTTGGACCTCTGCATCTAAACAATGGGTGCAAATTAGTACACACATATAGAGCTTTTTCAGGATGCTGAAATATGTTGTAATTGTTTTTGTCTTTTATTTTTTCTTTTTCGTCTTTTATTTTGTCTTTCCTTTAATACCTGAAAGTCACTTGAATCAAATTTTTTATGTGGTCCCAAATGTTTTATGGTGCAACTACATTTAATTTGACTACTGTTCAGTCGAATTAGCACAAGTCAAATTTTCTCTTTTCTTGAACTAAATTTTGAGTCCCAAATTATAAAAACAAATTAATCAACTTAATGAATTATTTGTGAACCATTGAAGCTTTTTTTATATAATGTAATTAAGTTTCATTCAAACTCATTATATATTTAGATAAAATGTAAAATGTTCCACAAAATACATTTTATATGCATTATATAAGAATCTGAAGATGAGTAAATAATGGACGTCTTGATAGTATGTGTACGGTAAGTTATAAATTTATGTAGGCACCTAAAAAGATTTAACATTTACCAGATAGGGTCCTCGGTGGCTGAGTGGTCTAGGTAGTTCGTCATGAATACTAATGATCACCAGCCTGTCAACACGGAGGTTGCGAGTTCGAATCTCACCTGTGGCGGCGTTTGTTCGACTCCTTTCTTAATTGACAAGGATTGCCAATTTTCCTATTGAAGGTCTGTGGTTCTCTCTGGGTACTCTGGATTCCTCCATCAATAAAAACTGGCCACTGCAAAATAGCCAAATGTGGTGAAAGGGTGTAAAACCCTAACTAAACAAACATTTACCAGAAGTAGTAAATTACCTCCCCTTTGTAACCAGTAAATGTCAGCTTCTTTTCAGTCAAACTTAGTCTATCTCAAATGTTTTTTGAAGTCTGACACTGTATTTGGATAGAGTGTATGGATAGTTCTACACTTCTTTATTTCAAAAATCAAAATCTAAAAGAAGTCGAGATATGTGTTGCTTGTAGTACATGGATATAGCAACAGGCTGTTTGATTTGGAATATTGTTCACACCAAAATGGTCCCCCATAAGAAATACAGGTTGGGATTTATTTTTGGAAATCTGGCCCCTCTGGTTGGAAAGATTGCAAATTGTTTCTATGGCATTGGTCTCCAAAACCGGAAGTGTGGCCTCTTTGGTACCATTAGACATTAGTTCATAAAATGTAGTTCAAATGATGACAGCATGTTTTAAATTACGAGTACTTTCTTGTTGATAATATCTGAACTAATATTTTTAACTAACATAAAACTTTATTGTTTACCGAAATTACCAAGGAATTAAAATGAAGTCAAGCAGACAGCAGATGAATTTATCTATCATAACGAATTTACAAGAAACAGCGCGAAGGCAAGATATATGTGTTACTTTGCGGCAATGGCAACGTAAACTTTTTTAAAACTTTAATAACTTTGCACATATAATACCTATAATTAAGATTTATCGTCCACAAATAGCTTATCATATAAGGTTTGCCGTAGTATACTTGTCTTGTGACCTGACCTCATTTTCATGGTTCACTGACTTCATAAACATCAATGTGAAATCTGTGTCCAAGTTTCGTGGTTAAATCCATTTCTTAGCAACTGTAATACCTAGGCCAACCATATTTGGTCTATATATAGTTCTTAGTGGGTACATGCCAGTCTGACACCTGGCTTGGGACCTTGACCTCAATTTCATGCTTGAGTGACTTTGTCACATTTTTGTGGTTAAGTCCATTTCTCAGCAACTTGAATACCTAGACCCCCATATTTGGTCAATAGATAGTTCTTGGTTGGTACATGTCAGTCTTACACATGCCTTTTGACCATGACCAAATTTCATGCTTGAGTTACCTGCGTCACATTTTCGCGATTAAGTCCATTTCTCAGAAACTGTAATACCTAGACCCACCGTATTTGGTCTATTGATAGTTCTTGGTGGGTAAATGCCAGTCTGACACTTGCCTCTGGACCTTGACCTCAATTTCATGGTTGAGTGACTTTCATCCAAGTTTCTTGATTAAGTCCATTTTTAATCAACTGTAATACCTAGACCCACCATATTTGGTCTATTGATAGTTCTTGGTGGTACATGCCAGTCTGACACGTGTCTCTGAACCCTGATCTCAATTTCATGCTTTAATGACTTGTGTAACATTTTTAGATTAAGTCCATTTCTCAGCAACTGTATTACCTAGGCCCATCATATTTGGTCTGTAGGTAGTTCTTAGTGGATACATGCCTATAACACCTGTCAGATCATCATTATTCTGTGTCCGTGTCCATGTGCATACTCAGGCGAGAAATTTAGTGTGTCCACTCTTGTTGACATATAAGAGGTTAAAAGCAACTTGCGAAGTAAATTTTATAAAAAAATTTCATCTGGTTTATGTGGTAGGTCCAATTCATTACTGTGTAATGTGTCAACTTTCCATTTTTGAGCGGCAATATTCCAGAAGCGCCGGCGTATGGAGTATATATTTCACAACTCATACGTTATTCCAGAGCTTGTGACATATACATTGACTTCCTGGACAGAGCCCGGCTCCTGACAGAAAAGTTGCTCAGACAGGGGTACGTTACTCCTAAGCTGAAGTCATCCTTATTAAAGTTTTATGGGCGTCATCATGACTTGGTTGACAGGTATGAAAAAACCGTTTCCCAAATGAAAATGGACCTGTTCCATTGATATTATCCCTTCCTCATACCGGATTTGACATGAGCAGCATGGCGGGTGTCCTGCAGGAAGCAGAGACTGCTTACTCTTCCGGAGCACCTGAGTCTACCCCTGGTTTTTTGGTGGGGTCCATGTTGTTCATACGTTTTTAGTTTTTAATTCTAGTGCATGTATTGTTTTGGTCTTGTCTTCGTTGTTCTCCGGAGTTTGTCAGTTGTAACGATTTTTCTCTCCTTCGAATATCCCTTTGGTATTTCTTGACTTTACTTGTATATTATAATAATCAACACTTTATTGGGTCAAGCATAATAGTGTCTCCACACTTACTTCAACTGTTCATGTTGCAGTCATATGCTGTTCTTATCGAAGCCCATTATCAAAATATAATGAAGTTTTTAAAACAATATATATAACATTAGTGATAGAAATAAAAAAATTTATAAGAGAAATTATAGTTACTTAGTTATAATTAACAGTGTAATTTCAGTTTTCATGTCTTATTTATAATTTCTATTTTCAGTGCCAAAATTGCTGAGCAGAAATTGCGATATGCTGTCTATAATTGTACAGATATAGACCTTGACTTGCAAGACTGGGGTGATTCATCAGATACGGAATGAATGGAATTTACATGACTAAAGATATTAATTTACGTTATAAATTGAGTCTTTCACCAATCATGGCTGTATGAATGAAACTTACTGTGGATTGATTGACATGTTACCATTTACCCATTCATTGTAACAAAACTAACTAGTTCTACATTCTGCCAACAGAATATAATTAGAGAGGGGGATTGGTTGGGAGAGTATATAAGAATCACTCTGTCCACCCATGGTCTGTCCATAAATCTTTTAAGCAGAACTCTTCCAAAACTGATGGAATTAAAAAAAAACTTATCCTAAAGGTTATATACCATTTGAAGATAACATAAATGCAGATCATATCATATAATGTTATTTGTAATTGAGGTAGTTTTTTAAAAAGTTAAATCTGTTTAAGGAAAAATTCATGTAAGTTAGAAAACCAGTGAAGTGCTTCTGGAGCCATTTTCCCATTTAAGAAAGTTATGTCCCATAGTTACTAAGGAATTAATTAATATCAGCTGTTTGATATAGATAACATATTTGGGTCATCTTTTGTTTTGCTTGACCAAATGAGGCAATATAGGATTCAAGAGATAATTATTTCAATTAAAATTGGTATCAAAGAATTTTATAGTTACAAATTTTCTAGTTTAGTATACAGAATTTACACTAACATCCCACAGCCCAAGTTAATACAATAAAAGGCAGTTTTAAGTCAAAGAAATCAAGACTAGAATCTTTATTAACAGAGAATTAAAATTTGCCAACTTCATAATTTCGAATGCTAGTAGTTTAAGCTATTTCTTTTATTGGCTGAGCTTAGAAATTAAGGAAAATGAGTTTAAAAATCACACATATGTTATAGAAATGAAAGGAAGTTGTTGATTTCATACATACATGTACTAAATATTGTTATAATTGTATTTTATTATGTGATAAGCTTATAGTTTTTCCAGATTGAAAAAATTATGTATGTTTTTTTAAAAACTTTATTAATAATAATTATGTTAAAAATAAATTATGAAAAAAGACAAATTATATATATTGACTTAATTTTGTAATTTGTGACATATTTCCTCACGACCATGAAAACATTTTTTTGTAAAACAATTATTTCTTATCAGCAGAATTTTTTTGCAACAGGGAAAGATTTCAATTTGCAGCATTATTCATTGTCAAAAGTTTTTAAAGATAGATTCAGATTTATCTAATCAAGATAGTTAAATTATCCAATAGCCTTGGTGAAGACTTTAAAATTTGATGATTTAACTATTGAGATTTGATAATATTTGAGTACTGATGTAAGAATCAGTTTTATTATGATTTTTTAGTAAATTTTCATATTTATTAAACCAAATTCCCCATCAGCTGCCTCCTCATTCTTGATTGTTACTCATAGACTAGCTCAATATGTTTATTTGTTGCTATGGTGTTATTGATCGATACAGAGAAATCTGAACATTAAAGTCGTTTTGATGGGTTATTACCTTTTGTTTTAACCAATCATCGACTGAGATCATAAGGAACCACACGTTGATTAAATGTTTGATAAACAACAGGTTCAGAAAGGGTTAAATTGACAAAGAATTACAGAAAATTTGTTAAATTCTAAAGCTACATTCCTTATGAAACTGTGTTCCATCCAGTCCTGAACCTCATACATTTCTGATGTGTTATTGTAGGTGTTTCTTGTTACTGCATTATTCAAATAGTTTGAAGGAAAAGCCACTCCTCCGCCCCAGAAATTTCCAAATTACTTGCTTAGACTAAAAAAAAAGTTGCCATCACATCTTCATAGACATAGCCTCTGAACTACGATGAAAACACAAATCATTTCTGTCAGTCAGATTATCATTTCAAATTGTTATTGCAAATGTAGGAAATTTAGCAAAATGTTGAAAAAGGTTTATAATCTGCCTTCTTAGATGGCTTTAATTAATTTTAGATATGGGAAGTGAGTACCAAAAAATATTTCATTGTACAAGTTGTATATACAGTATCACTTCGTAATTTATTTATTGATATGTTTTTAGCACACCTGGCCAAAGGCCATGTTATCTTTTGTCATCACATGGCGTCCGTCGTCCTTCCGTCTGTTAACTTTTTACATTTTAATCTATTCCTCTGAAACCACTAGGCCGAATGTAATTTAACTTGGTAAGAAGCATCTATGTAAGGTCCTTTATAAGTTCGCTCATTTTGTCCTGTTCGGACAACAAACATGGCCGTCATCGGCAATTGTTGTTTCTAATTGGCTGAGTTTTCAAAAATCTCCTCTGAAACTGCTTGGCCAAATGGAACAGAACTTGACAGGAAGCATTTATGGAAAGTCTTTTATGAAATTCATCCTGATTAGATGACAAGCATGGCTGCCATGGGCAATTCTTGTTTCTTACTGGCTGATTTAAAGAAATCTTCTCTGAAACCACTTTGCCAAAATGGAACAAACTTGACAGGAAGCATCTGTGGGAGGTTTTTTTGCAAAGTTTCCTCATTTTGTCCAGATCAGGCGACAAACATTGCCACCATGGGCAATTCTTGTTTCTGATTGGTTGATTTAAAAAATCTCTGAAACTGCTTGGCCAAACTTGATATAAAATATCTATGGCATATAACAGAAATCTACAGAGCTGCAGAATTGCTTGAAACCAAACATGACCTGAATGTGCCTCATTGAAGGTGCTGACCAAGTGCCAATCCCTCATTCAAGATGGCCACCAGCAAAGGACTTAGGTTAACAAAAGACCCTATGGGAAATACATGCAAAAATCTTCTGGAGAACTGCCAAATGTTGGAATATGCTGACCTGTAAGTAGAAATTTTGTTCCTACAAGGCTTACTCTTCATGATAATAGGGAGAAGTGACTTCTCTGAGGTACATCAATAAAATGGCTTGATAGGACATGTGAGCTTTTGCCGTCCGTCATAAACTTTTTTTTAAAGATCTACTCTGATACTACTGAAACATTTTGAGCCAAATTTAAGTGGATCCTTAGGGTATCTAGTATGAAGTTTATGTTTTATTTTCTTAACCTTCGAGAAGCATGGTTGCCATGGCTCAAAATAGAACATAGGGGGTAAACTGCAGTTTTTGACTTCTATCTCAAAAACTAAAGCATTTAGAACAAAACTAACATGGAAATGTTGACGAATCGGTCAACCCTTTGTTGGGTTATTGCCCCTGAATTGTTAATTTTAAGGAAATTTTGCAGTTTGAGGTTCTTATCTTGAATATTATTATAGATAAAAACAAACTTTAAACAGCAAAAATGTTCAACAGAGTTAGATCTACAAATAAGTCAACATGACCTAGATCATTAATTGACCCCTTACAGGAGTTTTTGCCCTTGAAAGACTATCAGATTTTTTTCGTCATCTTTTTAAACTTTCAAAATATTGTTTTGTTAAGTGTCCGTGTCATTTTAGTATTAGAAACGTTTGGATTATTTACAGCAATAATGTCGTCCATGTACCTCCGAATGCTGGTATTTTAACATAGCTGTCGATAAAATTGTTCCCGAAAAGAACAAACGAACGAGTCACTGGTATTTTACAACAGAAAGAAAAAGATGTAGAAAAAAAACCTGGCCAAAATTTCCTTTAATCTGAAATATTCAGGTTTTAGCTAACTATACCACGTATAAAATTATATAAGGAAATTGTGCGAATCACACGGTGCATATACTAATTGAGTTGTTCTCATAAGAACGGCCACTCATAGCTAACCATCGGCCTGATGGAATCGTACTAGAAATACGACGTTGTAAGGTCTTTAATTTTTGTCCATATGGCTCATATTTAAACTGTAAGTATATTGTTAAGATGTGTTATTACATTATTTTGCAATGTTGGTAGGATTTTCATTTATTACACAGAAAAACGTAATATAATATGGAATCTTAGGATTATTTGCTTAAAGGAAACATTCACTTCGAGAAACAATCTTTTATAGAATGGTCCTTCAGCAGACACTATTCCAAATTCTATCTGATGATATCGCGTGATGGTTACATCATTCTGTACATTGTAAGTTTGCTAAGAAAGCTGAGTTTAAGTTTTGCACAGAATTCTTTAGAGCCCTTTGGGAATTTCTTAAAACATGTAAAATGACCGGCTTAATATTATTTATCATATTTCCCCATGCCTATATCGACCTGCTGAGGCCTTCAGAATTTCCCGTATTTCGGCACTATGACGTCGTCAAGAGTTGACCCGACCATAGTATGAGCTGACCAGAATACATCAGGAAAAGATCCGCTTATAGGCGGATGGCCACTGAAAAGTAAGAAATTCCATTAAGATTGTTAGTTAACAATACGCTAAATTTATCATTAGTCAAGTTTTCTTCAAACAAATATTGTAAAATATAAGCCGCTCGACACAATATAAAGCTTTTTAGCTCGTTCGCTACGCTCATTCACAGAAAAAGCTTCACAGTGTGTCTCCCGGCTGATATTTTACGATATTCGTTTGCAGAAAACCTGATAACATATACATATCAAAGAAAAGACAAGAGACAAGCACGCGGTCCTAAATGGAGACCGGTATAGATATAGAATTTAGTTTGCGTTGTTAATAGATGTTAAACTTTGTTAGTTCTCAAGCCGCACCCTAAATCAAGGATCTGTATCTCAACAAAAGTAGACAAATAATAAAAATCAGGACCGATAAGTACTGAATCCGATAGATGCAGAAACAAAGTAACTGCATAAAAACGACAAACACTACTTAAAACATGTAGAATGCTGGTTGTAAACACATTAAGCTGAAAGCACTATATAACTAGGGGGTAAAGATTACCCCAAAACTTTTTTTAATACAGACACATTAATTTTGATTCGGATAAACTCCTTATTTATTAATTCATTAGTGCTTCAAGTTGGAAACGCCTTTTTGCAGTTTATTTCTTGAAGTTTTTTTCGATCCATACTGATTTTTTAATTTCACTGCTTATTTGTATATCCAATTGTTTATAATAGAGCTAACACACATTCACTTGCTATTGAAACTGGGAGGTACAATAAAGCAAAGATTTTTGCAAATGAAAGATACTGCAAATTTTGCAGAGACAAAGTGGAAGATGCAGTACATTTCCTTTTATATTGTCCTCTATATAAAGACAGTTGACAGAAGTTTAGTATTTTAAAAAATCTCACTAAAGATGATGACATTAAATCAGTTATGAATTTACTGAATTCAGTTAATTTGATTAACACCAAACAGATATGTAATTATTTGAGCCAAGCTTTTGAACTTCATAATAAAAATTTAATGTCAGTTGGTCTACCATAAGTATTGTGAGATAGCTATTATTACATGTAATGCATTATGTTTTATTTACATTATTTGTCATGTTTTATATGTACGCATTATATATATGTCCTTTGTCCAATAATATATTTGATTTGATTTAATAATACAATTTGTAACATAAATGACTGAATTTTCTTTGATCTTTTTTTGGAAAATAATTTGTTTATTTCTGGTGAATGTACAAAAGCATGGTATACTACATGTAATATGCAGATCTTTTTATTATACCACAATTCCAGGTGTAGTCTCAGAAATCCATTGTATTATATATACAGAATAGGTTGAGCTTAAGCTATAGTATAATATGAACAAGATGCATGTTATACAATAGCAGAAGCTCCACCTCCCACAAAGCCAACAAACGGCCTTGAGCCAATGAAAAGTTACAGCATTTTGAATAGGCATTGTGTAAAATGTAGAGTGGAGTATGGAGTCTTGATTATATTGAAAATCACGTGTTACTGATTTATCAAAAAGTAACAATGTATGTATGTCAAACTCTTCGCCTTAATATTTGTCAAATAGGTGGGTATGTTTTATTAATCATGGCGTGATTCTAATCTTGACAGGTAGATTACTACAAAATTTCGGTGTTTTATTTTATTAATGTGTCAAAAGGGTATTACATAAATGGCATTCCAGTTTCTTCTAAAAGGTTAATATGTTGGGATGAAAGCTGATTTTTAACTACACTATGTATCACTACATTCCTCATTTCAAAATAAGGGCATATTCGCCTGGCATGGTCTTTGTTGAGATGAAAATATGTATAATAGTCCCAGAATATAGCTACCTTTCACACAATTAAAAACAGACTATAGATTTTCTCCTTTGATCTTTTGTTGTGATAGCAATTAATTTCCTAGTGCACATACTCCCAGTTGTCCTACAAATTTTTACCTATATTTTACCTGTAATTTACAAATGTAGGACAAGTGGGATGACACCATAAATTCTGTCAATTCTGTAAAATAAGTCCATGCAAAGATTGCTTATTTCACTATTTAAAAAAGTATAGAGACATATTTTCCTACTGTGTGTCTCACTTATTTGCGGGACTGAAACCTTGGTAAATGTAAATATTTAAAGTGACTTTTTAGTACAATTTGTGTATCATTCATATTATTTGGATTTTTTTTCTTTGGATTCCTCTTTACAAGGCCTTTCACTGGTAAATCAACAGATTTTGTGAAGATGTTACTGTTTTTTTGCCCCGCCCGCAACAATTGTCGCGAAAAGCGAGACATATGCGTACAAAGTATGGCGATGGCGTAAACTTTAGTTTTATATTAAGTTTTTGTGATTGGGTTATTTTCAATAACTATAAGTGGTAGTTTAATGATAATTGGTATGTAGATTAGTTTTGGTAGTACATGACAGTCTTCCATATATGACTTTTGACCTTGATTTTAATTTTATGGTCTAGTGACCACGCTAAGTTTTGGCGATTTGGTAAGTTTCTCAATAACTATAAGTGGTTGGTCAATAATATTTGGTTATAGGTTGGTCTTGGTTATTACATGACAGTATTTCATATGCCTTTTGACCTTGACCTCACTTTTGCGGTCCAGTGACCACGTTAATTTTTTTCTGATTAGGTCAGTTTTATAACTATAAGTGGTAGATCAATGATATTTGGTATGTAGGTTGGTCTTGGGTAGTACATGACAGTCTGCCATATGGCCTTTGACCTTGACCTCAATTTCAGGATTCAGTGACCATATTAAGTTTTTATAATACAAGTTGATATCATGGAAAATTGATATTGAAATGGGTGCCATATTTTACCATTACATGTATCACAATAAGATTACTCAATGAGTGACCCCATTACCTTTTGAATCAAGTGCAGACAGGTGAGATATCTATTAGGGTCCACACTTGTTTAACTATAACAGACAAAAGGGGGTCAAAATGTCAAATGGATAAGGTACCTCAAATATTTATTTTTGATCGTCTTTTATGATCTCCAACCAACAAGGGGCTGGTGTGTTCACTAATTTGCTGTGTCCAACATATTACTGTGGTCTCGCTGCTTTACACGTTTGTTAAATGTTTCTTTGCAGACGATATATGTTCTTTGAACACTCTTGTTTCACTACTTTTCACTGCAGAACGGAAATATTTCCCTTTAAAAAAAAACAGTTCCACATTGAATAAAGACACACAATAGGTACAAATGTCCATGTCATTTATTTTCCTAGGAAAAATTGTTAATGCCATTAATTTAACAAGGAAAGCCCTGAATATGCATATCATATTTTCAGATGGATGTTGAACAAGCAACAATGATCAACAATCACTCAATATTTGTTCTTAAATTATTATTCAGCTGTATAACATGGAAATCTTTATTACGTAATGATCTTTTATTGGCATGATGGCGTATATTCTCCCCACAAATAGGTTTCACTTTGTCTGTCTGTCTGTCTGAACTTACTGTGTCCTTTGTCTAAACTTTATACATTGACTGACAACAGAGACATAAAAAAAAAGAGATTTGCAGGTCCACGAATTCTCGTGAAAACGTGCGGTCATCGAGACTTCGATAGAAAATCTAATTTTCAAAATTAATTCGCTAATATCTCGAAAACGTAAGAAAAAATCAAAATAAAACTTTCTAAACTCTATCAACAAGTTATAAGATTTTTAAGTTTTTAAAACCAGAAAGTTGTGCTCACAGAAATAAAAAAGGAGTTTCAAAAGCCAAAAAGTTCGTAGTTTTAAACTTCCAATATTTTCATGTCAATTAAGTCTCCACTTTTTCCCGAATATCTTTTTTGTTTTTCAGTATTTTTGTTTCAAATTTTTAAAACTATATCAGGATATAGTTAAGAAAAATAATTCACTTATTGGTAAGATATATGTTAGATGAATAAAAAGAAGTTTCAAAGGTAAGGAGGGGGTCGTACCTTGTTTATTGTGATTAACAAGCCGTATAGTGGACTTTCCAATCTCTTGCATTATATGTTTCTGCTGACCATGACATGCAAACCTCATTATAGATAAGATGTTCTGGTTCAATAAGTTTTCCCATAGTTATGGACATTTGAACTTAAAAAGTTTTGCCTTATTAAGTATGCACCTTGTGATCGCAACTCTTTGACATATATCTGAAATGGCTTACTGGATACACATAAAATTCAGTAGGTTGTTAGAACTTCGTGATGTGCTTGGAGGTATAGAATATTCTGGCCCATTGAGTTATCCCCGAGTTATAGCCATTTGGACAATACTTTTGAGCACCTTGATCTATCTTGACATCGCAACTCCTCTGACAGGGTATTTTGGATACACATGAAGATTAATAGATTTTTTCGATAGAAATACCCGGTCCATCGATTTTTCCCAAAGTTATAACCCTTAAACTTAGATTTTTTTTATATCCCTGTGCATCTTGTCATTATCACTCCTCTGATATGGTATTTTATATACTCGTGTGCATGTGACGATGTTCATGTCCATTGAGGATCATTGAGATCAACCCCTTCACCCGCAAGGACTGGTTGGAGAAACAGAGGTATGTTCACAGTTCTAGATTTTCTTGTGTGAAGGGGGAAAAGAGGTATATCTGAACGAAATGATAAGTTAAAGGAGGGAAGCGGGGGGGGGGGGGGCGGCAGTCAAAGGAGGGGAGCGGGAATTGAATACCCCGCTGTCCACCCCCTCAAACATGAAAGACGACTTTGATCCTTTTTAAAAAATAATCTTTTTTATAGTATTTATCTTAATCAGATCTTAATCACTATAAATTCATGACTTTTATTTATGTTACATGTATCATATTAAAATAAAGTTGGGAAAATTAAGAACTGGGGAAGCGAGAAGTTCCCCTTATCCAAAAAATCACATAACAGAATCAAACCGACAAAATTTATTTATTATATATACCGCACTGGTTTACGGTTTTTAAGTCTAGTGATGAAAGCATTAATACAATTTCAAAGAAACAGTATAATAAATATAAACAGAAGGTAAAGCTGTCATTTTTATTTTGGGCAAGGAGTCCCTCTTTGCCTTTGGGGGTACTTTACCATAATATAAAGACCCTGTTCATGCACAGGGGCTCGTTACAATTGACACAGTATGTCATCTGTGACTGATCCGGCCCCGATCTATATTGTTATGGTATTATAGATCGGGGCGGATCAGTCGCAGAGGACATACTGTGTCAAAATATAGATCGGGGCCGGATCAGTCACAGATGACATACTGTGTCAATTGTAACGAGCACCTGTGGTTCATGACAGGCAAATTAAAAAACATACCCTAGCTTTTCACGAGAGGCTATAAAAAAATTGTGCAATCTTCCAAAATAAAATGTGCGAATTATAAGAACTCTACTACAAATAATTGGTAACCCGACCCGCCACGGAATAAGAATTTCTTTTTGTCATGTCCTTACTGAAAACCAAGCGATGTGAATGAACACATTTGTACTGTAACAGTTACCCTGCACAATCCATACCTATAAAAACAACTAAAATTACTTTACTGCAGCTTGGCTTAAGTGTGAAGAAAGTTAGCCTCCCTTAGTTACGTTATTGTAGCTACCACTGGTGATGGTGATGGAGTTCGTATTTTCCAGCTTCATTCAGCAGTGTGTTCAGACTGTATCAGGATTTATTCAAGTATCACCTAGTGCAAACCTATTTTCATGTATTTAAAAAATATACAGTGTATAATTTAATGTCTGTCCAATGGATTACGTTTTTTCTATTGCTCCCTAGGTATATTTGTCCTCTTTAATGAAGTTTGCTTCTATGCAGCAAAGGACATATTCATTGTGGCAAATTAAGATTACATTGTACATTTAATAATAAGGGGACAACCATTTGATATTCTGGGGGGGGGGGGGGGGATTTGTTTTGGATCTGTTATTTATTTTTGTGGAAAATAAAGACAGATTATTTTTTGCACTGTTTTTTTTTCCAGTAAAACAAGGGACTGATTATTTATTTTCACAACTCAAGGTTAAACAGGTGCTTGTTCAAATCAATTTCATCATTATTATTTCTTAAATGCCGTATAGTTTTTTCCACAGATAGTGATAGTCTGTCAATTCTTTCTAGATTGTTGATTAATGTTTCTTGCGAATCTTTTATTTCCATGTTTGTATACATCGAAGTAACATCATAGGCAATCAGAAAACATTTGTTTTCTATTTTTTCTTTCTCTAATTTTACAATAAAATCTTTAGAGTCTTCAATGACACCAGACGTATTCTAGAGAACGATGAAATTGCATCAAAAATATAAGTAACAATATTTTTTAGGGTTAGGTTGCTAAGCAACCAAAACCCTTATGCCGTCGGTCGTTTGGTTAGACAATGAAGGAAACTTTGGAAATCTGGTGTTTTGTGGAAAAAGTTGGACCAGAAGTTTTTGAAACTATGTTTTTATGAGTAAATATGCAAGCTTATCTAGGATTGAAGCTTAAGCAAGGCTAGTTAAGCAGCTTTTTATCTCGATTTTGAGATGACACATGCGCAAAGAAACCTCCATATTTTTCGAATTACGACTATGTTTATATTGGAATATCATATAAGAAAATAAACATTCCGCGGTAAAATAGTCCTTATATTTGTTGTTGCTGGTGCAGTTGTTTTTTAATAGAAATGTAACTGAAACACACCGAGAAGTGTAATTGTCCAGTTATTTAATAAAAGATGTGTGTTTTATTGACGATTTCCTTTTTGTTTTGAAAGCCATGTAAAGTATTCGCACCTTTTAAAGTGTACAATGCTATCGGCGTAAGGATTTTGAATGTTTACATTTGCACGGATATTTTGGGAAGGATTACAATCAGGTTTATTTTCAAAAGATTTCAAAGGTAAGTTCCATTTTTGTTGTGAACGTGATTGTTAACTTATACAGAACATATTTTGCACATTATTTGCTTATTCTTCTTGTAATTCTGATGGTATTTTGTGTATTTGATTAACCTTTTGACCTGATCATCGTGACATTCATTTTGTCAAACCTGTTGGTCAGTGATAGAATTGCATACAGGTTATTTGAAATGCCGATAACTTGCACATTAAGATTGAAAAACACTGTGTTTATCATTAATTTAGAAAACGGTATTATCGAAGGTATAATGGGTTTATTTTAATTGCAAGCTTGAATGTTTACGTTCTTTTTGTGTATTTGATTAACCTTTTGACCTGATCATCGTGACTTCATTTTGTCAAACCTGTTGGTCAGTGATAGAATTGCATACAGGTTATTTGAAATTCCGACAACTTGCACATTAAGATTGAAAAACACTGTGTTTATCATTAATTTAGAAAACTGTATTATCGAAGGTATAATGGGTTTATTTTAATTGAAAGCTTGAATGTTTACGTTCTGATCTACCTGCACATGCGCAATGTAGTGTAAATAGAAATGACCCCCTTCTACAATTGTCCAAACTTTGTCTTTTTATATAACCTTAATAACTTGAAGACCTTTGATTTCTGTTTATTTTAATTCATCAAATCATTATTATGCGTTTGACTTTTTAAAAAAATTCAATTTAGAGTGATAATTCAAGAAGCGTTAGCCGACTCGTGCTTTCTTTGATTGATTAGTGCATATTTATGTACAGACATGCGCAGTAAAGTTGAGTAGTAGAACCTTCAGCTCAGATACACTGTGTTGCGAAAATATACGTTTTAAAAAATCACTGTATATTTTGAAACCAAAGCAATACATATGCTGTCAATTTAAAAAAAAATCAGTCACCTACCCACAGGAACATTATTATATAATAGACACTTTTTCCGCAGAGCTCGTTAACTTTCATAATTGATATAATAATAATAATAATAATAATAATCATTTATTTCAGACATAAATAGTCCATAGTTATATACAATGATATATTTCCTTGTAAATAACTAGTCTATTCCCTATAATAATAATCATTTATTGGTACCAATTTATTGTAATATATTGAAACAGTATTCAAAGGTAAACTGTAAATACTTTAATTCCCTCAGACTTGAAATTGATAACTACTGTTTTGAACCTGGAGCCTTGGGTGAAGAGTTCTTTATAAGACGGGGAAGCAAGCATATTTGCCTTTTTTATTTTCATTCATTTTGGGCATGTGGTCGCTTTTTAAATTCCCAGTGCAGATGATTGAATAGAAAGACGATTGTTCATTTTCTTTTGTGCATTTTTCTTTACACTTACGCAACGAAATCCTAAACCGTTTTCTGTCGAGCTGTCTTTAGACAAACTTTTCCTCGGTCGATACCGGAAACTTCTTGTGATGTATACTTCCGGAACGGTATCGGTTTTCGTGATCCGCATTAATTAATTAGGGGTAATTAGCAAAACGCGGAAACAATTGCGTATGTACTGATAAAAGTTTTAAACTGCAGAATAGTCTCATACTTCTGATATATAAAGATTGCACGTCGCATTTGTGGTTGAAACGGCAACCCGGCTAACAAAAATTTGTCTCATTCTTTTAGTAGTATTAATATTTCCTTGTAAATAATACTGTTAATAAAAAGAATTCAATACCAAAACCTATTTTGCAATACATTGTACAAACAAAAAGCAATGAAATAATCATCAGCAATGTTTGTACAAATAAAAGTCAAATGCTAGCAACCTAACCCTACCAGTGCTATGCACTTTGATTTAAAAGGATAATGAGGACCGTCTTCACTTGCTTGATATTTTGTATTTCTCCATCAAAGTGAAAATGATGTTATATAGGCAACGTGACGTCATATATGCATTCGCGTTATTTACTTAGTTCACAGAAATTGAGATGTTTAGTAAATTTATAACAGTGTACCCGTGATCTAAGTGTCAAAAAGGTGACTTACGGCGTGGTAATACCATGGATGTAGCACACTGTACATAAATATCTAAAATTTAAACTAAGCAAATTACTTGCATAATATTTACTGTAAAAATAACAACACGAACCTATGATTCTGAAACGAATTAGTCTAAATATGTTTTCGAATGCGTTTTGATAATAAAGGGACGTGTGAACGCACAATTCTCTCTGATTCAGGGCTTTCCTTGTTAAATTTTGATAATGAAGGGACGTGTGAACGCACAATGCGTTTTGAAACATTTCGAAAAAGTTTTGTGTTGCGTAATAACTGGACGTCTGAACACACCATTATTTCTACCTTAGAGCGACTCCACTGCTCCTCCGGAGTGAACGTCATAATGGCTACGACGTCAGACAATCAGTCGGGGACGTAATACAATGACAAGGGGCTGTTACAGTAAACAAATGAACAAGAGATGGCGTTCAATTACTTCGCCTTGACCTTAAATGATATTTTTAACTACCTCTGGGTTGATTTTGAAAATTTTCGGTAGAAAATACATGTGCCCATGTTTTGGGTTATCTCTCTGTGTCAGAAAAGTATATGTTTTCACATCAATTTCTTTCTGAGAAAACAATTAATTCAAAACTGCATATATTGCATACGTACAAAAAACAATATATGTGAAAACGGGAAAAGGTATTAAAGTGAGGTAAATGTTCATGAGACAATATATCTCAAGTGAAATGAAACCCATTTTCAGACATTTCAAAAATATTAATATTTATATATGGTGTAGTATATATATTATTAAAAGATTTGGGAAGTTTTTCCCGAAAAAAAATATGAAAAAAGACGAATTTTGGTAGAATCTGGTGCCATCTTATACTTGACAGCAGTTTGGGATTTTATAAAACAGTATCAAACACTGTATTAATTAAATTTGGAGTAATTATTTAATTTGGAATTTAACTAAATCATGGATTTCATGGATATAATCTTCACTTGGTCTGTGCGCCGCACAGGATTTATATTCTTCACCTGGTCTGTGCACGGCACAGGATTTATAGTTTTCACCTGGTCTGTGCGCCGCACAGGATTTATAATCTACACTTGGTCTGTGCGACGCACAGGATTTATAGTCTTCACCTGGTCTTTGCGGCGCACAGAATTTATATTCTTCACTTGGTCTGTGCGCCGCACAGGATGTTTTACTTTCCCCTGGTTTGTGCACCACACAGAATTTATATTCTTCACTTGGTCTGTGCAACATTTATCACCTGGTTCTGTGTGACGCACAGGATTTATATTCATCACTTGGTCTGTGTGCCGGCTCCAGATTTATATTCATCAGCTTGTCTGTGCGACGCACAGGATTTATATTTATTACCTGGTCTGTATTCCACACAGAATTTATTTACATAGTAACATGCTCTGATGTGTATTTTTTTTTGGGGGGGGGGGGGAAACTCTGATTTAGTTAAATTCCAAATTAAATAATTACTCCAAATCTAATTAATACAGTATTATCATTAGAACTTCCAAAATAATGCCCATGTCAGCCAAAAGTTCTACTAAGGCTACATACTTCCTAATACTGCCTGTCCATATACATGTATGTACTGCTTATTGTTGTTTAATTTGCTTAAACCTTGAATGAGTGTAACATGCAAATAAAGTTATTATTATTTAATGTTTTAAACTACAAATTTAATAGTGAACTTGAGGTAGACTGTAAGACACCGTAGGCCTATTTCATGTATATACAAAGTTCTTTTTTATTTCATTCAAAAATTCAGCATAATAACAGACATTATGTTTGAACAATAAAACAATGTTCATTATAATTTGGGAATCATTTTTAGACAGGCAGATTTTTATTTCTAAAGGCATACTTTATATTACTGGTATACTTTTTATACGACCGCAAATTTTTTGCGGTCGTATATTGGTATGACGTTGGCGTCGTCGTCGTCGTCGTCGTCCGAAGACATTTGGTTTTCGCACTATAACTTTAGTATAAGTTAATAGAAATCTATGAAATTTAAACACAAGGTTTATGACCACAAAAGGGAGGTTGGGATTGGTTTTGGGAGTTTTGGTCCCAACAGTTTAAGAATTAGGGGCCAAAAAAGGGCCCAATAAGCATTTTTCTTGGTTTTCGCACAATAACTCTAGTATAAGTAAATAGAAATCTATGAAATTTTAACACAAGGTTTACGACCACAAAAGGAAGGCTGGGATTGTTTTTGGGAGTTTTGGTCCCAACAGTTTAGGAATTAGGGGCTAAAAAAGGGCCCAAATAAGCATTTTTCTTGGTTTTTGCACAATAACTTTAGTATAAGTAAATAGAAATCTATGAAATTTAAACACAAGGTTTATGACCACAAAAGGAAGGTTGGGATTGATTTTGGGAGTTTTGGTCCCAACAGTTTAGGAATTAGGGGCCAAAAGGGTCCAAAATTAAACTTTGTTTGATTTCATCGAAAATTGAACTATTGGGGTTCTTTGATATGCCGAATCTAACCGTGTATTTAGATTCTTAATTTTTGGTCCCGTTTTCAAATTGGTCTACATTTAGGTCCAAAGGGTCCAAAATTAAACTTAGTTTGATTTTAACAAAAATTGAATTCTTGGGGTTCTTTGATATGCTGAATCTAAACATGTACTTAGTTTTTTTTATTATGGGCCCAGTTTTCAAGTTGGTCCAAATCGGGGTCCAAAATTAAAGCTAAAAAAGGGGTAAATTATTATTTTTTTTTTGGGGGGGGGGGGCAATTCTTCACAGCATATTGTATTGCACAAGAAGCAAAAAATTGAATATAAATTCAAATCATATGACCAATTCTAAGTTCTTTGTGTCAGAAACCTATTATGTGTCAAATATTTCAAGAAATTTTCAATTGCACAGTATTGTGCAATAGCAAGAAATCTTCAGTTGCACAGTATTGCGCAATAGCAAGAAATTGATATGTGTGCCCTGTTATCAAAACTTTATTATTAACAAATTCCATTGGAAATTTGCCAATAACTTTAGTTTAATGAACTTCATTGGAAATTTGCCAATATAAAATGTGCTGATGAAGCTTTTTTGTTTATCTCATCTAAACTGCTTTTAAATTATATATATTTAAAATTTGCCATCCATGACTATGATGTCATTTTCTATTTTAATACGTTATGGTGTATTTAAATGGGCTGTTATGGTTGCAAAGTATAAAGAAATGGGGGGGGGGGGGTTGAAAACAAAATTTAGGGGGGGGGGGGGGTAAATGAGAAATTGGGGAGGGGGCAATTTTTTTCTCATTTCATATTTCATAAATTAAAAAGAAAATTTCAAATTTTTTTTAGGAAAAAAAGGGGGGGTTACAATAAATTTTATTGTTTTTTGTTTTTTTTGGGAGGGGGGTCAATGTGCAACTTCATAGTGTATTGCACAAAAGCTAAAAAAGGGGTAACTTATTATTTTTTTTTTTGGGGGGGGGGGGGGGCAATTCTCCACATCATATTGTATTGCACAAGAAGCAAAAAATTGAATATAAATTGAAATCATATGACCAATTCTAAGTTCTTTGATTTCAGTTATTCTGTGTCAGAAAAATATTATGTGTCAAATATTTCAAGAAATTTTCAATTGCACAGTATTGCGCAATAGCAAGAAATCTTCAATTGCACAGTATTGCGCAATAGCAAGAAATTGATATGTGTGCCCAATTTTAAATTTTAAATTGGTTATTTCTGATTTATATATAAAAACAAATAATACTGATATGGTTTGAATAGGTAAATTAAAAAATTTTAAGTTCTTAGACAACATTCATTCTGTGTCAGAAACCTATGCTGTGTCAAATATTTATTCACAATCCAAATTCAGTATTGTATCAAGCTTGAATGTTGTGTTCCTAATTGCCCCAACTATTCAGGGTTCGACATCTGCGGTCGTATCTAGCTGCGCCCAGCGGAGCATTTTATTGTTACATAATTTTAGTTTTTAATGACTTGGTAATCTTCCAGATTGTCATCTGGTTTAACATTTTATCTTTGTTACTGGTATATTTTTAAATTCAGCATATTTAATACTATATTATACTGAAAAATATGCCATGTAAAAAGCATTAAAATAAAAAATAAAACATTTTTTATTAATATAACTAGAAATCTTTTTTTTCTTTCTTAAAAACGATTCAGTATAACTAATGAATAATTATCATAGATAAAATTATACTTTTGAAAATAGATCGTATCTAATGTCATCAAACAAACTTAAAGTTATTAAGAATGTTTCTCGTCTTTAATTTATCCATTTAAACACATTGTACAAAGTCTTTCCTTGTAGTTGTGCGTATCGGGTCATCTCTATATATGGCCAATGGAAGGGACCCGCTTCTGGACAGGGCGACGGTCTGGCAAACTGGTTTTGGTATACTTTTCTGCTTTTACACTTGTTTTATACATTCAATAAGTAAGTGCCTATAGTTTGTTTGCGTTGATGTTATTATTATCATTGAATAAGTCTCTTGAAAAATATGTATTGTCCAAAATTTCTAGTCTTTCACGAATAGTTCTCATAACCATTCTTATAGATACTGGGGTGTTATTTACTTGATTTTTATCCGGGGGGGGGGGGGGAATGGAAGTAATATTAAGTCCTGCCTTTTTTTTAGCAAAATTTCGAGACTGCCTTTTTTTACTACCTGGTGTTGTCCTGCCTTTTTTTCCATCAAATTTTGCATCCTGCCTTTTTTCAAATTCCTTCCATGCCACCCCATAAGAATCAAATGGTTGCTCCCTAGGTCTATTGCGTATATGCTTTGAATGAATATATCTACTTTCCAGCACCAACTACATGTATTTCGTCTATTTCAAGTCCATGACAAAATTTTATGAATAACATGCACGTCGTCTGATCTTTTTATTTTGCACATAAGACAGATGAAAGTAAGTCCTTGTTTTGTAAATCAAGAAGTCCATCCCATATCACCTCTCATGCATGATAGTAGTATTTAACATGAATTTACCGACTGATAAGAAAAGTTTCGCTACCTTATTCTGGATAGATTTTATAACTGAATACACTTTTGTTCCCCAAATACCAGCTCCATACAACAGAACAGGTTCGACCATACTTGAATAGGTGGCAAGAGTTTAATACGGCTCTGCTATTGGTCTGTATAGAATTGTGTACTCAGATAGTTAGGATTAAGAGTAAATACTAAAATTTTGCTCAAAAGTTCATATCAAGTTACTGAGGTAACTTTAATCAAGGACGTATAACTAACATTACAATTGAAATCCTTGCTTTAATTAATTGTTAAATTTTTTTTATATCAGATTAAATACAGTAATATATCTACTATATTTCAGAAAATGGTCTGTTGTTATAACAATTTCCTTAGACGTCCCTTAAGGTTGGCATTTTGGAAAGGTATGTAATGAGTAGATTTCATTACAGCTCATTACCATAACTATTTTTTACTAATTACTATGTAAGTTATGTTCGTATATTTTTGCTTCATTAAACTAGATAAACTTTTGAAATTTGGAAATAATAAAGCACCTTTAATTGAACAACTTAGAAAGGTTTACACAGAAGCATTTAAAATTGGTTAGTATTAGTTCATTAGTCAGGCTATTTGTGGTCATTAAAATTTCGAAATAGCAAATAGTGTTACTCAAATAATTTGAGTTTAGGAATAACAACATCATCTGGTTTTATGAGTATAGATTAATCTACCGTATTTTCTGTAATGAAGTTGGTAGAATCCGGTATGTCTGTATAAAACTATGCAAAGTAATTTTATTGTCAAGATCAAAACCAAGAATTTAGGAATGTAAATTCTACATCGTCAAAGTCAAAATGTTTTGTCAGGAGCATAAGCGACCCGTTAATCGTTTCAAGTCAGTGATCGGTAAAACCACAAATTTTAGAGGAATATAAATGAAATATATTTGAATTGTGTAATATGCAATAGTTAACAGACAAGTCGGCGTTTTAAAACATGGAACATGCACTGTACATCGAAATAAGTAACGCTGGCAGTTTGATATCAACAATCTGTGTGTGTCTCGGTCACAATAACCAAACTCGTTTTTCGGGAAAAATAAAATACATATGCTGTACAACGCGCATTTCTGGATATATTTTTATCGGGTATCTCCTGGTAAAATCTTTGGAAAGCAAAAAAAAAATATATAGGCCAAACCAAACCACAACCAAATGGATCTAAAAGGTCAGGAATGTCTGAAACAATATGTAAAATACATGTACATTTATGAATAAAAAAGCTATTGCACGTTTTGTTTGGCGGATTAACAAAAAGTACAGTGTATAACTGAACTAGATTTCATGTATTATTTTCAGATATTATACGTAAAAATTGTACCACATCAAATGGAGACAATGTGAGGAAAATGCTTGGAAAATTTGTCAGTGGCAGAGTCACACTTGAAAAGGATGAAGATAATGGAATAGCAGTGATTACTTTGGAAAATAAAAATAAAAAAAATAAAAAAAATGCTGTTTCCGGCAAGTAAAATCATAATTTTTCAGTTTTTAGAATTTCTGCGTTGACATGGACAGTATTTTGCAATTTTGCACTGTTATATGATTTGCATGTTGAGCTTCTTCAAGTAGACGTAGGTTAGCTATGAAAACACTAATTTTTTTTTAAGTAATGTTAGAAAAAGATGGGGGGGGGAGGGGGGATAGGAGTAAAAATTCATGCACCAAGCATGAGCAGGATATTCTTACCTTTTCTAAGTACATGATATTACCTCGGTTATAATGAAAGGTCGCATCTTTGTTGTGTTTTGCGTCGGTTCCTTTTTGTTTCCATAATTGTTGTAGAGAAGATTTTTGAATTTCAGTTTTGAATTCGGCCTTTTGTAGAGTTTGCATTTTATTGAAGTAAAAGTATTATCTAGTTCTACGAACAGATGTATGCCGGATAGGCTGGCGGCTCCAAATAGTGATGAAGTAAAATCCTGTTTGCTGTCAGTCATAGTTTTAAAAAAATCTAAATCAAGGTACCAAATCTGTGCCATGTCTTATCCTGTAGATGATTAAATTGTATTTTCTTTGACATTTTTCATTTTAGTTTTTATGCCCCGCCACGAATGTGGCTGGGGCATATAGATTTACCCTTGTCCGTCCGTACGTCCATCTGTACATCCCGATTCGGTTAAGTTTTGCGTTTAGCTCCATTCCTCAGAAACCTATAGTAATATATCAATGATATTTCACCACTACAGTCCTCTTGTATAGTACACCACAGTTCAGCAACACTTGGGTCGCTATGACCTACATTTCAGTGACTTCGGTTAAGTTTTGCGTTTAGGTTCATTTCTCAGAAATCTATAGTAATATATCAATGATATTTCACCACTACAGTCCTCTTGTATAGTACAACACAGTTCAGCAAAATTTGGGTCACTATGACCTACATTTCTTACTTCAGTGACTTTGTTTTAATTTTACTACACTACGTTCAATCAGAATCTTATGGTAATATCTAAATGATTTTTCACCACTACAGTCCTCTTGTATAGTACTACGCCATTCCGTAATATTTGTGTCACATTGATCTACATTTCATGGTCGAATTACTTTGCTTAAGGTTTATGTTTAGGTCCATTTCTTTCATATTTAGGTCAGTATTACAAAACCTATATTGTTTTTAGGACTGGGCATCCATGCCTTATAGACACATTTTCTAGTTTTATTTAATTTTCATGAATTCGATTTTTAAACGACCGGATACGAGATTTAATCGGAATGACTCCTTCTTGAAATTTCTATTTGAAATGGTTTATCGTTTATCATTTTTTCCTTTAAAATTCTCTTCAAGAAGTCAAATCAAGAATCCAGGTTTAATTTTTAAATTTTTATTGAATATTAATTTATTATTTACAGGTTCAATGATGTGCGAACTTACTGATAGCATTGTAAACCTGGAATCATGGACGACAGGAAAAGGCATTATCATAAGAGGGGACAATAATACGTTTTGTTCTGGAGGAGATCTCGAAACTGTGAAAAATATGCAAACTCCTCAGATGGGATATGATATGTCATGTTTTATGGGAAAATCTTTGGAACGTTTATCACAGCTTCCGATGATCAGTGTAGCCTTGATAGAGGGTGCAGCACTCGGCGGGGGTGCTGAAATTGCCATATCTTGCGACTTTATGGTTATGTCAGATAAAGCACGTTTTGGATTCGTGCAGACTAAGATGGGCCTTATTACTGGATGGGGAGCAGGAACAAGACTTGTTCGAAAGTTTGGACCAGTAAAGACTTTAGATGTTCTAGCTTCAGGGAGAATGATGGATGCAGTTGATTGTAAGAGGTTAGGATTAGCCCAAGAAATATTTCCACAATCTGAAAATTTATTAAATATTTCTAAATCATGGATTCAGCAGTACTGTAAATGGGATGTTAAAGTAGTGCGAAATTTAAAGAAAATGATTGTATATGCCAACGGTATGCAAGAAGAAGAAGCGTCTATTATAGAAAGAAAGTTATTTAGTGAACTCTGGGGTGGAGAAGCTAATTTAGAGGCTCAGAGAAAGAATTTAAAACATTAGAATAATAAAAGATGATTGAATTATTTTTGTCTCGCCTGCGACAAAAAGTCGCGAAGGCGAGATATAGGTATTACTTTCTGGCGGTGAAACTTTTTTAAAACTTTAATAACTTTGCACATATAATACCTACAATTAAGATTTATGGTCTACAAGGTAGCTTATCGTATAAGGTTTGCCGTAGTATACTTGTCTTGTGACCCTGATCTCATAGTTCTTAGTGGGTACATGTCAGTCTGACACCTGCCTTTTGACCTTGACCTCAACTTCATGCCTGCGTCACATTTTTGTGGTTAAGTCCATTACTCAGACACTAGAATACCTAGACCCAGCATATTTGGTCAGTATATAGTTTTTTTTGTGGGTACTTGACAGTATGACACCTGGCTTGCGACCTTGACCTCAGTTTCATGCTTGAATGACTTTGTCACTTTTTCGTGGTTAAGTCAATTTCTCAGAAACTGTAATAAGTTAAATTGTAAAAAATGAGCCGGAAAAGTTACATTGTTTTTGTTAACAACTGTAATGAATAGTTATGTAGAATTAGAAAAAAAATTACGGTTATCTCAATTGAAAAGTTACATAAGACCTTAATTTTCAGCCAAATATTGGAAAAATAACATATTTTGTTTAACATTTTACAGAAAAAATTTGAATGGTTTCATGGCAACTCTTTTTCCATGGTTAATTTACGTTTATTTTTTTTTTAATATTTGAAGGACTGCAATGTAGTTTTCCATTTCTGAATATACATACATGTATATGAATATTATTAACCCTGAATCTGCCCAACGATCAAGAAATCAGTGAGGCCACTTAAAACAAAAAAAATTCACATCTTAATTTGGAGTCTAAATTCAAGGCATTATTTAGTTAAGAGCCGGACAGGACTTTATATGATTTTGCCAAACTAAATTTTTGACCAAACCTTATTCGTGGGACAATCTATCAATTATGTATATAAATATAGATTATTATACACAATTTTCTCTAACTTGAGGCCTTGACCGAGGGCTAATATATGGTTCGAGGGATCATAGAGACGTCGCGCTTGATATTGGTACCACGTCGCGATGTCGGCGTATTCAGTAGCAAAAGAGAGTGACCAAAATTTATTTATTTACTTAATAAAAAACAACAACAACAAAACGAAGACAACACCAAAAACAATACATGAACTACAATTCATTTAAAAAATCATTAAAAAATCTTGTCTGAAACTACTGGGGCAATTAGAACCAGACTTGGCCCTTATATGGTCCTGTTTCAGAAATGTGTCCGAATACCCCGACTGCCAACCAAGATAGCTGCCACAGCAGAATTTAGTTTAACAAAGGACCCTATGGGAAATTTTAAAAAAAATCTTCTTGTCTAAAACCACTTGGGTGATTGGAACCTGACTTAACAGCAATGGTCCTTTGATGGTCTTCTTTTAGAATTATGTCATATGACTTGGACTGGCAACAAAGATGGCCGCCACAGCCAAACTTAATCTAAAATCAGGACATTAGGGAAGATTCATTTAAAAAATTTCTTGTCTTAAATTACTTGACCAATTGGAACCAGACTTGGCAGCAGTGGTCCTTAGATTGTTCTCTTTCAGAATTATGCCCGATGACCCTGACTGCCACCACAACCAAACATATTTTAACATAGAACCCTATGGGAAAACTAGCCACATTGACTGCTACACTTAAATTTTAGTCCTGCTCAAGGTCATACAAGGTGGAAAAGATCAATCCAGGCGAGAGCCTCTAGTTTCAATGTCATCCTCCCTTTTGGTCAAATAATCAGATGTATTTGCTAATTTTGAACAGTTTTTTCAGCGAGATGATATGATTTCAGCCGTTATTTGAACCCATCTGACATGAAAAATTAAAATTAAGATTTCAGATTCGGATTTGTATTATTGTTAGGTAATAATGATCCAACTTTCATAATATATCAATCATTGTAAAAAATTTCTTCCCATGATGCAACAGCCACGTCATAAAAGTCTGCTAAGTCAAGGATTTGAAGAAAAGTGAGTTTTCACAGAAGATTTTGGTCAAAACAACTATGAGCAACAACCTCGCCCAAAATGATTTTTTAATATAATATTTCTCTGACAGACATATTTCAGCAAAATATCCTTTTGGGCAAGGCTGTTGCTCATATCAACATTTTAATTCAAATGTCCAAAAATTAGTGAAATTTTGTGTTTTTCATTGATTTCTTCACAATTAGCCATCTTTGACAGCACATTGCCGCTATTACAAAACTTTCTTGTTGAAAACAAAACATGTTCATTAAATTGCAACATTTTTGCAGTAGTTAATGATAGCTGAGAGTAAATTTCTCATTACTTTTTGATTTTGGAATTCAAGGGGCCACATCATACCGTGTCCTTTCATTGATCTTTTGGGTCAGATGATGAAGTTTAATGTTCATATTATTTGGATCAACAACTGGATTAACGGGATTAATAGTTTGTTGCATCATTGGCTGCATATTTTGAGCTGAATACGTGGGTGAAAGGTGGAATGACGACTGGGCTATAGATATAGGTATCTCTTGTTATACACAGAATTATTGAAATTCACGCATTGTTGGAATATCCAAAAAGCCGTGTAAGTTACGCTAGTCATGAAAAAATGCCAACTTTTTTTTTTTATATATATCTTCCTATCTTTTCGAGAGAACGCAAACTTTTGCGAGATAAAAAACGCAAAGGTTTGCGCTATCTCAGGAAGGTTTGCGCTATAACGTAAACATATGAAGAAAAAAATGTGTGTGGCACGAATACGCTTCCCTATGTTACTCCCACAATTTGAATTTTACAGTAACAATCAAAAGCTCAGCTGGTTTTTAGAAAGACGTTCAGATAGATCTACAATACTTACTTTTTTCTATAATACAGTAAGTAGACTCAAACAAAATAATGTAAAGTAATTCCGTTGTTAAGATCAATACGACGAATTTCTGAACTTATTAATTCTCACGTGTTTCAAGGCTGAAAAGGAAAGATAACATTACAAAATAAAGAAATATACATGATTTCATTTTGATTTTCTCATTTTCAAAATTTAACAAATAAATTGTCGTTTTAAAGCAATTATGGAACATCTATCTAAATAAATAACACTGACTGATATCACAAACTAAACTACTCTTTTGTTGTCGGGAATGTGTCGAAAAATATTGTAAATAAAAACTGTAATTATACTATAATTATTTTTCCTTTAGTCTTTTTTGTATAAAATGTGATGTCACTTGCAATTTTCAAAAGCTTTTGCCATCACTTGGCGTCCGTCGTAAACTTTTCACATTTTCATCTTCTCCTCTTGACTTGATAGGAAGCATATATGGGAGGTCATTTATAAAGTTTCCTGATTTCTTCCCGATCAGACTACCAATATGGCCGCCATGCGGCAGTTCTTGTTTCTGATTGGCCGATTTAAAAAAAATCTTCTCTGAATGTAATGAAACTTGAAAGGAAGGATCTATGGGGGGTTCTTTACAAAGTTTCCTCATTTCGTCCTGATCGGGTAACAAACATGGCCGCCATGGAAAATTCTTGTTTATCATTGGTTGATTTAAAAAAAAACCATTTTTCTGTGGAACTGCTTGGTCAAATGGAACGAAACTTGACAAGAAGCATCTGTGGGAGGTTTTTACAAAGTTTTCTCATTTCGTCCAGATCATGCGACAAACATGGCCGCCATAGCCATTTCTTATTTTTTCCAGGTGAGCGATACAGGCTCAGCCCTCTGAGCCTCTAGTTAAAGCTTGCTGTATATTTAAATATACAGTACTAACGTAAAGTCAGGGTTTTACAACAAGAAATGAATTGCAGAAATATGCGAGTACATGTTTTTGAAATTAAATTTATTGACCAAAGTAAAGTATAAAAGATAATTGAACAAGATTTTATATATTTTTTTCAGACATTATAGGTAAAAGAAAACTTTCGGAAAATACTTGGAAAATTTGGCAAATGAATGTCATACTGGTGAAAAATGAAGATAATGGAATATCTATGACAAGCATAAATATTTATGCCTAAGCATCAATCGATTTATGCCTAGGCATGAATCATTTATGCATAGCCTTAAATCGATTTATGCCTAGGAATAAATGAATATTTATGACGCACATACCGCGTCATAAATTTCAGTGGTTAACACAAATAAAAATACTGTTGTTTCCGGCAAGTTACATTAGCTTTTCTTTACTGACACTTTTTTTCATATAATATTATTGTTTATAGCGCAATTGTAAAATGTTTTTCGGTCAATTTAATACCGGAGTCTGAGAATAAATATTTCAGCATTTTTATTTAGGACACTTGGCTATTGCTAAGTTATACACTAGGTAATTTGACGAAATGTGGCATATGTTGGAAGATTTGGATTGGGGGTTTCAAATTCTGTATTCAGTTACTTGTTTGTCCATTATTTAAATTCAGTTTAAAATGCTTATTCTGTAAATCTCGAGAGGCTCTAACTTTTAGGTCGGAAGTTAAAACGTAGGTTTAGGTTTGTTACTGCAGCCTTTTTGTATGCAGTATGATATAGATTCTGGAGTTCACATGGAGACTCTGACATAAGAACGATGCCATCAGCAAAACGAGGGCAATTACCCAACTGAGACGATAACACTATTCCGACTTTAATGTCCTCTAATTTTTGTCACGGTTGTTCATGAGAACAGAGAATAATGTGGGAAACAGAAAACACAGCCAGATTCATAATGTCAAAAAACCACCTTTTTTTCGACGCCACAATAAATTTCTTTATAAGACGAAGACATTTTCCCTGTATTCCGTTATGGCGTGTGAAACGTTGCAATATTCACAAAAAAACAAAATATATGTTCATAAAATTAAACAATTGTTCGTAAAAACGAATATTTGTTCATAAAAACAAAATGTATATTCAATAAATCAAAATATGTGTTCATAAAACATAAAATCCAAATATTGATTCATAAAATCCAAATATTGATTCATAAAATCCAAATATTCATTCATAAAATCCAAATATTCATTCATAAAGTCCAAAAAATATTCATTCGTAAAATCAAAATATTCATTCATAAAATCAAAATATTGATTCATAAAATTCAAAAAATATTCATTCGTAAAATCAAAATATTCATTCATAAAATCAAAATATTCATTCATAAAATAAAATATATATGTTCGTAAAATTTATGAATACGTTCAATAATTGGAAAGACTTCCTTTTGTCACCCCTTGAGTTGACGGAATAAGCATAGACATACGCGCAAGGGGTGCCAAAAGGAAGTCTTGCCCAATAATTTGCATCATGGGATAGTCGTTTCTTTTGTCACAGTGTATTTGATTGGACAACCAAAAACGAAAATAGGATGACTGGTCGTATGGCGGGGAAAATTGACTCTAAGTTTTAGGCACTTGTTTCTGTCGGGGGGCGGGGGGGGGGGGGGGGGGGGGGTTACTATTCACACTTGTACGAAAAATCACCCCAAAAAGTACCTTGTGATTTTTCGTACAAGTTTGGATAGTAACCACCCCCCGACAGAAACAAGTGCCTGTGCTTTCAAGACGTCATAAGTATTTGGACTAAGAGTCTAAGTGTCAGTGGGCACTTTAGTGTAGTTGTCTAGGTAGACTGTTCTCAAAATTGACTTGCAGGGGAGGGGTTAACTAATATCCAAACCTGAGTAGTTCAAGCTCGATCTATCCTAATGAAAAGGATTGGCAAAACGCTCAAGTTTTACAATTTACAAATTATGCAACGCTGTCGCTGATTGATGATGATATGACGTGTGCATACTGGCTGAAGTCTGTGAGGACCTAGTGTCTTCTTGATCTTTTGAATAAACAGTCTAATCAGTGTATTTCTGGTACCACAACCTCATGAAATGATAGCATGCACCTATCATTAGCCATTTTCTTCAATGAAACTTAGATTCTAATGCAACATAACATATAACATAGTATTATAGAAAAAGCTGAGACACCCAATGTAATTGTTGTAGGGGATTGGAATGCTGGGTCAAGTGAAACTTTATTTGGCAGTGAATTGAGAAACTTTACAGACGAACAAGATTATATTGTCAGTGATATTCGTTTGTTAGGGGAAAATTCTAATATTTTTACGCATTTTAGTGAAGCGCATGGAACTGTTTCATGGATTGATCATATTGTAAGCACAACATCTAGTCACAGATCGATCAGTGATATAAAAGTGCATACTAACTTTGTAAGCTCCGACCACTTTCCAATGTCTTTTTCAACTAACATTTTGAAATTACATAGATGTGATACTAGCTTGATCAGTAGAAAAGGAATGCAACGACCAAAAATCATCAACTGGTGCAAGTGCTCCGACATGGACATCAATTTATATCGGAATAATCTATCGGCGCTCCTACGGGGCGCCGAATGGGACTTGAACTTTTTGTAATCAAAATCAATTTTGTGGAAACAAAATTCAATTCTGTCATAACAAAATCATTTTTGTCTTACAAAACTATGTGATACAGACTTGTTTTATGAGAACTTCAATTTTGTAATGACAAAATTCATTTTTGTAGACAAAATTCATTTTTGTCATGACAAAATTCATTTTTGTAGACAAAATTCATTTTTGTAGACAAAATTCATTTTTGTAGACAAAATTCATTTTTGTCATGACAAAATTCATTTTTGTCATGACAAAATTCATTTTTGTAGATAAAATTCATTTTTGTAGACAAAATTCATTTTTGTCATGACAAAATTCAATTTTGTCAAATAGGTATTCAAATATAAACTTATTTGCATACAAAATTGACTTTTGTTCTTGATATCGAAATTAAAACACAAAAGTCAATTTTGTGAGACAAAATTGAATTTTGTGTAGACAAAATTGAGTTTTGTTAGACAGAAATGAAAAATTTAACACAAAATTGACTTTTGTGACAGAAGTCAATTTTGTGTCACAAAAGTCAATTTTGTATGCAAATTTGGATCTGCAACTGATTTCTCTCATCACGATTTTGTAAAAAGGCCTCTCATTGGATATAGTAAACGGGGGTCTCGCAGGCTCAAGGACATATCATATGGGTGATGCGCTATTCTGCAAAAGTAAGTAATACCTAACAAAGTATATATGTCAAATATAGGACATTTTGTGCAATAGTGATTATTCTAATATGACGTCCTTCTTTTGATTTAATGTCAACAAACCCATGTTACTTATGGGATACACGTGATTGACGTCACAATTGAACTTCCGACGTCAGTGGTTTTTAAAAGAGGATCGAAAAAAATGTTTGTGCTTTTTGAAAAAGAAAATTACAAAAAAAAAAAATAATAAACATGATCCCTCCTACATAAAGAAGCCTCTGGTCCCCCTTCTCCGATTTCAGATTTTTCTGACCCCCAACTTATATCCCTTCCTTTTCCAGAGATAAATAATCGTACATACATGTTGTATTTCAATGTTTTAGAAGATATAATGTCTAAATAAACAAAAAACTAATGTTTTTAGGTTTACTATTTTCCTGACTGAAATAGAGATTACTTTATTTTATTATATTTTAATATGCTTTGGTGTAATGTCCATTTGTATGTCAAACTATATTTTAATTTTCAAAATTACGATGCTTGAAGCGAGTTTTTGTTTTGTCCTTGAAATCCCGACAAATAGAAAACATGTGCTATTTCGCGAAATACGTCTATTTTAACCACGCGCATTGTTATCGAGAACTGATTACTACCGAGAACAGATGACTAAACGATACTCTAACTCGTCCTTTGAAAAACAACTGACGTCGGAAGTTCAATTGTGCGGTCAATCACGTGTATCCCATAAGTAACATGGGTTTGTTGACATTAAAGCCAAAGAAGGACGTCATATTAGAATAAACGATATTCTACAAAATGTCCTATATTTGCCATATATACTTTATTAGGTATTTATACTAGCTTACTTTTGCAGAATAGCGCAGAATACCTGCGAGACCCGCGGTTACTATATCCAATGAGAGGCCTTCTTACAAAATCGTGATGAGAGAATTCATTTGCATACAAAATTGACTTTTGTGACACAAAATTGACTTTTGTGTTAAATTTTCAATTCTGTTTAACAAAACTCAATTTTGTCTACACAAAAATAAACACAAAATTGAATTTTGTGACAAAAATGACTTTTGTGACACAAAATTGACTTTTGTGTTAAATTTTCACTTCTGTTTAACAAAACTCAATTTTGTCTACACAAAATTGAATTTTGTGACAAAATCTCAGTTTTGTATGCAAATTAGTTCACAGTTTTGTCGCCCAATTTTCAAATTACGTAACAAAAGTAAAGTCTGTGATACAAAAATGAATTTTGTTATGACAAAAGTAACTTTTGTCCACTGGAAGATAATTTTGTATGACAAAATTTAAATTTGTAGTATGCTACAAATTTTGTTAAACTTAACTATTTTTGTTGAACAAAACCCACTTTTGTCCGTACAAAATTGAACTTCGAGTACAAAACCACAAGAGTCCCATTCGGCGCCCCGTAGCTCCTTTATGATCTTCATTTACCGGCGGATTGTTTTCAGTGTCGAGATATGAACTGTACTAATATATCTCATCGTACCTCTATAGAAAATTTTTACAGAGACATTATTGAATCAATTAAGAAGGCAAGTGATTCATTGAGCAGAGATAAAGTTGGTTATTTCAATATCATACCTGGATGGAATGAACATGTCAAAGAATCCCATGATATGGCTCGAGAAGCTTTTTTGATGTGGCAGTCATTTGGAAAGCCGAGATATGGACCTGTTTTTCGTCTGATGAATACAACTCGATTGTCGTTCAAGTATGCTTTACGAAAGTGTAAAATTGACAGTGATCAACACAAAGCTGATGCTTTGGCTGATAAATTGAAAAATAAGGACATGCGTGGATTCTGGAATGGAATTAATAAAGAGAATAATAAGAATACCCCTTTATCGCAATCAGTGGACGGAGCAACTGGTTCGTATGAAATTGCACAAATGTGGCGAGATCACTTTAATGGCCTATTGAACTCTGTGAACAATAACAAATACGAGAATTCTGTAAAAGAAAGCTTAAAGGTGTGCCCTATTTCTGATGATGCTATTACAACTGTAGAAGAAATTCAGTCCATTGTAAATACTCTACATTCCGGAAAAGCAGCTGACAGTGATGGACTTGCTGCAGAACACTTGAAAAATGCCCCTCATATTTTATTTGTGTTGTTATCGCTGCTATTGTCTTCTATGTTAATTCACTGTGTTATTCCGAAGGACTTCACTCGAGTGATGCTGGTACCAATTCCGAAATCTAAATCTGGTGATCTCACAGACAAGGATAACTATAGGCCGATTGCATTGACCTCTATATTATCTAAAGTGATTGAAAAGTACTTATTGAATTTAATGCAAGATAAACTTTTAATAAGTGACCATCAGTTTGGTTTTAAGGATGGCCATTCTACTGACTTGTGTTTATTCGTTTTTAAAGAAATTGTTTCTTTCTATGTAAAGCATGGCAGTCCTGTGTTTGCCTGTTTCTTAGATATACGCAAGGCGTTTGATAGAGTTAATCATTGGACTTTATTGCACAAATTACTACAGACAGACATCTCAGTTTTTATTGTTCGTTTTCTGATGTCATGGTTTGATATTCAGATTTATTGTATTCAGTGGGGTGAATTCACATCTAATGAATTTAATGTACGTAATGGTGTAAGACAAGGGGGTATCTTGTCACCCTATCTGTTCAATTTTTATATTAATGATTTGAACAAAGCGTTATCTGGAGCCAATGTTGGTTGTTTTTTAAATGGAGTGCCGCTAAATAATTTTTGTTATGCTGATGATATGTGTATTATTAGTCCATCAGTTGCAGGTTTGAGAAAACTTTTATCCATATGTGAAAACTTTGCTAATGAACACGATATATTATTTAATACCAAAAAATCTGTTTGTATGATTTTTAAGACAAAATTTTTGAAGATTTATAACATTCCCAAGTTTTATTTAAATGGAAGTGTGATGGAATTTGTTGATGAATTTAAGTATTTAGGTCATATGATATGTAATGATTTGAATGATGATTGCGATATCAAAAGACAATATCGAAGCATATGTAGAAAGGTTAATATGCTGAAACGTAAATTTAATAAGTGTTCATTTGATGTTAAAATACAGCTCTTTCAGTCTTATTGTATGAATATTTATTGTGTGTCATTATGGTCCAACTGTGGAATATCGTCTCTTACCAAAATGAAAATAATGTATAATAATGCTTTCAGAATATTGATGGGTTTCAGTTCACGATGTAGTGCTAGTGGTATGTTTGTCAGGAATGATGTAAGATGTTTTCAGGAAATGAGACGTAAAACTATCTATAGTTTGTATAAACGTTTGCAACAGTCTGATAATCAGCTTGTTCTTACTATTCTTGGTAGTGATTTATGGTATAGTTCGTCTTTACTTAGAAAATGGTATACTGAAATTTATGTGAACTTTGACTGACATGTTATTAAATTTGAATTTCTAATTATATTTATTGGTATTTTAATTCTTCATTTTTCATCTTGTATATTTAAAATTTTCATTATATTTGTATATAACTATGGACTATTTATGTCTGAAATAAATTATTATTATTATTATAACGTCCTTTTTGATTGGATAACGTCAAGCGTAAAATCCACGGTTTACCGTCGGAACCATTGACGACAACGTTGCGCAAACGCATTTGACGTTTCCTGTTTACTTTTTATTCTATTTTTTAACGTTTAACGGAGGTTGCATTAGAATGGGGATAACTGTATTGTAATTTATCAGTTGGCGACATAAACCGGTGGTTTTACCATCGCAAATATCCGTTTACCTGGCTCCGCTATGCGTCGCCAGGTAAACTCAATTTGCGACGGTAAAACCAGCGGTTTACGTCGGCAACTGATAAAATACAATACAGTTATCCCCTAAGTCAATTTTCCCCGCCATACGACCAGTCATCCTATTTTCGTTTTTGATTGTCCAATCAAATACACTGTGACAAAAGAAACGACTATCCCATGATGCAAATTATTGAACGTATTTATAAATTTTACGAACATATATATTTTATTTTATGAATGAATATTTGATTTTATGAATGAATATTTTGATTTTACGAATGAATATTTTTTGGATTTTATGAATCAATATATTGATTTTACGAATCAATATTTTGATTTTATGAATGAATATTTTGAATTTACGAATGAATATTTTTTGGATTTTATGAATGAATATTTGGATTTTATGAATGAATATTTGGATTTTATGAATCAATATTTGGATTTTATGAATCAATATATGGATTTTATGTTTTATGAACACATATTTTGATTTATTGAATATATATTTTGTTTTTATGAACAAATATTCGTTTTTACGAACAATTATTTAATTTTATGAACATATATTTTGTTTTTTGTGAATATTGCAACGTTTCACACGCCATATTCCGTGCTCGCACATTACAAAAAAACCTTCCCGCCAGACTCTGTCAAAGGCTTTTAACAGGTCCAGCAAAGCGATATACAATTGTTTCTTTACTTACACTTTGCAATGTGAAAATATTATCTTCAAGTCGTCTTTTTCGCCTAAAAGCACCCTGACATTTGCCAAGTATATTGTTTTTTCTCCAAATGATCGACGATAACAGATTCCAGAGTTTTGGAGAAAACTTTATACACATTTGACGACAAATTTACTCCTCTATAATTATCAAGGTCACACGTAGCCACCGACTTCTGTAAAGGTTTGCCAGTTATTTGGCACTTGTTCCGTAAGAAATTCGTTAGAGATTTCGTCTATACCAACGGCTTTACCGGATTTCAGGCACTTGAGAGTATGGGTAATCTCAGTTTTCGTAAAAAAAAATATTGATATCAAATTTTCTTTCTCAACCTTATGATCAAAATTGCCAGAATGTTTACTTAAACCCTGGATCTAGTCAACTAAATTTGATGTGACATTTGAACCGATTCTACCAAAGTGGCTCGAGAATCATGTGGAAAAACCATTTCAAGTCATCAATTTCCTCACCAAAATCAACTTCCCATTTTTTATGTGCCTTTTCTGGAGTTTCTTATAAATCTATAAATAAACTATAAAAGTATTTACTTGGTTTTTATCTCGCCTGCGACGAAAAGTTGCGAAGGCGAGATATAGGTATTACTTTCCGGCGGCGACGGCGGCGTAGACCTTTTTTTAAAACTTTAATAACTTTGCACATGTAATACCTACGATTAAGAGTTATGGTCCACAAGGTAGCTTATCGTATAAGGTTTGCCGCAGTAAACTTGTCTTGTGACCCTGACCTCATTTTCATGCTTCACTGAATTCATAAACATAAATTTAAAATATGCGTCCAAGTTTCGTGGTTAAATCCATTTCTCAGCAACTGTAACACCTAGGCCAACCGTATTTGGTCTATAGATAGTTCTTAGTGGGTACATGCCAGTCTGACACCTGGCTTGGGACATTGACCTCAATTTCATTCTCGAGTGACTTTGTCACTTTTTACTTGGTTAAGTCCATTTCTCAGAAACTAGAATACCTAGACCCACCATATTTGGTCAATAGATAGTTCGGGTGCATGCCAGTCTAACACTTGTCTCTGCACCTTGACCTCAATATTATGGTTGAGTGCCTTTCATCCAAGTTTCTTGATTAAGTGGGTACATGCCAGTCTTCACACTTGTCTCTGGAATTTGACCTCAATTTTATGGTTGAGTGACTTTCATCCAAATTTCCTTTTTCAGCAACTGTAATACTTAGACCCATCCGTGTTTAGTCTATAGATGGATCTTAGTGGGTACATGCGAATCTGACACCTGTCTCTGGACTTTGACCTCAATTGCATTCTTGAGTGACTCACTTGTCACATTTTTAGATTAGGTCCATTTCTCTGAACTTTTAATACCTAGACCTACCATATTTGGTCAATAGATAGTTCTTAGTGGATACATGTCGGTATGACACCTGCCTTTTGACCTTGACCTCAATTTCTTTTAATGCATTTTCCTTTGACTTGCAAAATGTTGGGTATCAGATAATCATTATTCTGTGTCCATGTGCATACTCAGGCGAGAGATATAGTGTGTCCACTCTTGTTTATCTTGGTCATGTCTGATAAAGGACATTTTGGATATATAATGCATCAAATATAATAGGTATGGAAAACACGCAGTAGTTTGACAGATTTTGTTTAGCGAAAGGACCATTTTATAGAGAAAAAGTAATGTTTTAAGTGGTATTTAAAATTCTTTCTATCAAAATGTTCCAAATAGGTTTGTCAATAAGCTTTTAATACGGAAATATACGAGTAAGGCGAAAGCTAATGACTAACTGCTGATAATTTCATATAATTGAAGGCAAATAAAAAATATTCGAATATCTAGTGAACAATTATGATGTTTTATTGAATTTATTGCAAAACGGCTTACATTGTATTAAAAATTTGACCCCAATAGGAAATGAATCTTTTAAGGTGTTTGCCTAAAGTGCTCTGCTGCTTAAAGTTTTGTAAGACGAATACTACAAAAAATTGTGTGGCAGAATTATTGTTGTCATCAAACTTTAGATTTTTGAAAAACTTCAGTGGAGTCTATAAGAAAATATTAAAAGTAAGTTTTTCTAAGTGAAATAAGTCATTTCTAAGTGTTTCTTGGAGTCATTTCTTAGTATTTTTAAATTAAGTCATTTAATATGTAAAATATATTTAAGTTTTCAATTTTTTCAGCTCACCTGGCGTCCGTCCGTTTACTATTACAAAAATCACTGAAATTAACCAAAGTTGATGTGTAGTTTCAGAATTATATCTTGCAATGCCACCGACCCACCGTGGCTACCGTTTCTATGAATAAAAAACAGGGGATTGGGATTTTTTTTATGTCTATCTCTGTAAATATTCAACAGGATTTTATTTTAAAGTTGTAAATTACTCTCCGAGTTTCGTTCCAGTTGATCTACTTTGACCTAATTACGGCCCTTGGACTACTTGTGAAACTACTGAGCCAATTTGGAACCAAACATAGCAGCATTGTTCCTTTGGTGATCATAATTGTATCCAATGACCTGAACAACCAAAATCACAGGACCATAGCATAGTACCCGATGGGAAATACTTATAGATCTTGCCCAGTCTGAAACCACTGCAATGGAACCCTGACTTGGCAGCAATGGTACCTCAGTGATCTTCTTTCAGATTTATATGTGACAACTCAGACAGCCTACTATAATTTCCCAGAATAGTAAGGTATCTCTGCACTGAACACAGATACCAGGATAAAATTCATCGTAACTACTAAGCTGAATGTCACTGTTAGAACAGGCTTATAAAAATGTTCAAGCTCTGTTCACAAGAGATGGGTAGATGTGTTATTTATTGATTGTTTGATTTACAGTGAAAATTATTACATGTATATTGAGGAAGAAAATAATTTGATCTGATTTAATCACGAACTCTGCTTTTTACTAGATTCACATGCTAAGTCGGATTTGTAACGTGTCATCTTACATGGGAGGAATCGTCACCCAACATTATTCTTACTCCTAGCCGACCAGTATAGGCTCTTACTCATTAAGGCTGCGTTCTTGGTAGATAAAAAACATTGATGCCACTTTTAAATAAACAATAAAATGGATAACAGGAAATGTTAAAGTCTGTTTTGAGTAGTCAGAGATCGAACCCCATTTTGCCTTCACGTTTGGCGGCCATGCTTCTACGAGACCATTAAGACAGACTTAGATATGTGTGATATTGTCGACGCAATGTAAAGTATGACCTTTTAATATAAAAGGCAGTACTAGACAGTGCAGTAAGAAAAGATGTATACTAGTGTATGACAATATTTTTATATTATTTTTGTCCCATGTAGTGAAAACAAGCTTATTATTTATATAATATGAATTTTATAAAATGCTAAAATAATCTATCTGAAATTTCCGGGGCAAGGTTATATTAATCACCATACCTTCTCAACCGAAAAATTCAATGCTAACTCTTATATAGTCGCTGGGAATATTATTTATCAAATTATGTTATGTTTGGATTCGTTCAGTTAGGTTAATTGAAAGCTCAAATTTTCGTTACCAAAAACGATCCATAGATCACCAGGAAACTGATAACTACTTTTATTAATATAAAAAAACTAACATTTATAATATTTAACAATTTATATTTACACCATTCATAACATTTCAGTAAATATGTACTGTAAAATACTTCCCCTTGACAATATAAGAGAAGTTTTAACTGTACATGCGTTATAATCTCTTTTTCTATGAAGATATCTTCATTTTCCCCAATCTGTTCAACACGAATTAGATTCTGTCGAAAACAGTAATACATGTAAATTGGTTGTAAATTTAAGTCCAATGAATCCATGGTACATAAAAACGTCTACTCATTAAGTGATTCGGTTATGTTTTACGTCTACGTTTGACTTTGACTCTTCTTCTGCTTTTTATTTTATTGGCAAATTTATTATACAATAAATCACTTCTGATTGCAGGAGGTTCGTCCTTTATCTCTTCTACTGTGAATTCCTCATTACCCAATAGTATAAAATCTACATTGCTTTCCATCTCATTTCTACGTATCCTAAATGAACCAGCCTCACCCCATGAGGTACCCCATGAGTTCAAGCATAGCTGTAAAATGCAAATATTTAGTACAGATCTAGAAATATACCTGGATATTTAAAGTGTCAAATGCATGCGACATGTGGCGACAATAGTCATGTGCGACTGGGGACACAGATTTGTAGGGCTGATAAAGAGTGAAGTTGTGTTTGCCTCTTGATTTCTTCAAATAATTACTTATTTTATAGGGATAAACGGGTGCATATAATTGTAGAACTGGTCATGCCCAGATTTACCATTTGTGCTGAATCGGGCATGCACAGTTCTACACAATTTTTAATAAGCACAAATATACAAAAGTCTGTTGATTTGGGCATAAAGCACAGTATATAGTAACACTACTGGTTAATCGTTCAACCCATTGAACACGCCAAAACTGTCTCGGGAGTTTTGTAAAATTTCGAAAGCACCGGTGTTTTTTGTTTCTGCTTTTTTATGCACCATTGCATCTTACCTGTAGCAAATCCATTTTGCTGGTTGTTTGGGACTGACCTTCAGGTAACGCGAAGTAAAAAATATTCGGAAGTCAATCTATGAACGCATGCGAAAACGGTTGTTTTGCACAGTATAAGGATAAAGCACGATTAACATGTAGCATACGAGAACACCGTGTCAAATGCCACATGTGGCGACTGAGGACAAATATTTGAAGGGTGATAAAGAGTTCATTTGTGTTTGCTTGTTGATTTCTTCAAATGATTACTTATTTTAACATAACAAATCATTTAGCAGAACACTTTGATTATACAGGAAGACGTTCTACCCATTTGTCCTGGAAATCATTAAACATTCCAACACTGTCTCGGAAGTGTTGTAAAATTCCGAAAGCACCGATGTTTTTTGTTTCTGTTTGTTTATGCACTATTGCAACCTACCTATAGCACCTCAATTTTGTTTTTTGTTAACAGGAATATTAACGATTTATAATCATCACTGTGGCAAAATATGCAAAATATGCTTTCATTTTTCAAAATACAATTCTGACATTAACCAAGTAAAATTAAATGATCAATTTAATTTATGATGTTATACAGGTTATTTTCACATTTTAAAAGCCTGTTCATTAGATTTGGATGTGTACAGTGGCTCTGAAAAATGAATACTAGTATCCCATATATCGCCGTGAAAATTCGGTAATGCTTTTCACGGGCACTTTGTGGTTAATTCAACTGTTAAACTAAAGCGTATAAAATGACCAAGTTTAAAGCTTAAATTTTATCACAGATTTGAAATTCTGCAATTCCAAAGTTGGACCCTGCCATTCGAAATATCGTTATCGATCGTTTTCAAGCCGGAGAGTGCCAAAAAAGGTATCCAGAGCACCAGTTCACGGCAAACTGGTGGGGCTAATACTACTAGAGGAATGGGAGACCTTTTCTCTCTGTAGAAACGTGATGGCAGAATACGGCTATACAGGCGCCGGTTTTCTTCCTCTTGTGTTCAGAAAATGGATAGCTTCGGTGGAGGGAGTGTTATGATGTTGGCAGCAATCTCAAATGCAAACCCGTGCATGTCCCTGGCAATTTAACGGCTCAAAGGTAACGAGATGAAATTCTACAACCTCTCATCATCCACGTGATCGACCAACAGAGGGGATTATTCCAACAGGACAACGTTAGGGCGCACACAGTGCATTTAACAATGGACTACCTTGAGCAGAACAACATTAATGTGATACCATGGTCCTCCAATTTGGCGGATTTTAATCCGATTAAACACCTATTGGGTTAACTGAATAAACATGTGCGCTAGCGTCAACCTCCGCCGCAGACCCTCCATCAACATCGCCATAAAATGCAACAAGAATGGCAAAGAGTACTACAAAATCATGTCAGAAAATTTATTGAGTCCTTGCCGATGAGCTGCAGAGTAGTATTGGCCGCGTTGATTTGGTGGTCATACCCTGTACTAACTTTATCGTGACTGGCAGTGTGCTGAACTGTATGTAAACTTACTTTCATTCAGTTATCTGTGAAGAATGGACTGTTAATTTTTCAATAAAAACAATTCTGAGTCAATATCTGTAAGTGTAGTCAAAACAAAATGTACTTAAAATCCATTTGTTAAAATACATACAAAAACCGCTGTGTGTTTCTTTTTTGCAGAGAATGTGATGCGGCGTATGTGTAGCAAGGGACAGTGGTCATTTTATAAAAAAATAATATTCCTGTTAGCCACACAATATATAATAACACATTCACAGATAGAGTGCAAAAAGTACCCTGTTCTGATTTTGACTACTACCAAGATAGTGTCGAGTGTTGAATGAATTCCAGAACAACTTGCTAATGCATAATTTGTTACACCTCTTCTTAAAAGACCACAATGTCGTTTGCTTTGTTCAAATAAGTTATCATTTGAAGAACTCTGCAAGCAAACACAAACTTATCTCTTTATCATCTAGCCTTTCTACTTAAAAAAATGAAACTTTATTAAAAGTACATGAACACATTTTTCTTATTGTTTCCAGGGTAAATATTCATAATTATTCTAAAAAACTTAAATCATCCTTACTAAAATGATGAAAAATGGTTACAAAATATTGCCAAGTTCTTTGTATCTGTGATCAAAGTTTGAAGTTGCTAAGAAGACTCACTAGACTGAAATTTCCTTAGGCTCCTCTATCATGTCTATACTGTTACCGTATTAAAGTCAGATGTTGTTCTGGAGTTATGTCGCCTTGTCAGTAAAAAAATCAAATGTGCACGAAAAATCACAAAATTAACAATTTTTGGGTAAATTAAAAATCGTGTAGACTTCAATGTGCTCAATATATCTTGTTAAAATTTGAAACATACTTTGTTAAGATAAGTATCTTTTAATGGTCAACTGCTAATCAATGCTAAACATATAGCTTCAACTCCTATTTTGTGTTTTAATTTAATGAAGTTTACCCTTCACTAAATGACAAACGTCAAGTAAAAAGCCTATATCATCGCTTCAAATCCGTATCCCCAGTCGTACACGATCACCGTCCCCTCGTGTGGCAATGGACACGGTAGAGGAGGGAAGAGTATGATAAATGATATAAATGATTATTAAAACTTTCTGTTTCTGTATATATATCATTTATTATACTCTTCCCTCCTCCACCGTATATGATATAACTGTAAGGCTATGTAGACATATATTTCCATGTTAATAATATATGATATATATCAATTAAGAACAGGACGTTATTTGAAACATACTGACACGAGGCACCAATAGGAATCCGTCGTGCTTTCAGCATTAAAACGAAAAGATTTTCCGCTCTAACCGTATCAAAAACGAATTAGGTTTCGATCGAAAGGGACCCACTACACACCCAAAAGGTCACCACTCCTTCTACGCGCTAGCTTACAATGTTCTGGAAGGAGAAAAATTCTTGCCATCTTTTGTTGAAATTTACCCCAGAGTAACTTGACAAAATATTGTCAAACGTTTGATCACAATAAATTTATTGAACTTTTAGAGCATTGACATGAAAAAAAGTCTGAAGAAAAGAATAAAAAAGAAGCATTTTTATGAGATAATTTCCAATGGTCAGCAATCTGGTGTTATTGGAAACCTATTACGGCCCCAATCAATATTAAGACCGAAATTTAATTTTGGAAGTTAAAAGTGTCTCAATTGCAATCGTTAAATGCTTGGATTGTCCTAGGGTATTATGGGCAAATAAAGGATAATTATAAACTGTTATAGATGTATGATGGTAAGTTATTTTAAAGAGCACTTTGAATTGCGTGAAAATAAGTATTTCAAAGGTTGGCATCATGACACATTTATCTCATCAAAAGACAACAAATGTATACTAGTGTTATTCATTCATTATTTTATAATCGTATTTAACTTTAAATTCTGTGAAAATTATACTGAAAATGTACATACAAATTATGCATACATTACTACTTATTATCTTTGTATGTTTCTAGTGTATAAATATAATATTGTGTACTAGTGTCTAATTTATATTATATTTTTATGATCATATAGCAACAATTCAAGAAGTCTATAATTTATTTATTGGGATGTCCATTCGTTCGCATTTTCCGCATTAACAAAATGTCGCATCAATGTTTCAATTTCGAGTATTGCAATTACACGAAACGCGTCGAGCACACGCATTGAGGTTATATCGAATATACTGAATATCGCCCTCCTGCCAAAATAAATTGGCAAGCTTGTCACAATACAATTAGCGATGCTGTTAACAACTACTGCGTAAAATGGATTAAAATAGAAAGTACTGGCAAGCATGCATTGAATAAATACAAGATTAAAGTTATGACTTATTGTAGAGAAACGTATTGAATAGTATCAAATACACTATACAGAGACAGGTAATAAACGAAGTCGTCAAACAGGAAATTGATGTCGGCTTGGTCCGAAAACGTATTCCACGATATGGCGTACCTACATGTATAGAAGGCTTGCGACAAAATATCAAGCGGCTGTAATGAGTAGTTGCAGAGAAAGGTGAGTCAAAAATTGTGTTACGGACAGACGGACGGACGGAACCACAAGGGTAAAACAGTATACCCCTAGGGTCGTCAAGTTGGTTACTTATTCCTTATTCGTTACTTCGATGATGCCTCTGCTGGTGGATCCTAGGTCCCCGAGGGTATTCGCCAACCCAGTCGTCAGATTCTGACATGATTATTCATTGATTTTTTACAGAAATTACCAGTGTTTAGCAAAATTCAAAAATAATAGAAATACTAAGGGTTCATTCCTTGTATCGCACATGGTAAATCTCCTTAGCTGAAATTTGGCTTCCTATTTCGGTATTTTTGGTTGAGTACTTCTTGTTTAATATAAGTTTGGTTTTTAGTCTTCCAAATGTTTCGGTTTTAATGCTGCTGATGAGAGGTAACTCCCTGAAATGCGTCGTATACAGCATAGTATAATTTACTATATCTAATATTAGTATCGTTGGATTGTTATTTTTATTCCTTATTCTCTACTTTTTCGTATTTTTTAAACTTTTTATAATATTCTTTGCTTTGATCATTCTTTTCTTAATTTTAACGACTTTTTGAGATACTTTGAAAGAGGCAAGTATGTCAACCACAAATTAACCTATTTCAGGGCGAAATCTTTCTGTAAAACGTTTTTACCGTCTCAACGTTAGACTATCAGGTTTTAATAACTTGCCTTTTTTGATGCCCTTCTCATTTCTTTTTTCCTATGTAAGTTCTAAGTTCTTCGATGCGAAGTTAACCTGTTAGCGCTTATGTACCCGTCTCCGCGCTTGACTGATACCCTGTTACTTATTTGCTACTTATTCGTTCCTTGTTTGCCATTTGTGCGTTGCCCCTTTTTTATGATTTCTTTTTTATGTCTCTGGTGTTAATTATGGACTCGTAGAGGTGAAATTACGCTGTTGGTGCGTATTTACCCGCCCCGCGCTCGACTGATACCCTGTTACTTATTGATTCCTTATTTGCTTTTTATACGTTGCCCCTTTGTAATGATTTCTTTTCTATTATTTTCTTGTCTCTGGTGTGAGTTATGGGTTTGTTGAGGTGAAATTACCCTGTTGGTGCGTATGTACCAGTTTCTGCATTCGATATACCCTGTTACTTATTCGCTTTTTGTACGTTGCCCCTTTTGGATGATTTCTTTTTAATTATTTTCTTGTCTCTGGTGTTAATTATGGACTCGTAGAGCTGAAATTACCCTGTTGGCGCGTATGTACCTGTCTCCGCGCTCAACAGATACCCTGTTACGTATTCGATACTTATTAGTTCCTTATTCGCTTTTGTACGTTGCCCCTTTTTAATGATTTCTTTTCTTTTCTTTTCATGTCTCTGGTGTTAGTTCTGGGTTTGTGGAGTTGAAATAACCATGTAAGTGCACAAGTACCAGTTTCTTCACTCGACCGATACCCTGCTACTTAATCGTTTCTGATTCGTTTTTTATACGTTGCCCCTTTTTAACTGTTTCTTTTCTTTTATCTTCTTGTCTCTGGTGTATGTTATGGGTTTGTAGAGGTGAAATTACCATGTTGGCGCAAATGTCCCCACCTCCGCGCTCGACTGACACCCTGTTACTTTTTTGCTACTTATTCCTTCCTTATTCGCTTTTAATACTTTGTCTCTTTTTATTGCTTTCTTTTTCATTTCTTGTCCCTTGTTATTGCTTTCTTTTCATTTCTTGTCTCTTCTCTGGTCTTAGTTCTGTTATTTTAGTTGAAATCACCCTGTTAGCGCATATCTACCGATTTTTTACTCGACTGATAACCGTTACCTATTCGTTTTTCATAAGTTGCCCCTTTCGAATGATTTCTTTTCTCGTCTCTGGTGTTAGTTCTGGGTTCATGGAGTTGAAATAACCGTTAGCGGATATGAACCAGTTTCTACGCTCGACTGATACCCTGTTACTTATTCGCTTTTTATACATTGCATCTTTTTAAGGATTTCTTTTTTTCCTTTTTTGTCCCTGGTGTTAGTAATGGGTTAGTGCAGTTGAAATTAACCTGTAAGCGCATAATTACCAGTCTCCACGCTCGACTGATACCGTGTTACTTATTTGTTTTTTATACGTTGCCTCTTTTTAACCCTTACTTTTTCTTATTGTCTTGTCTCTGGTGTTAGGTATAGGTTAGTAGACCAGTTTCCGCGCTCGACTGATACTGTTACTTATTCTCTTTTTACATGTTTTTATTTTTGAATGCATTTTTGTCTTTTATTTTCTCGTCTCAGGTGTTAGTTCTGGTTTTTTTTAGTTAAAATTACCCTGTCAGCGCATAGGTACCAGTTTTCAAGTAACAGGGTATCAGTCGAGATTTTAAAAGAGGCCACCCGAGGACCATTCCACCAAAGTTTGGTTCAAATTGGCCTAATGGTCTCAGAGAAGATAACGAAAATGTTAAAATTCCCATAGGGTCCAAGGTTAAACTATGTCCAACCATGGCAGCCATATTGGATGGCGCCCGGGAAAACCGAATACAATTTCTAAAGGGGACCATCCAAGGACCATTCCACTTAAGCTTGGTTTAAATTGGTTCAGTGGTTTCAGAGGAATTGACGAAAAAGTAAAATTCCCATAGGCTCAATGTTAAACTAAGTCCAGCCATGGCGGCCATGTTGGATTGCGTTCGGGGAAACCAAACCAAACATATATTTTAAAAGGGGCCACCCAAGGACCATTCCACCAAAGTTTGGTTCAAATTGGCCTAATGGTCTCAGAGAAGATAACGAAAATGTTAAAATTCCCATAGGGTCCAAGGTTAAACTATGTCCGACCATGTCAGCCATATTGGATGGCGCACGGAAAAAACGAACACAGTTTTTAAAGGGGACCATCCAAGGACCATTCCACTTAAGTTTGGTTTAAATTGGTTCAGTGGTTTCAGAGGAGTTGACGAAAAAGTAAAATTCCCATAGGCTCAATGTTTAACTAAGTCCAGCCATGGCGGCCATGTTGGATGGCGTTCGGGGAAACTAAACACAGATTTTAAAAGGGGCCACCCAAGGACCATTCCACCAAAGTTTGGTTCAAATTGGCCTAATGGTCTCAGAGAAGATAACGAACATGTTAAAATTCCCATAGGGTCCAAGGTTAAACTATGTCCGACCATGGCAGCCATATTGGATGGCGCCCGGGAAAACCGAACATAATTTCTAAAGGGGACCATCCAAGGACCATTCCACTTAAGTTTGGTTTAAATTGGTTCAGTGGTTTCAGAGGAGTTGATAAAAATGTGAAACTTTACGACGACATACGACGACGACGACGACGACGACGAGGACGGACGCAAAGTGATGAGAATAGCTCACATGGCCTTTTAGGCCAGGTGAGCAGAGACGGTACATATGCGCTAACAGGTTAAGAGAAGAGAAGAGAAAAGGAAATGAAAGCAATAAAAGGGGGCATTATATTAAAACCGAATAAGGGGGGCTTCCGTGGCCGAGTGGTCTTGGTAGTTCGACATGACTACTTTTGATCACTAGCCTGTCAACACTGAGGTTGCGAGTTCGAATCTCACCTGTGGTGGGATGTGTCCGACTCCTATCTTAATTGACAAAGATTGCAAATTTTCCTACCGATGGTCGGTGGTTCTCTCCGGGTACTCCGGCTTCCTTCACCTATATAAACTGGCCACCGCGAAATAGCCAAATGGGCTGAAAACGGCATAAAACCCCAACTAAACAAAAAAAAACAAACAATAAACGAATAAGGAGCGAATAAGAAACAGGGCATCAGTCGAGCGCTGAGAAGGGTATATATGTGCCAACAGAGTAATTTACACCTCCACGAACCCATAACTAACACCAGAGTCAAGAAAAGAAAAGAAAAGAAAAGAAAGCATTAAAAGGGGGCAACATATTAAAATCGAAAAAGGAACGAATAAGTAGCGAATAAGTAACAGGATATCAGCCAAGCGCTGAGCAAGGTACATATGCACTAACAGGTAATTTCACCTCCACGAACCAAGAACTAACACCAAAGAAGTGACAATGAAAGAAAAGGAAGCATTAAAAAGGGACAACGTATAAAAAACGAATAAGGAACGAATAAGTAACGAATAAGCAACATGTTATCAGTAGAGCGCGAAGACGGCGCCATACGCGCCAACAGGCTACTGTTACCTCTACGAACCTATAACTAACACCAGAGACAATAAAATAAAATAAAATAAATCATTTGAAAGGGGCAACGTGTAAAAAACGAATAAGGAATGAATATGGGGTTATCAGTCTCGCGCAGAAACTGGTATATTTGCGCTAACTGTGATTTCAATTCAAAGAACCCAGAAGTAGACCAGAGAATAGACAAGAAAACAAAACAAACCATTAATAAGTGGCAACGTATTAAAAATGAATAAGGAACGAATGAATAGTGAATAAGTAACATGATAATTTCACCTTTACGAAGCCTTAACTAACACCGGAGACAAGAAAATAGAAGAAAAGAAATACATTAAAAAGGTGCAACGTATAAAAAGCAAATAGTAGCGAATCAGTAACAGGATCTCGATCGAGCGCGGAGACGGGAACATACGCGTCAAAAGGGTACTTTCACCTCTACGAACCCATAATTAACACCAGAGATAAGAAAAGAAAGGAAATCATTAAAAAGGAGCAACGTACAAAAAAAACGAATAAGGAACGAATAGGTAAAGAATAAGTAACGAATAAGTAACGGGGTATCAGTCGAGCGCGGAGACGGGTACATATGAGCTAAAAGGGTAATTTCACCTCTACGAACCCATAAATAACACCAGAGACATGAAAAGAAAAGAAAAGTTTCATCATTAAAAATGGACAACGCACAACAAGCGAATAAGTAACGAATAAGTAACATGGTATCAGTCGAGCAAGGAGATGGGTACATACGCGCTAACAGTGTAATTTCACCTCTACGAACGCAGAAATGAAAAGAAAAGAAAAGAAATCATTAAAAGGGACAACGTACAAAACGCGAATAAGTAACAGGGTATCAGTCGGGCGCGGAGACGGAAGAAAAAAGAAAGTAATAAAGGCATCAAAAAGGCAAGTTATTAAAACCAGATAGTCTAACGTTGAGACGGTAAACACGTTTTACAGAATGATTTCGTCCTGAAATATGTAAATTTGTGGTTAGTCTCTTTCAAAATATTTTTAAAATTCGTTTAAATCTAGAAAAGAATGATCAAAGCAAAGAATGTTATAAAAAGTAAAAAAATAACGAAAAAGTAGCGAATAAGGAATAATAAGGAATAAGTAGCGAATAAGCGCAATATGTACCCCTTTCCTTTGTAGCGGGGGTATAAAAAGTACCACACTGATGTATTAAGAGAGGAATTAGATAATCTAGAAAAAGACATAACTGAACAGTTCCAAGCTCCTACCCAACGCCACAACGTTCCTTCGATATACTGGTTACCTAAATTACATTAAAATCCATACAAATTTCGTTTTATTTCTGCCTCTAGCACATGTACCACCACTAATTTGTCTGTTATTTTAACAAGTTATCTTACTTGTACAAAAGAACTTGTCAATTATATTAACAAAGTCTATGAAAATTCGGGCATTAATTATTTTTTGAGTGTAAAACATTCTCTCAGTGTTTTGGATTAATTGCAAGCAATAAATCGTCAAGTAACTGCTGCGTTTCTACATTGTATACAACCCGTCCTAATGATCTTATCAAAGAAAAGTTGAGTGCAATCATTAACTGGTCTTTCGAATCTTCTTCTTCTTATTATTATGTCTCCCAAACAAAGTTTTGGGAGACATATTGTTTTTGTCCGGTTTCTTATTATTCTTCTTCTTCTTCTTCTTCTTCTTCTTCTTCTTCTTCTTCTTCTTCTTTCCTTTTTCTTTCCGTTCAATGTTGTCCGCGACGTTTCTCAAAGATGCAATGTCCAATCAATATGAAACTTTGGGAATATGTTAAGGGTGACCTGAAGTTTTGCAAACGACTTTTAAAATTTTCAAAATGGCCGCCGTTTCAAAGGTCATTATATAGGACATTGCAATAATTTGAATTTAGGGGGTTTCTGATAAGCTCTAGATAGTGGCAATGGGGGTTTGTTTGGGAGACATCTTGTGACTCGCTGGCGATCACAATCATACCTAGTTATTATTATTATAATTCTCTTTCTGACCCCTTAACTTGTCCTACCATTTTCTTGGAAGCAGTAAAGGATGGAAACTTTACATTTATTATGGGTATGGGTCTGTATCCTGGGGGTTGCAGAACCCAATGTTCATGAATTTATTATTATTATTATGTCGCCCCCGACGAAAGTCGTCGACATATTGTTATTCTTCCGTTTCTTTGTTATTATTCTTTCTTTCTTTCTTTCTTTCTTCCAATGATTTATGTCCGGCTTAGTTCTCGGAGATGCCTGGATAGAATTGAATGAAAATTGGCAGAAAGTAAGATCACTATGTGAAGGTGTGCAATCAATACTTTTTTTTCCAAATGGCCGCCATTTTCAAGATGGCCGCCATTCAAAGATCGGTACCCTCCGAAAATTTAAAACGTTTATATCTCAAAAACTGTATGATAGAATTTCATTAAACTTCGTAGGTTTGTAAAGTACAATAAGAAGAACAAACTGATGAAAAAAAATCGCGATCGGTTGGAGACGTTTGGCGGCCATTTTGAAAAATTCTTCTTCTTCTTTCTCGCGACGCCAACTTTCTTCGGGGCACTTTTGTACTTTATACTTGACCGATTTCAATCAAATTTTGCACAATGATAGTACCCCATGAGATGTTGGTCCTTACCATTTTTCAAGTGTAGGGGGCCCCAGGGGCAGTGCCACGCCCCTTCAAATACCTCAAAAATTGATATTTTTTGAATAGATCAAAAATAGTTTACATTCCTACCCGATAACCATCTATAATACTAAATTTACGAATTAGCCGAATAGGCAGCAAAATGCGTGGTTTAAAATAAACGATGTATGGTTCAGATTATAAAGGTTATTATCGGATTTGACAATCTGCATTTATAAATTTAAACAGCAGTTTTATTTATGTGCAAATGGAATTTTTATGCACTTTTCCGATATGAATTCTCCCAACATATCCTTTAGAAGGTTCTCGAATGCACCATTTTAACACATTGATTTAAATAAATAAGTATGCACATATTTTAAATGTCTTTCTGTTTGAAATTACGGAAAAAGAATAAAACAAATTAAAAACATTCTCCTTCGAGTGGGATGTTTCCGCTTCATGGATTGTTTTTCTACAATAACCGATTTCTCCTAACTGTAAAGGTTATGAACTTTGAAGATTATGAAGAAGTAAGGTAAAGTTCAGAGGAATTCCTAACTGTTTTTTGGATTGCTCGGATGTTTACCTTGCACAAAGTGATAAAACCAACCATTAACTATTTTCACATTATTTGTTATTTGACCTGTCTAAATATATCTCTACCATACAATTCTCTGTAAGCCCTAGATAAAAATATTTTTAACAAATGGTCATCTTTATTATTAACGGCGAAATTTATCTCGGACATCTTTGATAAATATAAACGTGGACAGCAGACGCAGCCACACACTAAAAATGCTTTTATCGTCTGATTATTGGATATATTTGTGAATTAAGCCTCACTTGCCCTGTCCATGATGGCAATGGAACAATTGGAACAATTATTTTCCAAAAAATTGCTCTGACTACCAAACTCACGGCATCTTTTGAAAAATTCATCCGCCACTAAGGAAATGTTTACTTTCATATTTATTCTGAAGGAAAAAGGTAATGCACTATGAAATGTGTATTAAATGAACTTTTCATCAAGTTCCAGTTCAGAATTAATTTTAACAATAAAAATATTGACAATTTATGTGGTTGTGTTTTCGTCATAGATTTTGACTTTGATGGAACCTTAAGGTCCATTTTGGTAATTCTACGTGGCATACAGTCTACTTCATCAGTGGATACATCTTCGGTAGTAACGAACAGCCGCATATGACAATTGGGTCGCGTTGGCCTACATTTCACGCTTCATTGACTTTGGTTAAAGTTTGCATTAACATCCATTTCTGGAATACTATATCATATATAGACATGAAACTATCAGTTGATACCACCTACTTGACAAAAAAATTTATGGGAAGCCAACCACAACATCCATATTGAGTTCCTGTTCCATGAATAACATGGCCGTAACAACTTTTTATAGTCAATATGGCCACCATAAAAAAAATGGTTATTTTCCCGCGCCCGCGCGGGTTCAATGTCTAGTATATATTATTACTGCTTATGATAACACGAAGGATTTGGTACCTAAGGGGGGTCTGAGGGGCCCCAGGGGCAGTGCCACGCCCCTTCAAATACCTGAAAAATTTATATTTTTTGAATAGGTCAAAAATAGTTTACATTCCTACCCTATAACCACATATATTATTCCTGCTTATGATAAGACGAAGGATTTGGTACCTAAGGGGGGTCTGAGGGGGTCATGCCCCGCCCCCTCAAATGACAAAATACTTTATATCTTGAAAACCATTGAGATCCCCACCCTATAACCATATATATTATTACTCCTGATGATTAGACGAAGACTTCGGTACTATAGGGGGTCTGAGGGGGGTCATGCCCCATCCCCTCAAATGACAAAAGACTTAATATCTTGAAAACCATTGAGATCCCCACCCTATAACCATATGTATTATTACCGCTTATGATAAGACGAAAGATTTGGTACCTAAGGGGGGTCTGAGGGGGTCATGCCCCGCCCCCCTCAAATGACAAAAGACTTTATATCTTGAAAACCATTGAGATCCCCACCCTATAACCATATATATTATTACTCCTGATGATTAGACGAAGACTTCGGTACTATAGGGGGTCTGAGGGGGGTCATGCCCCATCCCCTCAAATGACAAAAGACTTAATATCTTGAAAACCATTGAGATCCCCACCCTATAACCATATGTATTATTACCGCTTATGATAAGACGAAAGATTTGGTACCTAAGGGGGGTCTGAGGGGGTCATGCCCCGCCCCCCTCAAATGACAAAAGACTTAATATCTTGAAAACCATTGAGATCCCCACCCTATAACAATATATATTATTACTCCTTATGACAAGACGAAGCATTTGGTATCTCATGGGGGTCTGAGGGGGTCATGCCCCGCCCCCCCAATTGACAAAATACTTAATATCTTGGAAAACCATTGAGATCCCCACCCTATAACCATATATATTATTACTCCTTATGACAAGACGAAGCATTTGGTACCATTGGGGGGTCTGATGGGGAACTTCGTTTGAGAGACTTAGTAACAGTTCACTGTTACAATTATTACTTGTTATTATGTCGCCCCGACGAAAGTCGGGAAACGACATATTGTTATTCTTCCGTTTCTTTGTTATTATTCTTTCTTTCTTTCTTTCTTCCAATGATTTATGTCCGGCTTAGTTCTCGGAGATGCCTGGATAGAATTGAATGAAACTTGGCAGAAAGTAAGATCACTATGTGAAGGTGTGCAATCAATACTTTTTTTCCCAAATGGCCGCCATTTTAAGATGGCTGCCAGGGGCGACATCTGCTATTGCTCGCAATTGCAATTCTAGTTCTTATTCTTCTCTTTCTGACCCCTTTACTTGTCCTACCATTTTCTTGGAAGCAGTTAAGGATGGAAACTTTACATTTATTATGGGTATGGGTATGTATCCTAGGGGTTGCAGAACCCACTGTTCATGAAACCAGGATGTCCACTTGGCATAATTAGGGGGCTCAAAGGTGGGTGGGGTCAAAAAAATTTGACATTATTTAGATTGGTGCTTTATCTATAGAAGGTAGAAGCAGGATTGTTACTATGATTATTTAGAGACATATGTCCACTTCAACATGGAACATTTTTTATTTCAGGTGGGCATTATTTGAGGGGGGTCAATTTTCATGGAACATTCTAGAACATCAGTTTTGAATTAATTTTAGACACATAAAATGTTATATGATGGTAGATTATTATGGGCAGTACCACATGTAGCAGCATTTTGACCTTGGAATTTTTAAAATGGCCGCTGTTACCATGGAAACTGCAAAAATACACTTACACTCTTCTATCTGGATATAGCTAGCGGTTACTGCTTTTTTAATCACCTTGCATTGGCTTAAATAGTGTGTTAGGGTTGTATAGCTATAAGACCTATTAAAATCGCAACACTCCTTATTTAGTGTCTGTAGCAATTTAGACTATCGTGTTTGATTCTAAGTTTGTGTTTTGTGGTCTTTTGTTATTTGAAGGTTAGTCCATTGTGTGGCATTAATTGATTGTTATGTAGTTGTGGACCTTCCTTGGTATATGTTGTATCTGTTTTATCATTTATTAGTACATAAATATGTGTACAAATTCATCAGTACCATCAAAACTTCAAAATGATTTTTTCTTTATTTTGTGTCTCAGAATTCTATTAAGTATGAGTCAAATTGACCGTATCTTACCCAGTATTTCAATTCAGCACCATTTGTTTGTTTCTCCGTACCCCATCTGAAATATAAGTCATATATCTACGAAACAATGTGAAATATTTTTATCTCAAGTAATTCTTGTATGTTTTTACCATTTTACCTTTAGTTTTCTTCGATTATTATGTCAGGAATTTAATTCTCTAACGTCCTCCTAAATATGAAACTAATTTGAAATTCACTATTTCACATACTATATAAAATCATAGTAATTCGGTTATTTTAATATTGAAAATATGTTTGAAATTCGAGTAAACTTACAAAAGATTTGTTAAAATAGTTGGTACTTATCACTACATAGATTCATGAATAACCAAGTCACATAAAACTATTAATCAACATTCATTAAACTAAACAATTTATAAGAATAAACAATTAATACTTGTATCTTTTTTTAGAAACTTACCCAATTAATCTGACAGAATGGTAACCTTTATCTTGCATATTGTCTGGTTGTATTCTAGAATAACTATATACCCCACTTTTATACATAAAGAAATCTTCCTTTACTTTAAGAATGGCTAAAAATTTTAAAAAAAAGCGAAAAATATTTAGGAAAAAAGGATGTGTTAATCCGTAAGACAAAAATTCATAACTCATAAAGCTGAGCCTTTCCAGTCTAGAGAGAGATTAAGTGTATATTTACACAATCAAATAAATCATATAGCCAAGAAATGTTTGCACACAGCTTAAATATTAAAGTTTTGTAGACTTTCTAGGAATCATACAAATGTATTTGAACATGTGTAATGTGATTTACAGCAGAGAAAAAGCTTCTGGAAAGGTGGGAGGGCGCAATCTGATGATGTTAAGAAAAGAGGAGTGGAGCAACAAACGGGGCTTCAGATTTTTTTTTAAAATGCAGGTATGGTAACCTTTGGGATCCGAGATCACTCATATATAATAGTTAAATGTTTCCCCATTAACTTCATGTTTGGGATAGGTGACGAAATGATTTTTTTTTGTTTGCTAAAAAGGACAAATATACCTAAGGAGCAATAAAAAAACTTAATCCATAGGACAGACAAACCCGACAAGCCAAATGAACAACCACAAGCACAACAAATAATCACAGAAAACTAAACACGAACTCCTATAAAAACCAGGAGTTAACTATCATAAATGTATAAAACATAATAAAACAATACTAATGTTGACTAATATACACTTTACTTCATGTTTAATTAAAAATGTAATGAAGAAAAATAAAAAATGTTCCTAGATTTTAAGGAAACAATTGCACCCGAAACTAAAAAGAGAAATCTTGGATGCTGCGCAAATTTGTGACCCGAGATCACTTTCTTGCTTTACTTATATAATATTAAAATGTTTCCCCATTAAGTTCATGTTTGGGATAGATGACGAAATGATTTTTGTCTGTTTGCAAAACTATAATAAATGTATAGTATATAATAAAACTAATATACACTTTACCTCCTGTTTAATCAAACATTGTGCTGAACCTAAGCGGTTAGGTTCGTATTTATTGTATAAAACTTACCTTGCAGCGGGCCATAATTCATTATTTCATTCATAATTTCTTTTTCCTGAAAAAATAACGTTTTTATTGCAAAGATTTTTGTATGTGATGACAAGAAAGTACCAACATTTAGTATACTTACCATAGAATACATGTATCATAAAGATACTAAAAGACACCCTAGTAAATTATTGAAAGTTATCATTTACATTGAATATAGTATCATTGGATACTGTTAATACACTTATCGAGAGAATGCCCTACAAGGGTATATGTAGTACAAATCTTTACCTTACTTCCTTATTTACTTTCCATGTATGTACTATGTACATTTCTGGTAATAAAAAATAACAATCCAAAGATACTAATATTAGATACAGTAAATTTATACTATGCTGTATACGACGCATTTCAAGGAGTTACCTCTCATCAGCAGCATTAAAACCGAAACATTTGGATGACCAAAAACCAAACTTATATTAAACAAGAAGTACTCAACCAAAAATACCGAAATAGGAAGCCAAATTTCAGCCAAAGAGATCTCCCATGTGCAATACAAGGAATGAACCCTTAGTATTTCTATTATTTTTGAATTTTGCTAAATACTGGTAATTTATGTAACAAATCAAGAAGCAATAATATGGTTTATTGAATTGCATGTTTAATTAACCAAAGTAATATTTAAAGAATGAACATAAGCAAATCTTGGACATGTAGAGAATTTATCCGAAATATTTGGTATTACTCATTAAAAGGGCAGGCAACTGAAACAAGAGGCTCCCAAGAGCCTGAATCGCTCACCTGTTATCTTTTGTGTACCAGTAGATCTTGCATCAATGATTATTTTTGCTATTAAATGTATACCGTTGCAATTTTCTCCTTAACATTGACCTGTGCAGTTAAAATATAGAATCCTGAACCCAAATACATATGGTTGCTAGGGATTTTTTCATCGGTTGCTATGGACTTTTTCAATGATATTGACTCTTGACCTTCAATTTTGAATTGGACAGGTAAATTGTAGGGTCCTGGACCCAAATATATATGGTTGCTAAGGACTTTTTCATCGGTTGCTATGGACTTTTTCAATGGCATTGACTCTTAACCTTCCATTTTGACTTGAACAGGTAAATTGTAGGGTCCTGAACCCAAATACATATGGTTGCTAGGGATTTTTTCATCGGTTGCTATGGACTTTTTCAATGACCTTGACCCTTGACTTTTCTTTTTGACTTGTACAGGTAAATTATAAGGTCCTTAATCCAAATATATATGGTTGCTAAGGGCTTTTTCATCTGTTGCTAGGGACTTTTTCATCTGTTGCTACGGAATTTTGACCTTTAACGTTCATTCTATTTGTACAGCTACCATTTAATTTATTTCAAGTAACGCCCTAAACATCTGTGACAATGTCAGACCATTAATTTCTGTTTACATGTAAATAATCTTTCAAGGGCAAAAACTTCTATAAGGGGTCAATTTGACGACTTTGGTCATGTTTACTTATTTGTAGATCTTACTTTGCTGAACATTTTTGCTGTATACAGTTTGTCTTTATCTATAATAATATTCAAGATAACAACCTAAAATTCAGAGGCAATAACCCAAAAATGGATTGATCGATTCGTGTGAATATTTTATGACAGATAGATCTTGATCTCATTTTTATTACTTCTTGTCAGTTTTGCCCTAACTGCTTTAATTTTCGAGATATGAGCCAAAAAGTGAATTTTCACCATATTCTATTTTTATCCTGGGCAGCCATGTTTCCAGATGGACAAGAAAATAAAACGCAAAATTTATACTAGATACCTCAAGGATCTATCAGCCTAAGTTTGGCTGAAATTGATTCTGTAGTTTCAGAGGAGATTTTCAGAAGTTTACAAAGATGACGAAAAAATGTGAAAAATTGTCTTTAAAGGGCAAAAACTTCTATAAGGGGTCAACTGACGATTTGGTAAAGTTGACTTATTTGAAGATCTTACATTGCTGAACATTTTTGTTTTTAAAAGTTTGTCTTTATCTATAATAATATTCAACAACCTAAAACTGCAAAATTTCCTTAAAAGTAACAATTCAGGGGCAATAACCCAACAAAGGGTTGTCCGATTCATCTGAAAATTTCATGGCTGGTAGATCTTGACCTGTTGAACATTTTTACCCCCATGTCAGTTATGCTCTAAATGCTTTGGTTTTTGAGATATAAGCCAAAAACTGCATTTTACCCCTATGTTCTATTTTTAGCCATGGCGGCCATGTTTCTCGACGGACAAGAAAATAAAACACAAACTTTAATCTAGATACCCAAAGGATCATTCAGACTAAGTATGGCTGTAATTGGTTCACTGGTTTCAGAGAAGGAGATCTTTGGAAAAGTTTACGAAGGACGATGGACGGACGGACGGACGACGGATGCCAAGTGATGGCAATAGCTCAGATGTCCTTTTAGGACAGGTGAGCTAAAAATGTATGTTCCTTCAGTTCATTTGGTGTGCATGTCCCATGGCTGACAATATTGAAGAGGACTCCGGGCATTTGGGTAGCTATTCCTGAACCTTTGCCACCAAAGCAGTTTGTTGCCTTCTATAACAGGCAGGCTATATTCAGCTCAACAATCAGATGACAGATGTTACATTCACATAGAGTCAATATGGAAGTCTCTATGACAGATGTGAGCTATATATTCCATTACAAGCAAACACATGTCTAATCTGTGTCATAAGCGTTTATATAATTGTTTTTATACTTAATATGATAAATTGTTTAAATTCTACGTGTACATGCATTTTATTAAAATACAAATATAAATTAAGATAGTAAAGTACAAAATATTTAATTTGCAAATATAAAGTGAAAAGCTAACCACAAATCAAATAAAAGCTAATGAGCATGCTCAAACAGTGAAAAAGATATGTCATCATACCTATTAATTTTATAACAGCTACCAAAAATAACATATATGTAGTTCGAATACATTCCTTTTTAGGTCCAATATATACTGAACCGCAAAAGAAAAGTCGCTTTTTCAAAATGTTAGCAAAATTCAAAATAAATATTAATTAATGATTTTTATATAATCAGTATTACGATTACATCACCAGGTAAGATTAAATTACCTGTGAATTAAATTTTCGGTTGAATAATTTTCAGTTGATATCGTAGAGCGACCGTACCTAAAACCGCTCGTGGGACACACTTGGCGGTAATTTTTCTTAAATCTTAAATGTTCGTGAAATTCATGCTCCTTTATGGGTATAAAAGGCCGGAGAAAATTAAAGAGTGTTAGTATCAGTGTTGACACAGAAGCTATGCCACGTCTGACTCCACAACAGAGAGAACAGGCCATTGGTCGATTGGATGCTGGGCAATCTGCCAGAGTTATTGCCAACGACTTCAACTGTGATGTTCGAACAATTGAACGTCTACGGACACGGTACAATGCAACAAACAGCACAAATGACCGTCCACGGAGTGGTAGACCCCAAGTCACTACCCCTAGACAGAATAGAGGCATTGTTCGTCACCATTTGATGAATCGGTTCACCCCAGCTGCCGAAACTGCCAGAAACACTGTTGGAACACATGGACGACCCATAAGTGATGATACGGTTCGTCGGCGATTAGCTGCTAGAAACATTAGATGTCGCCGTCCAGCAAGAGGACCTATTCTTACTCCTCGACACCGTCAAGCTCGTCTTCAGTGGGCCACTCAGCGACAGAATTGGCGAAATCGACAATGGCGTAACATCATCTTCTCTGACGAAAGCCGTTACTGCATTTCAACAGCCGATGGCAGAACCAGAGTGTGGAGAAGACGCGGGGAACGTTACGAAGACAGCTGCATTCTGGAAACAGACGCGTGGGGAGGACCTAGCATCATGGTATGGGGTGGAATCGGCCTTAACGTTAAACTTGGTCCAGTCATCTTTCAGAACCTTGGCCCAGGCAGAGGAAATGGCGTAACAGCTGCCCGTTACATCGACCAAGTCTTGACACCCCATGTTCAGCCCCATTTCGCACGTCATCAAAACAAGACTTTCCAACAGGACAATGCACGTGCGCATACCGCAAGAGCCACAAGAGACTTCCTACAGCAGAATAACATTAATGTTATGGATTGGCCGGCTTTGAGTCCAGATTTAAACCCTATTGAACATTTATGGGACGAAGTTCAAAGACGGTTGAATAATGAGCAGCCAAGTCCGACAACTGCAGCTGAACTTTCACAAGCGTTTCAGAGAGTATGGGCACGTATTCCGATGGCGTTTATTAATCGGCTCATCAACTCCATGTACCGAAGATGTGCCGCAGTAATTGGTGCCGGTGGAGGACATACACGTTATTAACGGACGTGGGAGCACAGCATTGAAAACATGTGACGTTGCGACAATTGTGACGTTTTTGTGAACATTGTAACCAAAAGACTGTAAATCATTCATTAAATTTTGTAAAAATTAATTTAAAATATATAAATGTCACTTTGAAATAAATGTATGTGAACATGTCATTTTGTGCGACGTTTCTTTTGCGGTTCAGTATAATTTAACATCAAAATTACGTTAAGGCGACGCGCAATATACGCGTTTTCCGTTAGATAACAGACAACTTAGAACAATAGAATGTGGTACCACATTACATTTGATTAAACTGAAAAGTCAACTCTACAATTTTTACAAATCGTAAAAATTTATTTACAATATATATATATCTTATATCACACGTCATTGACCGGTAAAATCATTACCAGTGAATTATGAAAGACACATGATCACCGTTTATCCAGTGGGGACATAGAAATTTTGTCTGATATGAAATAAAGAATGTTTAGAGGATTCCAAAAGTAAAATCAAGAACTACTAGAGGCTCAGAGGGCTGAGCCTGTATCGCTCGTCTGGTAGAAACAAGAATTGCCCATGGTGGCCATGTTTGTCGCATGATCTGGACAAAATGAGAAAACGTTGTAAAAAAGTTTCGTTTCATTTGGGCAAACGGTTTTAGAGAAGAAGATTTATTTATATCAGCCTATCAGCCATGCTTGTCGTCCAATCAGGATGAAAAAAATTAATTTCATGAAATACTTTCCATAGATGCTTCCTGTAAAGTTTGGCTGACGGTTTTGGCCAAGTAGTTCCAGAATATTTTATTTTAAATCAACCAATGAGAATCAAGAATTTCCCATGGCGGCCATGTGTGTTGCTCAATCGGGACGAAATGATGAAAATTTGTAAACAACCTCCCATATATGCTTCCTGTCAAGTTTAGTTCCATTTGTAGTCCGATTGCGATAAAATGAGGAAAATTTATCAAGGACCTCCCATATATGCCTCCTGTCAAGTTTTGTTCCATCTGGCCTAGCAGTTTCAGAGGAGAAGATTTTTTAAAACTCCACCAATCAAAACCAACAATTACCCATGGCGGAATGACGAAAATTTATAAAAGACCTTACATAGATGCTTCCTGCCAAATTTAATTTCATTTGGCCCAGTGGTTTCAGAGGAGAAGATTAATGTGTGAAAGTTAACGGACGACGGACGGACGACGGACGCCAAATGCTGCCAAAAGCTCACATGGCCTTTGGCCAAGTGAGCTAAAAATAGGTGGGTACATTTTTATACCCCAACTCGTAAGTGGGGGTTATACTGCATTCACCTTGTACGTTCGTCCACAAACATATTTTGTCACCTTTTTCTCAGCTTCTACGGGGCAGAATGATTTCATAATTGGTATGTGGCTTTGACATGATGAGTTCTACATAGTCATTTATTTTCAACATTATGTTTAACGGGACTTTGACGAGTGGGAGTATCCTTAGCACGACATCGCGTGCAACTTCTTGTTGTAATTTATTGTAGACCAATATTGGGTCTTATCGCAACCCGTCCATTTTTATGCAAGATACTGATAATTTAATTTAGCAAATATTTTATTTCAAATCTTCTTTTCAAACCAACTTGAATATACACACATATATACATAATATACACTATGCGGGATAATTAATATGACCATTTTTAAACATTTGAAACTACTGAAAGTTCGTCCGGACAGTTTTTTTATATCAAATTCGAAATATGCTGATTTTCACACATTTTGGTGTTTGTCTTGGCCAAGAAATCTCATACACGATACACGATTCTCTTCGCATTTTTCCAACTACACGCACACGATCCGCACGTTACACGCACACGTTTCGCACGTTTCACGTTGCATGTTTAACGATTTGTGCCATTCGATAACCGAAACCACTATCTTAAAATGTTACTTACATTACTTTTTATTTTGTATGGTGGTGTCGAATATATAACCTTGATCACACTTCCCTGATATTGCGGACAATCTACATATTCACTGTCTAAATATGGCATTTTACAATGCACTGCTGTTTTGTTAAAACCGCTTTCATAGGGGTAGCAAATGTCTGCAACTATCCTAAAAATAGAGAACGTTTTATTCCGAAATTTCGACGGATATTTTTCCCGTTCCCGTTTGTTTCTGCGTCCGTCGGTCAAACTTTTCTTGTTTCTCCTCCTTCAGTTTTGATTTCAAAAATTTTATTTCTACACAGATATGTTATACCATGTACCTAGTAAAACGTATCACAAAATACCTCAATAAATTTGAGGCACTGTATGGCCATTTCGTTGACTGACAACTCATCAGTCGGACCGCCAAGTCAATAATGGCGTCGTTTTTATTTACATAGTCACGTGACTTTTCATTTTTTGTAACGTCAATCACCTGCCGGTTTTTTTGGCCATACATGACGTATGGTTTGTGCTGGATCTAGGGGTGGTATTAAACGGTTTCTGAGAATATTTTCTTTCATATTACTATAAAACAGATATTTTTAGCGTGCTTTTCCTTCAAAATTTTACAATCAAAGTTGGCAATGATGCCGACGATTTCGTCACCGTTGGTCAGAAAAAGGACAATTTCTTCATTGTCAGATCTCGGGACGGGACTTTTAAATCGGAAAAGATGTGCTGTTACTTTTCTGACGAACGGTTCAAATATTTCTCCGAAAAACCGAGTGAAACGCAATTCGAGCGAGCTTTTTGTGTGAAAATTACGTGATAAAAGAGGATAATCAACGTCGACGTTGTCAATAAAATGTAAACAAAAAGAAGATATGAAGGTAACGATCGATCAAAAAAGAAAATATAACTAAGTTTCACGCTTGTTTATCAAATGAAATTATAAATATGCGTCAATAATCATTAAACAACCCATATTTTGAAATAAATAATGTAACAGGGGGAAAAAAAGGGGGGGGGGTGGTCAGGCAGGTGCTTCCACTTACTTCCATCATTTTCTTGTGGAGGGGTTGATAAATTTTCTGTTGAATGGTAGAATGTGCACAAATGAATTTAAAATTATTTTCCATTGAAATTAACAAATGAAAGCCTGGGGAGTAGCTGAAGTACTGTTAGAGGTCTATTTGAGTAATGACAAATGTTTATAGTTTTTTTTTCAAAAACAGGTCTGAAGAATTTTTTTCACTTTAATTTTGAAAAAAAAATTACTTGCTCTGATTTCTACTTAAATGGTTTTTGCATTTTGCAATGTGGAAGCTATTTTAAATAATGGATTTTTGTCTTTATCAGGACCTAAATTGTGAGTTTTTTGTTAAAAATTAACAAATTAAAAAAAAGAATTAAAAAAAAAGAAAATTTTATTAAAATTATCCTTATCCATTACTCAGTTGTGAAAAACTGTAAGAATCTGACATGGACAGATTATTTTTGCCAGTAAATCACATGAATCATATGCATATTCTTTTCAACAAAAGTAAATTTGACATTTGTACATTAATTTATGCCTTCTCAATCTTGTTTTTCATGAATTAATATTTATTGTATTGATTAAGAATAATTATTATTGCTTTTTGTGTATTTGACATATTTCACCTTCTGTAGTGCCAAAATTGGAAAAAAAATATACATGTGATTTTATAGACCAATTTCTCATGCTTATCATTGAAATTTGCTGACTTTCCAAGTAAAAAAGTAAAAATCTGGACATGAACATGAATTAAAAATCATGAAATAACAAAATATGTATAAGAAAAACTTTAATATGGAAGTCTAACCCAAGATCCTGGATTTTGAAATTAAAGGCAGAGCACAAAAATTAGAAATGTTCAACAGAATTTAAGTTAATAGGTCTATTAATTCTGTATACATGTACATAACATGGTGAAATTCAGGTGAATTATTTGAATAAGAGAACATAACCAAAATATAATAAAACTGAAAACTATACCTTGATTGAATCATAGACTATTCTAACTAAATAGTCTGAGATGACAGCAGAGGGTAAAAAAATTTAAATCATAAATGAAAAGAAATTAGATAATCTTACATACAAGTGGTTATAAAGTTTGAACTTGAGTTGTAGATATTACAAGATTACTTTTTTGACATTTCTTTTCTGTCCATAATGTAAGTAACCTATTAGATCAACATGAGTAAATTTAAAAAAAAACGTGTATAATCTACCACAAAAATGGGAAGGGCACTTTCCAGGTGACTGATCTTTGAAAATAGACACTCCTTTACAATTTTATGCAGAAAATTGAATCTCCAACATACAAAATACTTCAAACGTGTCATTTTGTGAAAACAAGAAAAAACACACTTCATTTCTTTGCATATTTTGATACTCCTGGATATTGAGCAAGAACTATGTAACGGAGTCTCGGGACAGCCTTTTTAACTTGCAAATGAAAGACCCTATACTATATCTATTTGCAAAACAAAACATTATAGGCTCATCCCAGTGAAACGGTAAACGAGCGAGATCTGTTCATTGGCTAAAAAGTGGCAACGTGTGTCGCGGCCATTTTGAGGTGCGCAAAACTACTCACTTTTGATTTCCATAATTTTCAGTGTCAGGTGAATCCAATAGGCCAGGGTGTTAACGAAATAATTTTTGCACATATATCCATGTTATTTGAAAGTCAAAAACTAGCACAACGATATTTAAACATTTCACACACGTCATGTCAATCAAAAATTCGAGGCGGGACTAAAAGCGCGATTTAGTGTAAAAAAATTCTGAAATTATCTCCACCTGTTTCTCTGTAAATAGAATGCACTAGCGTAACGGTCAAAATGGCATTTGGCGGTCCGACTGTCACCAGCAGTGATCGAGATCAAAATGTTGGATATCCGGTTAATGATGAATTAAATTTTTGTATAATAATTTGAAATAATGGACTTCTGTTTGCAAAGTTTGAGTCCGTGTGTTTCTTACGGATATATTTAAGGAAAACATCATATTTTCACGGTGTAGAATGGTAACGGACTTATCGGTTTTTTTTCGGCATTTCCGCACTTATCGGGTTCAGCAACGGACTTATCGCGTTTTTAGATGACAACATTTGGCGTAAGTAGTTATTTCTTTCAACTTGTATTAAAGCAGCATAGACATTTCTAAATCAGCTTAATGTCACGGAATGTGGAAATTATTTATTTTGTTGGATATCTAATCATATATTCATGGGAAGATACGATTTATTTCAAATTGTTTCCACCAACGTGGTACCTGGACTTGGAAACAAAAATTTTTCATGAAAAAATGTCCAATTGAAGCGTGTTGTAAGCATGCTGTTTTCTTTTCCAAGTAAATTTTTGGTAATTATTCATTAAATGTAGACATTTTCCCTTTCGGAACTGTTTCATGCACTATTAAGGTCTTAAATGATGGTTAATTTGGAAAATTTTTGGCATCGGACTTTTTGTGTTATTGGCATCGGACTTTTTGTGCGAAAATGAATAAGAAGACTCATATCTTTTAAGTCAGTCTATCTGTTTACTCCTCCTGTGTTGTTCAACACTTCTTTCTTTATACATTAATCACACAATAATATACTTTATTAATCCACAAACAAATGTGTGGGATTCTATCAGTATCTCGTCCTCATAGCAGGTAGCATTCTAGTCCAAATAATTATGACGTCTAGGAACGCTATTTTAAATTTTTGCTTTTTACCCTGGTAAAACAATAAAAAACACGATAAGTCCTGTGCTCAATAAACCCCAACAGTTCGGTGCCAAAAAACACGTCGTTTTTCGGAAACCCGATTAGTCCGCTGCCAAAGAATTTTGAAAAAGCTTTGATATATCATATTTTAAGTCTTTAAATGCACACAAGTGGTTCTAATATGTATTTTGCATGGAATTAAGGAGCCCAAAAAGTCCACATTCTTATATGCTGCGTATTTGAACGGAAACCACACCATTGGTAACATTGTTCGGCCGGTTGTCCTGTTTAGTGTGGAGCTCTTTGAAAAAACCATGAGTTGTACCGAAGTAAAATGAAAAATTTCGCAAACTTAGATCATCGGTGCCTTCCGTGATCATATAAAAATAAACACTTACGACTTCTTTTCGTCTATTTGGTTCATTTTTGTGACACTATGTCTGGAAACAAAGCACGATAAGTCCGTTGCCGAACCCGATAAGTGCGGAAACGCCGAAAAAAAACCTGATAAGTCCGTTACCATTCTACACCGTTATTTTAGGACGCAATAAATGTTTGCGTAGAGAGATACAATGACGACACAATGTGTATGTCTTGGCGACTTCATTAGCTACTCCTCCTACTGTATCATATTTCTTTTATGGCACATGGATTCAATCTAGTCCGAACGACCTTTTCTAAATAAACCTTGGCCGTGGAAAGTAAGAGAACACTCCACATATAAAACTTGGAAATATTTTCTCTAATTTCAAACCAATTTTCTTCTAAGAATTCATAAATATTTCACTTCTGTAACCATCTGAATAATTATCTCAAAATTTTTGAATTTCAGCCTGGCGTTTTTTAGGGGGTAAATTTAAATTAGAGGAAATTTGTTAATAAACAACAAAATGAATATCGGGAAAAGTAAAAGGTTGATACATCAATCAAGTAACGCCACGCCAACTATACCAAGTAGTTGTAAATATCGGCAAAAGGATACGGAAGCGATAAAAAACACTAAGTGAGTAAATTCCGTAAATTCGAAATCCAGGGAAAAGACAGTCACGAGAATTAAACAAAAATAAACATAAGAAAAAAGAAAAATTTATTAAATTAATAATTATAATAATTATTTAAAACTATGAAAAAAAATTAAAGGGAAAATTATTACTTAAGTGAAGGATAGACATAATTGGCAAATTGCCCAGTTCTAAATATGGAATGAGCTCTGTTGTTCAACGGCCTAAGCAATTACAGTTGATTACCAACAAGTGAAGATATTTTAGAACTGAAATCTTTGCTTGGACGGTACTTAATTTAGATAGCAGTGTCAGGAAATGCTCGTTTTAACTGTCAAACTAGCTAAAATAGCTTGATGTCGGAAACTGTCGCTCTACTAAACGAAAAGTTCAGAAATACCACTCCCGTAAAGGGTTTAAAGAATAAATCTGGTTTTCACTCGGGTTTGACTTATTCATTCAGTCTTATATCTTATCCACGTTGTATGACTGATAAAATTTTCCAATACGATAATTTCCATGTAAAAATATTTACCCGTTGTTTGTTAAGAACTGCCAGGCATATTCTGGATATCCTCCTTCACATCCAGACTGTCCTCTAACGTTACAAGATAAAAGATGTTCAGGCGATAGCTCATCTGTATATTTTCCTTCTGAATATATGGCTAAGCGATCTGATGCTACAGCTAATGTGAAGTAAAGTCCCTTGTATTATTAGATTCATTTGTTATGGAATACTTTGTGAATTAACGTTTACTTCTTATTTTCATCAAAATTCATTCAAGAAATAAGTATGAAGTTCATGGACACAAACAGTTTCAAACGTTTTATTTCATTGCAATATACTAGTTTTGGTGCAAGAGACGATTAAAATGCCACAAAATGGCTAAGCCAAAGCCAAATAAGGACGGAACTTTGCAGAGATATCCTTAATTTTCACAAAATTTACATTTAACATCTTAAAAAGGTGAACTGTAAAGTATTATTTTACTGTAGTATCTGAGATGGTGATACCCTCGGGTAAATGATTTATTTTACATTCAAACCACCCGACTAAAAATAACATTTTGTAATTTAACAGATATAACATATTCCTAGTTTTTAAAAATAGCCACATTATGACTTAAAATGTATATTTTCTCGCTGCGTGGAAGACCCATTGGCAGCCATGAGCGTTTTCTGCTCTTTGATCGGGTTGTTGTCTCTTTGACACATTCCCCGTTTCCACTCTCTATTCTATAGTAATAATTGCTTAAATTACCAAAACTGGTTGTTGAAAACTGGTGGATTTTACTTAACTGAGTAAAAAATTACCTGCAGTTGAAAAAGCCCACGATGTACCACAGTCTAGTTGGTCTCTGACTCGATGTATGTAATTCGGCCATTTTTCTCGAGAATCAAATCTTTCGGGAGGTTCGTCGACAGAGTCCATTAAAACAAGATCAATATCTTTAACTTGGTCACTAGGTGGCATTGTTCCTAGCTAACGTTTTCCCCGCGAAGGAAGAATAGCTTGATGCCCTCCATCTATACGGATGTGTAGAATATGAAAAATTAAACGGATATGGGGTAAACATCAAGTAGATAAAATTTAATCTAAACGAAAATAGACATCTTGAGGTCACAACAAGATCTTCAATATCGGCCTAATGAACTAAATACCTATTACGATACTCATTACTTTACCCATAGTTCCCCCTCATAATACGTTGTATGTATCATATCCGGTTACATCATATACCATGCGGCGAGGACTTAATGGCCCCGATAAAATAACCAAGCGTATAAAGCAGATGTGGAAACAACACTACTTAAAAAAATAACATAAGTTTAAGAAACACAGATAGAGACAAAGAAAAAAAACAACTGGAAATTTATCAGATCAATTACAGAAATACTTCAATATTATTTTTTAATTGCAAAAAGGACAAACAATGGATGCTAGCGGTTACTGAAAGCAAGATCGGGACCTAAATACTGTTGATACTCGCATTATTTCCTAAGTGACAGTATTCCAATATCTAAGATGATGTTGGACCTGTTCCAACTGTCGTAAAATTTCATGTACCTTCGCCGATTTGTGACTACCGCCGGATTGACTTCGTTGAACTTCACGTCGGGTGCCGTATACAGAGCAGGAACTGCTTAGCCTTCCGAGCACCTGAGTTCACTCCAGGTTTTTATAGGAGTTCGTGTCGTTCATTTTTTTTTGTCTGTCTAATGGATTGCGTTTATTGGTTTGTTCCTTAGGTAAATTTGTCCTCTTTACTTTGCTCTGTAACATCATAGCCTATGAAGTGCCATAATGTTAATGAAATAAAATACCTTATTTACTTTTAAGATCTTTAAACGCATTATAATAATTACACCCGAATTATTTTCTTCTTGAGCAGTGTAAAATTGAGACAAGCATTACGTTAATTTCCAGTTGTTCATTTTCTTAATGTCCATGGCTTAACTGAAATTATTCAATCATGTCGACATATCTGCACCAAAAAGGAACAAAAACATAAACTGACCAGTATTTCTATCTGATAGTAAACTGTTATGAATAAGCATATTTTTATCTATTTTTATAAAAATATTGCTTTAGTTGAGTTTCAAGAATTTATATATAAATATGAAACATATATAAAAGTACCTCACACTTGATGTGGGCAGATGGGAACTGGTAGTTGATAGAAGTACTCAACACTTTAGTTCTACTGTGGGGGAATTTCACTGCTGGCCTTGTTATTATTCATACCTGGAGCATATTTTAGATACCGGAAAAGAACTACTTTATATTACAAAAAGAACGAACAAGGTTTGACCCAAGACCACAATTAGCGCACACTTATATAAATTTTCTATATATCTACCATTTTTATTTTCTGTCCCTTATTAAAGCATTTTTGAATGGTTTTTGTTCTAAATTTATAGTAGAAGGTTCAAAGTTGACTTTTAAAAAGTTTTAATTAGTTGTCATAATTATAAGTATAAGTAGTGATTTGGTTAAATGGAAAAGGGTCAATAATTAGGGTGTCGTCTGCTGTTTTCAAGAATGCTGCTATCCTAGGAAATATTTTTGCAAATACTTTAGAGTTAGAACTGGTGAAGATTTTTTTTAATACTTTGATATTATGACAGAAAGTGAGTATACTTTCAACATGAGAAAGATTTTCAAGATTGCGCAGATGCGATTTGTCTTATTTTAATTTTATTTTAATATAATATGCAGTATGAATTAATTATTTTATTGGAATTCCAGAATTGAAAGGAGTTTGGAGTCTAGAATAGAAAGAAATCATTTTTGAAAATAATTAGTTGTAAATATTACTGTAAGTACTATTTATACAATAGTTGCTTATATAGAGGGCATTATCATGATATAGCGACTGCCCAAAGGACTGATGTTGAAGGCAATATCTGTCCCGAGGGCAGTCAATTTATCATGATAAGGCCCTCTATATAAGCAACTCTTGTGTTTATTTCATTGAAGAATATAAATCTGCTAGGTGTGGGTTCCTTACATGTACATGTATGTTGAATATCTCATGATGACCTCTGGGTGTGTGTTTATGTTTCTGTCATTACTTTTGGTGCTATGCTGGTATATTGTACATTCATGGAAGTTCCTCATATATATTCTTTTTTCTACTTCAAGCATTACCGACAAGAATTTATTATTCGAAATATGCATACCTACTAGGTACATAAAAAGTCACCCTGTTATATAATATTACAACAATACTATTTGAGCAAGTATTGTTTTTATTTCATTGAAACCAAAATTTCATCTAGAATTGTCTAGAATTTAATTAACAACTGCTGCATCACGTTTGCGTTTTTAAAAAGGGGACGTAACTCTAAATTGCAAGCAGGCATTACCCATGGTAATGCCCACGGGCATTATCATGATAATGCCTGATTGACATTTTAACGCAGATTAATAAATACCACATGACCAAGTTTTAACCAATAAAAACAATTAAATTTTCTCTGATATGAAATAAAGATAGTTATTTGTAAATATTACTGTAAGAACTAAAGATAGTTATTTGTAAATTTTTACTGCTGTTATATTTTATATAAGAAAATCACTTCGTGATTAATCTTATTTTTTCTTTCATAACAAAACAATAGATATCCTAAACAACAACAAAATAATGATCAGACATGAAAATAATTAACTCGTTTTTATCAATTACACATTTATAATACTTTATATTGAAGTCATAGAGTAATTAATAATAGATAATATTGTAAAATACTATAAAGAGACCTTTAGTTTTGACGTTAGACGTGAGCTTCTGTATTATTATTGAACGTCTCGCGTCGACTTCAAAGTCTTTTTGCATGAAATAAAAAACAATATATTTATAAAAGACACTTCTAAACCATGAACTGAATAAGAAATACGTTATTGATAACTTTACCCATAGTTCCCACTGTTAATATGTTGAATCATATCCGGTTGTATCAAACACACGTCCTTGGTGCATTCAAGTTCAACACCACTTGGCATGAAAGAGTTACTTGAACAGTTACTGAAATATTGAAACAATTTCAGCAGATTTTCAATACACTAATGATGTTTACACAAATATTATTGAGAAAATAAGGGTAAACGGTAGCAGCCGGTCAGAAATTACAACTACTAATGACAACAACTACAGAAAACAAAAACAGTGAAGTCCTGATATCAAGATTTGATACGGAGAATTAGTTGATTTAAACCGGTTCCTCATTCGCGAATTTTTCTCTCTTTTTTTTGTTTACATTTCATTATTTCCTATTTGTCATTTTTTGCTAAAATTTCCATAAAGAGCATCTATAAGGAGAAAAAGCAAAGAAAATATTGACAATTTTGTTGACAAGGCGTTGGATAGAAATACAATTTAGGTTATTAAGGTGTCGAAAATTATGCAATAAGAGTTAAAAAAAAATGTTCTGACATAGAGAAATAATAAGTAATCTTACCATTTATTACAGTTATTCTGAAAGGTAGATCCAATTGGATACTCTACACCATTGACTGTACAACCACCTACCAAAAGATTTACAAATTTAAAAACAGCTGATAGATCATTTTCATTCTAATTTTCACAATGATTAGATTAAAACTGGCAAAAATCCATTCTAATTCTATGTTTCTTTGTTTCAAATGAGTACACATAAAAACTACGATATACCGAAAAATTCTAAAAGAAACAGTACAAAAAACTTATAAAAATACGCATAATGTACAGCTGATAAAATTTCATATCCAACTATAGAAGTCATCACGTGACTTTCGTGACGTCACACATCACCTATACCATACCCAAGTAAATTGTATAGAAATGCACTTGGGCGATTATGAATCGATAAAATAAACTACTTTTAGTTCGTGTTGAAAAAATTTTGGTGCTATGTAGTACTTCCTCATATATTTAGAAAAATATTTTTGTTATTTGGAAACGTTTAAATTTTTGTCTTATCCCTTCCAAATGCTTTTGAAAATTTTGTCTTATTTTCCCGTTAAGTCCATATTGTTAAATCATCTAACTGCGATAAATTGGCTTTTTTGTCGTTTTTAACATAAAATTGCGATTTAACCAAAACTGATGGAAAAATTTTGGTGCTATGTGCTAATTAATACATTTATAAATTTTTGAAATATCGTAAATGCAATAGTTTAATTTTTTATTATATCCCTTCCAAATTGATTTGAAAATTAGATATCTTCGGAAAATCTTTTATTATTTTTCAAGATGGCGACGATAACCGGAAATGGCACTAGGCGCGAAAATACAAACATTTAATGATTTTCAATTTCATATTTGCATCGAAACAAACGCTTATGTTTGAAATATAAAGTATATATATATATAAATAGCTGACATAACTTATTAATAAGTATATAGTTTCCAATTGCACTGCATATTAACTTATCCTCGCCAAGGGCGATATAGATTATGAAAAAAAAAAATCGCACCTTTGCCAGTATTAATGAAAACTAACACAGATGATGGATCATTTCATTTCTTTTCAATCGAGGATTTTATTATATAATGTTTGTGTGTTGAAGTTATAATAAAAAAGGGGGATATGCATACTCTAGATACTGATATATTACTAGAGACATATTGTTTTATGTCTCGGATGTTACTAATAAAGTATATCCTTTGGTCTTCATATATCATATGTTTGAGTAAAACCTTCATAACTTTTCGAAATATCGGAATTGCAATAGTTTACATTTTGATTATGTCCCTTCCAAATTGATTTGAAAATTAGCTATTTTGAAATGTGTTATTTTTTACTATTATTATTCAAGATGGCGCCCATCCTAATCAGCTTCTACCTTGCCATAACAAAGTAAATATATATACGAGTAAATAGAATTACTCATATAATATGTCAAATGTTAAATATATAAATACCAAAAAGATAAATTATTAATTTAAAATAAATTAAAATGTTACTTATCTGACATTTGAAATTATATTTCATCACTGCATTCTCTGTGATCCCCCTTAAACACACACACACCTCTATATTAAAATGTTGCATTATTTATCAAAAAATGTGGCGTTAAAAATGAAATCACGCTGTTTTTGATCAGCAAACGGTTTACCTGTATACATACAATGTACCTGTGTACCTTAATTAACGGTTGGAACAATAAACATCCGGACAGTCAAGGTACAATATACATGTCAAATCGTTAATTAGTTATAATTACCTGAAACACACAGCATGTTAATTGCGCATAATAAATTTCTTCAGATAGAACTCAAATAAATTTTACCAAAAAAAAAAAAATTTGCTTTTCTCGCGGCTTAAAAAATTAAAAAAAAAACTTGCACCATTAGCCTTTATCATGTGTAATTATGTACTTTTGACAGTTTGTATAAATTGGTGATGAATTTCATATTATTAATTATTGTCACAATTTCATGTATTGAAATTATAATCCATGTGAAATGTTACTACATATTTCAAATAAAAAGTTTTTTTAAAGTGAAGACGTGGAGAACGTGCTATAATCAATACAGAGTTATCGAAGTACGATGAATGACTGGCATGAACGGGACCAGTAGATTCCCGATATTGGGTAACCAGTTAATAAGTCTAAACAGAGTTACCTAACATAATTATGACCGATATAGCTGCATATGTTGAAATTCAGTAAAGTTTACCTTAACTGTCAGGATATGGCTACTTCCATACCCCATTGATTCTATTATACATAATTTTTAATGCTTGTTTTGTTAAATCCTATTCTTTTCTTCTAACGGTTAATCTAGAAATGCACAATTTACGCAAAAAAGCCACTGTTCACCTGTTAACATTAGAAGGAAGATCTTTGATATACGAAGGGGGGGGGGGGGGTGGCAGTAATAAGCTATTATCGAAGAAGAACACCGTTAATGCTGTGCACGCCTCGGAACTGGACGAAAAAAGTCCCTTTCTTCTTGTCATGGACCCACTTTCAAAATTATTTTTTTTTGACAACCACTTTGATCCTTTGTCCAAGGTTGCATTTTGTCTAATAACTGGTGTCGATAAGTATCTTTTTCATCTCAAAACAACATTTAACTCTACCGTTTTAGTAATACATTTCTATTTTCTTGACATTAATATATCTTTGCAGCGGTATATCTTATTGTAAATGAACTGATAATTCTTTTTGTATTCTAATGTTACATCAAAACTATATTTTAAAACGGCGCCTTTTTTCACAATTCCAACGTACATGTTGATGTAAATTCATCAATTGTTGTATGTGTTACGAATAAGCAGAGTCAATTGCTTGTTGTCTTTTCGAGTGGGAAGAAGGGTTTCTGAGATTTTATGTTGAATAATAAATTCTCTTTCCGGCAATACAATGATTTGGTTGTATGTAATTAAATTATTTATTCATATACAAAATCATACCTACGGTTCATAAAAAATGTTTCATCAAAATCTGAGAACATAACATATTTCCGAAAAATCCATCCCATCTGTAAAATTTATGATGCCCAAATGTAAAATATAGAATAGCTCATACGATGCGGGTCACATGTTGAAAAAGTAATCGTAGATTCTACTGACATCAAACGGTATTTTTTTTATCATGGCTAGGGCTGTGGAACGTCAAAATGTTTTTCTACTAACAAAAGTTCTATATTCTTCACTTCGATGATAATGTGTTTCTTTTAAAATTTTAAGCAATGTTTTCATATTCTAAAAAATATAGTTATAATTAATAACAATTGCTAGGAGTGGATGATTGATTGGTGTCATGCTTTCATTTTGGTTGATCAAAATGGGCAAAGTAAACTTGACAAAAAATACGATTTGTAGATAATTATTCAGATGTTTACACAGTTGAAACATACAAGGATACCTGGCAGAATATTAATTTGAAAAAAACATTGACCAATTAAATAGAAAATGAGTTTCTTTCCTTGTCACAAAACTTCAAACATATTTTATTGTTAGGCGACTTTAACAGCAGAACCTCTAACGACCAAGATTTTTATAATTTTAATGAAGTAGACCTCTCAAATAGCATTTCTGAATTTTTGGAAAATAGGGTTAACACTCTTGATCATCTTGGACTATCCAGAGAAAGGAAAAGTAAAGATCTGGTAAGAAATAGATTTGGCGCTTTAATGCTTGATTTTTGTAGAGGAAATAATCTTGTTATACTAAACGGTAGAGTTGACGGTGACAAGGTAGGAGAATATACATGTAAAAATACAAGTGTTGTAGATTACTGTATTTGTAATTTATCTTTTTTGAATATGATATGTTTGTTAAATGTCTGTGATTTTTCTAAACTGTTCTCAGATGTTCATTGTCCTTTATCACTATGCATTAATTCAGTGAAATATATAGATAATGAAAGTAGAACGGGCACAGAAAGGGTTAAAAGATGGGATTCAGAAAAAGTAAATGATTTTCAATCAAATATCGATCAAAATAAAGTTGACCATTTGCTGCACACCTTATCAGAACCAAGGGTCAACCTTACTGAAAATGAAATCAATTCCATGGTTGAAGAATTAGGTGAAATTCTATTGAATAGCGCAAAGACTACTTTTGGGACATATCAACAAAAACCGAATAAAAGAAAACCAAGAGAACTGAAAGATAAGCCATGGTTTAATTTTGATTGTAAGTTTGCTAGACAGAATTATAGGAAGTTTAAGCAAAGGTTTAAAGTAAACAGGACTGAAATTAATAAACTAAGGCTAAGTGAATCAGAAAAGAGAAACAAAAATATCTTAGACAAAACGCAAAGAGAATATAGTGACAATCTATCTAAGAAACTAAAAGATATGAGAAAAAAAGACCCGAAAGAGTTTTGGAAGTTGCTAAAAAGTGGTAAGAATAAGCGTCAACCAAATATTCCATTAAATAAATTATACGATTTTTTCAAGGAATTAAACGCAACCCCAATCGACGAAGATAACGACCTTTTTGTTCCCGACGCGGAAACAATGAATCAAATAAATGATGAAATAAATTCACACATTGAAAAATAAGAAATTATTAAATGTATATCGAAACTGAAGAAAAATAAAGCTAGCGGAGAAGATTCTATTATCAATGAATATCTAAAATCGACATCTCATCAATTTATTGACATATATGAAAAAATATTCAATCTTGTATTCCAATCAGGAATTGTCCCAGAAAGTTGGCTTATAGGGAATATTAAACCTATCTACAAAAATAAAGGCGATAGCAATGATCCCAAACTTTTTAGACCTATTACGATTGTAAGGTGTCTTGGGAAACTTTTCACTGCAATCCTAGCAGAAAGGTTAAATAGCTATTCGGATAACTTTCTTGTAATAAACGAAAATCAATGTGGCTTTAGAAAAGGGTATAGCACTACGGATAACCTCTTTACATTATATGTCTTTTTCGAACTGTTAAAGCCTAAAAAGAAAAAGCTTTATTGTGCCTTCATAGATTTTGAGAAAGCTTTTGATAAAGTGTGGCGAGAAGGTCTTTGGTACAAGCTATTGATGAGTAACATAAATGGGAACATCTTCAATACCATTCAGATTATGTATAAAAATATAAAATCTAATATTGTTTCCAATGGCGAAAAATCTGAATTTTTCTGCTGTAACAACGGAGTAAGACAAGGAGAAAATTTGTAACCTTTCCTTTTTGCAATATTTCTTAATAATCTGGAAACTTTTCTTGAAAATCAGAATATTTCAGGCCTTTCATCTATATCGGATGATATAGAAGACAGACTGGGAATATATATTAAGATATTAGCTATATTATACGCAGATGACACAGTTCTAATGTCAGAATCCCCAGAAGGACTTCAACAGCCACTAGATATTTTTCAGGAATATTGCACCAACTGAAGACTTAAAGTAAATGTTGATAAAACAAAAATAGTCTGCTTTTCTACGGAAAGACTACCTAATAATTTGAATTTCAAATTTGTTAATACTGAAATAGAAGTCGTAAAGGAATTCAACTATTTGGGCATGTCTCTCAATAGAACTGGTAACTTTAACTTAGCTATAAAATCTCAAGCTGATAAAGGAACTAGGGCAATGTATGAAGTTTTGAAAATAGGAAAATCCCATAAACTATCTATTTCCTGTCAACTAGACCTTTTTGATAAGATGGTTAAACCAATTTTACTATATGGTTCCGAAATGTGGGGATTTAGCAATATCTATGCTATTGAAAAAGTTCAATTGAAATTTTGTAAACTATTGCTAAATTTAAAAAGTACCACGCCAAGTTCTTTTGTTTATGGTGAATTAGGTCGCTTCCCTTTATCTATAGATGTTAAATGTAGAATGATTTCATTCTGGTCAAAACTTATTATGGGTAAACAGACGAAACTGAGTGCAATTACTTATAAGCTTTTGTATCTCATATATGTCGATGAAGGTGCAAGTTTTCAATGGTTATCATTTATCAAAGGTGTTTGCGATGAATGTGGACTAACAAATATTTGGGATTCTCAAAATTGTATGAATGAAATTTGGTTGAAAGAACGAGTTAATCAATGTTTAAAAGATCAATACAGACAAAATTGGCATGCCGACATAAACGAATCAGGCAAAGCAATCAATTATAGAATTTATAAAAATAATCTCGAATTTGAAAACTACTTTAATATATTGAACGAAAAAGACTATAATACCTTATGTAAATTTAGAACTGTTAATCACAGACTTCCCATTGAATGTGGGAGATGGCAGAATATTGAGCGCGAAAACAGAAAATGTAATTTATGTAATCGAGAGATAGGCGACGAATTCCACTACATCATGGAATACAAATCCCTAAAAGACGACAGAAAACGTCTCTTAGGAAATAAAATCAATCGAAGACCCAATATTTTTAATTTCAAAGACCTGATGTCATCAAAAGATGCTAAAATACTGATTTGTTTGTGTAAGTTCATTATAATTATTAATAAAAGAGTAAGCCCTCCCGATTAGAGGATCACGAATCCCAGATATTTCCTATATTGTATTTTATATAGTACTCTGTATTGTATTTATTGTATATAACATGTCTCTGTACCTATGTATCTGGTTATGAGAATAAAGATTAAAGATTGTTGTTGTTGACCAGTTTATTATATGGATTTTGCTCTGACGTCATACGGTCCCAGCCAATTCCAAAAAACCATTTGACCTCAAAGGAATCACGAACTATAGTTGAAAAGAAATTTATATCTTATGACTTTTGTAGTGTTCTGTTTAAACAATTTTTCTCTCTTTTTGAACTGTGAGGTTTGATTAACTGCCAAACAACTGTTGAAAAAATCATAAAACAAACCTCTGTAAAATGCATTTATAAACAATGTTACATGGTATTAGATTTAAAGATAACAGCGTACGTGTACCGTTGGCAGATATAAACATGATCATTAAACAGGAACCAGATCATCTTGAGGTTTTTTGAATTGCAGAAGAATACTCAAGATATTTTTACAGCTACATATGGCATGGTATTGGTTGCAAAAATTTGATATTTTATATTTAAATGCAATATTTTTTATTTAATTGGTATATTTCTTCATTTAAATGGAATATTTTTTATTCAAATTGTATAATTTGTCATTTAAATGCAATAGTTTTTATTTAATTGGTACATTTATTCATTTAAATACAATACGAGGTCGGAGATGGAAAAAAAGAGAACGAGAGAGATTCTCTCTCCCTCCCCCGCCAGTAGTCGGGTCTCCGGACATTTCCGCCAGGCAAAGCCGGCTCCGTGCACCAGAACATTGGGAGGAAGACGTGTCGACAAAACAGGTAATCGACGGCAGGCATGTGTCCCTCCGGCACGGAACCGTATCGGAAAGGAGACACCGGTCTGTACTTGAGGCGACGGAGCGAAACCGAGTACGGTCGCTTCGACGACCCAAGGCGCAAAGACACAGGCAACTTTGCGATTGATGTTCAACCGACCCCCAGACAGGCGTGGCTTCGGGAGTGACCAAAAGCCGCAATGTGCGTTCAAGATATCGATGTTCAATGTGTCCTGCAATTCACATTAATTCACGCAGCTGGCTGCGCTCTTCATCGTCACACGAGCCTAGAGTAGTTTCTTTCTCATGTTTGCGGCCGGGTCTCGTCGCTGGCAACAGAGACGACGGACTGGCCTGGAGGGTAAAGACGGGATCGAAGACCCCGTTCCATCCTCGAGTGATTTTCTTCGTGTGTTCGAAAGGAAAAAAAAAACAAAAATTCAAGTTTTTCGTCAGTCCGAGACGCGGGCGAGAAGGGCGCTTTTAAAGCTCGAGGGCTAACTTGTGACGTCAAACCATTTCCCATAATGCAATTATTGCATATAAATAAAAAACTACTAAACATTGCAAATTAAAGTTAAGGTCAAGGCGAAGTAATTGAACGCCATCTAGTGTTCATTTGTTTACCGTTTCAAGAGTAATTGCCCTTTCTCATTGTATTAGTCCCGGACTGATTGTCTGACGTCATAGCCATTATGACGTTTACTCTGGAGGTAGAAATAATGGTGTGTTCAGACGTACAGTTATTACACAACGCAAAACTTTTTCGAAACGTTTCAAAACTAGTTGTGCGTTCACACGTCCGTTCATTATCAAAACGCATTCGAAAGCATTATTTTGTTGTGTAAACACATATTAAGACTAATTCGTTTCAAAATCATAGGTACGTGTTGTTATTTGTACAGTAAATATTATGCAAGTAATTTGCTTAGTTTAAATTTAGGTATGTATCTACAGTGTACTACCCCCATGGTATTACCATGCCGTTAGTCACCTTTTTGACATTTAGATCACGAGTACACTGTTATAAATTTACTAAACATTTCAATTTCTGTGAACTAAGTAAATAACATGAATGCATATATGACGTCAAGTTGCGAATATAATGATGGAGAAATAAAAAATATCAAACAAGTTAAGACGGTCCTCATTATCATTTTTAAAACATATGGATTCTTATATTTTTTAATAAACGTCTTTGCAATTTCACCGTTCTCTAGAATTCGCCTGGTATTGAAATTAATTCGTACCGCTTCGGCATTTGAATACTGCGAATTAAACTGAATCGATTCAAATTGTGACCGATATTAGCTCAATTTTATGATCTGATGACATGATGCATTGAGAAAGTACATTGTTTTTTATTTTGGTTACACAAAATTGATTTTAAGTTCTTTGGATTTTTTTAAGGATAAATATAAGTGCGAGCGAGCAAAAAAATTTTTTTCTAACGGAATGGTTTTTTTTTCAGGCGAATATAAAACTTAAGTGTGACACAATTTTATATTTTTAATTTGAATTAGGGGTGAATTTAGAGCTGTTATTTTTAAATGAAGAGGCAAAAAATTGCAGCGGCGAAATCCAACGACCTAAAAATCAGTTTAGTTTGGCCTAATTTGTAAGGGATTTAACGGCGAATATTTCTGCCAAAATAAGGCATTATCAGTTCCAACCGTGTGAAAAATGTTTCCGTCGTCAATTATCCTTACGGATCTTTACACTCCATCTTATCTCTAGCATGCAAGAATTTTTTTTGTTAGAAGTTTTTATTTTGTGATAACGACAATACCTTCTAAATTTTAACGCACTTTGAAATAAAAAATGTTGTTTTCAAATTACGTAGAGTTGCAATTGGTCCACTTGATGCAATGTGATTTATTTTAATATTTTACGGGACTATAAGGTTACCGTTGCAATACAAATCGTCCATCGACAACATGAAAATCAAACATTGTCATTCAACAAATAATAAATAAAATCTGCAACTCCTTACAGAAAGCAAAAAATAAATTCATAAATAAATAAAATGATCAATAAATAAATAAATAAAAATTAATAAAAACATTAAAATAAAAAAATATACATCAGATGAAAGAAAAGGGTTTGTTGTTTGTCCTATAATTATTATCTGCAATACATAAACGTTATCGAACGCTGGACGTCATGACGTTGCATGAAAAAAAAACACCAAAATTAATAGCTTGATATTATCTTCAGCAGCAGATACAATGAAATCAAGCATGGGGACCCCCAAATATTTTTTATATCATCAGAAAGCTCGTGGATGAGGAAATATAATATTAGTTTTTCAAGAAACTGTAGGATTAACATCAATGGTTTTTATACACTATTCGAGCAAAATTGACGTTTTCCCTATATATCCTATGTTAAAAGTTAATTTCAGAACGCATTTTCAACGGTTTATAGCAAATAAATAAGCATGGGTCCCCCCCTTTTTATTTCATATTCCAATGTATTTCGATTAGCTTTACATACTGACAAAAAATTAGAAAACTGTAGGATACTTTCAATTACTTCGCCTTGACCTTAAAACGACAAATATACCAATTGAATAAAAAATATTGCATTAAAATGACAAGTTATACCAATTGAATAAAACATATTGCATTTGAATGACAAATTATACCATTTGAATAAAAAAAAATATTCCACTTAAATGAAAAAATATACCATTTAAATAAAAAAAATATTGCATTTAAATGAAGAAATATACCAATTAAATAAAAAGTATTGCATTTAAATGAAAAATATCAAAATTTTGCAACCAATACCATGCCATAGCTACACTATTTATCAACCATTTAAGTATTTAAAAATTTCAAAGAGTGTGTTCAAACTGTTAAGTAATGAAATAGTTTATTATGACTTTTTTGCTAACTTTTCTATGATTCTTGTATTTATGGTTGTTGGTTATACCTGTATTTTCTGATTGGAGATTCATTTTAAATATACAACTCTTAAATTTGAACTATTATCCCTTTTTGAAATATTGGAACCTCTCTCAAAATTTCCATCATGTGAATCTCAAACTAATTTTCAAGTCCTTTCATCAAAAAATATGATCATATCCTGATAAATAATTTCCTGCCCAAGAAGTCTCGGAGTTTTACATTGTCATTAGAGAAAACGATTCTAAAACTCTTGACGCCTTAATAATGAAATTTATCCACTCTCGATGATTAAATTTTAATTTTTTAAACTGCTCGGAAAAGCCTCGCAGTTTAAAAATGAAAACCATAACCACAGCACATATTAGTAGATGCACTAATTCTTTTGGCATGAAAAGTTTGAAGTGACAATTTTCGTGTTTAATTGCGTTTTATTTTTTAACATTTCTTAACTCTTATACCATAGTGAAGATATTAGAATGCTAATCCATTTAATACCAATTATTCAAAATAAACTAAAGGAATAATAAAACGTTATACACATGTATTATATCTGGACAAATAAGCTACTGTTTTAGTGCTTTCTCGATTGAAGAACTGGACTATGCCATAAGGATATTTGACGGAGAAATTTAGCCTTATTTATTGAACAAATGTAAAAATATAAAAAATCAAAATAAATATAACAAAATATTTTCCCGAATATAAAAACAGCGTAGTTCTTTTATATTTCAATTCGCTTTCCATATAAGCGCGTGTTCTACCTTTTGGTTTTATTGGCATTAGTATTTGCTGCGCAACATTCCGGATTATTTTTATTTTATTTTTATATATTTTTATTTTATTTTAACATTTTCGGCCTTGGGCAGAATCTAATGAGTCGACGCAATGTGCCCATCTTGTGTATCAAAACTACTTTCATCGAATATGCATTGCATAGCTTTAGTCTCAAATATTAATTTGTGTGTCCAAATAAGACATTTTAAATCGCTGAAATGAGCCGGTTATAGGAAAAAAAATGTTGAGTTATAGGAAAGATAATCTAATCTTAACTCTCTATGCATATGGTAAAATTGCGGGTAGTTTGCTAATTTGCAAAGCGGGCATTTTGGATTTCTCTGAAGACATTCATCACAAAACATTATACTTGCCCAAAAAATAAAAATGCAAATATTCAAATTCGTATAACTCATAAGTAAATTGTCCGCATTATAATTTATAAGTACATTCTGCACAATATTACCTTTCTTTTCGTGTGCAAATGAACATTGTCAGTATTGAAAATTTTCCACCAATTCAGTTTAAAGAACTGAAACGTAACCGTAGTATAAATGCTATATAAATTAACCAAAATTAGTGAAAAATGCAAATTCAAACTACAAATATAGATACAAGGCAAGATCATATATAAATTGTCTGCATATAGAGAACCACTTTGGAGGATGAATTTTATGAGGAAATAATTTTTATCTCACCTGCTTTCATAACTTTTACGCCAAAATGTTTTTGAAACATGATAATTTCAAGTCTCCCATAGCGTAATCCTTCAAATCTGAAGCCTTAAACAAACAATTTGTAAATATCCACCAAAGGAAGTTTTCATGGACACATTAGTTTAAGAGCTGAGACGGGAAAAGACTCGATTATCCGTAATTCAAACAATTTTATCATTTTCGATATACAACTAAGGGAGGTAATTTGATTAAAAGGACTGAAGTCACGTGATGCAAATGCCATGAATAAAGTACCCAGCATTTTGCCATATGACTAGATCAAATGAAATGATCAATTGCATTTCACAGTTTCACAGTTCATCTAAGTAGATATAAAGTGAAATTCACACAGATCAAACCAAATAGTTGAGAGACAGTCTACAGAACCTCAATACATATTGGACGAGTCGAAGTAGCTCCGCTGCACATCCCCGCGCTACTCTTGTGTTTTTGAAATTCATACAATCTAAACTTGTACTGTTACTATAGTGATTCCAAATATATATGGTTGCTAAGTAGAAATCACAAATAAAGTAGTCTGAGGAAATTTACTAAAATTGGAATCACATATTTTGAAATTCAACTGATCTAGATTAGTCTTAAAGCTAATATGATCTACCTGTGTAGCCCTGCCCCCAGGGGCGATATTCAAATTCTGAAACATTTGGCACAATCTACATTGGCAGGGCAATTACTGAGCCAACTTTCAGTTCCATATTCCAAATAACATGAGAGACGTTGCGCGACAAAGGATAAATGTACCCTTTATCTACCCGTGTAGCTCAGCTCTCATGGGCGCTATTCAAATTCAGAAACCCTTGGTACAATCTACATTGGCAGGGCAATTACTGAGCCAACTTACAGTTTGGTATTCCAAATAACCTGAGAGGAGTTGTGTGACAAAGGAATAATATACCCTTAGGCTACCTGTGTAGCCCGGCCCCCAGGGACGCTACTCAAATTCCGAAACCTTTGGCACAATTTACATTGACAGGGCAATTACCGAGCCAACTTTCATTTTCGTATTCCAAATAAACTGAGAGGAGTTGCGTGACAAAGGAATAATGTACCCATAAGCTCCCTTTGTAGCCCGGCCCCAAGGGGGCTATTCAAATTCCGAAACCTTTGGCACACTCCCCACACACAGATCAATCAATGGCCCAAGTTTCATCTTTCTACATCCAGTGGTTACTGAGATTATCCTGGACATTACTAACGTACGTACGCCGAACAGCAAAACAATATACTCGAGCTTCGTTGAAGCACTGAGATAATAATAGGTAATTTTATTTTTGATACTGACTATATCATGTGGAATATCTAGCCGAGCCCGAATGTGTAATGTAGGATATGAATTGCCGATGAAAATCAATATTTCGATTTAGACCTGTGCTGGAAGATTTATGAATACATTTTGCAGTATTTCTACAAACTTAGTTATCTTCATTACTCATAAATAATAAAAAATTGCATAGTTATTATTTTGTAAAATATTACCATTTTAAAAGCTATAAACTAATGCAAGTCTCTAAATGTTATACTAAGAACAAAACAGTGATATATGTTTCTCATCCTATATTACACCATAGTTGCAATGTTTGCATATTTTCATATCAATGGCTGTTTTTGGTATATATCTAGTAGTTTCTATATGTAACCCATGACTACTGGTTCTAAATTTAGTTAAAGAAAATCTTTCATAAATATTTACCACACAACTTAGCTTTTTTTCAAATTTAAAAATCCTTTTAAAAAGTTTATAGGATCTAAATTTGTCACTATTGCTCAGTTCCTTTTTTCGTGAATTTACAAATGCATTCATCAAATATTTTTTCCATACTGGAAATTTTTTATTGTCTATTCAATATATTAGAGTCTAAACTGGCTAGTTTACAGCAAGCACTTTTGGTTCTTGTGTAGCATATTAATATTCTCATCGAGAGCAAGCGACGAGAGTCTGTCAGTCACCCTACTACTATTAAGCGTGTTCCAAAATTTTAACAAAGAAATTACTACATCTATATATAAAGAGTCTACCAAGCTCACAATAGAGAGCCACTTTACACGTTTTACGATTGAGCGGCAGTATATGTCTGCGCATAATAAGATTAATTTTTTTCAGGGGGATAATTATTGCAAGCTTTTTCAATTAGGCCAAATTCCCTCTAGCAACTATTTATGATGTACATAAAAATAATTTCAGATGAATACAATAGAACTGGTTTGACAATGTGGTCAAAATTATACATAAACTTTTTAAAATCACACGACATATTATAAGAAATTCCAGTTAATTTGAAAAACGCTTTCATACCTCTATTATGTATATCATTCGGCATTTGTTCAGTGAAGTAGCAGAATTACCTTTTTTATATTTATACTGTTTTATAGATTCAATTTCTATATTTTCTATGAATTTTTTTTCTTTAGAGCTATCTTCACTATCTTTATTAAACAATATAACTTCGAGTAACTGATATCAAGTCTCCAGTCTTCACATTATTCAAATACTTTATTCATACACTATTGGAGACCTTCAGAAGATTCTGATAACAATAATAGGTCGTCTGCATAATCAGACAATTGACTGGAGCACATGATACATCAAACATCTTAGTTATATCATTTATCAATATATCAAACAAAATATTACTGCAGTTGTTACCTCAAATACACCTATATTAGAATGGAAGGCTTCTGATAAAGAGAACAAATCTACCTAAGGAGCGAATAAAAAAATTAATAAATTCGACAGACAATCCCGAAAAGACAAATGAACGACCACAAGCACAACAAATAAACACAGAAAACTAAAAACAATGAACAACACGAACTCCTATAAAAACCATGAGTGAGCTCAGGTGCTCCGGAGGGGTAAGTAGTTCCTGCTCCGTATACGGCACCCGTCGTGAAGTTCAACCAAGTCAATCCGGTGGAGGCACATGAAATGTTACGACAGTGGGAACAGGTCCAACATCATCTAAGATATTGGAACACTGTAACGTTGATGACGACCGTAAAATTTCCTAAGTGATGACAACAACTTATCCCTGATAAAACCCCTGTTAAGAAGCTTTTGTGACAGCAGTTATCCTCTTTGTCGAAATTTAAGATAACTCACACATGACTTTGATGACAGATCTTTACTTGAAGATGTATGTTATTAAACAATAGACTGCAAAACTTCTTCCTGAAGAATGATCCTTCTACCCCTAACTTTAATCATTTAAGAAATAGAGCTGGATGAATGAATGAATAAAAGGCTTTCTTTAGATAGATAAAACAACAGCAATAATTGTCTTGAATTTGGAAATATGATCAGATGTTCTACACAAGCAATAATATCGTTTGTTTGTCAATTGTAGAATCAAATCATACAACCTTAAATTAATGATGTACATGTTTTTTCAACTTGGTGTTCAAATGATCTAAAAAGCAGTGATTTAGCTAAATACCGTATTTCAAGTCACCAAGGATGCTTTGAATATCATAAAAGATCCAAACTTCTTTGCTGAACGTGTAATGGTTATTTATTCCTATTAATAGCAGAAAACTAATGTATATTGTCAGTTGAGGGAAAAGTATTCAAACTTACGTGTGAACGGCTGCGAAATGATTCCAATACATATTTTCTGGAAATCCGGACAACAATCACCAGCATTTGAATTACAGAACATATCACAATAACAGACACTATCTAAGATAGGTACAGTACATTGGTCGTTCCTCCCAGGACAACACGGACCACCGGGTTTAGTTTCACAATAAGGTCCTCTGATATCCTCAGATATATCAATAAATCGTTTCTGTCGTTTTAAACCCTGGAAGCATGATGACATGGAAAGAAATAGTAGTATTTCTAATAAAATGAACGATTTACGAAATGATAATATCATCACGATGCTTAAAGGATTGTAACGATAATGCACTACTGCTGTCTACATCAGACTGTTCGAATACTACTCTACTTCTGATTGAAATTATATATAATTTCAACCACCATTCAAATTGACAAACTGTACATACGTTAAAGAATTGATAAAACAAATAAACTTATTCTCTGTCAATATCGTAAAATGAATGCGCATCAAAGCAAAAGCTGATTTGCAACATAATTTGAATGACATATAACCATGACAACAAACGTATGTATTAATTAAAATTCAACGGATCATTTTCTTAACATATGGTTGCCATATATGCTTTCGAAAGTTACAACTCTGATATACTTTGATGAAATTGACTAAAATGGAAATAATCCAATCTTACCAAGAAAGTCTTAGTCCATTGTTGAAGTAACGTCTTGCAAAAACTATGTTGCAATGTTTGAAATTTCGTTATTCCAATGATGGTTTAAATAATACATGGATACATAAATTAAAATATCTAGAACTATTTAGGAAATACATAAAAGATGGAATTGGTGTGTTTAAAATCCAATTGTTTGAAGCAATTCTTATGTGACGGGTGCCGTTAACGTAGCAGGACATGCTTACCCTTCCGAAGCACCTGATGTCACTCTCGGTTTTTAATGGGAGTTCACATTGCTGACTTGGTCTAGTTTTGTTTAGTTTATGATAAGTTTTCTATTCTTTTAGTTACGCATGTATCCTTGTGGTGTTTGTTTGTTGTCCTCCATTCTCCTGACTTAGTCTTTTTCTTGGATTTCGAATTTGTTGGCTTTTTCCACTGTTTTGTCGCTTCGGCATTCGTTTGCCGATATTTATTTAAATGATCAAGTACTTAACATATGGTTGCTAGGTTTTTTTCCAAAAATTGAAAGTTCTTACAAGACTTCGGTGATATTTACTGAAGATGGAATTAAAATTTTTAAATTCAATCGTTCTATTAAATTAACATTTCACAGTGGATTACGTTAATATATTGTTGATAGGTACCTAATCCAAACATTAAAGGTCTGAGAGTCTCACAGGACATTTACATGTAACACAGGTGGAATTGCTCAGTTTGAAATTTAATTGATCTAAGCAATTGATATTTCATAGTTTATTAATTTAATATATCGTTTGTAGGTACTTTTCCCAACAAAAGAAAAAAATTAAATGCCCGAGAGTCTTCCTGGATATTAACAAATGTTAGAAATTCAATATTTGGAATCCGTTTATTCCAAGCAATTGTTATGTCATACCTCATAACTTTAATTTTAATTTAATGCTTTATTTAATTATAGAGGATTGCTAACAACCATAAGGCCACTAATAACTATAATACATGTTTGTTAGGTACTTCTCTAAAATTAAAAGTATGATAGTTTTCCAAGATATTTCCTAAAACTTAAATTGCAACCAAATTTTGGCATTCAGAATTATAACAGATATAAGGGGTTTATTTCTATGACACCCAATAAAAGGTTTTGCAAGGACCTAGAGTTGTAAAAGGTAGATTCCCAAAACTGATTTCTGGGTAGAAAATCCATTTTTTTTTTCAACCAATAATAATATTGATAGACACCAAAAACAAAAGGCTTCAGTCTTTCATATTGTCTGACGAAATATTGAACTTTGATAAAAATCAGATGAGATAAACTAAAGGAATTGTCATATCTCAAAATCTGTGATCTCTGAGTAAAATATTTGTTTTAAACAACCATTATATCATTGACTGACATCAAAAATCAATAGGATTTAGGTTCTTATATTTTTTATTAACAAAATGACCTTTGCTGCAAATTTGCTCTGGTAACTAATATATGTCTGACATGATTATTCATTGATTTGTTACAGAAATTACCAGTATTTAGCAAAATTCAAAAATAATAGAAATACTAAGGGTTCATTCATTGTATTGCACATGGTAGATCTCCTTAGCTGAAATTTGACTTCCTATATTTCGATATTTTTGGTTGAGTACTTCTTGTTTAATATAAGTTTGGTTTTTGGTCTTCCAAATGTTTCGGTTTTAATGCTGCTGATGAGAGGTAACTCCTTGAAATGCGTCGTATACAGCATAGTATAAATTAACTATATCTAATATAAGTATCTTTGGATTGTTATATACTTTGATACCAATTTTGCTGCACCATATGCGCGTATTAAAATAAAGTCAATTATCCAATTCTGAGATCTTTGAGTAAAATTTTTTCCCAAAGCTATGTCACTGATTGACACCAAAAATCAATAGGTTTCTGAGTTTCATATAATTTACAACAAATCCAAATTTTCATTTCAGTGGGTTATGTAATATATCCAGGAACGAGTTTGGACGTTCGCACGTTCTTCTTCAAACTAATGGCCGAGTGCAACTTCGTTGCAACTCGGCTAAAAAATCTTCCACAAATAGTTTTAAGCAGTTTATGGTTTTTTGGGATTTTTTCTAAGCTGTGTGGTTACAAAATTCATACAAACTACATGAACAAAAATCATATTATGGCAATCAAATAAATTCTGTAACATTCTTTTAATAACATGAAATCTTTGATGATTCTTTTTGATGGATTCTCTTATTTCGAAAGCAAATCAGAGGAATTAAACAGACAAGTGCCTTAAATTACACCAAACTATATATGTGTTAGATCAACACGTGTTTTATCATCAACTAAATCAAATGTGTGTGATGCAACTTGTAACACTTTGAGGGCAATTTTTTAATGAAATCAACCGAAATCATCCTTTACATTCACATTTTAATAATAATAATAATAATAATAATAATAGTAATAATAATGTATTATAAACTGTTATACAATTAGTCTTGTGGGAGTCGGTATGAGTTTTCGGCACCGATCAGTTTAAATTATTTAGGTATGTTAAAACTCATATCGACTAATACAAAAAAGGCTTTTAAAATGTGTTATTACAAAATAATCCATGAACCAAGTAATATTTTTAATCTAGTCTCTTTGGCATCTATATTCCATAGATTTCCACATTTTTGTAACCTAATTGTTATATTTCAATATAATTTCAGAACTTGAAGCGTAGGGGTTTATCAATTCGGCCAAATTTCGGAATTGTCATTACATCAGATTTTAATTAGATAATCTTATTGAATAAGACTTTGTCAACTATGCACATCTCTTTAGAATAAACATTCAACAGTAAGAATACAATGTACCGCGAGAAAACATTTCCTTCCAAGTCACTAGAATAATATTTTTTCCTACCACTATTCAGTTAAAAGTTTGACTGCTCTGTTAACATAGTTTACTTTTCAAAATATCTTTAATCTTCAAAAAGGGAGATTTTAACTCGATTGAACGGAAATAAAAATGTCATCACCACGAACCAAAAATAAAAATTGATCCAAACGAAATTTGTAGTCTTGGTTTGACGTATGCGACCATTATTTTTTTTCAAGTCTGACAATTTCAGTTTTTATTTAGAATGTGGACGATCCAACAAATCTAACTGGAAGATGAAAAAAGTAAAATTAATTCTCATTGTATTACTTAAAATAGAACTGGGAGGAAATCAAATTGAAATCCAAAGTGAACTTTTTTTATACAATATCCATGATATGATACATGTATCGAAATAAACTGAATATCAGACGGCCGTATAATGTAAACAAATTACATTGTATAAATAAAACCAATATGTAATGAATCATTTAAAAAGATATACATACATAGGAATCATAAACAAATCTGACTATTTGTTTGTTCTGGATCTGATGTTTTCTGCAGACAAGCTTCTGTTACACGTGTAGAAAATTGTGTAACATGCTATGTTTTATATGCATTGACGAGACAGTGTAAAGCTGAAATATATTTTTCACTGTCGACCAGGCATGTCAGTGTTCAACTGGGATATGAATTTGTAAGAAATTTGAAACTTTAGTTCGTTTAATGTGAAGTGTGAGACTGGATGGTTAAATATTATCCAGTTCAATTAAGTGCTGGCTCAAAACATTAAGTGCTAACATATAAGAAATATACATAGACAATTTGGTCAATATGACAATATTTATTGACTGGCGGGTCAATCAAAAACAATATATGGGAGAGGACTCGTAATTTAAATCAAGTTATAGAAGTCCTGAAACAACAGGCTGTCACTCAGTCTACAAGTTCTAGAGAGGTATGGAAGATGGCTCAAAACGATCGTAGTACACTTGTATATTTCATTTTCGGGTTTCATGTCAGATTATTTTCTGCGCTATTTAACAAATCAAAAGGCATGATGAAAATTTTCCTTACACCAAGAAAAATGTCCCTATTTAAAACTTTAAGCCAAAAATTAAAAAATGGGTATAATTTATTGAATCCTTCTCATCTCATATTCTTCGTCCAGAATTACACCTGATGGTTTCAAGAAAAAGATAATAGCTCAAATTATGACAATATATTTACACAATTAAAAACTGTTCTACAAACTGTCATTGCTTTTTTATGATAGTCCAAATTGCATATCTAGTTGGTTTTATGTGTCACTGATTAAGTCAAATCAGATTATTCATTTTATTTTATTTCATTTCGTCTGTTTTTTCATTTTCAGAGTTTAGTGTTTTGCCTGTCTGAACAGTATTTAAACACCGTATCCCCCTGAATACCACAATACACACTTCACAATGCATACTATTTCAATACAATATGATATAAAATAATATAAAAGAGGTAGTCCATACTAGATGTATATACTATATTTTCATATTAATCTTCGCCTTTTTTACCAAACGATTTAGTTTTGTTCTATAATGTCGTACATTTCCTTCATCACTTTGATAATCATTCATAATTCGTAATCTTTTTCTAGTGGCTACTAGTTTACGGATTTCCCAGACATTGCCTCCCTTCAATCTCCACAAATTTCCCCATACCGCCAAAACAAAAGAATCTATCTCCGTATCTTTTTGTTGTCTATTTACCCGGAAATATCCGTTTTCACCCCATGACGTACCCCATGTATTTGCACAAACCTACAATAGAAGTAATAAGTTTTAAGTATATTACATGTAGCTGCAAATTGTGATACACATTGAGATTTAAAAAACTTAACGATGGCTATCATTATTTAACTGAGCGCTGTATCTACAAATAAGGCTAGATATAAAATTCTTTGATATCAATGTTGATGTACAAGATGTGCACATTTCGTCTACAAATAAGGTTAGATATATCAGTTAAATGTTACGTCCTCTAGTGCTATGGATTTGAATTAAAACCATCATGAGACTTGTGCCAGCAATGTCTTTGATATCGTTAAAAGAGCAGGACATGTTTTAACCATACCAGAGCAACTTTGAGAACATTTTGATGACGATTTTACATTGCTAGTTTTTGTGTTGTTCTGTACTATTTCTCTTTGGTTTTACTAATACACTCATGTACACCCAACTAGTGGCCAGGAGAAGATATCAGAACTGGGTACAATGTATGTTCTGTATTAATGTTGCATTACGCTTGAACAATATTGCAGATTGTTGTAGGGATTGTTTGTCCTATATTTGGTTATTAATTCATTGATACCAATTTTGATGCACAAGATGTGGATATGCACATGTCGTCGATTTATGACTCATCAGTTGTGCCAAAGGCCTAAAATACCATGAAAGGTTAATAATCACATACAATTTAAGTAACGGCACCCATTCGACAGACCTTCAAAAAAGAGCTCAAAACACGAACACGAACATAAAACAACGGTCAGAATAAGCCTTTTTATACTACCCAAATCCCCACTTATGCATATCCATAGTTCGTTCTAAATCATATATTATCATTTTTTGATATCCAATCTTGTTATTATTTACAATCATATGAATGAATATAAAAGTAAAAAAATAGCTACCATACATGTATGAACTACATGACCGCAGTTACTTTGATTGTGAGCTGAAGTTTCAAGGTGATAATCGACTTAGTTGGTGGTATTTCATACGTGGGAAATTTTAGTTGGTGTTCAGTTTTTTCAAGACCAATTATACATAATGTATCGAAATTCATGTATTTTGTAAACTGCAGCCTGTTTATATTTCGGATCAACGTCATTCAATATGCAGATGTGATCGACACCTAGCAAAGTTGACCGCTCAGACAAGTGATTATGCAGTGGGGTGTAAAAACATCAATGCGATTTGAAGATTACGGAAAGCCACAACAATACAATATTTTACTGCATCTTTGCGACGAATGTGTGTGTCAGGAAGTTATCTTAGACATGTTTTCTTACCTACCCATTCTATAGCGTTGAAGTTCGTTTAATGTTATTGGTCGTACAATATTCGTTCATGGTTTGTGCAGCGTATTAATTACGCGTTTTATTTAATGGTAAAGCCCAATTTTTGGTGTAGAGCAGCGTTTAGGCTTTCGTTCAGCGTATGATTTATTGTATCGTTTATCGTATGGTAAATGGTACCGTATAGCATTTTAGAAATTTAATTCCGAATCACCTTCTGACTCTAATATTATAATTTTATGCAGAATTCTTTCTCTTAACGGTAACAATACTGGTTCGCTGACGTCCACACTCGATGCCTTTTAATGGTAAGAATAAACTTTATATCCGCACATTGTGAAGTAATCTAATACTTCAGCAATTTTTTAATTTTTACGTCAAAAATTTTACTATATCTTGACCTCTCTGTGTACGTAAAAATATACTTAACAGCGGCCAATCATACTAACCGTCAAGTGAAACAACCCATATGGAAGTTCTAGAAATTTTAATTGTATAATCTGATTGGAGATTCCGGTATGTCTTTTTCATTAGAGGCTAGAATGTTTCATTCGCATCATTTCGTATACTGTTTGCTCTATCTTGCATCGTTCGTTTATCGTATTCGTTGGTAATTGTTCGGATATTCGTCACGTGATTTGCATATTAATACACAGTATACTTCAAATTTTTACAAAACAGACAAAGTAAAATCTTGTACAATCAATTGAATTACATATTTTACATAAAAAATATGTTCTATAAAAATAATAAACTAGAGGCTCTTAAGAGCATGTATCGTTCACCTGGATGTAACTTTTTACCTTGAACAGGACTAAAAATTTAAGTGTAGCGGTAGCTAGTTTTTCTATAGGGTTCTATGTTAAACTAAGTTCAGCTGTGGTAGCCATCTTGGTTGACAGTCCAGGTCAATAGACATATTTCTACAAGAGAACCATGTAAGGACTATTACTGCTAAGTCTTGTTCCAACTGGCTAAATGGTTTCAGACAAGAAGATTTTTAATAAATTTTTCCCTAGGGTCCTATATTAAACCGAATTCGGCTGTAACGGCCATCTTGGTTGACAATCCGGTGATCGGACACATTTCTGAAAGGGGACCCCCTAAGGACAATTGTTGCCAAGTCTGGTTCCAATTGGTTTTTTTATTTTTAAATGAATTTTCCATAGGCTTCTATGTTAAACTTAGTTCGGTTGTGGCGGCATCTTGGTTGACAGTCCGGATCATCGGACACAATTCTGAAAGAGGATCATCAAAAAACCATTGCTTCCAACTTTAGTTCCAATTGGGTCAGTTGTTTCAGACGAGAGAATTTTCGAACGAATTTTCCACAAGGTCCTATGTTAAATTAAGTTCGGTTGTGGCGACCATCTTGGTTCAAAGTCCACGAAATCGGACACAGTTCTGAAGAGGACCTCATAAGGACTATTGCTGCCAAGTCTGGTTCCGATTGGTCAAGTGGTTGCAGACAAGAAGAAATTTCAATGAATTTTCCATAGGGTCCTATGTTAAACTAAGTTCGGTTGTGGCGGCCATCTTGGTTGACAGTCTGGGTCATCGGATACAATTCTGAAAGAGGACCATCAAAGGACCATTGCTGCCAAGTCACCAGGTTCCAGGGAAGAAGATTTTTCACTGAATTTTCCCATAGGGTCCTATGTTAAACTAAGTTCGGCTATGGCGGCCATATTGGTTAACAGTCCGGGTCATCGGACATAATTCTGAAAGAGAACGTCCTAGGGACCATTACTACCAACTTTGGTTGCAATTGGCCTTGTAGTTTCATAGAAGATTTTTTTTTAATTCACCCCCCCTCTTCTATTTTTAGTAACAGCAGCCATGTCGGTTGGAAGTCTGGGTGCCAGAACTAATTTTGGAAGGGGGCCACCCAAGGACCATTCCACCAAAGTTTGGTCCCAATTGTCGCAGTGGTTTCAGAGTAGAAGATTTTAAAAGGAAAGTTTACGCCGGGTGCCGTCTTTAAAGGGCAAAAACTCCTATAAGGGGCCAATCAATGATTTTGGTCATGTTTACTTATTTGTAAATCTTACTTTGTTGAACATTTTTGCTGTTTACAGTTTGTCTTTATCTATAACAATATTTAAGATAATAACCTAAAACTGCATAATTTCCTTAAAATTAACAATTCAGGAGCAATAACACAATAAAAAGTTGACCGATTCGTCTGAAAATTTCATCACAGGTGGATCTTGACCTGATGAAAATTTCTACCCCAGTTTTGCTTTTAATGCTTAATTTTTTTAGATATAAGACAAAAACTGCAGTTTACCCCTATGTTCTATTTTTAGCCATGTCGGCCATGTTGGTTGGCAGGAGGGGTCATCGGACATATTTTTAAAACTAGATACCCTAATGATGCTTGTGGCCAAGTTTGTTTCCATTTGGCTCAGTAGTTTCAGAGAAGAAGATTTTTGTAAAAGTTAACGGACGACGACGGATGACAGACGACAAGTGTTGAGAAAAGCTCACTTGACCTTTTGGGTCAGGTGAGCTAAAAATGTTATAGAGATTATAAATTGTTTTAAAAATAAGAACTATAATTTCCTAATAATTTTGTCTTTCACGTAATATTGATAAAATAAAATATAAGCATAAAAAACAATGTTTGCACTCGTTTTCTAAATAAAGTTTTCAAACAAATAGCTGAAAAATGTTAACTTTTATTCTAAATACGGTTTTATCCCAAAAACACAACCAGAGATTGGGACCAAACAGACTATTCATAAATTCAAGTTCAAGTTAACTTAGAGCGGTCATAATATTTGCTTCAATGGTCTGATTGAAGATGGTTTTGAAAAGAACTGTACTAAATAAATTAAAAAAAAACCCAAAGCTGCAATTTATGCACTAGAATTGCTATATATGGTAATGCTAAATAAATGATGCGATGTACTATAAAACAATGAACGGAAAATAAAACGCTAAACCATACATTTGTACTTCGTACTCTTGAAGAATGCTTATTTTATAAGTTATGGTATGAGACACTAGTAATTTACTGTTCGTTCAGCATTAGTCCACAGTCTTTCTATATCATTTGTTCATTGTTGGTTTATCGTTCGTGATGTTAACTTTCGTTTTGCAGTGTGTGTATAATAGTAACAAGTAGCTCTCTTGCGAAGTGTGACAATCATGGAAATTTATATTTGCATATATATGGCGATTTAGTTTAATAATTTCTCATATGCATGGTCGTACATTTCATTCATTGTCATCGTCCCAACAAACTTTCCTTCAAACGATTGCTCGACGTATTTTGATTCGCGTCTGTGAATGAATGAATGTAAAGATGACAAATATACCTAAGGACCAAACCAATCCATTAGACAGACAAACTCGGGAAGACAAATGAAGAACCACAAGCACAAAAAAATAAACACTCAAAAATAAAAACAATGAACAAACGAACTCCTATAAAAACCAGGAGTGAATTCAGGTGCTGCGGAAGGGTAATTAAAAGTAATGTAATTGATGGAGTTTAAACCTCACTCATATCAAAAATGAAATTATTTTTCGTTATGATATAGGGTCAAAGTGCTGAGGTAGACATTTTTTAGAAAACAATTTCTCGTTTTTATAAATATTGCCATTACATATTCGAGGTAACATTATGTGATCTCCTTTTTTATCATAGAAATTCTATTGATGTAGAAAATGTGAAAAACACGTGAACTGATCACTAGTTGCATTTCCAAGAACAGCTTCTTAAGGGATTACAAACACTAAGATACAGAAACTGTAAATGTTGCATATAAAAACTAAGACTTAAGTCATAAAAATATCCATTAATGCTTTAATGTGATAATATTGCCATAACTTAATAAAGTAAAAAAACTTCTATAAACAAATGTCCGCGGAAATCTTATGTTCATATCCTTGGAAATTAAACAAAATGTTCAGTACTTACTCTTTAACAGTTGTCAGAATGGCATATTGTTAACAGATTATTTTATTTATTTTTATGTTTTATGATTTTTGTCAACTCGCATGTCCTTGTTGCTTTTTGTTTGTTTTTTTTCCGCAGCATTTACGTTTATATGTAATAGAGTAAGAATACTCTAGCCAGTTATATGTATAAATAGCTTTTTTTAATTATAAATTCAAAGTCACATTTTTACAAAAGGCATCTGCATGTGTATGTGTGATATACATTGAATTTGAACGTAAATAACAAGACAAATCCGTTTCCAATGTTGGTTTCGTCTATGTACTGTCTTCTTTTCATTAGTAATTGTAATATTTCCAAGTATCTTCAGGAATTGCACAATTTACCAGACCTTAATGGATCCTTTCTATTATCAACAAGGTTATAGAGATCATAATGAAATGATCTAATATCAAGAAACTGAGAGTCACTTCAGTACAAAAATTAATATTTTAATTTAGAACATTCAAAACATCTTAACAAATATGTCCGGTGAAATATTTCCCCAGGATGACACAATACAAGATTCAACTTTACACTCGTCATAACCTCTTCCTATACGGACATATCCTCCTTCACCCCAGTCTGTACCCCACGAGTTTGCTCCCAGCTGAAACAGTAATACATGCAAAGTGGTGGTAAATAACTCAAGTTCAATGAATCACTGACACAAATATATGTTAATTAATGGCAAGCGTTAATTAGTAAGGTACACATTAATCCAAAGTATTTCCGGTCATATCGTACTACAATAGCAGTTATGGTGTAGAGGTTGTTGGGCGACGGTTTACTTTGCCTCTTTGTCTGTTATATACATTATACAGTCCGTCTCTTCTAAGGATTCCGACTTTTTCATTAATTAGTCTCACTGTTAGATCAGCACCCAATATTATGGTATCTACATTACTTTCATTCACATTTCTACGTATCCTAAATGAACCAGCCTCACCCCATATGGTACCCCATGAGTTCAAGCAAAGCTGTAAAATGCAAATGAGTATTACGCATATAGAAAATACGGATGCAAAATGTATATGGATACACACAGCTGTTAAGTTTAAATACTTTAAATAAAAGCAAAGGAATGAGTACAATACATGCATATATATATATATATTTTATAATTTATGACTTAATTATATGAGAATATTTATGGCGTATGCTTTAGAAAACAATTACTTCTAGCAAAATACACATGGAACTAAATCAAATTAATACATTACCTATAATATTGCTGTTTTTTTTAGTCTGATCTTCAGGTGAACGAAGGTGGAAAAAATATCCGAAAATCAATCTACGAAAGCATGCGAAAGCAGCAGTTTTGGACAGGATAAGCAAAGGGCACAATAAGCATGCAATATGATAAAATAGTACTATAAACAATATATCAACAATGTAATAAGTTTAACTATACAGTATCAAATATTTCATATGTCCTATTTATCACCTGTTGATATGTTTAATGTAAAAAAATAATATGATATTAACTAATTTTTCATTTACATTTTTACGATTAGAAAATTATCTACATCTCATCTCTCCCAATGAGCTTGAAATTTTATGATACTACTGTCCTTTGAAGATAGCCTCCTATCTTAACAGGAACCTTGAAATTGGTTGCAAACGGAACTCTACAACAAAATAATGACTTCGCTTTTCACTTTCCAATTATCAATTTTCTTTTATCAGTAGCAAAATTCCAGCAATGTAGTGTTTATATTTCCCAAGAAATTCGCCATTCCATTTCTTGTTACAAGTAGTATTTTCCTGGAAAGGGCTCATGCTCTACTCGACATGACATGTGCAACAGTGTCTTACAAGAGGAAGGAACTGCCTACCCGTCCTGACCATATGATTCCGCCCCATGTTTTGTTTAGTCGGGTTCATGTCTCCCATCATTATATCCTTGTTTTGTTTAGTAGGGTCTATGTCTCTTATCTTATATTTTTGCAGATTTTTATGTTGTGTTGTGTGTTTTTTCTCTGTCTTTTCCATCTCAGTTTTGACTTTGTCTCTGGATGTCACTTCGCATTCTCCTTACCTTATCATGATAATCATGCAGCATCCGTTTAATTCACAATGAATTAAAAACATATAACTTCAAATTCATAATCACCAAAATATGTATTGGTAGCTTATTGGTTGAATTCAATTGACTAGTGGAAATTATTACATTCATGTCAGGGCGAGAACATATTGATATGTTGTATAAAATCTAAAATATTGTAACTTACTGAAATTTGGACACTTCATTTCCTACAATTTCGACTTCTATTGGGTATTTAAAAATATTTCCACTATACAAAGTAAACAAAGACAATGAATGCTTGAACACAGAAGGATGATTATTTCAAAGCTTTCATTGAATGATAAATGGCATTTTGTTTATCTTTTAATTTTCATTTAATTCTCCCGCAAAATTATAAACGTGAAATGAACATTAACTGCCTTGCACGTTTACTATAAGTTATAACGCCAATCAGTCGATCTACGAAAGCCCAGAAGGATCGTTCGAGATTAGATATCCGAAGTTCGAAATTCTAAATACGACATTCGGTTCGAAATTCAACTTCTAGAATAACCCATCAGTGCAAAGCTTGGAGGTTGTGATTTTTATTCATACATTGGTATTAATGTTTGTTTTAAAATTCAATATAGTAAGTGTCAAATTGGTTTAAGTCTTACCCAATATTTTAATTCACCACCGTTTGCTAGTTTTTCTGATCCCCATCTAAAACAGAAGTTATAGGATAAATAAGAATAATTGAAAAAAAACCAATAATGACTTTCTTACAAGCACACGTGAAGCTTTTTCGAAACCTCAACATAAATTTGTATTAAAAATTTTGTTTTTACTATTTCAAACTTGAAATATTTTATTTTATAAACTCCGGTATTGTCAATTGTACCCTATTTATTTGAATTTCTTTTTCAGTAAAGAATGTTAACCTTCAAAGAACAATGTGATGAGTTACTAGATCATAGTAATTCAATATTTTTGAAATAAAAGGTATCTCCTTGAAACTAATTACAAGAGTGCAAGATATTTCAAAATATATATAATATATATTAGTTGGTATGATAGAAAATTTGTTAGTGACTCAAAAATTAAAAATCCACAAACTCGCATTTAAAACAACATTCCAAAATACGATACTGTTCTCAGAAATTTGTAATTTGTTATTTACAAAAATAATAAACTTACCCAATTATTCTGATAGAATGATAACCTCGATCTTTTTCTTGCATATTGTCTGGTTGTATTCTAGAATAACTATATACACCACTTTTATACATAAAAAAATCTTCCTTTACTTTAAGAATGGCTAAAAATATAAATTATATTAAATACTTCTTAATAAAATTGTAACTTTTACTGGCTTTTTATATACATGTACCATATATTTATCAAGAATAATACATCTGAAGAAAGGTCGAGTACAGCAAGTGATGAGATCTAGTCTTCAGAGTAATCTTTTGGATCATTAACAATATCTAATGATAATTCACACTGGTAAAATGATGCAGTTATGTGATTTTTGGGAGCAGTGCGGGGCATCGAAGATCAGGTTCTAATTTCAGTTGAAGAATAAATGAAGGCCTTTATTTTCCCAGCAATAGTTCTACATTTTATGGAAATTTGCAAGCAAAAATGCACGAAAAAATGGGTTTCAAAGATTTTGCTAAAACATTTCATTATTCATCAATACTCCCTTGCACTGTGAAAATGATTGTTTCTTAATTGTAATTTGCAATTGGTACTACATACAGATGACAAAATATCATTTTTTGGTTCTGCATTGCTAAAATTTAAACTATAAAACATAACTACATATCATATATAAATGAATAAAATAGTAAATAATGAATATACTGGTTATTGCTTGCTTTATCGTAACATGTTCGTGAACCAAAAGTATAAAACTGACCTTGTACCGGACCATTCTTCATTATTTCAATCATGATTTCTTTTTCCTAAAAAAGACCATCCGTGTGTTAATTGCATCGTAATTTATACCATGATGAAATAAAATGTCACCACATATCCTGCTTTATATGTAAAGAGGACAAATATACCTGAGGAGCAATCCAAAAAACGTAATCCATTAGACAGACAAAACCCGGGAAGACAAATGAACAATCACAAGCACAACAAATAAACACTGAAAACTAAAAAAAAAATGAACAACACGAACTCATATAAAAACAAGGAGTGAACTGAGGTGCTCCGGAAGGGTATACGGCACCCGTCGTGAAGTTCAACAAAGTCAATCCGGTGGTAATCACAAATCGGTGGAGGTACATGAAATGTTACGACAGTGGGAAGAGGTCCAACATCATCTTAGATATTGGAACACTGTAACGGTCAATTAATTCGTGATGACGACCGTAAAATTTCCTAAGTGATGACATGAATGCCTGATAAAACCCTTGTTAAGAAGCTAACTTGAATATCGGATAAGCTGAGAAACGTAGACGCCATATGCAGGCGATGCTGGTATATTGCTACTCAAGAAAGGAAAGTTAACAATGTTAAAATAGTTCAATATCAGATTGTAATATATAGCTAGGATAAAGAATAAATTAAAAATAAAATAACCATACTTTAAAGCTCTAAACCTGAAAAAAAATTAATATGGATGGATGGATGAATTGTTGTTTAACGTCCAGTGTAAAAATTAATAATAAACTTCCTTTTCCATATACTTATTCAATTACGACAACACTTACAAGTAAAAATTCATTTTTCTGATTATATTCCTTTCGCTTTGGTTCTTGCTTGGTCGCTGAACAGGTGTATGGAACGCCAAATTTACTTAAACTCATATAATTGCACGTCTCTTCGAATAATTGACCGCTCTTTAAAATATTTGTTGGTTGGTGTAAATAATTTGTATAAACGATTTGTTGCGAGGTTCAATTGATTTGTTGCGCGGTTCAAATGATTTAATGCGCGCTCTTAATCATTTAAAGAGAGGTTTCAATCTTCCGATTTGAACCTCTCTAAATTATTTAGACCTCTCTTCAAATCATTTAAAGCGCTTTTCAATTTGTTTAAAGAGAGGTCTAAATGATTTAAACTTCTCTTCAAATCATTTACGGATATTTTGCAGCTCTCTTCAAATAAATTAAAGCGCGGTTTAAATCATTTAAACCTCTCTTTAAATGATTTAGACATCTCTTCAGTTTGTTTAATGAGAGGCACGATTTAATAGTTGCGGGAAATAATTATTTGATGCGCACAATAATTATTTAATACTCGCAGTAATATATTTGTTGCGAGGTACAAAACATTTTGACCTCTCTTTAAATAAATTAAAGAGAGGTGTAATTATTTAGAGAGAGGTGCAATTATTTGAAAAGATGTGCAATTATTTGAGTTTCTGTTAATTTTGGCGTTCCATACAGGTGAGAATCTTGTGGAAGATAAAGGAATTACATGTGATATTGGTAAATAACAACACACATGGCAAGAAAACAATACTTTCATTGTTGTTATTCATCTTGGAAGTCACTGTCAATTTATGACAAATGAACAAATGTCAGTCAGGAGCTCACACCTTACATAACAACCAAGACATCTCTACTGTCAACTTAAGCGGTTCTACACTTGACCACCACTCATAACTGCCACGTGTATCAAGTTTTTTCCTTTCATACATACGACAATATATATATAAAAAAACAGAAGCTATTATGAGCCTGTATCGCTCACCTGATTTATATAGGCAATAAACAGAAAAATGTGAAATTTCTAATTATGTGTTTCATTTCTAGTATGATTTGTATAGGAGTGTGTTTAAATGTGTGAAATGTTTTGTGAAATTTGGCTTCCTATTTCGGTATTTTTGGTTATGAGTACTTCTTGTTTAAAATAAGTTTGGTTTTTGGTCTTCCAAATATTTCGGTTTTAATGCTGCTGATGAGAGGTAACTCCTTGAAATGCGTCGTATACAGTAAAGTATAAATTTACTATATCTAATATTAGTATCTTTGGATTGTTATTTTGTGAGAAGAAGCTGTTTGTATGTATTTCCCACAGATCCATGTTAAATGTGTCCCACATTGGCAGCCATCTTGGATTTCATATTGGCATGAAAAACATAAACTTTGTAGAGGACCATGTAAGGATCATTCCTGCAATATACCAATTCAATTGCTTTTCAGAGAAGAAATTTTTGAAATTTCAGCCAATCAGAGTGAATAAATGGCCCTGGCAGCTATGTGGAATTTGGATCAGAACCAGAAACAAAACAAATTGTTAAGGACCATTATCTGATCATTCAGGCATAATATGATTTCTATCTGTCAAACATTTTCTGACAAGAAGATGTTTATTTTTTCGTACCGATCTGAAATGCAAGATGGCCGCTAACGTGGGAGACATTTAACATGGGATCCTATGAAAAACATAGGATCCCATGTTAAATGTCTCTCACGTAAGCGGCCATCTTGGATTTCAGATCGGTAGGAAAAAAATAAACTTTGTGGAGGACCATGTAAGGATCATTCCTGCAATATAACATTTCAATTGCTTTTGTAGTTTCAAAGAATATGTTTTGGAAATTTCAGCCAATCAGAGTGCATGATTGACCTAGGCAGCCGTGTTGAATTTCGGAACGGCACCACAAACGACCATTATCTGATATTTCAGGCATAATATTACTTCAATCTGTCAAAGGGTTCTGACAAGAAGATGTTTTTTTTGTGTATTTCCCATAGGATCCTATGTAAAATGTGTCCCGTGGTTGCGGCCATATTGGATTTCCGATCGGCACAAAAAAAACATAACATTTGTAGAGGACCATTTTAGGATCATTCCTGCAATATAAAAATTCAATTGAGTATTTTTTACTTTTTACTTTTTAGTTTGTTGTTGTTTTTTGCGATTTTGTATTTGGTTTTATTCGACCTGTGTATTTCATACATTTTAGTCGTCTTACGCCCCTTTTGACAGCTCACCATTTCCATTTATTTTTCTCTTTATCTATTATCGCATGAGCTGTTTCGCAACATACTTAGTTTTTTAAAAATTCAATTGCTTTTGTTGTTTTAGGGAATAAGATTCTTTTTAAATTTCAACCAATCAGAGTGCATAAATGGCTTAGGCAGCCATGTTGAATTTTGGATCAGAACCAAAAACATAACCTTGTAGAGGTCCATCCAATGAATATCCCAAACAAGTTTGGTTTCAATTGGCCATGGTGTTTTGGAAGATTGAAATGTGAAAAGTTTACGGACGGACGACGGACGCAGTGATGGTATAGGTCGTATGGCCTTTTAGGCCAGGTGAGTTACAAATCATAAAACATAACTTTTGGTAAAGTTTTTTGTACAATTTTTAGCCGAGTGCCGGACAAAAATATTTAACAAAACAAAAATCAAGTCAACCACACGGCATACGTCAGTATAATTCCACGAATACTTGACAAAACAATCCGGTCTTTTTAAAGACTGGCATACACAATTTTAATCATACACATTGACAAAATTAAAATTAAAGATCATTATCACAATATATTCTCCCATGAACAAAAACTCAAAAACTCTAAGAAGAAATGGGCGTGTATACCTCAAACCTACTGCTCCAACACTGCTTAAGTTACAAATTACGATTTCCAATACTGTTTAAGACGGGCGTGGTATTGATTTACATCAGACACTCTCGTAATTTGGAATTACACTACACGAAAAGCAATCGAACTGCGCTTAAATTGCCTTTGGAAGTCACTCTTCAACAATGATTGCAAGACGGTTTCAGGTGTTACTGCTTACCGATAATTTTTATAATTTTCCATTGTTAATGTAGGGGCGCGTGTGTTCAGCAAACCATAAAATTGATCTTTTGGTAAAGTATTTCTGCAAAGAACTTCCATGCGTGCTGGTCCCATAATAAAAAAACACACGACACTCATCAAGTCAAACACAAGTCACAATATACAATGATAGCTATACAAGTAACTGCAGGAAAACTGTATACACAATTTTTATCAAACACAATATCAAAATAAAAATTAAATTGGATTTTTTTCTCGAGATATTCTCTCGTGAACAATATTTCCACAACTGTCACAAAAACAGGTGGTATAAACCTCAAATCCGATTCCATACTTCAAGCCGTTGTGAGGTATACAACCATGGTCCAGAAATTCATATCTCACAGAAAAACCAAGACTTGTGTCTAGTGCCGGTCTTTGTGGCGTAACTTGGAACCGATACATAAGTCCATTTCACACAAGGGGGACTATTTCAACTAATAATAATATAGTTATCTAATTACCCGATCAAAATGACTAGGAAAGACAAATATCAAGTCAAAAATTTGAGAGATTCAATATAATTGCAGCAACACTTCCAATTTGATGGGCTAAATATATAATTTTAATCATAAACTTTAACAAAGTATTTGTTTTTTTGTTTTTTTTTAATCAAACTTCTATCAGAAAAAAATTTCTTGTCAAGAATTCCTGGTAAAATAATACAGTTTGTCCAAAGTTTTGTGCAACTTATTTGACTAGGTTGATAAATATAGATTATAACATGGCATTATTCATATCACACCTATTATCAGCCCTAGGTCAAGATATCAGCCTAAGAGCTACCAGGCTCGAAAGATGATTTTGACCATGGGCTGATAACGGGTCTGATATGAATAATGACAGGTTATGATATTTTTATCATATACTTCAACATAGGTGTCTTATGGTCTCCGTGAAAATTCTTATCTCAATGATTTCAGTTTCATTGCCGTATTACCAAATATCCTCAAGGTGCAGCAATTCGTCATTGTCCCTCGTCCATTTAGTCAGAATGTTTTGTCACTTAATTTTTTTCTGTTTGTATTAACATTTTTGAGCGAATTAATATACTAGTCAAAAAAAGAAACGTTACATACCTTTAAATCCAAATTTATAACAGAATATTGAAAGTGATAACAAAAAGGCAATTATTCTGCTAAAATTCATTATTCAATAAAAATTATTTGATTGATCTCAATAATCTGATATGGTAAGAACAGGTATAAAATCTGGATTATATTAATTGCTTGCGTTTTATGTCACACCCCTAATCCGTAAACGCGTTATAAATCAATCGTTTCCGTAATCGATTCTAAACTTACTAGCACATAGAAACACGACAGACGATAGCAGGACGAAACTGTGGATTATATTAATTCGCTCAAAAATGTTAATACAAACAGAAAAACATTAAGTGACAAAACATTTTGAATAAAGGGATGAGGGACAATGACGATTTGCAGCGCCTTGAGGATATTCGGTAATACGACAATGTAACTGAAATCACTGAGATAAAAATTTTCATGGAGACCTATAAAACACCAATGTTGAAGTATATAATAAAAATATCATAACATGTCATAATTCATATCAGATCCATTATCATTCCATGGTCAAAATCATGCCTCAAGCCTGGCAGCTCTCGGGCTGATATCCTGAGCTAGGGCTGATAATAGGTGTGATATGAAAAATGCCATGTTATAACCTATATTTATCATATACTTAGAACTTGATGTGATGGTTTTTGCATAATGTGTAACGACCGGAAGTGAACAACCCATATTGCACACCACAGGCCTACATGGCTTATAACGAACATTCAAGTGCTATTCGAACATACGCGGGCTGATGTGGCCATATCATACTGGGCGTGTCACGTGGTCAGACTGAAATGGCCATGTCAGACCGAGTGTGTTCGGAATAAGTACTTATGGCAGTCTATTATAAACATATTAATATATGACCTAATCCATATCGGACCTCGGTTCGATATGAGAGTCTCATGATGATTCCCGGTCCGATGTGGATTAGGTCATGTATTGATCTATAAATAAAACTAACTTAAACAAACCACATATACTTTTTTGTAACTTGTATATTATTATAAAGATATTCTCTTTTGAAAAGAAAAATATAAAATTTTACACCTTCTGAAATGAATTTATTAGACCCTTCAGTTAAAATATTCCATGAAGGTACATAAAAAGAAGATCAAGCTCAGACAATAGATCACTGTCATATGATATTTTAATTTGTAAAATTTAAGCGCTTTCGATCAAATATCATCTCATATTCGGCTTTAACGTAAAAACTGACTACAAACTTATAATCACAATCAGAATATGTATCAAATTTAAGTAGAATGATGCAAAATAAAAATGTAAGTATTAAAGTCATTTTAAAATTTGTATAAAGAAAACTTACATCACTTCTTATTCTGTATGGCGGTGTCGAATGGAAAATCTTTTCAATTTTTGTTCTTTGGTCATTTGGGCATGTTTTATTTGTATAGTCACGACCTGACACTTCACAATATCCTGCTGATTTGGTTCTACCACTATCATAGGGATAACAACTATCTGCAACTATTCTAAAAGAAAACTTTTTTGTTATGTTGTAATAATTTTTTTAAACGTCTGTACTGACATGCCGGTCTTTTCCTTTCCTGTCCTTTTTGTAATAGTTTGTATTAATTTGTAATATATATTAAATATTTAGCAAATAATTTATTTTTCTATTATTGTTTTAATGTACAAAATATGATTCTCTTTGTAAACCCATTCTTGTGATTGTCTCATCCCTAAATTGGTATAAAGAGTGGATAAGTAAGAAATACTTCAAACCGACGAAACAAATTCTCATTCGTCACCCTCAACACATATATATATACCAATCCAATTTTAAATTTATTTTTACATTAAAATTTGTCAAAATTAAGCTTGGTGTATAAATAAGTAATTGACAATCAATAACTCTTTAGAACCAAAACCGCGAAAAAGGTCAGGTCAATTTTCCTTGTAACAAACTTCCTTTATTTCACCATCTTCGCAGCACCTATCTGGAGTTGCATTTAAATCATCTGATAATGCTTAATTAACCAATCCATTAACCTCACAATCAGATGTTCGTTAACAAATTTTCAAACTATATTATCGATAATGGTTATATATAAATTGTGCCATAGATATTTGCTGCTGGTCCTTTATCATTCTTTTGCTTTTGACAGATTATACCATCATCGGAATCAAAGATAAATATATTTAATATTTATAATCAGGGGCAAATAGCTTCAGCTATGTTTTTACTTGAACATGACTCATTTAGTCTTATGTCCGTTAATTTTTTATAGTGCATTCCTGTCTGTAACTATGCGAATTTGTTAATTTTTGTATGATTTTTGGACTAATGAGATTTTCTGACTTTAAATTCCTACACCATTTCTCTTCTCTCACTAAGACTATTTTATTTAAGATCGGTATTTTTTTGTTTTTTTTTTTTTTTTTGTTTTTTTTGTTTTTTTGTTTTTTTTTGTTTTGTTTTGTTTTTGTTTTGTTTTACAATTTGTGTATACTTACCCGCTTTTTCGTAAGAACCACCAAGCCTTATCTAAATATCCTCCTTCACATCCAAATTGTCCCCTTACATTACAAGATAATAGATGTTGTGGCGATAGCTCTTCTGGTAAAACTCCCTCTGATTCTATTGCTAGGCGGTCTGATGCTACAGCTAAAATCATTTTCTTATTATGTGTAAAAGTAAATACGAATCAGTACCAATGTAGACCGGTTATATAAATATATGTAAAACCAATTCGGGTCTCTACTTTTGTGTCCTTGATCACTGCTGACGAGCCATAGTTTGTCCAAATATATTAACTCAGTGTAACATCTGTTATATTTTTTTCTCTTTAAGCATTGATAGTATAATACTGGATCTCTGTGTTATTGACACATAAAATGACTATTATTTATGATTTAATAAACATTCAAGAGAAACGATTCTAAATTTCCTAGAGACAGTTTCCAAAGTCCCACGTACTACATCATCGCGTTAAACATATTTAATTTATCTATAAAACATTTACTTAAATGGCTAATTCACTATTTTACTGTCAAACTACACATTTAAGCAACTGAAATTTTGTAATTTTGACATATTAAGTATTATAAATTTTGAAAATTCCCAAATTATGATATATAAAGAGTACTATAAAATATTTAAGACCTACATGTGGTTCTTGAAATATTGTAGCCTTTATTTAACTTTATAAAAATTACCAGCAGTTGAAAATGCCCACGATGCTGCACATTCTCCTTGGTCTCTAACTGGATGTATGTACCTTGGCCATTTTTCCCGAGAATCAAACCTTTCGGGAGGTTCGTCTACAGTGTCCATTAAAACTGGATTCATGTTCATAACTTGGTCACTAGGTGGCATTGTTCCTAGTTTATACTTAATTCCATCTTTTAATGTTTTCCCCCAGAATGAAGAATAGTTTGAAGCTTTCCATCTATAAATAATTACTGCTATAGTTGAGAGAACTTTTCTTTTGATATAAATTTGATGGACGCGTGGTTTCAATGCACTTATTTTACCTTACCTGAATTTTGGTAACCATACAATGTATTTATAGGCCCGTTTGATTGTATTGCTCAAAATGTTTTAATGATTATTAAATGATATCCTGTTTTAGAGAAATTAGTATCTGGTTTGTACTGGAAATCATAATTTCTTTGTCATCTTAAATAGAGGTCAGCTTTATGCTTTTGTGGATTTAATATAATATGTTTTTCATTTACTTTCAGTCGAAATTAATTTATTTTCTCAATTTCCCTGGCTAATCCCTTTTAATCATCGGTAAAAATTGCATCAAAAACTAAAGTTAAAAAGTCAATGACTTGTAATTTCACTTAGGCTAATTTCTATCTGGCCACCTCAAATGCTGATAATAAACGCTGATAATAACAAATAACATAAATAGCAAGACAGAAAGTTGTCAAATTATTCAAGTAATGATTATGCCCTTTTCGACCTATAAATTTGATGAAAATCCAACGAGAAATTAAAATGTGAGAGAGCTTCCAATATACATTTTCCAAATGACCGCCCAAAGGACGAGAATAATCAGTCGGGCTCAGAGCGGAGGGAAGACATCAACATTCTACATCCCTACTCAACTTTACGGTGGAGAGTTGTGACATACTAGATTTATTTTTTCACATAACTAGACATAAAGATCGAAATAAAGTTATTATATCTCCTTATACTTTGAGAGTCCTAGATTAATATCTCAAGATGCCGTAAAATATTTCAATACGCCTCTAGAAAGTATGTTTTATCTAATAGTGTATCATGTATACATGTCCTTAAATCTTCATAGTATTTTTATTTTCGTGTTTTGTAGAAATCTCGAAGCATAAATGATTTAAAAATCTTGAATTATAATAGAATACTTCGAAGCTATTAACTATATAAAATCACTTTACCCATAATTCCCACTGTTAATAAGCTGTATCATATCTGGCTGTATCAAACAAACTTCCTTGGTGCACTGAAACTCAGCGCGATTTGGCACGGAAGGATTTCTTACACATGTACTGAAATATGGAAACAATTAACGATTTACAGATGATTTGAATACTTTTTAATAAATAAATGAATTTATAAATATTATGAAATCTGAATTCTGAAGCAGATTCAATCATAGTCCAAAATGTTAAGTTCCTTACTGGTTTCTATGTTAATTCTGGTAGCTGTTAGCAAAAACACTTCTAACTCGTAATATTTAACACCGAAACCCAATAAAAAGGACACAACCCAAATACAAACAAAAAACTTAGTCAGGATATCCTGATTAGGTACAGAGCAGTGATGGCTTGAAAACCCGATTATATGTGCATGTGCAATGTATATTACTCATACAAAGAGATACCAGTAACGGAAAATCTAAATAAGTCGGTCTTAAAATAAATGAAGAGACATAACGTTACAAGCTGACCTAAACAACATATTTTACTAACTTATGAACATGTAATTATGCACCAGAATAAAACTGTAAAAAAAATATTCAGTGAAGAATACATTGGATGTCAAACAATTATTCATTTCCAACAGTTATGTTTTTTGGGCGTTTTAATACTATGGTTTACTAGGGTCTTATACCTAACTAATAAAAAATACAAGCATCCATTTGCATTTGAGCATTTCAAGTGGAAACTTTTTGGTAACTTTTTAAAGTAACCGAAGGTGAACAAACTTAAGGTTTCAATTCTATTGGTAAGTTTATCCTTACGTACCCATATGTTCCATGTGTTTTTAATGTTTTCTCTTATGTTTAATTTTGTCGTTTAACTCTTAACGTTCTTGCAGTAATCATGACCTCAGCTGCAATTTTCTTACATCATATATTCTTGCTTATACTCCAAAAGTGACATTGTGACAAATGTTAACATAGGCAGCGCTTGTAAATAAATGGCAAATAACACCGAGGGGACTGAATCTATAAAAGCTTCATACGCGCCATTGAATTTGAAGATAAAATATTAATATCAATATACATTTAAGCAGGGATCATATAATACTTCATATACAGTTCCTGATGTAAGCACTGTTGATTCAGTTTTACATAGAAAGTTTTTCATGTAAATCCTTCTTCCTTTTAATCTTCAACTTCACACTTATTATTACTAACAAAACACTATTATTTGTTTGTATAATGTAAATTATTGGAAAGAAATATATTAGAATTACACATAAAAGAATTATACCAAATGAGTTATGGTTTTAGATAGATAAATACTCAGTAAATACCTTACCATTGATTACAATTATTCATGAAGACAGATCCAACTTTATACTCCTTGCCATTGATTGTACAACCACCTTTAAAATGTAATAAAGGTTTTACAAGTTTATAAACAACGATCTTCACATATGATCTATGGTAATTATTATTATAATGTAATTTATATTCGTTACCTGTATCTTTTATCGATGTTTTAAATGTTTACCACAACAAAAACAAACAAAAAAACCATCTACATAAAGTAAATAAATTCATCGATCAAAATAATAGTATCAGACACAAACGAAAATTTCTGGTTATGGGGTGGACTATTTGTCAAAGTGATATATCAACGGAAAATCGTTTGCACCTAACTCATAATAATTAAAGTACCTTTCATATAAACACACAAGTAGAATATCGAAAATTGTTGAATTATGAAAGAGAAAGCATCAACATTCCATAACTGTTAGCGAAAAAAAAGAAAAGAAGTCACTTTCATGATAGAAAGTATCCCGTTGGAAGTCTATATTACTAAATCATGTAAATAAAGAGACTTGAATGTGTGTGTGGCTTCTTCTATCGAGAAAATCCATGAATATGCTTTGAAAAAATAAATTATCAACGCACAATGTAGTTTGTCATCACCGAGTTTGAAGTTATGCTTTGGGGTATTCTGGGGGGGGGGGGGGGGGGGAATGGAAAATAACCAGTTCGGATATACAGTCCTTCCCGTCGCGGGACTCTGAAATTTCTGTCTGGTCATCAGTTTCGGGGGTGGTAAACGAAACACGCTGTCAAATAATAATTACAAAGCACAAAAATATCGTAATTCACATGAAAACCCTTATACCAAATGATCGTATCTTTGGTATGCGTGCTTATAATGATGAGCTACAGATCCAGTTAGACTTTCACGCTGATCGGATAATTATTATGAGAGTTATTGCCCTTACAGATAGACATACCGATTCAGTCATATTCCAAGAATATAGTTTTGTTCGTGTATTCTGCTACCTGTTATGGTTAGCGAAAAGATTGCTGACCCAAATCAAATAACTCGTCTGTAATAACGACGAATAGTTTTGTATTTAACAGTTTTATTTTTATTCACACATATTCACAACAAGATCATACCACTAAATTATGAACTATTTATATGATGTTTTGTTATGGATTTGGATAAAGGGCAATAAAAGGACAAATCAACATACTAAAATTAAGTCATATGTTATGTATATTATTTGCTGTCTGGGCTAGAGGATCGTAACAAGTAATATCGGTGTATTTTTGGTGGTTTTGCAGAGAACATAAAGATAAAATTCGAAAACGCAACCTCTTCCCTTTGGTGCAAAATCTGGTTTTTATGAAAATTATAACTTCATTATTCATTTTAAAATTTATATGACTAATTAATACCTTTAAAGGGGTCTCTCCATACTTTTTCAAAAGTATTCTCGGAATAAATAAAGACACAAAACAATTTTCTCTATTTTTAGAATTTCGAAAAATTAACTGATTTTCATCTAGAATTTGTAATTGTAAATTGTCACTTAAAATGGCAGTAATATTTAAAAATGGATTTTGGTCGATTGGATAATGTTTTTATGAAGTGCATTACAATCATTGTTTTTGTTTATTGGTTTTATGCTCCCAACCACCAAGAGACTCAAATATCCGGTTTTCTTATATAAAAAAATAAGAAATAAAGCTAAGGTAGATTTTTTTACAATCATCATCAACTGATATTACTCTCGGTTTTTAGTTTGAGTTGTTCATATTGCTTGTGGTTTAGTTTGTTTCTGGTTCTTTTTGGTTTGTTATGGTTTTTTTTATTCTCTTGGATGGATGAATTGTTGTTTAACGTCCATTGGCAGCCAGGTGCATATCAGGACGAGAACATTTATGATAATGAATATGATCCCTGCTTTGTACTAGACCGACACGCTGTGCTTATTGTTTTGGCTTTGTCTTTATAGTGTTACTGTTCTCATGTATTTGCCTTTGGATTTTGGTCTCGTTAAATTTACTAACTTGTTTTTATTGTTTTCGGGATTCTTTTGCTGATATTCTTTATGGATGGATTCCCCTCCAAGAGCTTCATTGGTTTTTAAATTTGCTGTTCGTTATGTAAATGTTTAGTGTCACATGTAAAATTACCCTGAAATTTTTCCAATTCACTAATCAGGAAAAGAACCCTCAAAGATCTGTTGTTTGGATATGTCTATATGTATGGTCTATATTTATTTTGCCTGACCAGAAATGACAATATGATGTCGAGGAACGATATTTTTGGAAAATACTATTCGAATAGACATACAATCAAAACATGAGGTTTTTTCGGCAGAAATTTAATTTGAACTTTGAGAAATATTGACAAGTCTCTCAAACAATTTCAAATCTTTTGTCACACAGACATTATGATTCACATAACGGGGTAAAAATACGGATTTTTTTAATTTTGGGTTGAAAAATGTGATTTTTGAAATCTAAAAAAAAAGGATTTTTTCATTTCAAACTTTTTGAACAAAATCCATGCTTTTGATGAGAAAATAATTTACTATGAAAATCAGACGTGTGGGTCTATTTTTGTGATTAGTACAGCTATTTGAAATTATGAATATGTGAAAAATGCATTACTCTGTATCGTTTCTTTTGTTGACTGGTATAATAGACCGTTGCTGTCATAGGGATCTCGGACTATTTCTTTCACTGTTCTAGTTTTAATGTCGTAAACAATTAGATTCAAAGTTTTGTTAAAAATTTCTTAATAAATTTATATCACAGAATAATTCTGAAAAAGATTGAACACAACCCTGTCTTGGAAATTTATGTATAAACTATGAATATAAGGATATTATTACAAATATGAAAAGTATATTTTCAAGAAAAAAACACCAACAAAAGATGTATTTATTTGTCTCTAATGGTAATTTGTATTTATGTTATTACATAAATGTCTGTATTTATTGTTATTACACAGAAAGTAATCTGAGTGATCAGACCAGTATTTCTAATTAAGCTTTATTCAGATTGAGCACAAAGTTAAATTAAAACGATTAAATGATATAAGAACTTAATCGACCAATCCATATAATTAATAATGGTCATTAATGAGTACGGATAAACTTATTACTTAGAATTAATTTCATACTTGATCTCATTTCTGAACAGTATTTGTGGTTAAAACATAATCATCTATTGGTCAGCAAAGGACATTGACACTGAACTTAATGTTATCTCGCTCCTTTATAAACTAAGCTAAGAGCATGCAAACAAATTAAACTATAGTTCAAAAGATCAACTGTTTGTCAATAGTATTATCAAATGTATAACATATTCACTGATAGTGTACATATTTATAAAACTAAGGTTAAAATGACCTAAAAATTAACTGCTTAGTTCATATATTACATAAGGAAACATTACATCCATTTTAAGTAACCAAAGATGTTTTTAAAGTTAAAAACTACCCAATATTTTTTGAGGGAGTAAAATTATTTCTAAGAGAAAATAAAATCAGATCGTCAGTATTTCATCCAGGAAGTTTTTACTTAGACTTACGTGTTAATGGCTCCGAAATAGGTCCAATACATATTCTCTGAAAATCCGGACAACAATCACTTGCAGTTAAATTACAGAACATATCACAATAACAGACATTATCTAAGATAGGCACAGTACACTGGTCGTCCCTCCCGGGACAACAAGGGCCACCGGGTTTGGTTTCACAATAAGGTCCTCTGACGTCATCGGCCATTTCAATAAAACGTTTCCGTCTTTTCAAACGTTGGTCACATGACGACATTGATACAAATAATAAAAATATAATTCCTACTAAAATAAAAGATTTACGAATTAACAATATCATATTGAGGTTCCCGAGTATATAACAATAATGTACTAATGCTGTCTACACCAAACTAGTACAAAATATGGCGACGTTCTAGTAGCACTTCATTACGTCTGAGTGAAATAATATACAATATTTCCGTTAAAGTTTCTATTTACCTTATTATTTACTTACAAGTACTTATGAACGTCCTGTCTTTATCGACAATACACTGAATACCAAAGTTTTAAACGCAATTCAAAATGTACTAACTAAAATATGATAAAAGACGATCATGAAATAAAAACCAACTATCAGTTTATATCCTAATATCTTACACAAATACTTTTTTCCGACACTTTTTATCTCAAAAGCAGTTCCAGATTAGCATTTCATTTTCCAAGCTTAAACAAATCAATGGAATTAAACGGACAGATGCTTTAGATTACACCCAACTATACGTGTCAACATCCGTCAACCGTATATAGAATAGCATATCTTAATGACAGTTTTTGTATACATGATACATGAAACTGTATCTATATTAGGTCAAACTGTGGATAATTATCCATATGACAACACAGATAATTGGAAAGTTGGTCCATAACACAACAGTCGTTCAGTCGTTTTTATAAGAGATTAAACTGTTTACCTAGGTCTACATAAGTATATTATACTGTATTTTATCGTAACCTAAATCAAATTTGTATGATATACTTATTTAATATAACTTAATTCTCTTTTAATTCTAATTTAGGCCAATGTCTTATGAATAAATTTAAATGACCACCTTCGACATTAAAGTGACCCTATACTTTTACATTCGAATATGTAAGAATGTGCGATAACAATATAATTTAACAAGAGATAATTCAATTTCACATATACATGTCAGCCATACAGGAATGCTAAACAAATCTATTTGTTTGTACCAATATGTTTCATGTCATTATCGTTTTCAGATGACATATTAATCTGTTACACGTATAGATGTGATAAGAATTTCGACAGAGCTGGCTGCTGCAGTAAATATAGTAGAAAGAGATACAGTCCATGACTTAAAACAGATTGTATTAACAGCTATAATAAAATATAGAAAAAAGTGGGAAATCAAAACCACCAAAATAAAGAAAGACTATGACTAAAAACTCCATCAAAGCGAACAATATTCAAAGTCATGCCAAGAGAGAGAGAGTATCCTCTATAGTGTAACACAAAATAGAACAACATGGAAAAATCTTTTGCCGTGTGAATTCTCCCCAGAAAAAAAATTAAAACAAAATTTAAAAACATATGGTTTTAATGCTGCTGAAGAGAGGTAACTCCTTGAAATGCGTCGTATACAGCATAGTATAAATTTACTGTATCTAATATTAGTATCTTTGGATTGTTATTTTTATATATAAAAACAAAGAGACTTAAATTAAAATAACAAAAACACCCAATTACTACCAGTTCGAATTTTCATAATAAGGAGTTACACCAGATTCTCTCTCGGTCTTTCTCCGTTATAGTTTTGTATGGAACGCCAAAACTGTCTCAGGAGAGGGATATTTATTACAGGATATACATTAGCTGTCAATTTTTCATTACCTGCTGTGGTTTTATATTTTGTTATATTATTATTCACCTTTATGTAGGTTTATCTTTACGTTATGCCGTTATGTCTTTACATGTGGTGTTGTTTTTTAATTAGGTGCGTTATTTTCGTCTTTACGTGATGTTGACCTGTGTAGCTGCTTCATTTTATTTAGATGATTTGGTTTTTATTTACGTTCTGAACACATACGTATGATAACGTTGACCCGACCGAAACTTTTTATGCGGGTAAAATTCTCAGAGCGCCGAACAGCGTTGAAAATGGAGACTGACCATTTTCGACGGTTTTAGAAGAAGTTATGGATGAATGGGTGGATTATTATTTAACGTCCATTGACAATTACGTGTTGGGTCAAAATGAAAACCCAGGGAATCGCAAATTTATAGCAAATTCTTGAAATTCCTAAAGAAAGTTGCAGGCATTTATATTACAATTGTATAGTTATTTTGGTATATCAAACTATTATGGTCATCTCATGAAATACAAATCCTCATTATAAGACAGTAATGGCGTTCCATAGTCATCGTATGAAACAAAAGTCGATATGGGGCACAGTTTGGCCACACTGCAATACCAATTCTGTTGAAATACTTGTCCTCCCAACTCAACAAATATGTATAGTCGACCAGGAATTTTAGTAAGATTATGAACCACACGGAATGTTACACAAGGAATCTGTATTTCTTATTATATCCCCTGTTACGGTCGAAATCACCTTTAATTTGTTGCCAACAAAAGATACAAATCAATAATTAAATTTAACAAGATTTATTATATACAAGTTTACAAAAAAATATTACACAAACTAAAATGTCAACTTAATAGTTCAAAATCCTTCGTCTTTTCCTAATCCGGAATTCTTCTCGTCACTGTTGCGGGAATCCAAACGGAATATTATATCCAATCAGTCACAATCTAGTATGATGTAACGTAAATAAAAGTGTGTCAAGTACGATGTGTGAAACGTAAATAAATCCAACAGCTGAGAACACAAGAATGTTATTGTCTGGTCCAAAACGTTCTGCTCTGAAAGTCTAACTTTCCTGTCCGTATATATACTGTAGAACGGAAACTTCTGGAATACGGTAGAAGTTCGAATCACACCAGAATTATTACGTAAGTCAAATGGAAAGTTCTAGTCATTCCATCAGTATCTATTATTGTTCCAGTGATTTCTAAACTGCGCAGTTATAACATTATTTGGTAAACAACTATAAGTATTATGTAAACATATTATACATGTTATAAGGCCACACAAAACAAATTAGGCCAAGATAGATAATATAATAATTACAATATCATAACACCCCCGCAAACAAAGTTTGGGAGTATATAGGAATCAGCCTATCCGTCCGTCTGTCTGTCTGTCTATCTGTCCACACAAACTTCCACATCTTTTTGTCATATTTCAACCAAATAAATTAGTATAACTTTAGATTATGACAACTAAACTCAACTTTATTAAGGATTTTGTTGTCCATCAATTTTTCATTGAGTTCTGCCCAGTTGGACTTCTAAAAAGGGTGACAATTCACCATGCATATTGTCATCGCGACTTCTCCAACATGCTTCATTAGAAGCTCATGAAACTTTGTATACTGATAGATCCTAATATGTACATGTGCGCATGTGAAGGATGTCCTGGTCGTCCATTAATTTTTGCCTGAGTTATACCATGTTGGACTTACACTAGAGTGTCAGGAAATATAAGGGGGGTTTGGGTACCCATAAACCAGTTTAACCGCACCACGATTCAGTGTCTGTACCAAGGCAGACTATCCTGACTCTCTGTTGTGTTCATGTTAGTGTTATGTACTCTTTTATGTTCTATTTTTGTCCGGCGTTCTGTCAGTTGGGTTACTTTGATTGATTTGTATGTCATTGTTGACCTTTTTTGTTATCCATTTTGTTGTTTATTAGATATTGTGAGAAAATTGACCATGTATTTGTCATCGCGACTTCTCCAACATGCTTCATCAGAAGCTTATGAAAGGTTGCATACTGCAAATGTGCGCATGCAAAGGGTGTCCTGTTCCATCTATTTTTCCTCGAGTTATATCCAGTTGGACTTAGAAATTGTGAGACAATTTACCATGAATTTTGTCATCGCGACTTTTACAACATGCTTCATCAGAAGCTCATGAAACTTTGTATACTGCAATATCCTAATATTTAGATGTGCGCATGCGAAGGATGTCATTGTCCATTTATTTGTCCATGGGTTATAATCAGTTGGACTTATTAATTGTGAGACAGTTCATTATGCTATTTGTCATCGCGAGTTTTCCCCTCTTTTGACACTTCGGTATTCTTACTTTTTCTTCCAACATGCTTCATCAGAAGCTCATGAATCTATGTATACTGCAAAATCCTAATATGTAGATGTGCGCATGCGAAGGATATCCTCGTCTATTAATTTTTCCCTGAGCTATACCCAATTGGAGGTAGAAATTCATTGACTCTTTTCTCCTGATTTACTTAGATATCGTTAAAAAGTAGGGATTGTTGGGTTGTGGGTTATAACGTAGTGAGTGTGCTCACAGGTCTAGTTATAATCAGTGTACGTTCATTTAAACAAGCCCTTTCCTTACCTAATACAAGAATGGCACTTAGTTTATTTCGACAAGGTAAATGTACTGGGATGAAAGATCAAAAGTTCAAATACTGTTGCAATACTATTAAGATAATCTAATTTCTGTCATTTTTACCACGAGTTCCATTGTGTCCCTAGAAATTATTTATCAAAATATTCTAAGTACACTAGTAGAAACCCGTGGTTTATGATGATATATGATTAATGCACCATTCATAGCTGAAGTACTAAGCAGTGAACGTAATATGCTTTTGGACGGAAGGCACAAAGCCATGAATTGAAGAAGTAAAAGTGCTCCCAGTTACTTAAGTTCACCTGGATGCTGTCCATCAACCATAAATGCAACAGTATGAGGTCACATTGAACTTATTTGCCGGAGTACTGACAAATCACCATATATGTTGTGGCATGACAGTTTATATTCTCTAGATCATGTACTTGCCGAGTTATGGATAAATTGGCTGTAAACTTTTGGCAAGTCACTCAGTCGTGAAATGCAAGTCACAGTGATCTATTTCCAGCTGGATGCTGACAAACCATCATAGATACATCTACATGCAAGTTTATATGACTCTTGTACATGTAGTTTTTGAGTTTAGGTCAATATCGCGAGTCAAGAGAAAATTTCATGGTTTTACTTTTTCGTTTAAAAATGGTGAATTTTAAAATTGATTTTAGGCTATGGTGCTCTAACTCAAGTTACGAAGTGTACGCACATTATTGCAGACGATAGTTTTTTTTTAATAAATAAGACGTGATGTGCATCTTCTGTTGTCTTGGGTAGTAACGTGTGAAGTGTTTTTAGACGGGGAAGCAGATTTGCCTTTTTTATTTTCATGCATGTGATGTTGGGCATGTGGTCACTTTCTGTTTTTAAAATGTCCAGTTGCCCACAAAATGTTTGTTTTTACAAATATAATAAATAAGACGTGATGTGCATCTTCTGTTGTCTTGGGTAGTAACCTGTGAAGTGTTTTTAGACGGGGAAGCAGATTTGCCTTTTTTTATTTTCATGCATGTCAAGTTGGGCATGTGGTCACTTTCTGTTTTTAAAATTTCCAGTTGCCGACAAAATGTTTGTTTTTACCAATATAAAGACGCGATGTGCATCTTCTCTTTTTGGATATTTAATCCCTGGAGCCTTGGGTGAAGTGTTCTTTATAAGACGGGGAAGCAAGCATATTTGCCTTTTTTATTTTCATTCATTTTGGGCATGTGGTCGCTTTTTAAATTCCCAGTGCAGATGATTGAATAGAAAGACGATTGTTCATTTTCTTTTGTGCATTTTTCTTTACACTTACGCAACGAAATCCTAAACCGTTTTCTGTCGAGCTGTCTTTAGACAAACTTTTCCTCGGTCGATACCGGAAACTTCTTGAGATGTATACTTCCGGAACGGTATCGGTTTTCGTGATCCGCATTAATTAATTAGGGGTAATTAGCAAAACGCGGAAACAATTGCGTATGTACTGATAAAAGTTTTAAACTGCACAATGGTCTCATACTTCTGATATATAAAGATCGCACGTCGCATTTGTTGTTGAAACGGCAACCCGGCTAACAAAAATTTGTCTCATTCTTTTAGTAGTATTAATGTGTGATTTCAAATTATTTGCCTTTTACGGGGATGTACCATTTCCAGAGATACATGTAGCATAGTCAACTGAAAACGTCCTGATCAAAACGCCTATTTGTAATTGAAATACATTTGGATACCTTCTACACAAACACTGGGCTGTTTTCGTGATATTTTTAGGGCCCGTGCTTTAATCAAAGACTAATGGCTTAAAAAATCTGTTCGTTGAAAGCCCAGCAATTCTATTTTTAATATCTTTGACCTGCTATATTTGGTTACCTTTTTCGTTTTGTACTGTATTAGATGAACATTTGTACTGGTTTTTGTTGGACGTGTTATGACAGTATTTGTAGATTACTTTGTTAAGTTGTGTAATTTGCTGAAATTACTTTGCAACTGTGTACATTTTCAGTTGCACAAATGTGACATGATCAACCCGAGAAAAGAATTTGGCCGTTTTTTTTCTCATTTTGTGACAGATATACATTGTGTTATATGGTTGCTTCTATTTTCTTTTGTAGTCGACTAATGTTTTTTCATAAATCAATGAATCAGTAACTCCGAAGGAAAAAAGAAGAATATATATGATGAAAATGACATGATAAAAATATTTTGTCTAAAGATGAGATACATGTTGTATATACAAGAAACGTGCATATTTCCGTCTCATAAAACTCTCAACAGTCAACTGTCTGTATAAATTAAAAAGGCCACCAAAAAGCATAACATTATAATATGTAAAGAAGTTGTAAAGAATTCCCACCAAAAAAAAAAAAAAACAAATGTCTGATATAAAAGTTATGCCACAAAATTCATTGACAACACAAAGGAAAGTTCAACTTCTGATAAAGACTCGGGAAGTGGGGCAGTCAAATAAATAAGTGTCATGGTTAATTTACATCAACTCAATGAACATTGACCGTTACATCCCAAAGTAAATGTCGATTAAAGAATGCTTCTTTTCGTGAAAGTAAAATTTTTAGACGGGTCAATGACGTTACATTTTAGTTCATTAAAATCAAAATGGACAAGTCTCTATATAATCCAATAGAAAAATATTCATATTAAAGAAACAAATAGCCAAAAGATATAACATGCATCAACAGAGCAGAACCGAAAGAGCAAATCACCTGACCCCCTTCAAATTTCTGCACAAAACTTAAAAATAAGGCCAAATTGATGAAGTAGAACATTGATTAGAAAATTAATACACATAGCTGTTTTTGATGTAGAGGATTTATTTATATAGTATGCAGCATTTTAACTGTTGATATAAAATAAGCTGTTGAAATGTGAACCATACAGTATTTCCAAAGTGATATCATAGATTTTTTTTCATGTCCATGTGCTGGATTGTCATAAAGATTTAATAATATAATGTTAATGACATATCCAATTTTTAAACATCTTTATCGAACATTTTATTGAAAACGAACCGAATAAAACGTCTGCAGTCGGCCCTAAATCTGGAATCCATCATAGTATAAATGAATACGTTTGCTATATGATTCAGATAACACGAAGATCTAGCTACAATTCGCAGGACATTTTCATTTGTGGTGTCTTTGTCATATATGTCCCACTGTACTCTTGTGTCTAATAGTTTCATTGCAGTACTTGGAAAAAAACTCAAAATAAAAACTATGACCACAGTGATTGCTATTACAGTGATTCTAAACGATCTTTCGTGATGTTTGAAATCAGTAGATTTGTGCTCTGCGAAATTTTCTGATCTTGTCGTACTTGAAGTCTTATACTTTTTTATGAACCTAGAATGGATAAAGAGGCTTTTTAGTATACACCCGTATGTAATTATTAGGTAAATCACTATTAACACGGACAGTACTATAAGAAAACTATTGTATATTGTTGGTAGATCTGTACTGTGTGCTGACGTCTCTGTTACACAGACATGTCCTGTTATGTTGTGATCTAACGTGAATCGTCGATTACTCCATATAAGAGCGTTAGGACCTGCGACACCAGCTGCTAACACTGTTGTAATACATACAAGAATGACGGCTACGTTAGAAGTAAATTGTATCTTTAACGGTAAACACACTCGTCTGTATCTATCCATTGATAAAATTACTATTATCATAGCAGATAAAATGATAAAAAAGTAACTTAAAGTTATCCATAGTTTGCAAGACAAAACCGAGAATAATGAAAAATGATAACTCTTCTCGAGAACTTCGATTGGAATTACAGCACCACAGACGAGCAAATCAGACACAGCTAGACATACCGTTATTGTTCTGTGTGCGCTTGATTTTCTTTGATATATATAAACAAGAATTACAATTAAATTTCCAATAACTCCCAGAAGTGACAACACACTTAAATATACAATGTAAACCAAGTGTTGTGAAGCATATTGGGTGCTCAAACTCTCAACCGATGTACTGTTTTCTGACACGTTTAAAAATGCGTTCATATTACTAAAATGTTGATCGTCATATTAGGTAACATTAAGTCAACGATGATAACTTTTACGATGAATCCTGTCGCGTCTTTTTCCAAAGTTGATATGACAAACCTCAGTAAACAGAAACGCCGATAATGTCTTATTCAAATAGTTCCATTTGTTACTTGTTTGACATTATGTTCAGATTGCTTGAACACCCAATAGTTCTTTATAATGTATATAAATATGGCAAGTACCTTTTCCTGTACAGTGTTTAATTCAGCTTCGTCCCACTCAGAAAAAGAGTGTTTCATTAGGTTCTTCTTATCAACATCGGAATGGATCAGTAAAGGCCTCGATCAGGATTGTCATTTTTCAGTGAAGATTAGCTTGAAAATATTAAAAATTAAAAAAGAGATCATTATATTTCCTCAGCAAATCTTGAATTCAAAAGTATAGAAAAGATACGATGTGTCTTTGTCATGAGATCATAAAATATGTTTTAAAAGAGAACATATGTAGTTTGATTATACAAACAAAACATAAATTAACCTTGAAATAATTTGTCGCCCTCTGCATGAAATTTCAAACCGGTTTTTAAGAATATCCAGTCAAACAATAATCAGCTAAAACTAAAGTTGAAACATACATGTACTCAAATATTGGGATCGTTTTGACTTGCAGTGAGGTAGGGCTAATCATTGAAGATCTGATTCAGATGTAAAACTAAAGTTAAAACATACATGTACTCAAATATTGGGACCATTTTGACTTGCTGTGAGGTAGGGCTAATCTTTGAAGATCTGACTCAGATGTAAAACTAAAGTTAAAACATACATGTACTCAAATATTGAGACCGTTTTAACTTGCTGTGAGGTAGTGCTAATCACTGCAGATCTGATTCAGATGTAAAACTAAAGTTAAAACATACATGTACTCAAATATTGGGACCGTTTTGACTTGCTTTGGGGTTGTGATAATCATTGAAGATCTGAAGTATTGTAAATTTTTCATGCATATTCTAAATGAAATTTAACTTTAACATGGTAAGCTCCGATACTGTTGTTAGTTTGATATTTGTATTACTTCTATATGACACAGTTCTTTTCAATTATATTCTTAACCAAGAATATATCAAGTTTGTTCATATTGAAATGTTAGGCTCTGATATTAAAGACACGTTCTTATTTACAACACAAAACTCAAATCTTTTCAAACTAGAGCAACTGTTTGCTTCCTTAAGCAATGTTGAAAAAATAATACAAAACACGCCCAAAACAAAATATCAAATACGTATGGATAAGATTTCATTAGAAACAAAACAAAAACCAGTTAAAATTACATTAAGTAAATTGACCTGGGTACGAACCTACATGTACCATATGTGGCCAGGTTAACCTAGTTAGTGAGTGTTAAGTAAAATCAAACACATGGCAGTGTATAACATTTAGTGTGAAAAATAAAAATATCCTACTTAATTTTGGATGATGAATTAATGGTCATCTACATATGTATTTACCACTATCCATTATCATTAACAGTCTTTCCCCCTAACATCATGGTAAAATCATTTATATTATTATGCATTATAAATTAAATTGGGTTTCGTAGAATTCTTAACAAAAAAAGAGAACTTACACCTTACAGCAAGATCCAGAGAACCAATTTAAGGATGATCGCTGGTCTAATAGGAAATAAATAGGATTTCAAATAGGTGTTTTAGTTTGAGAGAACATATAAATAGTAAACAAATAAGCAAGAAAAAAATATAGGTTCATGTGCTCATTTTAGAGCTATAAGCCCTTGAAAAATTCCAGGAAATTGGTTTTCTCTGGATTTTTCCTCGTCTTTGCATTTGCAACTTCAGTCTCTCAAAAATGTATGAAAAAATAAAAAGGATTTTGTAAGATTTGGTCAATTATCATTTTAAGGTATATATGATTGAATTGTAAAAGAAAAAGTAGGGGTTCATGGGCAAAAAAAAATCATGTTTAAGAAATGGATAAAACCCGAGGATTTCGAAAATCTGACAAAAGACCAAAACATGACCAACGAACATCCTTAATTTTGAATGTCGACTTATGAAGAATGTTGTTATCGTTAAAAGGACTTTAGTTGACTTTCAGTCTTTAACGTAAATGTTAGGTGCTTATTCCTAATCCGTTTCATGTTTTAACATTTACATCGGTTAGCATTTAATCTTTTTTTTTAAGAATTTACAATAATCTGTATCTGTCTTATTCCTATAGTTTCATCTCAATACAAGGAAATTTATTGTCAGTATATTACGAAAATTTTCATTTGTGAAAGACAAAGATTAGATATCTCATGATGATTCCCTTCAACCATTATTTTGGTTGAAATAAACGTAATAGTTATTATATATAATTTATTCAGAACGTTTCTATGGTTATCTTCTTGAACCCTCAGTTCATACAATAGTTTTTTGCATTTGAAAGTCTAAATGCTAGAATTTCTAGACATTTTTGGTTGGTGAATTAATGTTGTTTAGTCGTCAAAGAAGCATAGCGATTTCACCATTGTTCATAAAGATTATATGTAAAGTCAAGAAATACCAAAGGGATATTCGAAGGAGAGAAAAATCGTAATTACTGAAAAATGATTTCGAGTATTTTCCTATAGAAAAATGAATCCACTAGAAAAATTGAAAATTCAAAGTTTGAAATTACAAGCTCAGACATAAAAAAAATTTCCAAAACCATTACTAGTATCTTAAATATTTTCATGCACTTTGTGCATATTTAATGCAACCCAGTGATGTTATACTTGATCTGATAAAATCTCACATGAAGAGTTAACTCCATTTTAAATTAAAAATTTCATAGTCGAAATGTTTTTATTTCTTTGGAAGACACGAATGAACAAAATCAGGTAAGTTCAATTATTTTAGCTACGAAAGTTGCATCTATCAGACTATCCTTTTGTGTTTATATTTGTGTTTTGTGTTCTTTTATGTTATTTTGTTCGCGGTTCTGTGTATTAAGTGGCGTTGATTGAGTGTCATTATTTTTGCCTTTCCTGTTATCCATGTTGTTATTTATTTGTCAGCCAGGTGATAAAATAATGAAAAATTCGTAAGGGTTCCGCGGAACCCAGTGTCTCGCCTACTTTTGATGTTGTCTATATTTTCAGTGTGATAGGTGAATGCACATAATAGAATGCAATGTTAAGTCCATTTATACGTAAAAAACTGAAAAACAGAAATAAATATTTTACAAAATTTTCTCCTGGATACAATCTTTATATCATAAACAAGCTTCTGTCCAAATTTGGTAAAATTCCTGGATAGTTTAAGAAAGTTATTAAAATTTTAAAAACTTTAACCACAGAGTGAATGTAATGTTTCCTGGCAGAAAAACTAAGTCCATTTATAAGTAAAATACGGAATTTTTTTTTTTTTTTTACTAAATTTACTTCTGGATACTATATTATGATCATAAACAAGCTTCTGTCCAAGTTTAGTACAAATCCAGGATAGTTTAAGAAAGTTATTAAAATTTTGAAAACTTTAACCACAGAATGAATGTAATGTTTCCTGGCAGAAAAACTAAGTCCATTTATAAGTAATATACAGAAAAACTGGAATTTTTATTTTACAAAATTTACTTCTGGATACTATCTTATGATCATAAACAAGCTTCTGTCCAAGTTTGGTACAAATCCAGGATATTTTAAGAAAGTTATTAAAATTTTAAAAACTTTAACCACAGAGTGAATGTAATGTTTCCTGGCAGAAAAACTAAGTCCATTTATAAGTAAAATACGGAAAAACTGGAATTTTTTTTTTACAAAATTTCCTTCTGGATACTATCTTATGATCATAAACAAGCCTCTGTCCAAGTTTGGTAGAAATCCAGGATAGTTTAAGAAAGTTATTAAAATTTCAAAAACTTTAACCACAGGGTGAATATTTGTGGACGCCGCCGACGACGACGACGACGACGACGACGACGACGGAATGTAGGATCGCTATGTCTCGCTTTTTCGACAAAAGTCGAAGGCTCGACAAAAATGTTTAAGGCACTTGAATTCCGAAGGTTTATAGAGTGACGGTAAGTGTATGTCGTATATTAGTCTTAATTCATTATATTTCTTTGGATACCAATTTTCGACGAAATCCTATACAAAGTCAGACTATCCTGACTTCTGTTGTTTCTATGTTTGTTTTTGTGTTATTTTTTTGTCTCAGGGTCTATCGTTTGGATGGCGTTAAATGGTTATTTCATAGTTGACCTTTCCTTATAAAACCGTTTTCTATGTGTTTTAAACAGAAAATTACAAAATCAAGAAATTATTTAACATTGTAACAACAATTAGTATCAATGAAAATATTGAATGTTAAGTATTTGTGTGTGTGTATGTGTTTTGGGTATAACAAGTTTTAAGGTGCATTTTACCGGTAGCATATGATTATTGATATACCCTGCATATGACAATGACATAAACTAACATATAATGTATAAATTACTGTATTTAAGTCGATGCATGGAGTCGTCTTGATCTGAATACGAGGCAATTCGGAGGGACAGACAAACCAATGACATAAAATGTGAAAGTACAAAAAGACAACACAAAAGCATAAAATTAGCATCTATGAATATAACACGGTATCATGAAAGATAGCTATATAGCACAATGTTGTTGTTGACTTGTTTATGAATATGACGTGTGGAAACAATGTTAGGTTCAGTATCGGTACATTGTAACGACGGTAAAATTTGTTACGGAGGAAATAATCTGTCCCAGATTTAGCGAAAGCATTAATCATTTCTCCAGGAATTATGGTGAGAAAATACGACGTCATACGTAAGTATGTACGTAGGCGATGCTATTTCATGTAGAACATTCAATATACATGTATATAACGTTAAAGATCATCATTTTCTGTACAGTTTGCTTCTATGTTTCATGTTTGTTAAATTGTGTTGTTGAGACCCTAAATCTTTTGCATATTGTACATTGTATGTAGATTTTCAACTGATTTGCTTTTATACGAAAACCCTTCCGAATGTACCTCACAACCGGATATATTTATGCTATTTATAACAGATATGTAATCCTGCTAAAATGGCACTCCTTTTCTTTTTCTTGTATATATAAATTGTCCAATCGTTATTAATAAAATATAATAAAATCCATTTGGAAAAGGAAGTAATATTGGATTAATTGTCTTTATTTTAAGATATAGTATGAATAAGTTTTAAAGTAATTATATGTGTAAATTACTATTAATAATCCAGTCGGCTAAAGTTTATTTTGACGAAAAGAAACCAGAACTTTATATAATTGGTAAGGTTATATTACAACTTATTATTTTGACTGTGTAATATATCACGTTACATGTAAATGTAGTTCGATTTAATTAAGAAGAAATAAAACGTATTCAGATCTTTAAAAAAAAACTCACAATATCTGCTTACATTTTATGTGTATATAATGCACACGAGGTGATTTAAAATAATATATACATAGAGTTTTTACATGGGTCTATAATACAAAAATAACTAAGCTAAAGCTTTACACATATAATTCCATTGTACAATTTCTATAGTATTAATGAATGGGTATTTTCGTAATTGTCCTGTTATATGTCCAAGTGTTATATTCCTCCTTTTGATCTTCTGGATATCGGATCTGTTGTACACAAATTATTTACCTGTGCTTATCCCGGTTTTTGTAATATTGATTTTAGTGTGTTTTCCCGCTAACTTTGATTGTCGTCTGACAATGTACAAATTGTTTAATTTCGGAAAGTAAAAATATCGTCAATTTACAATCGTTATTTTGGTTTACAAGTTCCCCAAACCAAGGTATACGACATGGTGGAGAACCTCTAAAAGGAACTGATGATATTTTTGTTATGTTTCATGGATTTATTTGTAAGAGAATAAGTGAATCGTACGCAGTAAAATATTTTTGACAGTTTTGGCAAAGTAAGTGATGTCCCAAAATCAGTTGAATAAACAGATACAACGACTAAAGGATAAAATAAAGGATAAGGAACTTGAATTTACTACTGTAATCCTTAGTGACAGTAAAGCTCGCTATCTTGAAAATGAAGTTATCTTAGAGGCAGAAAGAAAACTTGTATGGTGGTTTAAATCTGGAGCCTCTGCCGAGGACCAGTTAAAGTACCTTAAGGACAATCTTGAGTTACATCTTCATAGATTCCCTAGAATTTTGTTGTACGTTTGGGTTGGAACCTGTGATCTCACCAGGAAAGAGGGAAAATTTATTTATTTGAAAGCCAAAAATAATTCTGTTGTTTGTGATTTAACGAAAATCTATAGGGACATTCGTGGTTTTGTTTCAAACTTTCCATCAGTAAAACTTTCTTTTTTAGAGCTGCCATATTATTCGATATTTCACTGGAATGCTACAAAGAAACATGAAAATCCCGATGTCTTCATACAAGACGATTTTTTGTTGGGACAACAGATTGATGCTGTAAATAGTTTTATTCGTGAAACTAACATAGTTCTGCGTAAATATTCACCAAAATTTAATTGTGATATCCAAAATTGCAGAAAGGACGCTTATAAAGCCCCCAGATACACTTGTAAATTTTCTAATTTTTTTATTGACGGCATTCATCCGTGTCCAGCGTTGGCAAGGTTGTGGCTTCTTCGGATATGTGAGTTGGCACAGAAAGATTGTTCATATGACGAAAAGATAAAATAGGTGATATTTGTATCGCCAAACCTATAATCGTTGTTGTTATTTTGTTTGTTAAATAGAGGAAACATATACATGTATCCATTGAACTTTATTAGGTGATATTTGTATCGCCATTGCGTTTCATGATTGGATTGAATTAACACCCTGTACATTTCCGTTTTCACAATCCTTAAAGTATATATACATGTATTTTATGCTTGGTGATACTTGTATCGCCAGTTTTGCTGGTTATACGAGAAAATTTGAATTTCATTCTATTGGTAATGAATAATGAACACTAGTTTGTATGAACCCTTTAATGATGATAACACCGAAAATTCGGAGTATTCTATAGAGCAAATTGATACAAATATTAATAATTCTGACTCGAAAAATAGTCTATCATCAAGTCCCGAATCAGTACTAAGTAGCGGGTTTCTCGAAGATAACAAACTACAGCCACTTGATGATACGAATTTGTGTAGGATAGATTCTGTTGAAAGTCTCCTAAATTTTAATCCGCAGTTACCTATATTGTCAGCCAGTGTACATCAAAATCAATCGACCCCGGAACAAATTAAATTAACATCTGTCCCTATTGAAACTGTTGATATTCCAATATTTCCAAGTATTTCAACAATGAGCAAAGCAGTAAAATGTCGGGAGTTTTCAGGCTATCCCCAGGATAACGCAAAGGGGTTTTTGAGCGAGTTTGAATCTTATGCACTTCTCCATGATTTGTCAGAGAGAGATAGACGCCGAGTAGCGGCTTTCCACTTACATCTAAAGGGACCCGCCCTGACATGGTTCAATTCTTTAAGTGATGAATCTAAGCAATCCTGGGAAAATATCTGTATATTGTTTAAAGAGAAATACGTTAACTTTAATTTGCATAGCGCCACGGTGATTATGGAGAGTGAATTATTTCAAACTATGATTTTGTCTGCTGGACAGTCACTGGAAGATTATTACAGTCAGATACTTGAAAAGGCGCAAATATTACGTAAACCGGATCATGAAGTAGTAGCAAAGTTTATCAGTGGACTTCCGGATAAAATGTCATTTTTTGTCCGTGCGGGCCAACCCGGCGATGTGCAGGCTGCGTTAACGTCCGCCAAAATGGCTGAGGCGTGCGGCTATAGACAACATATTGATAGCGTAAATGCTATTAAGCCTACTAAACAACACATGCCTGTTGAAACTCCACAACAGTCTTCCGAAATGACAGATTTAAAAGCGCAAGTTAAATTACTGACCGATCTAGTTTATAAAATGAATACACATCAGCAACCACAAAACATGCAAAATCAAGCGACTAAACAGAACGCCCCAACGTACCACCAGTCACGATTTGAAAATGTTGAATGTAGAAACTGTAAAGGGTTAGGACATTTTCAGCGAGTTTGCAACTGGAACCGCACTGGTTTATCACAACCGACTACTCAATGCCAATTATGCCATCAATTTGGGCACCCAGCGCCTACATGTTTAACATTAAATAGAATGGCTCAGGGAAACCAACAGAACCCGAACGACAGGCACAGCCGTTCGGGACGTCATCATTGAGTGCCGATCATAATTTCAATTCACAATTTCTTTATATACCTGTTGTGTTTGATCAATTCAAAGTGGCTGCATTAATAGACACAGGTAGTTCGATCAATGTAATCTCAAAATCACTTTTTGATTCTATTTCTGACAAATTTTGAAAATTTCATATGAGCAATTATCAGAACCCGAAATTCGACTTGCCAACAATGAAAAAATTAAAGTTTTTGGAATTTCTCGGATTAAAGTAACAATTCATGACCAGAATCAAATAATTGATATGTATATACTCCCAATGACATCTCACCCGCTTATTTTGGGAACTGAATATTTGCGGAATCATAACGTTGTGTTAGATTTCAGTGATTTCACTTATAATGAAAGGAACGTTCACGCCCAGACGACAAAGAAGCTTTGCATAGAGCCCAATACTGAACTTTTAACTTACTGTAAATTACCGAATTGCGTAACAGTTGGTTTACAAGGGGTGTGTTCGAATAGCAAATTTGCAGTTAATCATGGGTTTTTAATTGCGAAATCTCTAGTTGTTGTACCTCCTAATCACAGGGTACCTATTAAAATATTGAATGCAAGTAATATGCGAGTTACAATACCCAAGGGCAAAAACATTGCTGAATTTACGGTGTTGTCTAGAGACCATAGTTGCGTTTCGTTGAACGAGAACACTGAGTGTCCTCAAGTGCAAAATGTTCAACTTGTTACCGAGGATATTGAGATTAATAAAGGACAGGACGTTCCTTTGAACCCTACTAAACGTGAAGAAAGCAATATAAAAGCAGTTTTGGAATTTTGTAAGGATTTTAATATATCAAACAATTTGAATGGAACCCAAACAGCCCAATTACAACAGTTTTTGTATGTGAATCGAGATTTATTTGTTACTAAGGAGAATCCTGCTCTTGGATTTACGTCTCTTGTTGAACATAAAATCACACTCAAACCAAATGCTGTACCTAAGCACCAGAAACCGTACCGATTACCGCCATATAAACGTGAAATACTCCGAGAACAACTTGACGATCTGTTACAACAAGGGATTATTCTACCAGTGAGTGAATCGGAGGAACTGCCGATCACTAGTCCCGTTGTCTTGGTAACAAAGCGAAGTGCTGATGTCGATAAAAGAGAATCACGGAATTTTAGATTTTGCTGTGATTTTCGTCACTTGAATACACAAACCGAAGATTTTAAATACACAATTCCTAACCTACAGGAATTAACTGAATCATTTTCCGAAATGGTACCAAATTTTATAACATCTATTGATCTATCTAGAGGTTTTTTCCAAATGGGTATTTCCTCAGATTCAACAAAATACACAGCCTTTAACACTTGCTTTGGCACATATAAATTCCTACGTTTGCCGATGGGTTTGAAAACTGCACCCAATACATTTCAACTTTTGATGGATAAGGTTCTTCACGGTTTGAAATTCAGAAATTGTCTCTGTTACTTGGACGATGTGCTCATATGCTCAGAGACATTTGAGAAACATCTACTCGATTTGAAAGACATTTTTGGAAGATTCAGAGCTGCAGGGTTAAAATTAGGTCCTAAAAAGTGTCATTTTGCAAATCAGTCATGCGTTTTTCTTGGACATGAAATCTCAAAGGATGGTATTCGTCCCCCTAAAGATCGCGTTCAGGCCTTGGTGGATTACCCAGAACCTAAAAACATTAAACAACTTCGACGTCTTGTCGGAATGATGAACTGGTTTCGGAAATATATTCCAAATTTTAGTGCTTTGATATACCCACTTACCAGATTATTAAAGAAAAATCAGCGTTTTGAATGGAAGATTGAGCAGAAAACGGCTTTTGAAAATCTAAAAACAAGCCTGGTTAACTCAAAAATTTTAAGTTTCCCGTCGTTTGACCTGCCATTCCGACTGGCAGTAGACACATCATCACGAGGCATTGGTTATATGCTCTACCAGAAGGAATCGGTAAACGGTAAACCTAAAATAATACGTTTTGGCTCGAAATCACTCACACCATGGCAACAATCGTATGGGCCTACGAAGTTGGAATTACTGGGTATGGTTACGAGTATACTGGATTGTGCGGATTATTTAAGAGGTTCAAAATTCTTTGTAGAGTGCGATCACCAGGCCCTTCAACCACTATTTCAAAAGCAGTTCAAAGGCGCCATATACGAAAGATGGCTCGCCATACTTCAACAATTTTCTTTTGAGATACAGTATTAGCCTGCAGAACAGATGCAAGTGGCAGACGCTTTGTCACGATCTGAAAATCAACACAATCAACAAGTTGAAAGCCCAACGGAAGAAGATCCTTACTTTCCGTACGTTACAGACAATGCCGGTGAAATTGAATTACCGGGTGGCAAAAACTTTGCTGAGCTGTTTCAAAATCAGTGCGGTAAACAATCTGACAATTATGATTTAAAACAAACTGAAAAGGATAAGCCGGTTGTTCAGGTTATATTTTGTGACCAAAATCAAGATCCGTATGATGCTGATACAGATGAGCCAAGTGACTCTAAATGCACTCCGAAAATTCATATCAGCAAGAGGAACACTAGAAAAGCTACCAAAAGTAACAGTACGAAACGACTTTCATCTTTAACTGAAAATGATGGCACAAGTGACAATACGAATGTTGAAAATGATGAGGAAATAAACAAACAAAGCAGTGATTTCGTTTTAAGTGATGCAACGGATTTTACAAAACTAAAAAACGAACAACGAAATGATAGCTACGTGAAGCATATTATTGAATATCTGGAGGATAATGAGCTCCCTCAATCTCAGAAAAAGGCACGACGTATTTTGTTAGAGGCTTCTGATTATATACTTATAAATGGTGTTTTGTATCGGAACAGGAAAACAAAATCCGAGAGGAATAAGTGCATGTCAGGATATCAGTTAGTAGTTCCTGAGACAATGATTAATATGATATTATATATGGTACACGACTCGCCGCTAGGTGGCCATAGTGGAATCCAGAATACACTTGACCGACTGAGAGAAAACTTTTACTTTCCTAGAATGGGAAAAATAGTTACTGATTACGTTGCTTCGTGTCATGCTTGCCAAGCAAGGAAAATTACAAATTTAAAAACAAAGGCTAAAATTGTACCTTATCAAACACCCAGTGAACCATTTCAAGTGTGGCAGATCGACTTGTTTGGACCACTTAAACCTTCTCCGAGTGGTAATCAATATCTTTTCACTGCAATTGATATGTTCTCAAAATATCTTTTTGTGCTACCAATCCGAAATAAGGATATGCTCACTGTTTCTAATGCCGTTTTTAGTTTGCTATCGCAATTTGGGATGTGTGAAACATTGATTTCTGATCAGGGTTCAGAATTTGTCGGAAGCTGTACAAAGGAAGTGTGTAAAATGTTCGGTGTTCACCAGGATTTCATTCCGAGTTTTATGCACCACTGTCTCGGACTATGCGAGAGAACACATAGGACTTTAGCGGAACGTATAACTCCGTATATTAAAAAGTGGAAGGAATGGGAATTTATTTTACCCGCAGTTATCTTTTCAATAAATGCGTCCGTTAACCAAAGTACGAAATATTCACCCTTTGAGGTTTTATATGGCAAGCGACCGACTTTTCCGTTATCGGCATCACAAACATCAAACTTAAACAAAGTCCCTGTTGATACACAATCGTATATGATACAACAACAGAAACGATTGGACACAATTAGAAATTTAGTGAAGGAATATTCACTTGAATCACAAGAAAAGATGGGCCAATATTTAAATGTCAAAACACATGAACTCAAACTATCAATTGGTGACTATGTGTTTTTGCATATCGAGCCATGTGGACAAGGCAGGAAATTCAAAAACACGTATGAGGGCCCATTTGTTGTCACGGAAATCCCAAGTGAACACTTAATACTTTTGCGAGATCCAGAGGGTAAACGAAAGTTTAAGTTTCCGGTACATATTAATCGGCTGAAGCTTGCACATATTCGGGAACCAAACCCGAGATCATATTTTCGAACGGACGACACTAGTGATCTGTCAGATACCGGTCATCAAGAATCACAAACTGATATTTCTAAACAAAACAATTCATCTGTTTCACGTGATAGTTCTATTTCTTCCACGGGAGCTATGAACAAAACTGAACGAGAAGACACTGAAAAGGGAAACGAACTTCGTCGTTCCTCCAGGACAATTTCGGCACCAACACGATATCGCGATTCTGACTTTGTAAATCCAGATTCTGTCGTGTCAGACTCGGAGAGTGGAGATATTATAAAAGTTAAACGAGTTTTGGCCAAAAAGCGATTCCAGGGAGCATTTAAGTATTTAGTGCAAAAAGCTGGCGAACCAGCCGAAAACGCAGAGTGGCTTACAGGCTCGCAATTGCCACCTAAAGCACACAAACTTTTGATAAGTAGACCGCCCCCTTTGATAGACTGATATAAACGTAATATCATATGGGGCAATTGTATATACGTTCAGAAATGATTAACAATTTAAGTTCATGACATGTGTATTAGTGATAATTGTGTATTGACTTGCTGTCAACCGATTTTGTATGTTTTATATTGAATAATTTGATTATGCCGCATTTTGCTTGATTCGTTTCTGTTGGTGATATTTGTATCGCCACAGCCGTAAATAGATCTCGAAGTGCCGAAAATGTTATGTGCTTAGACTTGGGTATGACTGAATATGATTGGAGTTCAATGCGAATACGATTTTTGCATTATGTATCGGTGATAATTGTATCGCCTGATTGTTAGTTGTATAAACTTTTACATTTGAATCTTATATGATGAACCGTTTCTGGATTATTGTGGAACTTTCGCATATATATTTATAGATTCGTAGCTGTTGGTGATAATTGTATCGCCAATCTTAACACTGTTAATTAAGCGCCTAACGAAGAAATTCATTTCATGTAGGATATTGTTTTGTTTTCTGTGTTGCTGCATCTCGCCGAGGTAGATGGGATATCGTGGAACAGACAACATCTTGATACTGCTGGGGAGAATATTTCTCAAAGCTGAATGTCTTGTTTTGTTGGTGATGATTGCATCGCCACGTAATTACCAAAAACTTATATCAATTAGATACACTGACATATCTTCTTTTGGTTAACTTTATTTGCGTCTGTATTATAATGACAAGAAGTTCATAGATTTTCAATAATTATTATTCTATAATTAAGTGAATCACCCACCTTAAGCATTAACAATTTTCTAAGTTCAGATAGATTCGGATACAGTTCTACAGTTTGAACTAAGGCTAAATTAATTACATTTTAACCAGTATTATACAGTTAATGTACTTGCACCTGTTTTGAGTTGTAGGGGTTTCGTTATGGTACTTAAGTTCATGTGCATGTTGGACATAAAATCTGTGTTTTCATATGATAATATTAATTTTGAATATGAGGGTGAGTGTAAGCGAGTTTGTGTGTGCGTATGTATCAATATCTTGGTATTTTCATTTGAAAGAATTTAAGGAGTTAATAGATCTCTGCTGACATCACAAAGTTAGGAACTAAAAGTTACCAATACAACGTACATTGTTTTATATTTTATGTCATCTATAACATGCAAAATACATGCAAGTCGGTAGGCAAGTCAAACTGTTAAAATATATGTAATCTGGTTGAAACAATGGACAGTAAATTTGAATTTGTAGAATGGTATTCAGCTGTCTGCAATGTTTATAAAAATATGGTGTAATGTGTTCAACACCTCAGTTATCCAGATAACAATTTGTTCCAAATTTTAATTTGTTGGGCGGGGATGTTATATTCCTCCTTTTGATCTTCTGGATATCGGATCTGTTGTACACAAATTATTTACCTGTGCTTATCCCGGTTTTTGTAATATTGATTTTAGTGTGTTTTCCCGCTAACTTTGATTGTCGTCTGACAATGTACAAATTGTTTAATTTCGGAAAGTAAAAATATCGTCAATTTACAATCGTTATTTTGGTTTACAAGTTCCCCAAACCAAGGTATACGACACAAGGTCTGTAATAATGGCCCGAGGATACATTTAGCTGTAATGGCCCGAGGCAACACCGAGTGCCATTACAGCACCTGAAGGCCATTATTACAGACCAAGGACATATAACAGGGCCATTACGAAAATACCCATTTTGTAATACTTTTATTAATCAGATGGGGGAAATTATCTTTGTTGATTGTTTTGTTACAGACTTCTATGGAAAATTAATTCTCTCTGGTTTGTAGGTTTTCAGATATAACCAAAAAAAAAATTGTACAAGTTGATTTTTTTTGCTTTTTGTTTTTCTTTTTTAAATAAGTCGCTATGTAGGAATATGAACATCATTATTAACCAGAAGGATAAAATATGGTAAAAAAAATGTATTGCTTTTATAAGTAAAATTAAAGCATTACAACTGGGCCATTACAGGATAAACAGGGCCATAACGAGATTAGCAGGGCCATTATGAAATTGTACCGGGCCTATGGCACAATCCCTATCAAGATGGCGGCTGTACGTATATCCATCTTGATAGCGGTTCTGTAATGTGTATTTATAAAAGCAATGCATTTTTTTACATATTTTATCTTTCGGGTTAATAAATATGTATAATATGTCGTGTACTCATCTGAATTTGTAAACATTAGTCATCTGTAGGCATAAATTTTATTGGAATGGACATTATTTTGTAGGACGTTATTGCTGAAAGTATGAACGGATTTTTTAAGCCTAACAAAAAATGGGGAGTCCGAGAAGTTTACCCGATAACAAAAAATATCATATATACATAAGTAGATCCCAGCAAGAAGAAGATATTAAATGGGTTGAACATCTTATGGATCAACTTAAACCACAAAAATGGTCTATATTCGTATTTGAAAATGATTTTCATCGTAACTTGACAGTTTCTCAAAATATCGAAAAAGGAATGAAATTATCATTGAAAATTATATTAGTTCTTTCACGATATCATACGTCAAGTAAAATGTGTCAAGTAGAAACAGAAATTGCCCTCAAATTGTATTTGCATGACCGACAATCCAGCTTAATTATTCCAGTATTAATAAGTGATTGTGATATACAAGAATGTTTATTACCTCTAAGGTATATCGATGCCAGGAAACCGGATAAAGAATGGCTACCGGAACTGTTAGGAGTTTTATCAGAGACCACTGCGGTGAACCCAGTTTCAACCTTACCAGAAGGAAAACAGTACCATGTTTTCTTCATATATAGAACAGTTGTCCCCGATAAAGATTGGGTAAAAGAGGTTGCTGAAAGTCTGGAAACGCATGAATCAGGCTTCAGATGTGCTTATCATGAACGAGATTTTATTGCAGGGCGTACGATTTTTGAAAACATTGCATATTTTCTCAAGTGCTCTATGAAGGTCGTCGTTGTCCTCACTCCAGATTTTTTAGAAAGTACCTGGACAAAATATGAGACAGAACTAGCACATTTAATTAGCTTGAAACAAAAAGGTGGTGTAATAATTGTCCCTGTTGTTGTACAGTACTGTGAAATTCCAGAAACGTTGATAAATCTTACGTACTTAGATGCTACGGACACATTTGCAACATGGTGGCCAAAATTGTTAAGAACTATCAACATTCCAAGTAAGTACTAAATTCCAGCGTTTTTGTTCGTATAAGCTACTTTTTCGGAGGTATTTTTAGTAGTCTAGCACTGGGGTTTTGATAAGCGACAGTTTCAATGGGCAAAGTACTTCCAATCTGCAAATAGTTCTATGAACTTAATAAAATTTAAATCAAGGTAACATGCATAGGATATTATGCAGTCATTCACTGAAGGATATCATTTATAGAAAGGTAACTCTATTGATTAACAACCGGGTGTTAAATAAGCTTGTGCTTTGAATGAAACAAAATTCAATTTGATTTACGAACAAGAGTGTCCGTAATCAGTTACCGTAATGACTACTTTTTCGGAACTTGAAAATTCAAGAAAAATTGAATTATTTTTTAACATTTGCAAAATTGTCAAAGTTACGAACATTGTTTTCAGCTGGTGGTAGTCGTTAACCATTTTCAGTAAGTTAACTACATTGTAACTTCAGTCCTTATCGAGTGTTTAATTTCGTCTTTCTAAACCATTTCAACTATCTTTCTTATCAAAAATGGTTGAAATAAGAACGATTTTAAAATAAATTTTTAGATTTTTTAATTTTTTGTGCACGTTGAAGCGAAAATGGTAGTATTTACGTTCTAGGTATTATATTGATCAATCGTGTACCCTGATAGGGATTCTGTATAAAATATAAGAACAGTGTAGATTGAACAAAAATACAGTGTGTACTCAGCATATCTTTTCATGTTATAGGGTTTATAAGGTGTGTGAAAATATGAAAAAAGTTTATATCCAGGTGAAAATGAATGTTTGACAATTTTTTGAAATTTTATATTTACTGCACAAAAAAGGCGGCAAAGTACCGCGCCGGTAACTCTAGTTTTGTAAAGCTGGCTGAATACGAAGATATTCATCATGCATTTTCAAATATATTTCTGAATACTATTATGAAAGTACTTTAATTGAACATGTTGGTTCTGGGGTTTGTTAAAAAGAACTGTGAAAATTTGAAAAAGGGTATAATTATCCCTATGGCAAACATCATACTATCGTTTTCCCTGAAGTTTACTTTAGAAAATAAAAATGGACTTTTTTATTCGCGTAAGTTTACTGACGAAAATAAAAAATGGACTTTTGTATTCGCGTTTCTCAGAGGAATAAATTTGAAATAGTTAAATAAAATGAAAAAATTCTTTAAAAAAAAATCTCTTATTAGACATAAAAAAGTTACAGTTATACAAGTCGACCAAGTCAACAAACGTTGAACACGTCTGTAAAAGTGATTTGTGAGATGCTTCAAACTGGTGCAAGAACCAGATCACGTATTGCATATTTGTAAAACAACATGGCGGATCGTTTGAAGTTTGCTACTGTTTTCGTCGTTAACATTAAAACAGCAATTTGAAGGAATTAAAAAGATAAATTTCTGAAAGGAAAATGAAATAACAATACCGCAACTATGACGTATGATTTTGTTTTTCTATTCTTAAGGTACGAGGTACCTAAATCCGCTAAATTACAGATTTTCATGAAATTTTACATGCAGCTAGAACATTCGAAGCTGCATCTTAATATCGAAAACATTTTATATTTATTTTTTATTAGCTCACCTTCCTAAAAGGAAATGTGAGCTTTTGCCATCACTTGGCGTCCGTCGTCGTCGTCTGTCGTCGTCGTTAACAATTTTTCAAACATCTCCTCTGAAACTACGGAATGGATTTGGATAAAACTTAGCATGATTGTTCCTTAGGGTATCCTGCACAAAGTTTATGCTTTGATTTTTTGATCCGTCGAAAAACATGGCCACTGTTACTAAAAATAGAACATAGGGGTCAAACAACAATTTTTCGCAAATATCTCAAAAATTATTAGGTTACGGCAAATTCTGGCAAGTTGAAAGTGCTAAGCATGATGAGAGCTACCTGTGTGTTATTGCCCTTTTTTGACATTTTTGGTTTTTTTTTATTGGCTTCTCTGAAACTACTATTCAAAATCAAATGAAACTTGGTAAGATTGTTCCTTAGGGTATCCTGCAAAAAGTAAATGCTTGGATTTTTTATTGGTCGAAAAACATGTCCGCCCTTACTAAAAATAGAACATAGGGGGTCAAAATGTTGTTTTTTGCTATTTTTTCTTGAATTATAGAAAGAAAATGAAGATGAAAGCTACTTTCAAGGTAAACATGGTATCCCGAGTTGAATGGTGATGATGAAAGTTTGTTTTGGACGGCCATTTTTAAAATGGCTGCCATTTTCCCGCCATTTTTTACACTTGCTCGGATTTCAACAATATTTGGTTTTTAAAGTAAACATGTTATCCTTAGTGAATGGTGAGCATCTATGGAAGGTCCTTTAGGAAGTTTGCATAAATCTTCCCGGTCAGTGAAACAAAATGAGCATTTACATGTTCTGATTGGTCGAAATTTAAAAGCTCTTCTCCTCTGAAACCGTAAAGACAAATGAACTGATTTTTGGTATGGAGCATCTATGGAAGGTCCTTTACAAACTTTGCATAAATCTTTCTAGTCCGTGAAACAAAATTGCCACCAGAAACATTTATATGTTCTGATCGGTCGAAATTTAAAACTTCTCCTCTGAAACCGTGTGGCCAATGAACTTATACTTGGTATGAAGCATTTATAGAAGATCATTTACAAAGTTTCCAGAAATCAATCTAGTATCAGCCCACTGAGCCTCTTGTATTTCTTTCATAAGGTTGACTAAAATTCATTGAAACAAAGGACATTGACTGTAGATGTCATATAAAAACCGCCGAAAAAAATAATTTCGCTTTAAATCTTCATTTCTCAAAATCTAATCCCTAGGATTTTCTATAAAAACGATATGTTATTGCTTTCAACTTTTTGGTTTCAATGATACTAATTAAACATAGGGTCACCAGCTTCGTTTTTGTTGTGGAAATCATTCAACTATAGGCCCTGTCTGTAAAAAACACTAAAAATCTAAATTTTTATCGCGACGTCGTGACGACGTTAAGCTTATTTTGGCTTTTTGACGCTTATTTTCACTCTTCATACAGTAATCAATCTAACATACTAAAAAAACGAATCTGGCAATAATATTGCTTTTTTTAAATTCTAGGGTCTGGATTTTGAAAAATCATAATTTAAAGTCTAAAATTTAAATTTTTGGAGCCATAACTGCTTGCATTCTATGTATTAACCACTCTGTTTGCCAAAACCTGAAACACCATATTTTGGGATGTATTAAAAGGCCTACATTATTATTTTGATATTCAGATGCAGTTCAAAGTACTATAATTGTATGCCAAATTTTATAAAAATCTGAAATAAAGCCCAAGTACCTCCTACCTTAACGTACATTGACCAGGTAGATCTTGTGACAAGTTGTGGGGTCACAAAATGAGGACAGAACGAAAAAAATTCTAATTTTTCGACGATTTTCCATTTTTTATAAAAAATGGTGTTTTTTCGTGTCGACAAATTAGAATGATTACGGTTATGTATTATGAAAAGAAATCATAGTTCATTTTTGCGCTTTGTTATTTAGTCTCCAAAATTAAAAGAAGTTTGTAGACATTGTATTTGATGCCTTCTGATTATTTCTATTGGCAACCTTAACTTTTCTGGGCATAGCGTAGATATTGTTCACAGGATGGTAGCTCACAACGTGGAGATTGGCGGTCAGGTGTCATATTGGAAGGGAACTTTACCCACCCTCTTAAACCCCTTAAAATCACATATTTTCAAATAACTTGTAAATGGTTGAGATCTGCATCCATATCCTTATGAGAAGGCGCATTCATTTATGGATATGAGGAGATCTGTCTTTATAAATTTGAAAACTTTGAGATTCCGACCCTATAACGTTATATAAATTTAGAGTATCCTTTGTGAATTTTAGTTGCAGTACATTTAGTAATACTGTCAAGATTGCTTGTGATAATAAAGCTTCGTAAAGTCTTAGAAATTACAAATAATGCATGTACCTACGTTAAAATTTTAGAGAATTTTTTTAATGAAGTACCCAGTAAACAATTATACGTCTTTTTATACTAATTCAAATTCAATTGCTAATGAATATGTCTGATAATTCATTTACATCTTTTTTTTTAATCGATAAAGAAAATTTGATTCCTCCTTTTAAATACACAAAAGTATGGCGGGCAGGTGCAAAAATGGAAATAAATTTTAAATGGAGTTTGAATTGGAGAGTTTGGAAGGGATTTTTTTAGCCACCTTTAGCTTTAATTGATCTCCTTTTTTAGCTCACCTGGCCAAAGGCCATGTGAGCTATTGCCATCAATTGGCGTCCGTCGTCGTCGTCGTTAACAATTATACAAAACTCTTCTCCTTTGAAACTACTTGACTAATTAGAACCAAACTTGGTATGGATGTTCCTTGGGGTACCCTGCATAGAACTGATGTGGGGATTTTTGATTCGTCAAAAAACACGGCCGCTGTTACTAAAAATAGAACATAGGGGTCAAACAACAGTTTTTTGAAAATATCTCAAAAATCATAAGGTTACGGCATATTCTGGCAGGTTGAAAGTGTTCAGCATGATGAGAGCTACCTATGCGCTGATTTTCGTGAAAATCTGTCAACTGATGTTAGAGTTATTGCCCTTTTTTGACATTTTTGGCTTTTTTTTATGCTATTATTTCAAAAATCTTCTTCTCTGAAACTACTACTCAAAATCAAATGAAACTTGGTAAGATTGTTCCTTGGGGTACCCTGCATAGAACTGATGTGGGGATTTTTGATTCGTCGAAAAACATGGCCGCTGTTACTAAAAATAGAACATAGGAGTAAATTGCTGTTTTTTGCTAATAACTCAAAAACCGTTACAGATATCGAAAATCTGACAGGGGTAAAATTGATCAGCATGACAAGATCTACCTAACCTGAAATTTTGAAGGAAATCCTAAAACCCATTTACCCTTGATTTGCCCTTTTTTCGTCAAATTTTCATAATTTAACATTTTTCGTCATTTATCTCTAAAACTATTTGAGATAGAAGTGAAATGTAAATTTGAAAAATGTTTGCCATGTTGAGATCTACATACCCTGAAATTTTAAAGGAAATCCCAAAACCCATTTAGGAGTTATTGCCCTTTTTTTGTCAAATTTTCAAAATTTAACATTTTTCGTCATTTATCTCCAAAACTATTTGAGATAGAAGTGAAATGTAAATTTGAAAAATGTTTGCCATGTTGAGATCTACATACCCTGAAATTTTAAAGGAAATCCCAAAACCCATTTAGGAATTATTGCCTTTTTTGTCAAATTTTCAAAATTTTAACTTTTTTGCATTTAGCTCTAAAACTATTTGAGATAGAAGTGAAATATAAATTGAAAAATGTTTGCCATGTTGAGATCTACCTATCCTGAAATTTTGAAGGGAATCCCAAATTCTATTTAGAGTTATTGGTTTGTGTAATTTGAGGTCGGGTCCTGTTACATTTATTTAAGGTTTACCCTTATTCCTGGTCAATTTTGTCAACTTCCCGCCAGGACTACCACCATCAGGGAACATATTTTAACATTAAACCTTATGAAAAATAAATCTTCAACAAATTTTCCCTGAACAATTGAACCAATTGCAACAAACTTGGTCAAATAGTTGATTAATTGTCCAATAAAAACCAGACTCCAGGTGAGCGATACAGGCTCTGATGAGCCTCTTGTTTAAATATACAATAGGGCTTTAACGTGCAAGGAAAGTGATCATCACAAGTCACTCCATGTTTTCCGTAGTTTGACATACCAATCTCCGGCATTATACACCACCTGGATATGTGTTAGGTACATCTGTGGCTTGAGCATGTTTGTACTTGGGATATAGTCAACATAAATCTTTAATGTCAAGAATATGTTGACCCACTGAACGGATTAATCTCACTAAAGTTTAAATAGTGTTGAGCACAAAATTCCATATTATGTGCAAACAGTTTCAAATTGAGAGTTTTGTTAATCCGTTAATAATACCATTGTAAAAATACTAATTATTTTTCACAATATATGTATCTTTATTTTTTGTCCTTTTCGAGGAGTAAACTTTACCTTTTTATAGTAGTTATGCAATATAACAGAATACGGAACAATTTTTTTGTTTTTTTTAGATGAGGAATTAACATTAAAACCACCAACAAACACGGAAATGACGCAAACACTGAAGCTCCACAATTTTAATGGTAAAGTTGAATCGGAATTGAATAAGTCATGGTTAATAGACATCAAATTTTTAGAGGATGGTTCGCTTCTTGTTACGGACGCCCGTAATAAAAGACTTAAACAATTTAGTTTTAAAGGACAGTTTCAACAAAAAATGTCTTTTGAAAACAGACCAATGTTCTTTGCATATTTTGATGATAATATCGTCTATGTTACATTTCCTGATGAATCCGTTCTAAGAATCATTAAAACAATCGGTTGCTTAAAGGAAATTGGTCAAATAACTGTTCCGATGCAGTGTTCTGGTATAGCTATAATAGATCAAAACAGATTTGTTTTAACATGTCGACCGCAATGTGCAATTTATATAATGTCACGGTCCGGACAAAATTTACGTACTATTAAGCCACTTATTGGGATAAATGAAATGTCGTATCAGGTCGCTAATTCGGTAGAAGACGGGGCAAATGATTCAGAGGAAGAGGCGAATAACGTAGGACAAACCGACACGGTCGGTAAAAAGGATTTTACTGCATTAAAAAGTCATCGGCGGTCAATAGCAGAAGCTCCCAATCCACCAAGACTTATCTGGCCTGGCTTTGTTGACGCTTCTGATCATCAAATATTTGTCACAGATTATGAAACCTGTCTACTTACTATCATCAATATTGAAGATGATTGTACATTTAATCATAAATCAGTTCCTTTAGTAGACCCTAGAAGCGTAAAGATACATAATGATAGATTATATGTTGCAGCAGGAACCGTTAGGATATTTACATTAGATGGCGACGCTATGACAGAACTGCCTCTCCATGGCAGCCCAGTCAACTTTCCTAGGTCAATAACATTTGACCGCACTGGACATTATATGGCAATAACCCACAAAGGCGATGGGGACGATTTTATTACGATTTTCCAATTATTATCGACATAATGTATACAATATATACGTTACGAAACAGTTCATATGACAATATAATACAAGGAATATAAATGGAAAGGGCCTAGGATGATTAAAACGTATAAAAGACAAAAGCCGAACAAAAATAATTATATAAATACAAAACAATAACGAACAAAAAAGATTAAAAGTAAAAATGGTCCAACGTTTCGGCCAATATGGCCTTGGTCACGAGCAGATAGAAATAAACACAGGTTGAAACCCACAGCAAGACTGAATCCGAAATAAAAGGTAAATTGTCACCAAGAGCAGGACTACATCCGTTCAAAATGTTAATAATCATGGTTTTTGCAATGGGTATAGTACAATAGATGCAATTTTTTTGTTTTCACTCTGCAATACAAAATATTTTATTGTAAAGGAAAGAGATTATATGTTGCTTTGTTGATTACCTTAAAACATTCGACTCTGTAAATCTTGTATAATATTACACAATTAGGAGTTCGGGGAAATTATTCAATATTTTGAAGTCTATGTATACTAGTGTAAAATATTGTCTTCGGTTCAATGAATACTTTGACAACAACCTCGGTTTCTGAATACTTTGACAAAAACTTCGGTTTCTTACTATTTCGACAACAACCTCGGTTTCTTAATACTTTGACAACAACCTCGGTTTATTAATACTTTGACAACAACCTCAGTTTCTTAATACTTTAACAACAACCCCGGTTTCTGAATACTTTGACAACAACCTCGGTTTCTAAATACTTTGACAACAACCTCGGTTTCTGAATACTTTGACAACAACCTCGGTTTCTTAATACTTTGACAACAACCTCGGTTTCTTAATACTTTGACAACAACCTCGGTTTATTAATACTTTGACAACAACCACGGTTTCTGAATACTTTGACAAGAACCTCGGTTTCTTAATACTTTGACAACAACCCTGGTTTCTGAATACTTTGACAATAACTTCGGTTTCTGAATACTTTGACAACAACCTCGGTTTCTAAATACTTTGACAACAACCTCGGTTTCTGAATACTTTGACAAAAACTTCGGTTTCTTACTATTTCGACAACAACCTCGGTTTCTTAATACTTTGACAACAACCTCGGTTTCTTAATACTTTGACAACAACCTCGGTTTATTAATACTTTGACAACAACCTCAGTTTCTTAATACTTTGACAACAACCCCGGGTTTTGAATACTTTGACAACAACCTCGGTTTCTGAATACTTTGACAACAACCTCGGTTTCTGAATACTTTGACAACAACCTCGGTTTCTGAATACTTTGACAACAACCTCGGTTTCTGAATACTTTGACAACAACCTCAGTTTCTTAATACTTTGACAACAACCCCGGTTTCTGAATACTTTGACAACAACCTCGGTTTCTTAATACTTTGACAACAACCCCGGTTTCTGAATACTTTGACAATAACCTCGGTTTCTTAATACTTTGACAACAACCCCGGTTTCTGAATACTTTGACAACAACCTCGGTTTCTTAATACTTTGACAACAATCCCGGTTTCTGAATACTTTGACAACAACCTCGGTTTCTGAATACTTTGACAACAACCTCGGTTTCTGAATACTTCGACAACAACCCCGGTTTCTGAATACTTTGACAACAACATTGTTGTGATGATTTTCTTTTACGTAAACGAATTTGAAAAGGAATTGTTATTAATAGTAAATACTCCTGTTGAATTTCAAGAGATCACATTATTTTTATTGATGTATGCTGATGATAACTTGTACAAAGAAATGGAGTTTGTATGTAAATGGAAACAAAACGAAGATTGTTGTATTTCGTAAAGGTGGGACAATAGGAGCGAATGAGAAATGGGTTTATAATGATAAATGAATAGATATTTTGGATCATTTTTGTTATCTGGGAGTTCTTTTACACGAATTGTAAATGTTGTATAACACAGAAACACTCCGCTGAACAAGGTACCCAAGCTATGTTTAGGTCTGAAGAGAAAATTTCCTCTTTATTTCTAAATACGTTGCATTGCTTAATTTATTTCATAGTTATGAATATGTATGTCTGGGTGTGAAATAAGGCAGCTCAGGTAGAAAAAGTTCATTTAGACTTCTGTAAACATTTACTAGGGTCAAAAAGTCAAATACTAATGCAATGATATACTGTGAACTTGATGGATATCTATTGGTCCATGAGCGTAAATTGAGAATGATACAATTTTGGTTCAACATAAGGTAGTAACAACTGTATATTACAATCTTATTATAGAGAACTGGTTTCAAATAGTACCAAACGCAACGTATATTAGAAATTAAGTGTATTAACTAGGAATGAATTATATGTGGGACAATATATGTTTTCTTTATTTTAACAGTTTGAGGTTATATTTTATAGAGCAATGTCTATTTAAGCAAGCAAAACAAGAACTTAATTTTTTGTGAGAATCTTGCCGTAAGTGTGGTTTATATAAATATATGGTTTCTAATATAGATCGAATTACGCTTATTTTTTTTAAAGTATTCTTACATTGTTTTGTAATTTTTTTTACCAAAGTAGATCTGTCGTCGCATAATCTTTGCATAGAAACTGGTCGTTCTCATGGTATTAATTGAAATAACAGACACTTTACTATGTGCGGGTTAAATCTAATAAAAAATGAATTTCATTTTATTTTATCGTGTAACAAATATGCTGATTAATGTAAAAAAAAATAATAACCAGACACAAGTTGTTTACTTTTTCCTTTTTTTTCGATATTTAAGTTTGAAAAAATACTCTATTCTCAACTATTTTTTTTCAAAATTTGTTTTTCTTCAAAAATTTCATTTTGATATTCATTTACGTTTTTGCATTTGCTTTTTCGACATTCATTTACTTTTTTGATGTTCATTTTAGACATTCATAATTTTTCATTTCCTTATTCAAAAATGTCATTTTGATATTCATTTACCTTTTCAATATTCATTTTGACATTCGCCATTTTTATTCTAACATTAAAAATTTTCATTTAGACTTCATAATTTTCATTTCTTTATTCAAAACTGTGATGCATTAAATGATATTGGTGCACTACAATGTATTATCAGACGGAGTGGTGATACATGTATATTCACGTGTGCTCCATGTGCTTTGATTTTTCTTTGTATTGTATAATATATTGAATATAATAATAACAAATGTAGGGTCACTGTACTGTATTGTATGTACAAATATTAGCTTAACTTGTTGGTAATAAACTTTGCTTTTAGGTGATAGATAGGGATAGATAAAAACCGGTATACTCCCACCCATACTAAGTGTCTGTACTGAGTAGGTCCAGTGGGTTTGTGTTACCATATGTTGTCGTTATGTGTAGGTCTGACGGTTGGACGGGTTACTTGATTGGTATTTCATTGGTAATCTTTCCTGTTATCCATGTTATTATTTATTCATAACAAAACTGAACTTTTTAAGTATTTTAACAAGATTCATCTATCTATTATCTTATCTATTGATTAGATAGATTATTGCCGAAGGTTCCTTCGTGTTTTAACATCGCCATATACTGGTAGTACACACCGGTTTAGTCTTGCATTGATAAATATAACGTAGATGAATTAATTACAATAAACATATTTTTAACATTTCGTGCTTTTATTTCTCAAAACAGTTGATATACCGGCAATTACTTTCAAAAATAACAATTCTTCGAATATGTTTTTTCTACAAAATGAAAACTCGACGCTGACAATAAAATTGTTTGTATTGTTATTAGAATTACCGACAGAGCTGAAAATAAGGAAATAAAAAATATAATTTTACGGTTAGTTTGATATTTTCGAAATGATTTTTTAAAGAATGTTTTACATAAACCCTGTAAAAGGAATTACAGCAATTGTCATTTTTAATGAAAAAATTCATGGCTCCCGGGTGAGAAAATGTTCTAAGAAATTTCTTTTGTGCATTTGTAATAGATACAACGCAAGGGATATCATCAATAACGGTTTCATTGCTGAAATAGTAATATGCATATATAGTGATCATCCTAAGTTAATGACAATCAAATAACATTAACCCTTTATACTATCCAATGACCAGAAATTCCATCTTACTTCATTTACAATTAATGGCGGTTGGTACATATAAGAAGACTGTTTGCCTAAAAAGGAAAAGAACGGCTTGTTGAGATGGTTCTTCATCTACAATATAATATTTAATTTTTTACAAAGTGTGAATTGTAAAACTTAGTGAAAACCTCTAAAAGATTTAAGGAAAAACAGTTAAGGTACTATAATCAACGCGAAATGTCAGAAACTGACACAGAGGAATCTAGATGTTTAAAGAACACTGAACGTATTCGTGATATTTGTTACGACGAATTTCAGAGCTTACGACGAAAGAGGAAACTAGATCTGATGTTTTGCACACCAAAAACTCCACAGCTAATATACAAGGTGGGTCGAGCGATTTTCAGATATTTTGTTTGTTTATATTTCTTTTTTCTGGAAAACAGACCGGATATATTATTGCTAACTGCTTTCTGTCTGAATTAAGTTTATTTTAATATATAGGAAGTTTAGGTGGCTTTTGTTTGGCACTAAATCTTTTGTCGTGTGAACGCAGTGTTGTATAGTAAGTACTACTGGATTTATACTTTAAACTTACGGTTACAAAAATGTAAAACTTGAAAAAAAAATAAGGATTATCTCTCTCGTGCATAGCTCTGTCCTTAGGTGGTTTTGACATAACACCTTTTAGTCATTCTGGCATTGTTGAATTTGCTCTTCAACCTTTTGGATTATTGTTTTGGTTTTCAACATTTAAACTTGGGAACACAACTGGTGAGTCGTAATCCTGTTTCTGTGTTATACACAACTGGTGAGTCGTAATCCTGTTTCTGTGTTGTACACAACTGGTGAGTCGTAATCCTGTTTCTGTGTTGTACACAACTGGTGAGTCGTAATCCTGTTTCTGTGTTATACACAACTGGTGAGTCGTAATCCTGTTTCTGTGTTGTACACAACTGGTGAGTCGTAATCCTGTTTCTGTGTTATACACAACTGGTGAGTCGTAATCCTGTTTCTGTGTTATACACAACTGGTGAGTCGTAATCCTGTTTCTGTGTTGTACACAACTGGTGAGTCGTAATCCTGTTTCTGTGTTGTACACAACTGGTGAGTCGTAATCCTGTTTCTGTGTTGTACACAACTGGTGAGTCGTAATCCTGTTTCTGTGTTGTACACAACTGGTGAGACGTAATCCTGTTTCTGTGTTGTACACAACTGGTGAGTCGTAATCCTGTTTCTGTGTTGTACACAACTGGTGAGTCGTAATCCTGTTTCTGTGTTGTACACAACTGGTGAGTTGTAATCCTGTTTCTGTGTTGTACACAACTGGTGAGTTGTAATCCTGTTTCTGTGTTGTACAACATCCTGTGCATCAAAATTGGTATCAAAGAATTTATTTTTACAGTATAAACACTCAACTCATGTCCATGTTAATCCCACTCTAATCGATGCTTTACATATGTAACATTTATGAGTTGTCTATCAGTGAAAGGTGAGGGATAATCTTGAAACCCTCTTATTTATTTCACTTATTGTTTTTATTTTTTAACATTTACAGATTTTCAATTTTTGACAATAGAATGTTATATATCTGAATACTAACGCTTAATCATGAATAAGTTAGTTTTCTATCAGAAGGGGTCGTAAATACAGGCCGTTTTTATAAATTGTCAAATATTATGACCGTTTTATTATTAGTTTGATTATTTTTATTTATTCATTTATTATTATTATCATTATTATTATATATTACCACGAAAAACGCACAGAAAAAAGGGATACATGCAATTATATACATAAAAACTTTTTTTTTCTTCTTTTTTCTCGAGTGTACTTAATGCTGTATAACTGTAACAGTTTAGTAACTTATTTGGTACTTATTATAAGCAAATGTTTATAGGATACATTATAAGAACCAGTATATTCAGTATAGGTTAGACGACTGTTAAAAAATAACACAAAACACAAAAAGTCGTCCTTAAAACTGAACGGCTTAGTACACTGCAGACAAATTTCAAACTACTATTTATATAAGATTATAATTTATGTCAATGAAAGCGCAGAAAAATATTTTGCATCACAAAGCAGTCCAGCGATCAGCCACGAGTACTGTTTGTGAATGAGATACTTTTTTTAAATTAGTTATCCCCAGTCACTGCTTTTAAATTACATGGTAAATGCAGAAATCCTTTTTTGAAATAAAGAAATGATCTCTGGTAAATCAAATCTTATTAGCTTATCATTCTTCTTTCGGCTGTGGTGTGGGTGGTACATGTACAGAACAGGTTATGTACTATATTTGTCTCGGATGTAGATTATGACTAAATAAAGAGCATCTATCAATAGGGCTATGAAGATCAAAGGTGACATTTAAAGAAATTATACGGTTTCCTTGTACTCACCGAGAAACAGATGACAAATGCTCGATAAATCTCGAATGACTGCCTGTTTCTAAGGCTCGTATAAGTTGATTAAATTTTGCAACAATGCACATACATGTATTGCACGTCAAGGAAATGAAACGTATGAATTCGATTTCATACCATTTCCACAAAGCTTACATTCAAATTATTTATGAATGATTGCTCGCCATATAGTTAAAGCTTTTGAAATCAGATTTTGTGTATACTGTGAATTTTAGCGGTATCTATTTCGCTTCCGAGATATGTTTTACATGTACCACTGCTAGTTACATTGCACGGGATGTAATGGGGATTGTTGTAGCTTTGTTTATAAATATTCATGTATCGAAAAATTTACGCAAACAAATTATTTTGTCTTGACTAAATTCTTCAGCTGCACAAAAGTGAAAAAGAAAAGAAATAAAATGATTCACAATAAAACGATATACCAAAATTTGTTTCATACCTCAAAGTTACAGTTCCAACATCAGACACTAAACATTTTATCAGCTATATTAACAATGGCACAAACTGGTAACGATGCGAGATATGGCCCGCTTTTATACAGGTTCCTGTGTATTTCTTGAAATTTTAAATCTCAAGTCATTTGATTGGACGATATTTGAGGATATGTCGAGGAAATCCTTAAAATTATAGTTTAATTAAAAGCTTAATTTTGTATACAAAAAAAAAATTAAATGATCATCTAAATAAAACTCCAGAAAACAATACTAAACCAATTACTGTGGTTATAACGTTTTAATTATTAATGTTTCAATGATGTTATTAGTATTTGTATATATTTACTGTATCTAATATTAGTATCTTTGGATTGTTATTTTGAAAATCCTGGGACGATGCCTCTGCATGGTGAACCCTAGGTCCCCGATGGAATTCGCCAACCCAGTCGTCAGATTTGTCTGACATGGTTATTCATTGATTTGTTACAAAAATTACCAGTATTTAGCAAAATTCAAAAATAATAGAAATACTAAGGGTTCATTCCTTGTATTGCACATGGTAGATCTCCTTAGCTGAAATTTGGCTTCCTATTTCGGTATTTTTGGTTGAGTACTTCTTGTTTAATATAAGATTGGTTTTTGGTCTTCCAAATGTTTCGGTTTTAATGCTGCTGATGAGAGGTAACTCCTTGAAATGCGTCGTATACAGCATAGTATATATTTACTATATCTAATATCAGTATCTTTGGATTGTTACTTTTTTTTATTACCGTATATGAGGAAAATTTACTCCTCCATAAGTAAATATTGAGCTTCTAAGAACACACTAAACGGCAATCTTAATTTAATAAAAGTAATTTACCAGAAATAAGATCAATGACTTCACCCTTAGGATATCCATCGGTTGGAATATTAGTATATTTCTTCAATTTATGAATTAAAATAATAGGCTGAAGTGGTTAAACCAGAATATTTGCTGAAACAAGGAAATATCTGTGTGATTTGTGTTGGATTTATACTTGTAATCGAAAAAAAAACAAACTTTAATACGACGATTTCATAAAAGATGTCTGAATCTGAAGACACAGAAAATAATCCCAAAAATGGTGAAAAAATTGTTGTTATATGTTACGAGGAATTTCGAATGTCCTATCAACAACAAAACTTTGAAGAGGTTGAAAGCACACAAAGTAAATCACCATTAATGAACAGGGTAAGCACGTATCTCTCTCTCCCTTTTTTGTTAAACTATTTTATGCGCTTAATCATTTTATAGGACCAAGTTACAATGCAAAGCATGTTTTCATTGGACGACGTTGAAGATTTCATGCCATCATTCTGCATTTGAAACCTTCTGAGTGGAAAACACTTGCAAAGCACTACGTCATATTTCAAAAAAAAATTTCACCTTAAAATATTTTCAGTGGAATAAGAATGGAGTAACAGTATAGTATTTTAATTCCTCTAATCCGTCATCAGTAAACCCTGTTTTCAAGCAAATTTACAACTGATGTCGGCAAATATATATAGATATATATATACTGTTATCTCCAGGTTTCGGTTTAAACGGGGTTTCGACAAAGTTAGCTGAACTTTATGTACCTTCAAGATCGAAAAACATAGCCGCTCGAATGCAGTGTGTCACTGAGCAAATTTCATACAGTTGTTAAAATTCCTCAAATCTCTTTCCTAGTGTGGCGTAGGTAAGTAGTCCCGGAACTGTACCACTCATATGCCTTCAGTGTGAGATTACCTTTCGAAAGGATTATAATCTTCACTGAGGGAAAGCTGTGGTTCGTAACTTAAGTTAAGCACAGGACACATAATTTTGAACCAATGTCGGTGAAAACAAAAACTGCACAGGATAAACGTTTTCTGGAGGCCCAAGCTGACAGAAATTAACTTTTCATTCTTTTTGATCGATGAAAAAATGCTGCATTCCTATTTTAGAGGACAGTGAGCTTTTAATTCTATTTTAAACACACTTTTTGAAAGGTCAAAGGATGTGCGGATTTATACAGGACGTTGATGCGCGTAAATTCAAAACTGTTTTAATATGATTTATGGCTGCCAAGGTCCACTAACTTAATTACAGTCCGAGCTAGTTTGCAGGCAAATATATTTCGACAGTTTTGAGACAAATATCATTTATTCAACCATCATTTTTTAAGTAAAAGCCAATAAACACAATGGTTCTTTTCAAAACGAATAAATGACAAAGCAAAGGTGGGGTTAATAAAAAAATGCCTCACCAATAAGTGAATACAATGCATGATAAACTTGCTAAACATATATAGTAAAAATTACAATACAAATTTCATTTTACAGTATAATAGGAAAAGTATTTCCGGCAAATTGACTGGGAGGTAGTGGTAGGGAAATTATATTCCACAATCAAATTTCTGTGTCTATAATATTGTCAACATGGCGCCTGTTACCCACGCTAACTGCAAGACCCAAGCTCTCTTACTTTGATGATTACTTATGAAAATTAACTTTCATTGGTTTAAACTTAATTAATTAATCTTGACCAATGGCTATATCCTGGATAAAAATAATTGGATCTTGAACATGAGACTTTGAATGTTATATCACATATAATGAAATTGCCGATAACCGATATCTAAGTAAAATATAAGATGATATTTATAAGATTACTGTCATCCATAAAACTTTTTATTATTTGTTCCAAGGAATAAAATACATTTTTAAGTTCACAATTCTAAAAATGCATATAATTCTGTAATAGGAGCTTGATATTTTCTACGGTAAAAAAAACCCAATGATCTTTATCTATACAAACATCCACAAGTCAATTCCCGTCATTAAGAGACTATGCGAGAGTTCTGCATGTAACGTTACGAACCACAGCTTCCCCCCAGTGAATCATGCAAGGTATACAAACATATACTTCACGCATGATTTCACGTTAGTTTAGAAGCCTTTGAACACTTTATTAGCTCACCTGGCTATGCCAGGGTGAGTTTTTGCCATCACTTTGCGTCCGTCGTCCTCCGTCCGTACGTCCGTCGTAAACTTTTCATTCAAAAACCGCTGGGCCGATTGGTTTGAAACTTAATAGGAATGATCTATGACAGTCATGTCCTCTACAAACGATCCTCAATTTATTTTGATCTGACATAAAACATGGCTGTTGTAGCTAAAAATAGAACATAGGGGTGCATGTGTTGTTTTTGGCTTATAACTTAAAAACCGTTACAGATATCAAAAATCGGACATGGGGTAAAATTGATCAGCATTACAAGATCTACCTATCCTGAAATTTTGAAGGAAATTCCAAAACCAATTTAGGAGTTATTGCCCTTTTTTCGTCAAATTTTCAAAATTTTAACATTTTTTGTCATTTATCTCCAGAACTATTTGAGATAGAAGTGAAATGTAAATTGAAAAATGTTTGTCATGTTGAGATCTACCTACGCTGAAATTTTAAAGGGAATCCCAAATTCTATTTAGGAGTTATTGGTTTGTGTAATTTGAGGTCGGGTTCTGTTACATTTATTTAAGGTTCACCCTTATTCCTGGTCAATTGGTAGGTGCAGTTACACAAGGACAAATATCCTTTCAGTTTTTTATTTTGTTAATACTACAAACGTATAAAGCAGCATACCATTATATCTTTTACCCTTTTTAAATATATGAACTTATTTATGAGACAAGACAACAGATCTTCCCTGAAAAATTGAACCAATTGCAACAAACTTGGTCAAATAGTTGATTAATTGTCCAATGAAAACCAGACTCCAGGTGAATTAATCAGACACAAGTACGATGTTACATGAGAAATACAACATTTTTAATAATTTTCGAACAAGTATAGATATATTTGGTAATAAATCAATATGTAAAAAATGGAAAGCATTCCTTAAATTTTACTAACAAAACTATTTTGATAAAAATAAGAAGGAATGTGCTTTTTCTCGAATTCTTACGTGTAAATAAATAATGGAATCCATTTCATGAGTTATTATTACAAAGGATGTAAATTCTTTCCAAACTGGGAATTTTCCCCATCTACCGGGTTCAGTCATTATCTTCAAATTACAGGTCTTTTTTTTCCAAAACCACATTCTGTATAGTTTAAGTAATTTTAAAATAAATGGCTCTAGTTAAAATTATCATATAAAATTCCATAAAAATTACCTCTGCATGGAGATATTTTTGATTTCAACAGACCAAAATGGATTAAAGTGGTCTTGCAAAATTTGTTCAACTTTTTATTTCACAGTTTGGTTTAACTTTCATCTAGGTTACTAGTTCTAAATAAAAAAAAAACATACCAGTCATTACATGTTCAAGCCACTTCAAATGTGATACACTAGAATCTTATATACTTTACTAGATAATTTGAAATTTAACCAAAACCCAATTCTAACATTAAAATCTACTGATAAAAGTAACCTAAATAATTCGCCATAAACCATTAAGGCAGTAGCAGATAACATAACTTTACATAAGTGTTTTGCAAAATTCTAAATGCAATTTTCAAAGCCCAATACATTTGTATTTCACGTGAATATGAAAGAATAAGCAATACTAACTCAAATAGTTTAAGCTGCAAATTAATAGAAATATTGAGATTTCTGGTTTTCCTATTATCAAAATTATCGCTTTTGTTGGATCATTTTTTTTTCTTGGTCAGAGTAAAATCGCCTACATAATTAGATATAATACCAAGGTACGAGAAATATGTACAAAACATGAATGTCTTATTGTTATTCGTAAAATTAACATCTGGATTCAATTTCCTATTTGAGAATACTAAAACTTTTATTCGTTATTATTTTAATACCCATTAATATCCACAATACTTATTTCTTCAAGTTAACAGATAAATATCCATTAACACTAGAAAACTTTCCAAGTCATTTGAAAATATAAAGAAAACAAACAAGTTTGAAAGTTTCCCATTGCTTAAAGCCAGTATCACAAGCAAAGAATTCTGATTAATCATTTCCTTTTACTAAACAAGACCGTATCATATTTTAATTGTTCTTCAACTTTTTCCATCATACTGCTCTCTAATAATCTGTGCGCGCCATTAATCTCCTCTCCATACCCCTTCAAAAGCCTTACTAAAACCATCCCAGCAACACAAAAGTTTCTTTCAAAAGATATACTGAAATTAAGCTATACGGGATGAAAATATTATCACAAGTCGAATACCCTACTTGAAAATTGTATTGTGAATCATTCAAAACAATAAACATATCTGGAATAGTCTACTATTCAAAATTGCAGTAAAAGGTTTTCCTGAAAAAAAAAATAAGAGTAGTTGGTATGTAATTCTCAGGTTTTTGAAATCACTCTTGTGTTTATAAAATGGTTCACAGGTTTGTGGTATGCGTGAAAAGCATAAATCAAATTGAATGTTTAGCATAACTACATACGAAACATTGATCTAGAGAAAATATATACGTTTAAAATTCTATCGCAACCGCCAGCCTACAGTATATAACGTCTTCACTATCTTTATTATTCGTTTTCAGTAATTCGTTGTTTTGTAAAATATTTTCATTTGTAAAAAAAATTCAACATTGGCAAATTAAATATGTTTTTCATGGCATGGATAAAACTGTTTATTTCCCTCAAAAATCAAGAACTCTTCAAGGGAAATATTCGAATCAGTTTTCCATATCATATTTAGATTTTGCTTTGTTGAATCGTTTGCACTCTCATCAATGGTTTATGTTTTATAGATACTATCTTTCTACCCTTTTCTGTGATTAACAGTTCCAAATGTGTCTTTTGCTGAATTAGCAAGAACAGTTGACAGATACAGATAACGTTACTGGCCAATCAAGGTGCCCATTGATGGGCAGATTAATCACAATACAATCATTCATAACATAATAAAAAAAAAAAACTAAAATCATGAAATGATAAGACAATAACTGTTCATTAGATTAATGACAGTGTAACAACATTATCCTAAATGTCGGATTTAACAATTATAGTCTTTTAACTCGGTTATCAATACGATTCTAAACAGTGCTTATTTTCTTCGTGACAGACACTCGGATATATTTGTAGGCTTCTATTGATGTAATATGAAGTTTATTCCAGATCCGTTTTATCTGAGGAGCTATATCCAAAAATATACATATTAAATTAATGAAAAGATAAATGCAAGTGACAATGAACATCTGAAAATATGGGATCAAAGTCTTAGAGGAAAGAACGAAATATTCTACAGGTCTTTTTTTCAACGAACCTATCCTCATAGGCCACCATTGCTTCTATATAAATTGTTCAATATACATAATTCCTTTATAACCTTGCACATTTTGACTGGCTTTTCATGTAGTATATCTTCCATAGGGAATAAAGTTTTAAAAGCTGTTATTGCTGTTTATTTGCCAAACACACACATTTGGGAGTAAGAGCAAAGGCTGGTAGGCTTGTAGTCAGAATAATGTGTTTTGGTCGGGTGGCATCTATTCCCGGGTGAGCTAGCATGGTAGAAATCTGGTACAGTGTGTCGGTCTAGCATAAAGCAGGGTTCGTGAAGGTTTAAAAATGAATAATAGGAAAAATATTCACAGAAACTCAGAAATTAAGCCAATTTTATCCTCGTTCCGCTACAGCCAACTTTGAAGCAGACTTGAACTACTCTAACTATTTGAATACGAAGATTCCTATAGTCCTCGTTCTGAATCTAGAAAGAACCAAATAGTCTTCATTTATTGGTATTTAAATTGAATTAAATCTTTAAAAAGTTTTCTGTGTCAAAACTTTTTACATACAAAGTTTATTTTAGCAAATAAACTTCTGCTGCACTGAATAGATAATACAATGAAAACCCAGTTGTTGTGCAAGTTTACTACGACGTTTGCGACGGGTTGATAACAGCAATCAATCAACCATTTTAACAACTGTTAGTCTTTTCCTGTCAGCTCATTTCCTAAGAAATATTGTTGGCAATATGATCAAGAGAAATTGCTACATGATAGTTTTCGGCTTCACTGAGAAGTATGAATTCAAAGCATCTTTTGATTAAAATGATTAAGTAAATCAGCACATTGATATAATATAGGAATCTTGTGGAAACAAACGTATATGATTTTTTTTAGACGAATGCAAATTAATTTAAATATATATATTGTATATACCTACCATCTCTCAAAAATTAAAAAAATTGTCGTATTGAATGAAAGTAATGATCAAGAAATGTTTTATAATATCTTTTATTATATAAATTATAAAACGTACAGTTATCTCAAGGTTGATGATATTCTCAAGAAATTACGAAAGAAGAATTTTGAGTTATCAGTGGAAATTATAGTACTAACTATTTTGGGGGACCAAGGAATTACTTGCAAAGTATAAATTTAAGTGTAACTTGTTACTTATTGATGCTACTTTTGGTGGATATCTGAAGAGTTCATCAGCCTAAAGGTGATTCTGTACTGACTCCGAGGTATTGATGCAATTTAGTCAAATGAAAAATTCAATCTAAGCCTTTGTTGTACTGTTAGTGGCCCAAAACCTACTCTTACACTAATCTTAATCTTTCCCTTATCATAGTCCTACAATATTCCCAACCCTTATAACATAACTAAACACTAAAAACCCCAACCTAAAGTATGAGGAACCTAAAGTGACGTCTCGCGACCATTTTATTGCACTTCAACGTCTAGGAGTTCATGTTTGTTTTCTGTAACTTCGACTAACAGTAAGAGGAACCATAAATTTTATTTAGGTATCCCTACCCCTGGCACCACACTGCCAAAGCCTGTTGGATAGCCGTTTGACGTCAGTTGTTGGAGATTCATTGTGATGCGTCCAATTTTATACTAGTGTGCATATCAATTCAATTAATATTCTATAATACAAATTGATTAACAACATGTTTCTGTTCCGCAAGGTCAAATGACAACATTTCAGTTGTGATTAAATCGAAACAACATGCTATATACCATATTTAAATCCCTAATAACTAAACGAAAAAAACAAACCCATCTAAAGACAGTACATGTACTATGTTGAGGGAGATACATGTAATCCATGCTTTTGAAAATGTTTTAATTAATTCATTATGTAGAGAAATAAACATATTAATTAAAAGAATTTTATTCGAATTATCAATATTCAAAAATCAATATATAATGTCCATTAAGCATGCATTTGTACTGGTCATCATACGTTTACGACATTTCCGTCTCATGAATGGTTACATAGGCTTGTAATATACAGATATCGAATAGTTTACTTGGATTGTGACTACTGGTCGAATTCAGATAATTATATGTTTAACCTTCCCGACTTGATATTCATGAAATATTTTTTTTGTGAAATTTGAATTACATGCCGCTAATCTGCTGTAAGAAATGTTCCACACGTTTTTGCTCCGTCATCATGGTCACAGTAGCTGTGTTTTTTCGGTTTATTTATATTCACTTTGATGCTTTAGATGAAAGTAAAACTTTTTTGTCGTTGACCTAGCTTTATGTTCATGGGTTATCCACATGTCGCGCCCCATTATGACTGTCATGCGACTTTGTGATCTTGACCTTTGACCTCCGGGTCAAACAAATCTGCGTGGTCCAGGCATAAGTTGTTTTATCTTCGAATTTGGATTATGTCCTTTTGGTAGTCAGATGTATCATCGTAAGGCTGTTTGTTTGATATACACCATCCTGATTAATATTTAACATTGACATTTGACCTCAAGATAAAAAAATACCTAAATTCCTTGTACTTCGTTGTCTGGGTCATAATTTTCCATCTTTTTTTCCTAATGTGCGTCTTTTGGTATGTTAATTCATCACCATTAGGCACTACATGTATAATTGTGAACCTTATGTAAGTTTGACCTTTAATTTACATCTTTATTCCAAACATGGGTACGACAAATATATGTTGTAAGGGGAGACATACATGCTTGCTTTATTTTATTTAATATTGTTAGTATTTCTCGTTTTGATTCTACACAGGTTCACAACATTAAAGTCAACACTTACACGATCAGTTAACAACGTGCTAAAATCTATTAACTCCTCTCATGATTATTATTATAGAGATCATCATATCAAAAGTTCGATATATGAATGATACTTCATACTGTTGAAGTTTATTTGGCGAGGACTCCACTTTCAATTGTTTTCTACACAGATCCTCAAATGTTATCTACACAGATCCTACCTGTCAGATACCTTTCATGATTTAATTTCAGTGTACAAATATTTCCCATTTTCGACATAGTTTAATATCTAGAGTAATTAATTGACTCGTGAATCGATGTGAAAATCACTTTTTGTATTTTAAAAGATTGTTAGGAATATGGACATTATTGGACATAATGATGAAAGCCAACTATCAATTCTTAGTGGATCTCCAGTTTCCAAATTTCGTCGAAAATTAAAAAGTTTCAAATCTACTAAAATAACAGTTGACAAGGATCATGAGAGGGTAGATAGGTCAAAATCACAAGGAGTTACTAATGATGCAAATATGGCTTCTACCAATACGGAATTTAGTTCTGATGGACAAACTTGTTTATTATCTAATAGTCCCTTTCGCATCATAAAGGTAAGTGAACATTACATTAATTTCATAATATAAAAAACTATTGATCATTTCAAATTACCGAGAGTACTAACAAATGAATACATATTGAGCATTTTTAAATCACATTGTCCTTTCAAATTCTAATCACTAGTTCTACGCAAATTCATACACAGTGTGCATACTTTTCTTACTTCAAACTTATATACTATGTATAAATTACACGTCTTAAACATCATATTTACATTGTCATCAAGACAATACCTTTTAAAGAAGGTTTCGTAATGTAGTATGTATATTAGTACAGAATGACAAACTACATGTATTTCAAAATTCACTTATACACTATCTTTACTTTAAAAATAAATTACATGTTCGTTATTTGTTATTTTATTTCAATCCCGTTTTCATGAAATTTATGAAAATTGCTATGAAAAATGGCATATGCTTCTGAATTTCATAATTGAATATTTTTTGCAATGTATATCTTCCCGAGAAAAAAAAGTATATGTATATGGCTTATTTCTTTACATACACATGTACAATATCTGTATACTTTTACACTTTAGCACCATTCCAACAAAAAAAAACAACAACAATTGAAAGGCCCAAAACAAACGAATTGTTCATGGACGCTCGTCATGAAAAACAGAAAGACTTGATAATGTTTCTTCAATTAAAATGTCTTGATCAGTAAACGAATTTTGACAACCTAAAATATCACCCCTACCCATTTTGAACAAAAATATCTTTTCAGGTAATTCCTACCTATTGTTTTTTGGATACATCGTATACATAATTTGATGTTCACCTGAGTGCTTAGCATAACATATATATGAAGAAATTGTAAATCCGGTTTTTAACTAATTGATAAATGTTCCTTTTACTATTTTCTGTTAATTTATCATGACTGCAAGTGCAAACTATTTTTTTTTTCTGGAATGAAAAATGCCTGAATACTAGCGCATATTAAAGCTTTTTTTTCATTTAATTCTGATTAAAGAAGCTTTTATCTGGAAACATTACAGTTATATCTTCTGTAACGATAACTAATGCGAATTGATATTTCACTACTTCAATTTTCTAATGAATCTTTGTTAGCTTGAATTTTTATAGTATTATATCTGATTCTGTGGGTATTTGATCAAACTGCCAGCGCTAGAAACATTTTGCGTGTACAATCTCTATAGCTTTTGTCGAAAATTTAATCACAAAGCGGCTGTTAACTTACTCATGTTACTGTAGCTATTAATGATTCGATATTAAATTATGAAATTCAGTATCATCTCAGTCAGGATTGTAGAGGTAGAGAAATACGAATTGAAAGTTATGTTATATTCTCTTTAGAACCCTTACAACAACTTTTGGCAGCGTCCGTGGGTTAATTAAGCCGTTGATTGCAAATTATGGTGTTGGATTGTGATTACACCTTATATAAAAATCCTAGATTCTGATCGGTTGAGTACAATTTGATTTAATTAACCAGACGTATAATGGGTTGGGATGGAAATATGCAAAAATACCAGTCTAGAGACTAAACTTCCCTAGCCTGACGACCCGGGAAATTTCTCCGTCTCTCAACTGGTACTTTTACGTAGCCAATTTTGTACCGAAATTCATATTAATACCTTAATAAAGAAAATTATTTCGACTGATTCCCTAATTTAACATTAGAGCTACGAATAATGTATATCTGACTGTGTTCTCCTGGACTGTGACAGTTGGGAATGGGTAATACTAAACCATTCCCAAAGAGTATGTCCCAGGCTATGTCTCAGTTTCTATAAAAAGTTACTATAAATAGGAGTTTGTTTTGTTCATTGTTTTTTAGTTTTCAGTGTTGATTTGTTGTGCTTGTGGTTGTTCATTTGGCTTCCAGGTTTTGTCTGTCCAATGGATTGCGTTTTTTTATTTGCTCCTTAGGTATATTTGTCCTCTGTAAACCTAAAATATTGTAGTATTACACCAAAGTCTGACATTGTTAAATGCAATTCACACGAGCTGCCTATTTAATGACGGTACATAATTGTGCAATCAAAAAAGAATGATACATTTGGCTTAAAGATTTACATCTTAATGACTATTAATATGGAGCTTTTTAAACATTTCACGTTAATTGCATTCCATTTCATGGTTCGCTTACTTGGGGTAATAAAATCTCACATTTTCAAGATAGAATTAGTACCATGGAAATAGCTTTTTATTTAGAATTGTTTAATTTTGTACCGTCACTACTTTCTAATAACATCAAGTCACATTGTCTGTATTGTGAAATACTATTTATAATTTAGTAATATTTACGACTTCTTTGGTAACTATGGTCTCCGATATGATATTACGTGTCTAATGAAAAAACGGTAATAAAGTTAAAACTTATATTTAAAGTCAACATTTGAAAAATCGTGAAGCTCATTCTTAGATTTGGCGGGAAAGTCAAATTATCGGGTCTATATCACAGAAAATGGTGGTTGTTTTATGAAACACCCTTTAGAATAAAATGATATGACCCTTTGTTTATTACAGTTGCGACCATAGAGCTGTCAGAAAGAAGAATAGATCTGGTCAAGAACAATTCTGGTCAGGAAGCAGAACAGCTCTGATCACGAATTAGAGCAGTCCTGGTCCCCGACTGCTTTTTAGAACAGCTCTGGTCAAGAATCAGAGCAGTCTGGGTCCACGACTGCTTTTTAGAACAGCTCTGGTCAAGAAATTACAACTTGATTATCGGCTTTATTTCAGTGTTGTATTTTTATTTATAGTGTTACAAAAAGACTACGGAAACTTTAAGTTGGGATTTCTTATTTATTCTAAATCCTGATTGTAACTAGAACTGTTCTAGACTATGACTGGGTATAGAATTGTTCTAGACCATGACAGATTTGAGCTGTTCTATACCATGACAGGTTAGAGCTGTTCTCGACCATGACAGCTGAGAGCAGTCAGAATCGGTCAGGATTATGTTCTAGAGCAGCCAGGATTCTATTCTAGAGCAGTTTTAAAGCAATAAGTTAACTTAGAGCAGTCAATAGAACAGCTCTTAGTTAACTTGGTAAGAGGGTATGTCTACACCTAACTGTATATATTCAGGCGAGAATATCGCCATTGTTTGTAGAAGTACTAAAAGTTTTAGTATTATGTGCACTTAGTAAACTTTATATATGTTATAAACCTCTTGCTTATGTAGTAGATTGGCTTATTTCGTGCTTAGAAGAATGTACCCAGCGGTACAAAATGCCCTGCGCGGAGGACAACCAACGCAGGGTATTTGGAAAGAAATAATGTCAATACTTAAAAGTTAACTGACATAAAAGTTCATCGTATAGTTTCCAATGCGTTGCTTGAGAGTCATTAACGTTAAATTACATTAAACTGAAAGGTCAAACGTTATGTAAATCAAAAGTACACTAGAGCATAGCTCGAGCCTCCAGCCTCCAGCTAACCGCCCGTCTCTGCTTCCACCAGAAATGCTGTTTTTTATAATGATCATAAACTGCCAACTCAATAGCATGTTTTACATAGGTATAACGAGGTGAATCTATGACGAACGCTCTTTTAAGTTTGTTACAGTTGTTTCGTGTATACATGTAGAGGAGTATTTGAACTAGATCATTCCAGTTCTATTAATATATTTGTCTTGTATTAGGATTCTTGTTAAATGGACTTTCCACATTGTTTAAATTTCTTATTGTGTCGGTATTATTTTTCCGATATTTTAAGTATATGACTTGGGATATAGTATATCTCACATATTGTACTTGTATTTTTTAAAGACTTAAAGGAGATTTTACGATCTCGGTCCATTTCAGTCTGTAACAGCATAAAAACGTTTGATTTCTTTACCATCTAAGAGACGTTGAAGGATCTAATCCATCGATGTTTTCAAAATAAAAATGGCAACAGCAGATACACATACCTTTTCATTGGTAGAGATAAATCATACTTTGTTAAAACACTCTAAATCTTAACAAAAACTATACAGAGGACGAAATTGTTCCGATGATTGAAATTTTGATCGACAACATATTTGTTCAATTTGGCGGACGTGTTTTCCAACAGACTATTGGAATTCCGATGAGCACTAATTGTGCGCCACTCCTGGCCGATTTGTTCCTTTACTCATACGAGGCAGACTTCCTTGACGGGTTTCGTAAGGAAAACAGAACTTAGCCCGTGCCTTTAATTTCAGCTTCTGCTACATAGATGATGTTTTATCACTCAACAATTCACATTTTGGGAATTTATTACATCCCATCTATCCCAATGAGCTCGAAATTAAGAATACCACTAACTCTGCATCTTACCTTGACCTTCACATCGAAATTGACACCAGAGGAATGCTGAATACAAAACTTTACGACAAACGGAATGACTGACTTTCCAGTCGTCAACTTCACATTTTTGAGCGGCAACATTCCAGAAGCGCCGGTCTATGGAGTATATTTCATAACTACGTTATTCCAGGGCTTGTGACATATACATTAACTTCCTGGACAGAGCCCAGCTCCTGACAGAGAAGTTGCTCAGACAGGGGTATGTTTCTCCTAAGTTGCAGTCATCCTTATCAACGTTTATGGACGCCATCACGATTTGGTTGACAGGTATGAAAAAACCGTTTCCCAAATGAAATGGACCTGTTCCATTGATGTTGTACCTTATACCGGATTTTACATGGACAGCATTGTTGGGTGTTCTGCAGGAAGCAGAGACTGTTTACTCTTCCGGGAAATCTAAGTCTACCCCCGTTTTTTTGGTGGGGTCCATGTTGTTCATAAATTTTTAGTTTTTAATTGTAGTGCTCGTGTTGTTTATGTCTAGTCTTCATTGTTCATTATTCTCCGGAGTGTGTCAGTTGTTTCGATTTTCCCGTCCTTCGAATATCCCATTGGTATTTCTTGACTTTACTTATACCATGACGACAAAAAATGTGATACGATATCCTGTCTTAATTATTGCCCTTTTCAGAAACCCTTTTTGCGTACCACGAATCTGACTCTATAACTATAATTTGTTAGATTTTTCTATTATTTAAACTGAAAATATAGTATTGTGGTGTGAATCAGATATACCTTAATCGCGCTAACCCCCCACATGTAAGTTGGATTGACCAATGTATCTTTTTGACTCGTGTACCATCTGTTTTTGAATAATATATATAACGAATTTTAACAGACTCCATTTTTGATATGATTTTATTGGTCCCACGGTAAAAGAAAAGAATGTAAAGATAAATCCAAAGATAACTGATAACCGGTTTGGTGGAACTAATGGAATCATTATAAGAATCTAACATGAAATTATAATACTTCTTTTATGTTTATTTTGTATTGAGATGATTTCAATCTAAGATAAGATTCCAACTGCGTGAAACTTTTCTTTTGTGTAAAGTAAGAAAAAAGATTATTACATTTTTTCATTTCCTGAAAAAACACCGACACGAGTTTTAACTCTATTGCAATTTAGTTCACTTTTAATTACCTTACAAATTTGTTAAATATATTTGAAGTTTACAACATGCTATCAAAATAGAAACAAAAAGTTAGGTCGAAATTTCACGATTTCAAAGTAAAATTATGTCGTAAATGAGAGAAAATTATACAAAAAATATATCGTCAAAAATATATAATCAATAAAAAGAAACATGCAACCACCCGCAAACACTCTGAATTAAGACCAGTTTAAAACAATGGACTAAGTTATACTACATAGTTTATAGATTACTCAGTCCTCATTTTCCACGTATTTTTACAGTGTCAGCAGAATTTAACCAAAAAAAAAGTATACAGTCTGTTAAGAACAGCAACTAACTCACAAGCCAAATAAAGTATAGGCTATAACAAGATCAGAAGACTTAAATTGTCACAAATTAACTGAGAAGTCGCTATCTAAAGTTGCTATATTGACTAGCCCAAAATCATTACTTTAAAGTTACTGTTAAAAAATGTTAAATTGTGTGAAAACTAAGAAGTATCTCCACCTTGCAAAGCTCTGTCCTTAGATAGTTTTGGCATTTTTTTCTTTTTTTTTTTTGCTCCTTTTGGCATTTCGAATTTGGTCTTTCTTCAACTGTTTGGATTATAGTTTTGATTTTCAACATTTTGGGCATTCAAAACAACTGATGAGTCATTAATCGAAGAAATGTACACACTTGGGCATCAAAATGGGTATCAGAGAATTTAATAATACAAAACATATTATATTTTAATCAATGATTAAAAACGTTGAACAACATTGCCCATATGTTTTGTGTCATTGTGCATTTAAAATCAAACAAAAGCAATAACCTTATTCATAACTAATGGCTAACAAGATTATTACTGGACATAGTCTAATAACGTTATTCTAGTGTTGTCTTTAATGGAAAGCTTCTGTTTTTCTGTTGGCGAGAACGGCGCTCCATATTTGAGGTTTTGCTTTTTTATATTGCGCACTATTTAAATAAAATGAAAAGTAGACGAGAATAGATTGAAAGAAACATAAAAATCAATAAGAATAATTGTGATTATTGCAATCTAATATCCATAGCTATTACCTGATCAAAAATCGGGGATAATTTATTGACTTTAGGCATAAGAATCCAATCACGTATCCGAGTATCTGTAGTTCATCTGATGATTTAATCTTTTAGATTAATTTTGTTTCACAAATATTGTAATTGAAATTGTATTCGATCTTAATGTTAACAAAAAAAATAATTTCGTACCGTTTTTTTTTTTTTTTTTTCTGTTCATGCGAGAACATAATATGCATATACAAATTAAACAGGTATTAAACCGTACATCAAAATGGAAGTAGTAATGAAGTATGCCACCATGACCATGCCAACGTTCTGGCAACTGAACAAACGATTGTCCCCTATATACAGATGAACAGTGGTAATGACCCAATGTTGAAAGCAAAACAAAGTTACCAAACATAAATTAATATTCAAAAATGTTCTCGGTGATTTTAAAAGTGGTCCCGGTCCCGTGTAAAAAAAGAAAAATACTCTTGCCTTGTTCTACAATATCGAGTTCTTTTGATTTCGTAAAAGGGATATTACTAACACAAACAATTTTTTGTTGGTTTTGTTGAATTAATAAATAAAATAAAACTATAGGGATTTTCAAACATTTATTATGATTGTGGTTTTTACCTTACAAATTTGTAAGGGCATTATATCATTAATTGCAATATTATAAATAGAAAGAGGACAAATATACCTAGGGAGCAATATTTATTATAAATAGGCCATATTTTTGGTTAAAATTCAGAACATTGTGCACTATGTTTTTCATTTAGGACTATTTACTTTATTGATAGCATCATCCTCATTAATGGGTGTTAATTGATTCTGACCGATAGTAACGAGTGTTTGTAAACACATCAAACTGCCAGAACTAAAGACTGTTTTTTCATCATTGGAATATGACAAAAGCTCTGTCAATGTTATTAGTTTTATTTGTACACTTTGATTAATTGAAAACGCATTACTAACAAATGTAGATGACATTTCTATAAACATGATAAACAAGAAGATTATATAGTTACTGATAAAAAGAAGTTTGAGTACAAGGAGACGAGACGGCATTAATCTATAACAAAATGTAACAAGCAACATGTACAGTAGTTCAAAAATTATGTTTTCTTTGGTGAAAGTTAAAGCCAGCCAAACAATGAATATACGGATAGGGAAATCTATATCTGAATGAGGCTTCTCGTTCTCTGTTCGGTGCAGACGTTTATGTCATTATAGAAATCTGTGCGCTCAAAAATCTAAGCCGTTCCCCATTATTGAGGCCTCCATCTTCTGAAAGTAAAGGAATAAACGTGTCAATGAAACATCATCTCACTGGATTGAAAACTATAAATAATTAATTACATGTTATGGCTGGTTTGTGGTTGTAGCACAGTACAACAACCCACACCAAACTGACAATATTGTTGTCCGGAACCACATATCCTAAATACACAGAGTATTCCGGCTTACAATAAACATACAACAATTAGTCATAAAATAAAAGTCTTTTTTCGTTGAATATTAGGGGTTTTTTTGTACTTTTTATATTTTTTTTAAATCTCGAATAAGTGCTTGTGCTTTGTATTTTTCTAGTATAATGATAATAAGACATAAGCTTGTGCATGTTGTGGTTTTCCACAATTAAAGACCATGGTGTAAACTCTGAATCTTTGTTTAAATATAAATATATACTTGTGATTTTGTGCTTTCTTGGTAAACCCGTTTTTCCTCACAATAAGATGCTCATTTGACGCATCAACATCTATAACAGAATATTTATCTATTACAACTTGAAAACACGTTAACTGTCCAGGGAGAGTAAACTATATATTAAAACAGGTTCATGGAAACTTAAAAATTATATTGCTAAAGAACATCAAGATGGATATAATTTACAAAACATGGATGGAAATTGTTGGCCTGTAAAAAAAAGTCTTAAATAGTTTTAGAAAAAAAATGTTTTTTTCAATAAAACATTTCTGTGAAATCTTGTTAGGGTACAAAACTCAACTCTACGTGTATATATGTTGTGGACATGTTGTTATTTTGTACAAGTTGCAACCTGTACAAGATAATTGAACCGGACAATTTGCAACTTGTACGGAATGAGTAAAAAAATGGATTCAATTTGTAGAAACTGAAATAAATTGTTGCATGAATGAAAATTAAATACGTCAATTTAGTAAATCCTTTAAATAAAAAAAACAATCTTAATTTTTACAAGCAATTAATTAATAATTTTGAAGAAGTATATAAATCAGCTTCTAAAATAGCTCGAGCCGACCTTTTTAATAGATTCTCCAGTTTTTGAATGCTGCTTAAATTACAGTTACCCCATACGTTGAAGCAGTAATCAAACAGTGGAAGAATATATGCATTAAAATAAATTAAACGAATATGCATAGATAAATACTTTCGAATATTTTGTAACAAGTTGATTCTTTTTGAAATAGTACAAGAAATCTTTAATGTTTCTCTGAATCGTTTGGCATTTATCAACTAATTTGGTGTGTCATTAGATAGCTTATAGTTTGTTTTGTTTTAGAATTGCATTGTATAATTTTTGGCCTAAAGAGGCGGAGTTTTTTTTTTTGCTTAGACTTTTTTCAATGACATGGAAAGGTATTTGTAATAACGTAATCGGTATAATTAATCTCAACATTTTCCTTAATTTTAATTTTTATTATATAATGATTTCAATTGGCTTGGAAAATGACAAAAATCATAAAGCTTCTTTGATTTTATTTATGATGCCTGAACCTTTGAACCAGAATGTGTCAAGAAATTGTAAGTTGAAAATTACAATTTGTAATTTTTAGTATAAAATTGAGATATTTATGATAAGATATAAAAACGGATAGCGTTTGTTCTATATTATACATGTTTGTAGCTCTTTTAAATGACTATTTTTTGCAAACTTCGGAAACACTGTATTAATGAGAGTAAACACGTCATAAAGATACAGTTGTTGTTAAAAATATCAATTATTTTTATCATGGCCTGTATTTATGTATACATGAATATGCGTTGTTTAACTGATTTATAAACGTAAGCATTATAAACTTATCAATAAAGCCATTAATTGTTTCATGAAGTATTCCATCACGAATTAATCGACTTTAGAATAGCAACTTTGTCAAAATGACTGTGGAAACTATTACTTACAATGTATCTAAGGTATGTATTAGTAGAAATACTTAATGTAAATAGCTTTTACAAAAGCATATTGTCATTAACGAAAGAAGAACCTTGTTTTATTGTTAGCAAAATAAATTATCGTTTTTCGCTAGTATCTGTAATACATAAATAAGCTACATAAGCACAGAAAACAATATTCTAGATTTAAACCATGTTTACAAAAACTATACGTACTAAAATTTTAGTCAAAATGTTTCTGTCCTTTGATGATTTTGGCGTTACATTTTGTGATGCTTTTGGCTCATCAACAATTTGGGTACAAGTTTGGCTTTGTACAAAACATAGAATCAGCAGAGAATCAGGATAGAGTGACTTGGAAAAGAAACTTTAATTGTAGTAGTGGAGTAAAACCGGATTTTTCTTTGTTTTTATTTTTATTTTTTGGGAGGAGGAGTATACAAACCTGAACCTTATCTGTCCTGAACCTCGGGGATTACCAACAATGTGACCGCGGTTATTAGTAATAAAATATGTTGAAATGTACATAATTTGGATGGCAGGGTAAAAACTAGCTAAGGCGCTCATCGCTACTGGTGGGATATTGTCGCAGTATGAAACGAAATAGTTAGAAATAACACTCCCATAATTAAAGGGTTTAATGGAATCTCGTCATGAGTTGAGATGATCAGTGTTCACATATATATCACTCTTTTCTTGTCAAAACCTGAAAGTAATTATTCAACTGTTTTTATCTTAAGATCTGTTTTAAATGATAATGCAATTTTGAAAAGCTCTGAAATATATACGATTTGAAGATGATTCTCAAATAACTATATGGATAAAGGACATAGGTTTGCGTAATCTGTTAAGTCACATATGGTCACAGTACATAAATTTGGTTTCTGAACGCATATTTGAGGCTAATATATCTATCTCCCAGTTGATATTTTAAGCTAATTTTAAATTAACAAGTTTTAAGTACAATGAATTTTCACTATGGTGTTACTGTTTAACCACTTACCCAGTATTTACGAGGAGGTTTGAGATCTCGCACATGTTTAACAAAGCGGCATTCTGTATGTTCCTGTCCAAACCCAGGATTACGTATGTTCAGTGGTTGTATACTGTTTATTAATTTCTATATATTTCTTGTTTGGAACTTTTGTTATATATTTTAGATATATGCTTACTTTTTTTAATTTTTGTCAGCTCTGTTTCTAGTCTCATTTATAGCCTTCCCTTTGGGCTGTTTCTCGGTCTTTTCCCGCGTTTATTCCTACCAGATATTGTTAACCTATAACCTGAAATTTCCATAGTGAACAATCAATCTGATTTACCAAAATATAAATACAATGATTGATATTTATCATGGTCGTAAATTGCACCTTGTTAAACCAGAAAGTGCCATGGGTGTCGTAAAATCCTGGATTCTGAGATATGCCCAGATTGAATATGAATATCTATAATATTAATAATACTAATTAGATTAGGGACGGTAATAATTGCATGATAAAAAACTGGTCTTTGGAAGTGACGTCCTTAAATGAGAACAAAACATTTTTTCTTCGATTTATATATTTAAGTTTTTTTATTGGAGGGGGGATTTGTTTGTTTGCTTGTTTTCATTCTTTTTTTGTCGTTTAAAGTTTCATTTATTGTCATGCTGAAAGAGAAGCAAAAATTATGTGTGTAATAAAACAAAATTCATTGACCTGACTACAAGAACTGATAATGATACATATCCATCGATTGCTGCCAATGATCATAGGACTGGTCTTCCTATCATGCTTTTTGACATAATATTTACTGTAATATTACATGTACGACTGACACATCCAGATATCATTATTACAACAAAGTAGTTAAATTTATTGATTATAATTTCTATTGTATATTTAGCCAAGACTTAAGTTCCTTTAAAATCAAAGCATATCACTTCATTCGTGAAACTGAAGTATTCATACTAGCCGAAATTAAGATTTGTGAATTAAAGAACTCATGTGAATAAAAATAATTAACAGTGTTATTAAACATTTAAGATTGGTGAACACGATAAAGAATCGCTGAATATTCTCGAATGTTTTAAGTTTGTTCTGAATTTTTACTGTATGACTTGCTATTTGAGCATTTGACAAATAAGAGATAACGTGCGGAAAGCAGTCTATTTGTTTAATAGCGAAAAAATAGTTCGTACAGCAGAAATCTCAGGTAAACGTCACTTGCTTGCGGACAATTTAGTTTAACCTTGTGTATTTAAATACACAATATGTTAACTGTGCTCCGAGTTTACATTTTAGGACAAATAAATCAAAACTACACACGTTAATGGATCGTTTTCGAAAAACAAGGGTGATAAATTTGTTCTCTGGAAGAAAACGTAAAAATCCAAAGAGGCGACATGTCGCTATTAGAAACGCTAATATTGCACTTTTATCATTTGATCCCTTGACTGATACTAGTTCTGTATCCAGTGATTTGTTAACATTTCCACCAAACACTACTCCAGGAGAATGTTTTCTTGAGGTAAGAATTATTGCACTTATTTCAATTTTCATATTGAATAATTCTATAATGTGTAAATTAGAAAACATTTCTCTAAACATATTTGATTGTAACGTATCACTAAGATATGTTTACATTTATGCTGTAAATTTAATAAAACTATAAAGTATTGTAACGTGTATTACAACCGAGCGTTAATTAAGAGTATTGTCGTATCTTATACAAGTCTGAAAAATACTGATTTTGGTTCGTATCCTGTTTGTCAGAATTTGGGAAGTTAAAAATACAACATAGGTATCAATCGCAATAATGTATATATGATATAGTGACAAAGGGATATATGACACAATGGATATATCACTCTTTGGATATACAACCTATTATATAGAGGATATTTGAATTGCCATAGCTATATACACTTGAAAACCAACAATCTATTAACAATAAAGCTTTAAATATAATTTCCTAATCCCTTATTGTAAAACTTATATAGGATACATATGCTATAAACTCTATCAGATAAAATTGGTATATCTTTATCCCTCTATTATGCTATCATCTGGAATCGATAGCAGTGCCACATATGGCTAAGCGCTTTTATATGTACAGCAGCGTCACTTATGACCTATACACTTCATATAGCAGTATATATCTCCAAATGCTATCTGGAAACGATAGCCAAAGTCACTTATCACTATGCGCTGTATACATGTATATCTGTATCCTTATCCAAAGCTATCTAGGAACGATAGCCAATATTATTTGAAATTATAGTTCAAATAATACAAAGTAACTTACTTGTCTCTTACGACTCCAGATGTTGTCCCTTTGAAAGATTCACAAAGAATGAATAATTGACTGTCCAGGTATAAATACTTAGAACGCGGACCGTACAGACTTTTTGGCGCAAAAATGACAACAAAGGGAGTTCTCCGGAATTGCCTATATTTTAACACCAATCTGCAGTTTAATGATACATTCTATGAAACTAAAATGCTATCCAGACCTATCTAGTGTGTACCATTTATTTTTTATACAAAACAGACCGATTATATTGTTCAATGTCAACTATTTTCTCTGATATAATTGCGTTGTCAAGTAAGCAACTCCTTAGCAACAAACAGTAAATTGACGATTTAAGATATTGATTGACAATCTATCAAAACTGTTATACATAAACCATAACTACATGTATAAAATTACCTTCCATTTTTGTTACAGTATCTTTAGATTTTTTTTTCAGTCCAAGAGTATTGATAAAGGTAAATGGAAATAAGATTTGCATCAATGAGACATCCAAATTTGAAGTGCAATCTGTGGATTAAAACGAACATTTAAGGCCGTCATGTGTACTGAAAATGCATGAGCCATGGTCCATAAAACATAACAATAATTACAAATGTGAAATATACAATACAAATAATATAAAAACATGAGAAATGTTCTGAAAATGTATAAATGTAGGTCCTTAGTATCCGTTACATAAAATGTTACAAAGATCTGCTAGTTTATAAGAACCCCCATCCCACTCCGATCCCCGTTCAAAATAATATAAATAAAATCTTGTTCATTCAGAAAATTTATTTATCTTAGACTGCACCTATCAACTACGACATCTTATTTAAAGTAAGTCGATTTCAAAAACAGATTCAAGCGAAAATGTCAATGTAATATTACGAGTAAGAGTATTTCTCGCTATAAACCTATAAAATGCTCAAACAGTTTTTCCTAGTTTAGAGTATATTGACCATCAATTCAACATTCATATTTCATACTTCAATATCATATTTAAGTCCAGAATTTAAACCCAGTTTTGAGTATAAGCATGATAAACAGGAAATAAAAAATAATCTCATAACTTAAGTAGCTGAGAACAAAACGAATACATAACTATACAAGTAATACTGTATTGGGATGCCAACACAAAAATCCCCAAAACTGTGGGCATTTTGTAATGGTGGCCATTTTGGAAATTTTCGATGACAGAAATCACTTTGCCATATCATAAATCTACTTGGAAACCAAATTTCGTTGAAAAAGAAGCATGTTGAATTTTTTAGCATTTTGGTGGCCATTTTGAAAATGACGGCCAACGGAAAATTTTCGATGGCGGGTATCAGTTTGCAATATCATAATCTAGTTGGAACCAAATTTCGTCCAAATCGGAGCATGTTGAATTTTTCCACATTTTGGCTGCCATATTGAAAAAATCCAAAACCTTTATGCACAACCAGACATGGCCACCTATTTTTGTACCAAGCTTCATTAAGTTCGCTTTAATGTTTTTTTAGATCCGCTTCGGATAAGTTCATGGCTCAGAAGATTGGGAAAATGAAGAAGAAAGGAAATAAATAAGAATAATAAAAAACGGAGCGTTGTTTCGGGGACTTAACTAGCGGCCACTGGTTTTTGCTCAGATTTGGACCAGAAAGGTGAAGGAAAGCTGCTGCTACTGTTGCTCGGGGCGATCGACTGTCATCATTTAACGGTTGGATCTGTGATCGAGCACCCAAACATTCGGGTCATTTTGAAAGGACACTTTGCATTTGTCCAGGCTTGTTACTGGCTATCCAAAAAGGACAGGCAGCAATAACCTTTCCCTATTTTGTTTCTTTTCTTTTTTTTAAATTTTCTTCTTTTTCTCAATCCTTGCATCATATAGATACATTTCTGTCTTAAGTTGATAGGTGATAGGTCGTAATCGCTAAATGAACGGTTAAGTAGATATTTTCTTTTTCGACAGCGGATTCCCAGGATTCTTTCAATTCGTAGTCATCTTCCTCTGTCAAGCGATTATCCATTGCCCTTACGTTTTGATGTACTGGTCTTTATTGTGCTTTGCAGGGTTCAAACCTGTCTCGACATGTTGCCAAGCGTGCCTTGTTATCATCAATTCCACCGGGTGATGTACTTGAAATATTCTGTTCATTTCCCACCGGAGCCTTCGTTGGATCCGTGATCACGGCTTCTGTGAAGACTGGGGCTGAATAAGATTCACAGTACTCTTATTTAATACTCTTCCATACCGTTTGTGTTCTTTATGTGAAATACTAGGTTGAAGTTTCGCGGGGACTGGTATCCACATATTGTCACAGGTATACATTTTATAAGACGTTTTTCTCTCTTGAGATTCAATGTTCGAATGAGCTGCATCCGTTCCGTCATGTAAGCTGCTTTGCAAAGGGTTTGTGAGAAATAGATTGTTGTAATTCAAGGATCGTCATTATGAATGCATTTATATATTTTGTAGTTAAAATGTGCCAATATTACAAACGATTTTAAAATCGAAATTATTTCCGCTCTCGAAACACATCATTTTCGTCGACTAATTTCCGATTTCTACGGGACAACACGACGGCGTCCGAATACTTAGGAGGAAATGCTTCCCACCAGGAGCACATTGGTCCACCTCTGTGTTTATAGGAATTTAATTTTTCCATAGTTTCTAGTTTGAAATGTTATTGTGTCGACTTTTGTTTCGGTACATTTGTATTTTCGATTACATGTATGTTTTCCTTCGAATTACGTCTTGGATTACCTTTGTATTCTGATCCGAAATATTATTCCTATATGTACATGTATGAACAGTTCAATGTTGGATTTTAAAATTCGATAATTTAACTATCGAGATTTGATAAATCCGATGATCCTTGAGTAACGATGTAAGAGTCTGTTTCTCTAATACTTGTGAGATAATATTTTGATATTTCATAAACCAAAATCCCTAATAATTGTGAGATGATTTTCCCATATTTCGTAAACCAAAATCCCGTCGAGTGCCTACACATTCATGTTTTTTCGCCATAAAATATAAAGAAATGAATCCTTGTGAATTTAAATTTCATTCGTGGACCTACTTCGCTAACTGAATGGGCGAGATATTACGTAATAGTTTGCATGAAAATGATAAATATCATTCTACTGTGTTATCATGCATGTACATGTAGTTCCGATTTTTTGCTGTACGTCACACTTCCATGTATTTGAGTTGGCAGTGAATGAAAAGCGCTTAAGGCAATGGTTGTTTTTGAAACTATAGCCCTTGTGTGGAGAGTGGTTGCTGTGATTTTATTAATAGATTCTTACTTTATCTAAGCGAGATAGTTAAATTATCGAATTTTAAAGTCCGATAATCCTCGACTAACGATACGAATACCTAAAAATCTACAACGAGTTACCGAACAACACATTAATTCCCGAGTGTGCGTAGCGCACGCGTGAATTATTAGTGTTTTTCGGCCACGAGTTGTAGATCTTTGGTATTCGAATTTCGAGATAAGTTATTCTGTTTATTACATTGACACATTCCGTATTTTCATAAAATTTAACGAGAAAATACAAGGGATTATGTTTTTATGCGACTACGCGACGGCTATTGTTACGTCACTTCCTAGAGTGAAATATGACTTTCGATTTCACTGGATGAATTATCGGATTTGATTTCACTCGGAAATGCCGGTATTTCACCACACTCATGTAATAAATGATAGACTTATCTGAGCGGTAGTTATATAATCTTCTTTTTCAAAATAAAAATTCATATGTAACACAAATGAAAAATTGTGCAAAAGTTGATTGGAGTGATTGTAGTGAATCATTTAATTTTTTTAAGAATCAACGTCTGATTGACAGAACAACTAGAAAATCGAAATGAATAGATGAAATATTGCTTAATGTCCAGTAACAATTACTACAATGATATCAGGATGAGAACATATTGATGCTATACGGGTATGAACAAACAATAAAATGGATAACAGGAAAGCTCAACAATGACATACCAGTCAATCAACGCTACTCAACAGACAGAACTCCGGACAAAAATATAAAATGAAAGATCAACAATGACATACCAATCAAACAAAAATATAACATGAAAGGCCAACAATAACATACCAGTCAATCAACGCTACCCAACAGACAGACATCCGGACAAAATTATAACATGAAAGGTCAACAATGACATACCAGTCAATCAATGCTACCCAACAGACAGAAAACTGGACAAAAAATAACATAAAACACAAACATGAACACAATAGAAAGTCAGGATTGTCTGACTTGGTACAGATACTGAACAATGGCGGGGTTAAAACGGTTTATGGGTACCCAAACATCCCCCTTATCTATCCTAACACTCTGGTGTATAAAACTCTTTAAAAGCCAATAAAATATGATTAACAACAAGGTGACCGCTTTCTAGAAATGAAAAATTTGGTTTGGTACATACATTGTACAATGTACATAACAGGGTCAGAATGTGCTCGTATTAACTGTAAGTTACAGATATACTGTTGCTCTATTAAACAAGAAAGTCAGAAATAACACTCCCATAAAGGGTTTAATGCTAATGATAATCGGCAGTTTTCGTGAGAGGCCAGTATAAACTTAAAGTCTTCAATTCATTGGGAGAGGGAGCAATTTTAAAAGAATTACACAAAATTTCATATTTGTAACCCTTCTTTACACTAGACCGACACGGTGAGCCGCTATTTTAAGACGCTAGCTTACGATGTAACATTCCGCAGGAAGACGTGTTATCCCCATCGGACATAGTATTCTGAATCCGAGCTGACCAATCTTGTAGAAACAGAAAATACCAATTTAAAGTCTTTAATTTGACCTGGCCGTGGATCAAACCCACGACCTTCTGCAGTCGTGGCGAGCACTCTATTACGAGATAAAGCATCGAGATCATCCAGCTTTACAACATTATTGTGAAACAGTGTAGAGGGGGTGAAGGTCTTCTTCTGTGATGGTTACACCAAAGAAGAACAGGGTAGTTTTATGATTTTCCGAACTTTCATTTATTTCTGTCCTTTGATAAGTGACCATGGTAGGAGTGCCATTGGCTTATCTGATGAAATGTATGATTAAGCAATAAGCTTAGCGATCATAGATTTATAAACAATTTAATTTTATAAAATAATACATAGAGACATCACCCCATGGGATTTAAACATTTTTGCTTCCATCATTTATTGAAAAAAATAATGTGAATAGAACAAGTAAACAGTTTCTTCGCTTTTCAAGTTGTCTAATGATACCCTAAAGATGAGAATGGCTTTTACAATTGGTGTTTGTCGTCACAACTCAGAATATTCAAATATCGGATTGCTTTAATTACTGTAAAACCTTAATTGTTATCGACTGTTTGATAACAAAGTAAATATTGAGGCCTGCCTCAGTATAGTTTTATTTGAAGTTTTAATTCTAGGCATAATTAAAACCTTGAAATAAGATTTCATGATCTAATATTATATTGACAATTGGCAGACTTGAATAATCCATTGCATTTATGAGTCGCTGGAGACGAGACCTTTTATTCTTATGAAATAATTATTATAACAAAACCATTTAAATGAGTATTTATGACTATGGAAGTGATGCGATGAATGATAAGTTATTTTTAAATTCTACGTTCTAAATGATTTTTAAACAAACTTATGACAACATCAAATCATAAAAATATAAGAATCGTAACTGTTAACTGTTAATTGTAAAATGCGTTTGGAATACTAAAAACAATTTTATAATTTAAATTCAAGAAATGACAATAGTGTCTAGTAAAATTTATCCTTATTCAGAGAAAAAGGAAATTATGCAATTACCTCTAAAGGTATGTAAGAATCATTTTTAAACTTCATCAGAGAGGAATTAAATTTAGAATATTTGTAATACCAACCGTATAAATTTAATATCCAAAGTCATTGTTGAAGAAAACACACGTTGGATTCATTTTGCAAATTAAAACAGTAAATGAGAAAGGGTTTTATATAATATCTCATTCCAGCTCAGTTGGCGGAATTAGTTTCTGTTATAAAATTTTGAAATGTTTGATACTAATTAAGTACATGGCGCTGTGCTTAATTAGCTTTTGGGGTTTTGTTTTTTTAAGTCTCTTTGAATTTGAATCTGCTTATGAAACACGGAGTTTTTTTTTTCTCACCATGACAACTGCATACTTATTGACATAATTTGTTGAAACATGCGCATCTGCCCTTTGCTTGTGTGCCCGAGGGTATCACTTACTTATTCAAATGTAATTGGGTACTTGTATTGAATTGATACTATTAAAAAGTTCCTGTCAGGAAACAGTGAGCTATCTATTATACTTTTTAAAATGGTTTACTGAGATATGCATATGCAAAACATCGTATACTTTAGCATCATAGTTAAACGTAACACCATTGATGTGATACCACTAATAGGGCTTGTAAATTCAAGAGAGTGTATCATTGCTGAGGTAATGAGACAATTTTTAGATGCGCGTGTCAAAATTTCCTGTTAGTATATTTTTTTTTATTAAATATTAAAAATCAGGGTTTTTTTGTTTTTGTTTTGTTTTTTGTTTTTGCCTTCTTAATTTATTTATTCATACACTGATCTTAGAATCCGGAAATTGTTTTAAAAAATATTTATTACATACTAGATATCCCAATATCAGAGTGTAATTCCTCTTGGTCGATTATAATTTTGAAATAGAAATGACGTTGTTCATCATTTCAGTGCTACCTGCTATAAACAGTGTATATTTCACATGATGAATACTTTTTGCGCAAGTGTCGTGATATTTCATTACAAGTAAATTCGTACAATCGTCCGTTTTGCTTGTGCTCCATTTTCGCGCAAATATCCCTTTCGGACGAAAATGCACAAATATTTGTATGGATTGGTCCTTTGGTTTATTATACTTGTCATACTATCATGAATTTGTCGTGTTATACTCTCTTGGGTTTGCCTATAACACAGATAAAAATATTTAAAACGAACTTCACTATTTTTCCAAAAAATAAATTGTTCATTAAAATTAATTTTATACAGTATCCGACAAAAGTGCTCATAGTATTAAATATTTGGGTTATGTGGGTGTAGATTGATTCATTTGAAGTTTGACCCGTCTACCTTGAGATCGAAACTAAAAGAACACGTATACCTAAGGAGCAATCCAAAAAACGGAATCCATTAGACAGACAAACCCGGGAAGACAAATGAACAACCACAAAGACTGAAAACTAAAAAACAATGAACAACACGAACTCCTATAAAAACAGGGAGTGGAGTCATGTGCTCCCGAAGGGTAAGCAGTTCCTAAATAAGTTAATGTCGGATGGATGATAATAACAATATTTTCTTACACGAAATTACTATTCTGTGAAGCAATGGTGGACATTAACACTATTACAATATTTGATTTAAGTTACTTTAAACCTTGTTCAGGCTGAAAGATTTCTAGAAATTAACTTTTCCATTCTAATTTAAACTTCTAAGATTTTCAATTTTATGCACTGATAATTGATAGTTAGACCAAAGCAAAACAATAATTATGTTTAAAGAAATACATTTAAAAACACTTCAAACTCATCATTCTTACTACAGTCTAGACAGTGTGTTAACATATAGCCAAATCTCATACATGTTATTAATTTTTTCTCCTATTCTTGACGTGTTTAATAGGTGGGTTAAAATTTCAGATGGTTTTTAACCATCTCGGGTGATTAAATTTCTGCATGGGAATTCCCGCCGTTTTTTTACGTTTATTGGAAAGATTAACTAGGGAAGTTCCGAAATGGCATTCATGTAAACAAAATGCGTATCAACGCCATTTTATTGAGGCTTTTGTTGAAAGTCATAGGAGAAACAGATTCTCCTCCAATTTACCGGTGTTTTATAGAATTTCTCAACCCTCGATAGTTAAATTTTAGATTTGATGGAGAATCTATATGTATAAGTTATAACAGGAATAAAAATATTGTAGTAAATATAACTTCTACAATTCCGGTACATATTTGGGTGTACAAGTAACGACTTACAAAACAAAAATGATACATTTAAGGATTGACTGAAATGTTTTTAGTCTATTAGAAATAATCTTAATCACGTGGTGCACACAATAACACGCGTATCGACTTATTTGAAAGTGTGCGCCATGTGCATTGAGGTTATTTCGAATAGACTGAAAAACAAAAATTACAATCTATCCTTAAATGTATAAAATTACAACTGTTGTTTTGACGTCTTAAACGTTGGGATTTCCTTTAATGACGTCATAATAGAGAAGAAAATTTAGTCTATGATATGATCGACGAAAAACACTGACCAATCAAATAACGCGTTACATCCACTATTAAATTATAAGAATATAACTTGCACAATTGCACAATGTATTGTACATTGTGAGTAGTTGCGTTGTATATAATTCAGAAAGTATCCTCCCATGTGCAGCCCTCCCAACCCCCTCCCCCCAATGCTAAATAAAAACGTATATTTGACTCGTTAGGTTGCCAGCAAAACTCGAATTGCAACCGCCAAATCTGCAATCGATACCGCCACATATTACACCAGTAGAAGTAATATTCTTAGTTCAAAAGCTACTTCAAAAGGTTGTTGTCCTTTTGATTTTGCTACCAGTTTTGGTATGACCAACGGCTTGATATATATACTGGACAACAGTTTCCCAACCGCATGACTGATGATACATTCCACTAGTCGTACCTTGTTTGTAATTCATACAGCTTTCGATGTTTCAAATGCATGTTTTCCCCAGCTTAGTTGCTAGTATTTCGATACTAGCCCGAAATTGATGCTTAAAATTTACTGTTAGAATATTGTAAAATTTGTGAAAACCAAAGAGTATCTCCTTCATTAGATGGTTTTGGCTTTACCCCTTTTGGTCATATTGATATTTTGAATTTGCTCTTCAACCGTTTGGATTGTTATTTGGTTTTCAACATTTTAGGCCTTGAGCACAACTGATGAGTCGTAAATCGACGAAATGTGCACATCTTGTGCATCACAATTGGTATCAAAGAATTATATTCTCTCAGATAATGCCAGATTTGTTTGCTTGGAATGCATTTCATCAATGACTTTTTCATTTCTATGTTTAATTATATAAGCATTTAGAAAGAAAATTTACTGGTTTAACATTTAATAAGTTAATGAGTTTTGGTTTATTTTGTAGATATAGAACATATACAATTGGTCTTAAAATACTAGACAATAAAATGTTATACTTAAACTCTAGAGATATTTTGACCAATTAATGCTAAAAAAAAATACCAACTTTCACGTGTTTCTAACAAGATTAGTTTATCGTAACAAATTTAGTTCCAGCTGATTGAGTAAATATTTTAAACTTATTCATGGTGTTAAATAATTTGAGATCTCTACTCTCTACAGGTTACACTAATTAGAAATTTAAATTGTCCTATTTTTTATCTAATTAGAAACTTATAAGATCTATAGGTTTTGAGAATACAAACAACGAGACGTAATTTTCAGGTCACAGAAAGCAGAAAAAAACATAATTTTGTCACTTTCTTTCAAATAATTGGATGGATATACTTTGAAATTTCAATTTAAAAAACATAGGGCACCGTTCTTGATTTTGAGATAATTGAGTCTTAATGTTGGTTAATTTTATATAAATTATATAGGGAAAATCCAAATTTCTCGTACAATATGAAAAAACTGACAGATTGAATGTTTTATAAAATTGTGAAAAGAAACACTTATCTGACATGTTTTCATATCATAAACTTTAATATTTGAAATCTGTAGTAAACTTTTCTTCTCAGAATTTGTAAAATAAACCCCCCGTTCACTGCACTAGTAACACAGTTCTGATCTTAAACGGCCATTCCGATCTTGTTTATCCTTACTTTGACTTGATTTTCTGCAGGACCGGGGTATTTTCAAACAAAATCAGCATAACAAGATCAAATCAAGATACGTTGTCTTGCAGTCAATACAAATATAGATCAGTTTAGCACATGTAGAGGTAAAGTTAAAGAACCGGTCTTAACCAGTCTTGATTGACTGCAAGGACTTTTATCTTGTTTCGGTTTTTTAATTTGTCTGAAATTTCAACAATTTAAAAAATCAAGATATTAAAGATTGGACAAGACATCAATAGCCGTTAAGATAAAAAAAAATATGTCGCTAATGCTACATGTTTATACTATAATTTAACTTTTTTACTTTGATTGTTGTTTTTCTTTACGATTTTATATTTGGTTTTGTTCGACTTTTATACATTTAAGTCGTTTTATGCCCCTTTTGACAGCTCACCATTTCCATTTATCTTCCTTGTTTATTATAATTACAGGCGGCTGCCAAAGGAAAATTGCAAGAATTCCAAAGACTTTACAATGAGAATCCAGAAAGAATCAATATCCAAGACAACAAAGGAAACACAGCTCTCCATCTTGCTGCAGCCAATGGTCATTTGGATATCGTTGACTTTATCCTTCAGCATAATGGAGGTATTAAAATTTATTTTTTTTATATAAACAATACAATACATACTCCTATTCAAATGTTGTTTGTTCTATTTTTAAAATTTATTCATTTGAGTTATCTTTTATCTTGTTTATTTGTTCATTCTGTCATACTAATCTTTCATGTTTTACTGATTTTAAAACCTCTTTGATACAGATTTTTGGAAAAGTATAGAATAATTTTCTTTCTTGTTTAGTTTGAAAACTTGACCAAACACAGTAACTATTTCTACTGAGTTACATGTAAATATATGAGGTAGCACTGTATATATTATCATTGAATAAAACGACCACTTCTTTTTTTAGGATTTGTAATCAAATTTCGAATTAAATATGCTCTTATTTTGGAGTTGTGCTTAATTGTTGTTTATGATTTGACTGGAGTAGGATGAAAATTATTTACACAAATTTCCTTTACGTTTTCTTTTAAATTAAGGTCAATGTGAACTTACTTTGTAGATATTAATGTGAGAAACAGTAATGGGGACACAGCTCTTCATGAGGCGGTGAGAAATGAACATACTACCATAATAGATTTCTTGTTGAAAAATGAAGCTGATTCATCGATATTGAACAATTTACATATGGCTCCCCTCCACCTGGCTATTGATAGAGATTTACAGAAATCCTTAGATGTAAGAATTTATGTTTTTCAGGTTTCAGATACATGTGATTTATAGGCCTATCGAAGATACTAGAATCTTAATCAGCAAACATTATTTCCGTCATTAAAAGCTGCGACTTGATTTCCAACACATCGACTGCATTTCCATCCCTTTTTTATTGTACTTCCTTATCTTAAAAATGGTCATAAAGAAATTAATTTATAGATGCTCCAGTATTTGCTGAGACACATGGAAAATCTGCAATCTACCAGAAAACTAAAAGCCAAGCGATGTTATCTTTAGATGAGAAATTGAAATTACTGAAAGGGAAACAATTATACTGCAAATGTTTCACGTTTACAATAAAGTCACGTTTCAAACAATATCAGTAGATCATTTTGTCACACTTTACTTGTGTCCGAGTTTTGATATTTATTGTAAAAGCACATACAGATGTTCACATACCTGCCACGTAAAACTTTGTCTTCTCTTAAAGGATTTTTTTAAGAATTCAGAAATGTTTAAAAAAAGTACACAAGTGATGTATTTGACCATGTGAAACAGAATCATTTTTTTTACAAAAGAACTACCAAAATAAAACCATGATTTTTTTTTAAATCAATGTTCTTTGTTACACTGATTTTTTAAAACCTTGTTATTAGTATCAATCATTGCCATAATATCCCTTAATGAATATGAAAAAAGTCTAATCAAAGGACCGACGTTTTATTGCCGTTTATTTTCTAAAGGTCAGTCACAATGTTTGATACAAAATCTTTTTGATTTATTATATAAGAAATTAATAAATTATCATTGCTATTATAATCATTATTATTATTTTTATTAAAGGCACTTTTAAAACATAAAAGTGTGGACACAAAATTACCAGGAGATTCTGGAGCGACACCTCTTCATTATTGTGCTTTTAAAGACAGAGCAGAATGTGCAAAAAAGTTGGTAAGTAAATTAATTCATGGCAGCTGTATATTCGTTGGAGATTTTAATATGGGTAACATTGTTTGAGCAAAATTTTATCCCAAGCGTTAAGCAAATAATGTTACCCATATTAAAATCTAATACGAATATATGGATCCATGAATTATTTCGATTCTAATATGACAAAAACGGTAAACGAAATGATACTGCTAGGACTTGCGTGTGACGGCCATTTTGATTTTGGAACTTCTGAGAAAGAAATCTAAAACGGTAGAAAAGTAAACACAATAAATTTGATAACAATAAAACTTACTTTTCATTTGATTTTATTATACTTTGGAGGAACAAAACGTCCAAATAATGTTAGTATTTCCCAGTTCTGACAGTTCCTATGGTGAGATTAAAAAAAATGGCGTTGTAATTTTGACTATGACGTCAGGTGTGTGCAACCCATAATATATGGAAAATGTTATTTCATCTTTATTTGCAAAGGGAAAAAAGCACACCGTAGTAGTGCCATATTCGTTACTGACTGTCTGAACAACAAAAGTTAAAAAGCGAGGTATCCATTTTTCCGTTTTGATTGTACTCATTAGTTAGCCTTAACGAAGTTGAGGGTGACTAATGGAGTACCCCCGGCGTCCACATCCGCGTGCACGTGTGCGTCCACAGCCAGTTCTCAGTTACTAGTTGACATAGGTTCATATGTTTTTGTGTACAGGTGCACTTTGAATAGACTGGCCATTTGACATCAGATGAAGGTCACATGACCCATATTACACGGTTGACTGGCTTTTAAGTTTTATGTCTAAAATCAGTTTTTATATACAAAGTGGCCTACAATCATATTACATTGTGTGTGAATGAGGCGTGTAACACAGCCTCCCACCATAATTAGGTCACTTTGACGTAGTTATCGCGCTTCATTGACTTAGGTAAAGTTTTACGTCTCAGTTCAGTTCTCTGATACCAAGGGACCTACAATCATATTACTTGGTGTCAGGGTGCATCTCGAGGAGAAACAGAGCCTCCAACTAAAATGTTTAGGTCACTCTGACCTACTTATCTCGCTTCATTGACTTAGATTAAGTTTTACGTTCGAGTTCAGCTCCCGGATACCAAACTATCTACAATCATATTACCTGGGTCCATCTTGGGGAGTAACAAAGCCTCTCTACAATATTAGGTCACTCTGACCTACCTATCGCACTTCATTGACTTAAGTTAAGTTTTACGTCCGAATTCAGTTCTCCGATACCAAGCGACCTACAATAATATTACTTGGTGTGAAGATGCATCTCGGCGAGTAATGCAGCCTCTCACCAAAATTAGGTCACTCTGATCGAACCTACTTATCGCACTTCATTGACTTAGGTTAAGTTTTACGTCCGAGTTCAATTCCCCGATACCAAGCGACATACAATCATATTTCTTGGTGTCAGGGTGCATCTCGGGGAGTAACACATCATCCTACCAAAATTGGTGGAACGAGCCGTACTTTGTTATCGTAGATTATTGATATTTTTTTTGTTTTGTCATTAAAGGTACCGACTTAGACTTTCCTGTAAAATGTTCATTTCCGGAAGCCTTTGAAATATTCTATATAACTTTCGATCGTTTGATTCTCACAAAACATTCTTTGTATTGAGAAAATGAAAGTTTGTACATTTCGTATTGGCCTTACATTTGTGTTACGGAAACAGTGAGAAGAAAAATATGTATACTCTGAAAAGGTAGTCCTTAAATTGTGTACAAGTGCATATTTAATCTTATTTAGAAATATAATAGATTTTTATGGCGCTTTTATCTTACCTTTTGGTTTTCCTAACTGTACATTTAAATTTAAGTGTAAAAATTTCGTGAAAAAATTTAGTCATTGAAACATTTGAAATGTTGAATAACATTTGGTATAGAGTGAACAATCATAAATTCATCGTGTGCAATAAATCCAAAAAGGCCAAAACAGGCTTTAACCTGATAGCAAAAGTCCAGGTAAGATCACTGATTTTGACAGCTAATTTTAAACTTAGGCAGCTTTGTAACAACCCACTTTGAAAAAAACTTTCTCGTGTATCTAAACAGTACTGGAAGTATTTATTAGACTACAAAATGATAGTAGAGGTAAAAAAAAATCAACTTTATTTCATTTTGAAAATATTTCTAATTTCAGGATCTATTTCACACTGCGTCGAGACTATCAATGCACTTTGAAATAATTCATCTAATTAAAATAACACACTTTGAAATAATTTTTTTTTTCAGTATGTTGGCACATGCTTGTTTATCTGCAGGTTAATATATCAGCACTGTTATCTGTCGTTATGGGTTGACTATTTTTCAAAGTCGTCCGAAATGTGGACCTTCATCGAAGTGGGATGTTACACAGCTTTTTAAAAATATATTTGTTTTCATGTTTTCTAGCTAGCACATGGAGCAAAGCCATGTTCCAAATGTAACCATGGATTTTATCCAATACATGCTGCAGCTAAAACCGCAGCGGCCAAAACATTAGAAGTTCTTATTAAGTATGGTATGTAAATCTAACTTGCCCTCTCAACTTTTATATTTTGGACAGAAAATAAGGAAAAAATCTAATCCTTCACATTTTCGGAATTTTCTCTGGTTTCTAGTCGCAAAAGCTAAATTTATCTATACGAGTATGGTCTTGAAAATCCAAATATGTTCATATTTAGTTTGAAAACATTCTTGTGTCGATATTGGTTTGACTTATATGGGGAACAACGTAAATAAAATTGGATTCGACAGAAATATTTTTGACCACGAATTAACTAGGTACAAAAAATCTCAGAATTGAGTTTAGGTCATCCAGACCATTTCACAAGACTCAGTGTATTGTTGGTTACACTTGAAAATATCGGCAACAAACCGAAACAACAAAACAGTGGGAAAAGTCCACGGAAAAGATGAAGTCAGGAGAACGGAACACAACAAACAAACGCGACAAGGATACATGTATAACTAAAAGAATAAAAAACTTATAATAAACTAAACAAAACTAGAACAAAACAGCACAGAGACTAAAGCACTAGCAATGTGAACTCCCATAAAAAACGAGAGTGACATCAGGTGCTCCGGAAGGGTAATCATATTCCTGTCCCGTTTACGACACACATCACATAGACAGTTAGACGAATTCACTGACAGCGAGAACAAACACTAAAAACATACACCTAAAAGAAGTCATCGTCGGAAACCCACGACCGGTCGCGCTTAAGCTTTGGTACACTTACCGACCCGTGGGTCAAAGGAATAATTCATGAACCATTTTGATTGGTTTCCCCACGGTTTTGTGGTGGGAATACAGCCAATCATGTGACAGTTAAAAGATGAGCTTTGGGTCAAGATATATGTCATCGCCGCTACGGAATTCCAGTGTATTTTCGATATACTTTTCAAATAAAGTAAACGAAGTATAAACACTTTCAAAGAGAATGCATTACTGACTACGTGAAAAAATAACTACACAACAAATATTTATCGACTGAATGATCCACTTGGGCACCTTGTTACTTTCCAATGCACTTCTAATCTCCAAAGTGGAGAACGTCACTATTGTTACAATCTCTAAAGAGGAGAATACCATTATTGTTAGCAGTAATTTCAGTGGTCAATTTAATTCATGAATATTCATGAAAACGAGAAAAAAATGAATGAATTGACCCACGGTCGGTAAGTGTAGCAAAGCATAAGCGCGACCGGATGAAAAGAAGTAAAATATATAGTAAACTAAAGAAATATAAAACAAGACGAACTAGCAGTGTGAAACCCCTACAAAAAATCGGGAGTGATATTAGGTGCTCCGGAAGGGTAAGAATGTCTTATACCTTGTCATGTTTAGCAAGAAGAAGGCGTCCAGAGATTGTTGTCAGAAGGGACGAAGTTGTTTCAAATTATTGGAAGGAGGATAGTCTTACCCAAACCTTATCGATCGCAGAAAATACAGACTGAAATTATTGAATACTAAGGACATGTTGCATATTTTTATAAGCTGCTTTTATTTTAAGTATCTGCATATTTAAATTTAGAGTTTTATATATCACAGCGCCCATGGAATCTAAGCTTGATAATTTCATTTGGTGAAGAACGAAAAGCATATGTAACCGGCGTAATTACTTACATAAACCTAATTGATTGTATCATAAACTTGGTAAACATAGTACAGAATAACAATGAAAAACGTGACGTTCAAGTTTACCTTAACGACATGGTTAATTTCAATAAAGAATTTCAATTAAGATGATACAAAAAACATGACAAGTCTTCTGGAACAAAAAATAAATCTATATACACATTTTAATTACAGTTGAAGCACTGGGATACACAAGGGATGAGATTCTGTCGTTTGAGGATAAGGAAAACAACACAGCACTCCACTGTGCTGTAAACAGTGGCGATCCAGAGGTAAACAGAGCTAATGTGATAGCGATACCACACTGTGTAAAGTCAATAATTATATTTTGATTGTATAATGTAGGATTTCATATGAGTTTATATAACCACTTTATTCATTCAGGTGATAATTTGTATAAGAATCAAGATGTATTTTCTATTAAATGCGTTAAATTGAGTGATCAAATAATTTCGAAGACTAAGAGTAAAACAAAACAATCAGCAAAATATTACTTTGTAACTCGAAACATTCATTACTGGTATTGTCCTCCAAAATCAGCAATATTTATATTATTTATCTTAATACACAAAATCCAAATTCAACGAGAAACAACACACAATTTTAATACTGAATTTCTTCAATAATTACTCTAAGGTTTTAATTCCAAATTACGTGTAGGTTACAAATTGCTGCATCAAAAATAAATACAAAAGAAAAATCAGAAAAAGAATACAAGTTGTTAGTATTTTGGTACTAACACAAATTTATATATATTTCAACTTCGTTGTTATATAAAAAGTTGGAAACTAAGTAATATCTAACTGAGATGTAGTGTTTTTTCTTTTTAATTTGGTGATTTTGGCATTTTTTTCTACTATACAACAGATTTGACGATTGATTCGTCATTTAAAAATGAAGACGTTAAAATCTAGTGCTGAGACACATAAGGACATCAAAATTGGTATCATTTACATATAATGAATCATCATTACAATTTTTAGGCTGTAAGAGTCTGCTTAAATGCAGGTGCACCAGTTGACGCTCAACAAGTAAGTATTCAGTAGTATTATATTATTTTTTCTATCATTTCAGATTACTTTCTCATTGTAAGTGCTCAAATAATGGAGGCAGTGTACATGTACATATTATCAGGTTTTCAGCAAACGTATATCGTAAAATATTAGCCGCGAGACACAATGTGAAGCTTTTTCGGCGAGTGAGCGTAGCGAACGAGCCAAAAAGCTTCATATTGTGTGGAGCGGCTTTATTTTACAATATTTGTTTGAAGAAAACTTGATGATAAATTTATCGTATTGTTAACTAGCAATCTTAATGGAATTTCTTACTTTTCAATGGCCATCCGCCTATAACCGGATGTTTTCCTGATATATTCGGGTCAACGTTGGGTCAAACATTATGACGTCGCTGATATATTCGGGTCAGCTCATATTAGGGTCGGGTTAACTCTTTAGCCATAGGGAAATACGATAAATACAATTATCGCAGCCTGATATCGTTCACTTTAAAATGAGCAAAAATTAAATCACGAGAAAAGAGAAAACGATTGAAAGTTTTCTCTGTTCACATAAGGTCAAAGGAGTATCCACCACCACCATTGTAAACATTTGAACTACAATTTTGAACTCATTTTTGTAAAAACCTTTTCACCTGCCTTAAGTGTTTGATTGAAATAATTGCTGTATATCAATTGTGTCCTTCAAATTGTATTGTTCATCCTATAGGAGGATAAATCAACACCATTACATTTTGCCTGTGCACAAGGAGGACTTAGAATGATCAAAATAATGTACGATATTCAAAGTACTCGCTTCCTCTCGGCCATGGCAACACCAGATATTCTGAAGATGACGCCTTTACATCGGGCGGCGTTATTCAACCACGTGCATGTTGTTGAATTTCTCTTGGACAAGGTATTGTAGTAATTTATAAGTTTATATATACGGTACACAAATTTTATTAAACAGGTGAAGATAACCCAGCTTTACGAGTGATTTTTCCCATGAAGTTCCGAATATAACTTTTAAAAAAAACTTATATTTACTTATTTCGTATCCTGAAACATACGCGATTTCATCATCATCGTCACCGTTGTCATAATCAAGCATACACTGTAAACACATTTATATATGGCTGTGCCCTTTGATCGTTGATATGTTTGTTATGTTTTGAAAAATAGCATCATTAGATTATAGGGAAATTTATTACACTATTTTTTTACTAAATTGTTATTGTGTATCAACAAACAAAAGTACGTTTAGCGAAGAATTCCTGTCGACTTGTGTAAGGGCCGTCATGCTGTGGAATGCGAGATTCTGTGTTTAAGGCTTCATTAGGATTTAGGAATTCAGGAATTCAAAAGCAGAGCTCTTTTGCATTTATTTTGTCCCGTTCACTTTAGGATTTAGAGTCAAGACTAAATCTAAAATATTCCTTCTTCCATATTTATTAAAACATGTTTGTAATTTAGGGAGCTGAAATAGATGCACAGGATGCAAATGACAGGACACCATTGTTTGTAGCAGCTTCCAAAAACGCATGGCAAACGGTTAACCTGTTGATCAAAAGAGGGGCGAATATGGCATTAAAAGATGAAAAAAGTAGAAACTTTTTACACGTTATTATCAAAGGAGGTGGAAATTTAAATCAGTTTGACGAGGAAGTTGTAAAGGTTAGTGTCCGTTAGTTGGCAAGAACCTTGAGAAATGATGAAGCGTAACCATCTTTTTAGAGTTTGTTGGTTATTTAAAGCCTTCCAATGCAAATTGTGGAGTACTTTGTATTCATGCGACTCGTGGAATAATTTTTGTATTTGTCCAAACTAAATCCAATATAGCAAATTTGAAATCAACTCGAAACACATAAACAATGTGAATATGTCGTAATATGTTGTATTCGGATAGCCAGACAACACATCTTGCTACATGTATATTATTCCAAATACATAACTATGTTAATAAAATGTGAAAATGTCAGGATATGACTTATACTTAAACTAAATCCAGTAGGATTGAACATGGTAAAATGTTACTTTTAGGGATCGTCGAGTCACCTCTTACATAGAGCAATAGCCCTACTACTGTACAAGGACTAAATGACTGTCTGTGGAAACAATAATGTCAAATATTACAACAAAAGAGGCTCAAAATCCAAAATCAACACAACCTTCTAAAGATCAAGCATATACATGTAACAAGTAAACTAGAAACCAAAAATACAGGTTTCAATCAGACACCTTAAGAATGTGGCTGGATTAACATGTCCTCTAACTCCTAGGTAAATGGTTAAGTACTTTTTTCTGCTAACACTATAATTTGTGATAAAAAATTTAAAAGCATTTTATGTTATTCCCGTTTTATTTATTTATGCAAGTCATAAAAGATACATATGTAATATTCTTAAATTACTTAAATATATATTATAGAATGTGAAAAATTTGCTAAACGAGACTGACGATATTGGTTGTACACCTCTACACTACGCCACACGTGAAGGGCAGTTACATGCTATAGACACTTTGATTGATATGGGAGCTCACCTTAACCCTAAAAACAAGAAGAAACAGTCACCACTTCATTTTGCTGCAAGGTCTGTAATTATACCACATGTATTCTACAAAAATCTTTCCGTATGAAGCCATATTGGTTTTCGATATTACATTGGACAAAACCGAGTACGTTTGAAATGATGGATCAGATATAAGTATCTTTTCAACTTAATTGTTAATTTTTTGTTCATTACGTTCTGTTATTGTTAATATAATCAATCAAAAGATCTTAAAGTCGTCTCGATTTGCCTGGCCGATACCAGATATATTTGTATCCCCTGTTATGTTTCTCGTTATGCTAGGTCTGACATCTCTGTTCATTCACTGTGTTGATATTCCATGGTCTTATGATGTCGCCTTGTTCATGGATGTTGGGTTTTTGTATTTTACAAAAACAAAAAAAAACATATAACTGGAAAGGTCAATAATGGCATACCAATAAATTACAGACCAAACAGACATAAATAATATAAAAGATTGTTTGATTGATACAGACACTGGGAAGTGGTATGGTTAAAGCAATTTTATGAATACCTAGACACAAAAGTTTACACCCAGACAGAACAAATACTGAGTCATCAAACCAAAATTGTAAATTTATGTATTTTTAATGCAATGTTGGTAGATCAAAAGAACAAAAATTATAGCTACGAAACATTTTACGGATGTTTACAACCTCCCATTACTACAGGTAATAAGAAGTTACTGTGTTCAGTTTTCGTCGCCTCACAACATGCAGCCTTTTTATTGACAAAACCAATACTAAACATTGTAATTAACGGATATGTACCAATTTATTTAAAAAATTTATAATTTGAAAAAAGTTTAATATAATATACAGATATGGGAGATACAATACGTGTAAAAGGTTACTAAACAGTAATGAAGGACCAGGTATCATTAATGAGATAGACGAAGATGGACGAACAGCACTCCATCATGCTGCAAAGAATGGTCATGTCAAGATAATTACACTGCTCATGCAGAAAGGTGCCTACGTCACAAAGTAAGTTTTTTTTCTGATTAAGCCGAATATCTTAACTAATGATATACTAATTCTAACAAAAAACCGTGTTTTTTTTAATTTCATGTTACCTTTAACGTTAAGTTGCTAGGATGAAATTAGATTGACTTAATATAAGTGAGAAATTATAAATACATATGGACAACAGGAAAGTTCAGTCGTGATTTACCAGTAGGATTACAATCCTGCAGAAAAAAACAAGAAAGAGCACAAAATGTTATCACAACAACAATAGAGAAGGCAGTCTGTTTTTTTTATGGACGTTACAAATATTCTATGATATCAAAACAATTTTGATTCACAAGATGCGCATATTTCTTCGATTTATGACTCATCAGTTGTGCTGAAGGCCCCAAATGCCGAGTAATAACTCAGAATTCTGAAGAGAATGTCCAAATGGGTAAAGCCAAAACAATCCTTCTAATAGTGTAAGAGGAGATACTCCATAGTTTAAAAAAAAATCAAACAAATTTAAAGTATCAATTTGACGCTAGTTGTGCTGAAACCTAAAATCTTAAAAGCCGAAAAACGCATTCGAAAGCATTACATATACAATGTACCTAGTAAAAAAAATGGCTTATTTACAAACTGTCTGAGCCATATTGATAGAAAATGAGGAATTTATTAAAAACGAAATTAAAGTAAGCAATAGTAAATATAAGTGGACTGATGTATATGATGAAATCAGTCAACAACTGTTTAAGAAATTTTCTTTAGAACATTACTCCATAATTTTATTTTATTTTTAGAGATTTCGGAGACAATTCTCCACTTCATATGGCGGTAATGAACGGTTATACTAGAAGCATGAGATGTATTCTCAACGTACATGCTAATTTGTTGGATTGTTCTAACAAAGAAGGCGTGAGTATAATAAAATGGTTACAAAAAATGTCATTTTCATGATTGATAAACTTTTAAAAAGGTGACGTGGGTCCACGCCTGTGTGAACAAATATGGTAATAACGACCCATGAATGTATTGTAAAATAGATTCCCGTTTCTTTTCTCCCATATCATCAAATATGCTTTTCTTTTTTGATAAATCTACCTCATACGTTCTGTTCAAGTAAGTATTCCATATGTAATAAAAATTTCCTTATTACTCAAGAAGTCTTGACCTCTAGTTGTATAATACAATGGTAGATACATCTTTAATTTTCTTTGCTCTTCCACTTTGAATAACATTTGAATTATGCTTTACTTTTTCTTCAGGATTTTCATGACAGTTGAAGCACTAAAACTAAGTTTTGTTAATGGTTAATTTATAGTAAACCATAGAATTAAATTCAAATGCAGGTTTGTTTCATTTACGGTACATTTTCATAGTTTAAAAAAAAATGTCTTATTTTACATTCTATTTGTAGAACACACCACTTCATGTTGCAGCAGATCTTGGCCAGGTTCCAGCAGTAACACTGTTAATGGGAGCTGATGCACAGTTTACATATAATGAAGCAGGGAAAACATTTTTTGATCTCGCAATTGACAACAAGCAGACAGAGGTGGCCACGGTTGTTGTCAAACATGATAGGTAGAAATACTTTACACAAAATTATATGTATGGGTTTTGAAGAGAATTATCTATAATAAAATTGTATTAAATATAAAAAAAATGTCCTAATGTAAACATAAAGGATAAAATTTAAACACGCATGTTGTTAAAAGTTCAAGCGTATGCTAATACAATGTTACCGATAGAAACTTTCAGTTGACAAAAAAAACTCTGCAAGAATATTTGATTATTGGTTGATATCGGCAAAAAAATAACAAATGTTTGATGAACCAATTTGTCCCTCAATGTAATCAAACCTTAACAAAATTTAGTTCATTCGAAATGCAAGGTACTAATAATGCGATTTGTTGAATTTGTTCCTTATATTATACCTTAACGGCTTATTTTTCTGTTGAAATAATTGATTGTACATTTGTACATATACTCAAGTGTTGCATGTTTTCTTAAAATCGGCTTTAGTACTACTTCATGGTATTTTATACATATCTTGTGCATTAAAATTGGTATTGTAGAATATCTATTTATAGAACGGAGTTGATATCTCTGCCGGACCCCGAGTACCCGAAGGTATCGCCCTCTTAGTTCCTTGTGTTTTAATACTAGCGTAACCTTGTGATCATTTTGGCATTTGAATCTGCTGTTCAAAGCTTGGGCGTATTATTTCTGAATTTTAATATTATGGCATATCTAGTGAATCAAATTTGTATTATGATCTTTTTTTGTCAGGCCTAGGTTTAATTAATTTAAATACGTATGGGTGATAATTTCTTTACATTATTATAACTAAATTAATAGTAAATTAATTTATTCTAAGAGAGTATTATTGGGTGTAAAACTTAAGTTAGAATGCATCTGTAACTAGTGATTCTCTGACAAACCTCGAAAAGTTGATTTTCTTAACATTTTGTATGCAAGGATATAATAGGTCAATTTTTGACACAAAACCGTGTATCAATCACCCCTTCAGTTTAAGTGAGTGAAAAGGTATATAAATTTATAAATATCAGATATTCAACACAATTTCTCATGTAACTCTGATGACATTATTTTCTAGGTGGATAGAGGCACTTAGGATATGTTCAAAGTCAGGATGTCCAATGAGTCGATTGATAGAACACATGCCCGATGTCTGTTTAGTAAGAAATCATATTTAATTCGTTTCGAATATCTGAATAAAGTCGTAAGCAATGCTATGATTATTACATTGTTTCGGAATAATGCTTCCAAATAAATTACTTATAATACGTTTTAATCAAATTTTTTTACTAAACATGTATGTAATTAAAAATGGAAAAAAATTATCATATTTGTGTGAAACAGTAATATTTTCTAGGAAAAATGTTCACATAGTACTTTGATTGTAGAGGAATACAATTATTTAAATGAATACTAATTAAAGTCAAGAAATACCAAAGGGATATTCGAAGGAGGGGAAAATCGAAACAACTGACAAACTCTGGAGAACAACGAAGACAAAACCAAAACAAAACATGCACTACAACTACATTAAAAATTTACTGCATGTTCAGTTTTAATTCGTCTTTTCAGAATGTTCTTGATAACTGTCAAACATCATCAAGATCAGACAAGACTAAGAAAACAAGTTATGTAAGTTAGGATTATCACTAAAAGTTAGTTTTGAAGTTCAAGTATTTAACAATAGCTATTTAAAAAGGCAAACATCAATAAGGACTAAATGCAATATTGATGGATAGCTCTTCTTAGATACATTTTAGCTATCGGTTATTTTTTATTTTGTACTGTTATGAAACATTGCCGGTTATTGTGTCAGTTTTTCATATGTTTTGCATTGAGCACTGCTAATGGGTTATAACATGATGGCGTGTGCTTATTCAGTGTATAGAAAAGTATCATAGTATGTTTTTCTTGCCATTCATTTGTGGTAAAGTAATATAATTGTGGTTCACAACAAAGAAAATACATATTTACCTGTACAAGGCAAAACAACGACTCCAAGATAATCAGACTACTCAAAACCTCATTATAAAAAGTTTATATACTCATGGTAATCGGACAACCATCAATAGAAAAACCTAAAAGTCACAAAGATTCAAGCAAAGAAAAGCGCGATTCTTGATGTCAAAATCGGAGTAATGAATGACTATAAAGCCAGGCTATGGTGGAATATAATACTTTATAATCGTAACCATAGATGGATCAAATTGCCCCAGAATTGTTAGATTTCCTGAATTCTTAACGCATACTACTTTCGTTACTATGACTACATGTACGTATACCTGAAATTTAATTAAAAAGTCAGGGATACGTATTTGATATTTTCAGTGACTTTTATATACAATAATAGATATTTTTAATATAAAAGATGATTCGAAGAAAATAAATTTTATGATACTTCATTTTTAGATTGACTACGACTTCCAATTCTTACAATGCGGTTATAATTATGCCAGGATGAAAGAGAAAGATGGGGAGACAATATTACCAATGTATGCTTTAAATGTAAGTAATTCATAATATGGTTAAGGATGATCGCTGGTGTAATAGGAAATACATAGGATTTGAAATAGGTGTTTTAGTTTGAGAGAACATATGTATAGTAAACAAATAAGCAAGAAAAAAATATAGGTTCATGTGCTCATTTAAGAGTTATAAGGCCTTGAAAATTTGCAGGAAATGGGTTTTCTCTGGATTTTTCATTGTCTTTGCATTGACAACTTCAGTCTCTCAAAGATGTATGAAAAAATAAAAAGGATTTCATAAAATTTTGTCAAATGCCATTTTAAGGTATATATGATTGAATTATAAAAGAAAAAGTGGGGTTCATGGGCAAAAAATTTCATGTTTAAGAAATGGATAAAACCCGAGGATTCCGAAAATCTGACAAAAAGACCAAAACATGACCAGCGAGCATCCTAAACTCTTTAAAAAAGAATTCATTTTTAGTATTTTAATATTGTGTTTGGAATCTCCGTGACAACTGAAATCAAATGGTTTGTGAACTTTGTGTGCAAAGATTTTCTTTAATGTAGTCGGATAGCAAGCAGAAATCGTGAATTGCTTAATGTCATCTTACAATTACGATGTGTTTATTGATACTCTAGATGTCAATTTGCGAAAAAGTGTTATGGGCCAATTTGAAAGAACTGACAAAAGGTAATCTTTTCTCCGAGATAGCTGCTGATTGCATGAAAATGTTCTTGTTTATAATTGTCTTTTGCTTTTACACTTAAACATTTACAGCTTATGGTGAAGTTTGGAAGAGTAGGATTATTGTCCCATCCAGTGTGTAAAGCTTATCTTACCATGAAATGGTATGTAATGTTCCAACATGGAATATACAATTTAATCCCGTAGATTTAAAGTACTAAGTATCAGATGATGCATGTATCCTATAATCTTTTCATGTTTGCTTAAACCTACAGTCAACTGTAAAATTACTTTGAAATTCGTTTCGATACATCGAAACTTATTTCATTATTTGTTTAGTTAGACGTTTTTCGCCGTTTTCAGCACATTTGGCTATTTTGCAGCGGCCCGTTTTTATTGGTGGAGGAAGCCAGAGTACCAGGAGAGAACCAACTACCTTCGGTAGGAAAATTGGCAATCCTTGTTAATTAAGATCGGAGTCGAACACACCCGCCACACGTGAGATTCGAGCTCAGAACCTCAGTGTTGACAGGCTAGTGATCATTAGTAGTCATGACGAACTACCTAGACCATACAGCTACCAAGGCCCGAAACTTATGTAAGACAAACGTGAAAACATATAGATATAATGTAGATGAAAGTTTACTCTATATGATACTGGAATAATACAAAACGCGTAGTTGTTTCACGCCAAAGCTTACATCTTAGAGTAAAACGAATACTCTCTCTGGCTTTAGCATAAGCAGAACTGTATTGGAGTTATCAAATTATCATACAAAGAAATTTTTGATTAATTCTTTCTAATAAAAACGTCAAATACAATGTATGCAATCCTATCCCTACTCCAAAACCTTTAGAAAGTCATAGGATATTCCGCACAGTGTATTATTTTCATTTTAATATGATGTATACTGTAAAGTATTTTATAGGAAAGTGATGTATACTATTAAGTATTTTATAGGAAAGCGTATGGATTTTGGTTATATTCTGTCAATTTTGTCATCTATATAATTTTCCTTGGAATGCTGACCTACATTGTAACTGTACCGTGTTCAAACAATCACCCGTCCACCAATGGCAACACGACTAACGCAACAACTACCAGTAGTCCACAGATGGATCGTTGTGATGAGGTAATACGTACGGTCTAACTTTTTTGTTTGGAATATGAATTATCTCGACTCTGTTAAAAATACTGTCTTTCCATTGGCTACAAAATGTCCTATCAATTATTGTGTCCCCCTTCCTTGAAATCACGTGATTCGCTTTCACTATTTTCTGTTAACAAATTGTTTTAAACTTTATAATATTAGTTTTGCTTTTTTTTCCATCGTACAAAATTTAAAAGAAAAAAAACATACTAAAGGCCATAATCTAAAAAAATCCTGATTTGAAAATTTCATCGCCGGGATAAATTCGTTATACAGTCACTTACGCCTCGCCCGATACGAATTTTTTTCAGGCACTCCATATATTCCCGTATCCCCCCCCCCCCTGTAACTGACTGTGTAACTAATATTCCCATCTCTTAATGAGGAACAAGCTTAAATAAAAACAGTATTTGGTTTAAAAAAAATTGTTATATGTTTGGTGTACATGCGTAAATATGAATTGAAATCTAAGTTTAAAATTGTAAAAATAATTTCAGCGTTTGTCCTGCTACCTTAAAGTATGATCGCACAGCGACTTTCTTGAAGCCCATTTGGTACCGCATTTTCAGTATTTTGATGATTATTTTTAGTTTATGCCACAAGCATACCAGAATATGATTTAGCAAAAACTTTGAATTGCTCGCAATAAATACATTTGAATATATTCTGAAGTGTTTTGGTTATTTTGTCGGATTTAAAAAATTTCAGCAGTTTTTTTTCCTTCTTTTTTTTGGTTCTACTTGTTGAAATGTGCACATACAATGCATCAATATTGGTGTGAGAAAATGTTAATTAGTGTTTTCAAAATTTGTTTTTCCTTCATACCGTTCTCCGTTTTCAAACATAGTGGACATTACACATAGAATGAATTTGACTTAGCTTTAGATAAAATGTAATATCAATAAAAAAAATTCATTGCAGAATGGTATGGGATTCGAAATGAGTAAATGGGTTGTTTTGATATTCACAATATTAAATATATTGAAAGAAATATTGCAGATGGCACAGCAGGTAATTATACTTTAAAATATTTCATTCACGTAGTTTCTCTCTTCAACGCTAATACAAATATTACATCAAGATATAAGCACTTTAATTTTTATATAGATAGCTGGGTAGTACAATTCCTTATAAAGAGGTGTTTGCCGTAAAAAGATCATGACATACATATAATAACGATCGTTATTTATTAAAATAATAAAGAAAACACAAGGTCTGTCGTGAAGTATATAATTATAGTACATTCTTTGATTCATTTTATTTTTCAGAGAATCAAGTATTTTACGGATTTAAACAATGCTTTAGAATGGGTCCTGTATGTGTCTTCGGCAATCTTTGTAGCTCCAATTTTATTTGGATACAGCAATCATCTGCATATTGAAGCAGGAGCTGTAGCCATCTTTCTGGCTTGGTTTAATTGTCTTTTATTCCTTCAGAGGTAGGTAATTCATTTTCTCCTATTCCTGGCGTGTTTAATAGGTGGGATAAAAATACATAATATCTTTAACCACTTCCCGGTGATTAAATTTCTACGTGGGAATTACCGCCCTTTTTTTCTACAGTTATTGGAACGATAAACTAGAGAAGTCCCGAAATGACGTCTATGTAAACAAACTATATAGCAACGACATTTTCTTGAGGTTTTTGTCGAAAATCATAGGAGAAACAGATTCTCCTTCAATTTACTCGTGAGTTTTGGAATTTCTCCACCCTCAATAGTTAAATTTTAGATTTTAACACGCTCGCTAAAGGCTCGCGTGTTGAAAATCGAAAATTTAACTATCTCGGGTGGAGAAATTCCATAACTCACTCGTACCTGAAGGAGAATCTATATTTATTTATTTCTAGTATACACGTCAATCGAAGCAAAATTGTCTCCTTACCGCTCTGAAATACTATCCACATCATTGCTATCAACAAGAAAGTACAGTTGGGCTCAATTAAAACTCTCTTTAGAACTGTCCTAAGCTGTCAGAAGAACTGTTCTAGATCTGTCATCCTGACACCTTTAGAACCGTTTATTAGAAGGTGTGTCCTGACCTTGGACCGTTCTGGAAAGTTCTAACCTAGAACCATTTATGAAAATTCTACCCTAGAACCATTCTGGAAGTTTCTACGCTATACCATTTTTTGACAGTTCTACCCTAGAACCATTCTGGGCGGTTCTACGCTATAACATTTTTTGACAGTTCTACCCTAGAACCATTTATGACATTGGCGATAGTTTATGAATTTTGAACAACAAAATTATAAGAAATAAAACAATAAATTTGTTGCGATAGTTTTCAAATCACCTTTTAACATACCGTAATAGTTTACAGAGTACAAAAAAGAAAACGAAATCATTCGCAATGAAGTTTTTACTAATTCAAAACATCAGAATCTATCGAATTTAAATTTTAGTTTGTTAAGATATATTAAACCTTTTTTAGATACTTTAGTTCCCCATAGAGTCTGATATATCACCTGCGTAATCAGGAATTTAAGGTATTCTATAAATTTAATACATCAAAGTACCAAGAACCATTATGACTTTACATATTTCAAAATCTTAAAAAAAAAAATCTTTTTGACACAACAAACGGCTTCATGCATAATTCTTCTAAAATTAATAGTAAATCCTCCAAGTAATTCTGACCTAGAAACATTTATGACAGTTTTAGAACAGTTCTGGACGTTTCTATCCCTGAACCATTCTAAACGGTTCTACCCTAGAACCATTTATGACAGTTCTACCCTAGAACCTACCTCAAAACCATTTATGACAGGGTTGGTTCTACCCTAGAACCGTTCTAGAATGGTTCTAAAACCGCCTTCTATGGCAATAGTTGAGAGGTTAGAACTGATCTCAACTGTATATGGGATGGTGTACATCAAAAGTTTTATATCAGAGCGAATGTTTATTCGATCCCAATCATTGAAGTATATTTTTTATACCTTATTTCTCATTTAAATCCTTACAAGAGTTATTTTTCAGTTATTCCATTTGTCATTTTTATTTCATTTCAAAGTTATTATATGAACAAAAAGAAAAATCCTGCATTTACTGATAACATGCTGCTTTAATATTTCTCAAGATTTGACGTGTTTGGTATATATGTGGTGATGTTTCTGGAGATTCTGCGTACATTGATTCAAGCTGTATGTGTCTTTTCTCTACTGATTATTGCCTTTGGAATGGCCTTCTATTTGTTGCTTCGGACCGAGGTTTGTACTATTTTAATGGTATATATAAACAAAACTTTTTTTTCAAATAATAAGAGTAAACAACAAAATGGATAACAGGGAAGGTAAAAAATGACATACCAATCAATCAACACCACACTACAGACAAAACCTCTGGAAAAAATAACATAAAAGATCATAAAACACAACAGAGAGTCTGGATAGTCTGGCTTTGTACAATCACAGTACAGTGGTGGGGTTAAACCCGTTTTATGGGTACCCAGACTTGTATGGGTTTAATGTATATTTACTAACTCATTCTAATATGTACTAGGATTATTGTAATACAAAATGGAGTTAGACTATTTTAAAGTACTCAAATCTGAATTCAGTATCTTTTAAACCAGTCATAACTTTTGTAAATTGATAAAGTTGAATGTACAGTAAAGCTACTGAAAAAGTTCATGAAGACTATAATTGTGCGAGTTTTCCGTTACACTTCTTATCTTGAAAATAGTATGGAACAATTATTGTATACAAATTATGATATATATTTTACAGACATCCAATGCCTACTCCACGCCTGGTCTGTCTTTACTGAGGACTGCAATGATGATGCTAGAGCTGGATTACATGGCGTCTTTCAATGAACCCTATACAGATTTAGACAACATGACTTTACCTTACAAGACCCCTACAGTCATTCTGCTTATTGTCTTTGTACTCCTGATGCCTATCTTACTAATGAATCTATTGGTAAGTTCACACTGGGTGTTCTGTTTAAGTGAAAGTAGTAGTATAAACAAGAATAAACTGCCATTGTAATAATTATATGAAATATTAATAACCCATGTATCACTTGTATAAAATTAATTTTAGTACTTCTTTAATTTTGTCTGATGCATTCAAATGAATAAGAAAAAATAAAGCGGTATACATATAGCATAATGTCTATAATTTTAGATTGGTTTAGCGGTAGGCGACATTGAAGCAGTCCAAAAGGATGCTACCCTTAAAAGGCTGGCCATGCAGGTAATAGTTAATGTCTATAAATATGTTATAAGTTTGGTTTTTGGTCTTCCTAAGGTTTCGGTTTCGGTTTTAATGCTGCTGATGAGAGGTAACTCCTTGAAATGCGTCGTATACAGCATAGTATAAATTTACAATATCTAATATTAGTATCTTTGGATTGTTATTTTGTATAATACTCTAGATACAAGAGGTTTTATCTGTATTCTGTGTTCTGTGAATTTATGGTTAACTTACTATGAAAATACTGGAATAATATTTAAAACAAATGTTGTTTATTTTTAAATATTATGTCATTTATGATCATACAGGTACTAAATTGCTTAATTTAAAATATCATGAAACATTTAATTTTACCAAACCAATATATTTATCGGGGTTTCTGCATTTTTTTCTTTGCATTTTTGTTGTTGAAATTTTACTCCTAATCCATAAACAACAAAATGGACAACAGGGAAGGTCAACATTGACATACCAATCAAACAATGCCACCCAACAGACAGAACCCTGACAAACAATTAAATTAAAAGAACACTAAACAGTGGTAGGGTTAAATCGGTTTTATGGGTACCCAAAGCTCCCCCTTATCTATCCTGACATTCTGGTGTATAAAACATACTATAAAAGCCAATACAGTATGATTGTCATATCTGTTTTCGTCCTGGTAATAATCAGTGTGTAATTCGAATATTCAACCTATCAAACTGCTTACTACCATATTGTGCTATCTGACATTCCTCTTATATTTTCGTGTTTTTCTTGTGGAAATGATGTATACACGTATATATAACAGATACGAATCAAATATCAACTTGTTTAGAAAATACTTTTAATACATAGTTCATCAATAATAACGACGATGTGCAACTGCAAATAAAGTAAATACATGCATAGCAAAGAAGCAAAATGGGAACTAAAAAATTCCTTTACCTAGGAACCACTGGGTCAACCGTTATATGTCACGTGTCTGTTCCCACACAGGGCTTCTCCTAGTAATTATGCGAAGAAAGGCAATTTTGTCAATATCTAAAGTAGAAACCCAATTACAGTGCCAATCTATAAATTGCATCGGTTCATCATGTATTTGAACATGGCGGCAGTTAGGGTTTTTGGCTACCTGTTGTTCTAGATCATCCATGATATGATTCAATAATCTTTTAGTACTACTTCTGCTGGTGTCAGGTGCATGTCTATTTTCTTTGTTGGCAAATTTTAAACATAGACGACATCGTTTCAATTGTGCGAAAGTACCCTCTTACATACTTGTCTTTTCAATTCATAACGACTGTTTGTAAATTTTTACTATGCTAAAAAAATTAAAGCTTTCATTCGATGAAGTAGTTCCCGCTTTAGTAAAATGTGTGTGTAACAACGTTTAGATATACACGATTGTAATTAAACATATGTTTTGAACAAACGTTGGCTTTGAAAAATACAATTAAAAAAAAGTTTAGTAGAGATTTTTCGTATGTAAGTATAACTAAAATTGAATCCACACACTAAGATCATAATATACCATCGAATCACATTCCTGTGTTGTTGAAATATAAAGTGAATATTTAATATTATCAATTGTTATGCATGAGAGAGATTGGAAGGTGTGTTTCTGGGATTCATTCCCATTTATCCAACATTTACGAAAATATGTAGTATAGGTAAAAAATAAAAGTTGGATAAATGGTATCAAAGCTTAATGTAATTAAGAACAAAAGACATTTAATTAGAGCTTGTAATTGGGTTGTGTGACACATAAAAAAATTTGCCCTGTAATTTGTTTTTTTTTTTTTTTTTTTTTTTTTTTGTATTACAATAAATGCCTATATAAAATGGTTTGATCTGCATGCAACTGATATTTTGACAATTTAATTCATCTTCAATATTTTTTATATATATAATTCCTTCACCATTATCTAAATATAATTTTTTAGAAAAAGATATTTCATTGGAAATTTGATGACTACCCGTGTTAAATTGCTATGTTTTTTTTTCGGTATAATTTTTTTTATAATCCATGCTAGCCATCATTTTTTAAATTTAAAGATAACCTGGTCAATTTTAAGTTTTGTAGACATAAAATATCCTAAACTTTAGAGTAAAGACATCAAGTACACATGTATAGAACAATCAACATTTTCAATCCTATTTTGGTCTTTTTTTAGTGATAACTATAAAGTGTGGAAAAATTATCCTTATCAATGTCAAATGGTGAAAAAACTAGAACTATTAAAAGGTCTTTAAAAATTTACAGATGTTTAAAAATCAAGATATGTCATAATTCTGATACTTGGGCCATAAATTGTGGTCTGTATAATATAATGTGAACATGATTTGTAACTGGAACAAATAAACTTGTGACAAGTTTTGTTTTTTAAATGTGTTAAAAATTGTTCAAGAGTTTTTTAAATTTATTTGTGTTTCTGTCTTTTTGTTTATTTTTATTACATGTATCTCTTACATTAATGAAAACTGGAGCAAATTACCTGTTACAATTATATACCTGGCACGTAATTAGTGCCAACAACCTAAAAGGTAAGAAATTTAAATTTTGACAAGTGGGAATACCAAATTTTCAAAGGTTGGGTAAATTGGAAGACAACGTTTCTGACGATTGATAAAGTGTTATTTCCTTGAGCCTAATCGCATTTGTTACATTCAAGAAATATTCATTGATCATTCCAGGTTGAATTGCATACGGATTTTGAACGGAGGTTACCAAAAACCTTACTTGAGCGTGTTGACAAGGTCAATTACCGAGTGTATCCGAACTGTAGATCAAGTTTTCTTTCAAATGTACGTACTTTTGACTCATTTTACAAAAAATGCATTGCTAACTTGATATTTCAAACCCATCCATTTAAAAGCACATTCAGTTAAGTATTTCTCTGTACTCGGTTTTAAACTGTAAAACATTTATGTGTTTCAAAGGTCTGTCCCATTCACACTAGCACACGTTTGTTAATGATTTTTTTAAACTAAAAACAGGTTTTATTTATTTGTTTGACCTAAAATATTTTAGTTCCCTACGTGTGAAAAAAACATATTTTGAAAGATTTTTACACTAGATTTGAATACAAACCTTAATTTTTTATGGGTACAAGTAACTGTCTTTTCCCGGTTGTATATATAGTTTGAAAAAAATTGTTAAATTTATAACAAAATACTTGCATATTATAATGAAACAATCGTCTGTAGATATTTAGTCGGGCCGCTTATATTTTTATCTTGCTCTTTTAGATTTTATCGAAGATGGCCTGGCAAAATGTCTACGATGATACAACCATTTCTACGAAAGAAAACGCGGAGCTGTCAACGGAACTAGTGAAACAGAAACAAAAGTATGTAAAAATTGGAAATATACAATTTTTTGTGTTATTTCGAAATTCAATTGTTTAATATGGGTCTTTTGGTTTCAGTATAAATCTAAAACAAAATGTTTCATTTAATAATAGACATTGTAAGTTTTTAAGTATTGAGGCTTTGATGTGGAATGCCATCCCCAGAAAGATCAGATGACATTCGAATTTGTGAAAAAAAGGCAAAATATATGCAAGGATAAACCAAACAGAGAAAATGGATAGTCTAATTTGATACAGACACTTTACATTCGTTTTTTCTAATCGGGTTCAATCTTGCCAAACCATATCTGTCCTTACTCTATTGTATGTGTTTATGTGTTAACATGACATCCAACAAAGTTACATCTAACTAGAAAAAAGAGAGGATGAAAATTGATTTTGAATTGCAAGGTCAAACTGTTATTTCGTTTATTTCTGTACAAATAGCTCGGACAATCATATTCGCTGTCACAAACTCTCGTTCGATTCAGAAAAATCAGAAAAAAGTCTTCAGTATATGGTTAAAAGATACAGCCGTATAAAGGTAAACTGAAATAAAGTTAAATCGACAGTATGTGACAGAGGACAGTATTGATTTATATTCCTCAATTAATTTGGATATAAAACTATTGTAATCGAAAAAGCAAGGGGTTGCATACATGTAGCCTTTAATTTGAAATGGCTAAAAGTTAATTTGGAGTGTATTGGCTTACAGCAGACAGAACTGCAAGTTAACATATTGATATAAATATTTAAATATATATATATATTCTGCAGGATAAAAGAGTTGTCAAGTTTTGTAGAGAGGAACCATGAATTACTTAGACTAATTGTTCAGAAAATGGAGATTAAGACAGAAGAGGATCACTTGGATGAAGGCGATACCATGACAACAGAGGAGCTAATGTGTAAAACTAAATGTCAGAAAAGGATCAATAAGTGGAAATCAGAAAACCTTCAGAATAACATGAAACAAAATCTGGTCGTTACAAAATGGAAACAGGTGTCTACTGATAGAGAAGATAACAATACTAACTGTTAGACCAAACTGTTCACTGATCTCATAATGTCTAGATTTTGTCAAATCAGTATGATAGGAGGATTATAAACATATCGACGTTTTGTACTACTAATGTTTGTCCCACATACTACAGAAACTCGTTTCTTCATGAAATGTTCGCAGACATACACCTACTTACATTCTGTAAATTTCAACCAGATCGAAATATCTAAAACTATAGGCTCTTAAAACCTGTATCGCTTACCTGGAAAGTATTTGCAGAATGAATTATTTGAATATGTCCATCCTGACAGGCAGTCTGGAACAATGGTGTCCAATTGGTTCACTGGTTTTCAACGAGAACTTCTTTCCCTTAAGGTCCTATGTTACAATATGTTTGGTTCTGTTTGCGATCTCGGATGGCGGGCAGGGTCATCGGATACAATTCTGAAAGAGGACCATTGCCGCCACGTTTTGTTCCAATTGACACAATGGTTTCAGACAAAAAGATAAATCAATTTTCCATAGGGTCTTATGTTAAACCACGTTCGGCTCTGGTGGTTATATTGGATGGTTGGCAAGGTCATCGGATACAGTTCTGAAAGAGGACTCCTAAGAACCTTTGCTGCCTAGTTTTGTTCCAATTGGCCCAGTGGTTTCAGACAAAATGTCTTTGAGAAAATTTCTCGTAGGGTCCTGTGTTTAACTATGTTCGGCTCTTCTGGCCATCTTTGATGTCGGTCGGTGTCATCGAATAAAGGTCTAAAATAAGACCATCTAAGGACCATTTCTGCCAAGTTTTATTTCAATTGGCGTAGTAGTTTCAGAGGAGAAGCTCTTTAAAGGAAAGTTTACGGGCGCAAAGTGATTGCAATGGCTCACATGGCCCTTTTGGCCAGCGGCTGAGCTAAAAAGTCAATATGTTTTGGAAACAAGCATGATGAAACAATTTTTTTATAATGAATCATACGTAAAAATATCTGAAATTATTGAGGCCTTTATATGCAACTACAACAATCAATCAGCGAAAACAAAGGTAACCGTTTCTATTTGAAATGAATTATTTTGTTTTTACAGAAAATGATTTCTAATGTTGCGTGGGAGAAACAAATAAAATCCTTTCATTGTCGTATTGTCATTGTTTCATTGTATTTACTTTCAAAGAAAAGATCATTTTGTGAAGTACAGATTATAAGATTCTTTGTTTTAATGAAGCTGGAAGTCTATCGACTCATGTTCGCCTGAAGAATGTTGCGCTTATACCTACAAATGTTATATCAGGAATCAGAACTTTTCTTTTGCCAATATTTAAGGTGATTAGACTTACAGGTATATTATTCACACCTCTGTAAGTAAGCATTCTTTAATTGCTGCTTTCATTAATAATCTGAAGATGTTGTTTCATGATCACAAAAACTGTTTTCATTTTCATTTTAAAAATAGTTTACTGTCTTTACACATGTTTTTTTTTTACTAGGTAAAACAAATAATTTTTAACTCTGAAAATACCATCACTCAAGGTCAACGTTATCTTAATTTCTACTGCCCTATTTTTATCAATTTTTATTTCCATTTTTTTTTTTTTTGCTACTCTTATTTTTAAAGGCTAAATACATTTCTAATTTTAAATAAATCAATGTTATTTGAAGTTAATTTGGTCTTTATTTATTGTACAGTCACTTTTGTGTATTTTATTTTTAAAGTGTTCCATGAGCTATTTTCTCATGCATGTTAAACCCACTTCTATTTTGGTCCTTGTATTAAAAGCAATTAGTTGATTATGTAAACATTGTACATACCATACATAGTAATAATACAATTCCTGTGACTGTCTCATATATATTTTGTAAAACCCTATTCAATAAAGCAATAAAGTTGTAAATACACCTGTTTAGTTCGCTTAGTCTCACTGTTTGTTTTACTTTTTATGGTATCTTTAAATGAGTTTTAAATTATATTTGTTTATTTTTGTACCAGCTTGTATTTTTTCTGTTAACCTGTTTAATGCATTCATTCATTAAAACATGACATGTAGATTGAACACCGTAAGATTTTTTTTATGTCAACTTGACTACTTTCAGAGCGTTATTTTTATGGAAAACTATATTAATTTTGAGGATTTTAAGGAGAAAATATTTTATTTTTATTGGGAGGGGGGCAAGAAAGTTATCTTGGATCATGGAAATGTTTTACCTCCATCCATGACCCTGCATATTTTTAAAATTACCATTTTTACATTCCTGGTTATATTGAATCTTGCCTTTTTATTACATTTTTTAGCCTACCTTTTTTCACCAACATTTTCTTCGTGAATTTTTATTTCAAATCCCTTTCTTGTTGTAAGTTCTGGGTGTTTGTTTAGTTTATACCCGTGATCTTGTGCTTTCTGCGAAGCTTTATTCAATATCCGTTTTTCCTCACATTTCTCTCCCCGTCAAAACCAAAAGGCAATCTTTTTTTTTATTTATCCTTGACTAAATACAATAATGTGCTTGAACAATCGGAGATGGTTTGTTAATAGCAATGCAAAATGATAGTACCGACATATGAAGGGGGAATCTTATTTTTCATTGGTCATTTCTTATTTGTGTATGATTTAGTTTCTTCGTCCAAATTTGTTTTGATAAAAATATTCAAATTAGAATAATTATCACTGTAATATAAAGTAAAAATCCTCGTATGAGACATGTATATTTCAATAAAGTAACTTTAAATTTGTTTCAAAGTAATTTGCATTGCTTCCGCTTTCCGAATCGTTCTACATATATTCAATAAAGTCTGTCTTATGATTGTTATATTTATCGTGTTGTTGAAATTCTTTATTCTTGTTGTAATAAAAATTGATTATAAATATACATTTTGTTATTGTGAAAACATTTTTCTGGAACTGTCCAAGAGGTAATTTCACAGTGTATGTTTACATATATTCGAAGCCAGAGCTTTTGTTTTAAATCAGGATGTAGCTGAAAATGCATGAGACTTCCAGAGATTTCATTGTAAATATATTGTTACTTGTTTGGGTTAACGAAAATAAAGATAGGCTTTTTAGGGTTTTATCTACGGACATGACAATATCAATAACATCGGAAACGTTAACGCCCATATACCAGTTCCCATAAAAAGATACCAGTGGGTACTTGAAAAAAATATCTGAAGACTATGAACATTATGTATAATTTGTACATTATGTATACATGATGATTGTGTTCAAATATACTCATTACTTTTCCATTTGATATGTGTAATTTGTGTCCTCCTTGGTGTTAAAAGTGATGAAGTTCGTGCACGAAATTCTGTACCGTCATCTAAATAACCGTTCAATCCATTTTTAAATGGCGGAGAGTTACAGTACGAATCGTCCAAAGAAAAATTACTTCCATTTAAACTGCTTATGTCAGAATTAGAACCCTGGAATTCGTACATGCATCGTAACTGAACTATTGTCGATCGCAGGTCAATAAATTGTTTCATCAGTGAACGATCCTGTTCTTTCATTTGGAGCTGAAAAAAAGATAGTAGATATTAAATTGTGAACTACTTTAAAATTATTTAGCGAGACAAACTTCCGACGTTCTCAACTTCTTTTCCTTTCATGTGTACATTAAATTGCATATTTGATTAAATCAACCAAATTCATCCCAACATTTTGTTCTTGACAAGCCATTTTTTAAATTAAATGTCAGGATGGTACCTGTACAATAATTCTAAAAAGCATTATTGAAAGAGATGTATATATACCTATACTTTTTTATCAAAAGAACTTGTATAAACGCGATGATTTTAATCATGTTTATTTAAATTGGGTGTCATATTCATATACCTATAAAATTTTGAAATTCCATTTCTTTTTGTCGTTGTTTAAATTTCAAAAAATAAGATAAAATGTAGCTTACATAATTTTAATTCAACAACACGAATATTTATGTTTCGTGTTCACCCTAAAAACCTTTGTATCGTAAATTTTAATTGTGATGTGCCGTATCATTTTCAAAATAAAACACTTGATTTAATCTTATGTCAACATGAAGACAGTTTTCACTGAATTAAAATTTATGTAATACTTGAAAAGACTGCTTAAACCGAGCAACGTAAAGAAACTCAAATAAATTAAATATAATATAAATTTACCAATTCCGAATGAATGTTTGTAATGTTTTTCGCGTGGTCTTTACTTTCTTACGTGTAAATCCTCAAGTCACATGTAGGCACATAGAGGGTCACAAAACATAAAACGTGGAAGGCCTAGCTGCTACAAAGTAGACCATAGACATGGTAAAGTTTATATCATTTCCGATGGAACAAATTTAAAAAGATACTGCAAAGACCAGGGTATCGAGCGATTTTAAAACATAAACCAAATTCCATGAAAATTTGTTCCGTCCTTGTTAGTATAATGAACGGTATATTTAGGGTGAATCAGTCGCGCAACCCCTAAATGGATTGAATATAATTTGTCTGTCAAAAACATGAATTTCGAAATACATGTGCCATTTTGTCAAGACCAGTCAATTACAGGAGTTGATGAAAATGTACAAAAGCTAATAGCACACAATGTATGATTGACTGGCGCCAAATAATTGTACGATCGAGGGTAACTAATCTGCAGGTATAAATGATATTCTTCGATTTTGATCATCATTTTCTTTTCATTACAGACGACCTTTGTTTAATACATGTTCCTACATACATACAAATCGATCATTTAGCGTGTACAAATTGAATCAGTTTTACAAATAAATAATCCGGTAAATACAAACTAGGGTAATAAGATATGTGTACGGTTATCTTGGCCGGAGGTTGTCAAACAAAAGAAACACAATAAATGACACATTATTGGAGCGGAATAATTCGATACGAATAATAGAGACATATATTTGTTTTTCTTGTCACTCAGTCATTAATCTGAAATGATCATCTGTGATAAACGACAGAAAATAATAGAATAATTTTGTGAATAACTACATGTATTTATTTGTGCCAACATGTACCTTTAACTCAAAAGGTCAAGAGATTAGGTTCCAATCAAACCTTTTTAAAAATCAAAGAGGTCCGATGATTAAAACTGTCGTCAAATTTAATTAAAAATATTGGTCAATTGATTTATGAGAGCAATTTCGTTGTAAAATTAAAAACCGATTGAATGAAACGTCGGAATTTTAAAATCTTACGTGAACTTTAAAGTATTTTATGTGTCGTTTGTCTGAGCGAATATTTTGCATCCTATATTTACGTATAATGATATCATATTTATTTGACACTAATAATTGTCAAATTCCTGCTAAGGTCAGAGGGTATAATACAGGTACCGTAGATTCATCTTACGTCAAACGGCATTTATCACACGGACTATAGCCCCACCGCCCCAACCAGATTAAAAACGACAATGCCATGCAGCTACCGATTATTGTAATCGCCCGAACACAAAATTTAGAAAGATAAGAAGATATGTTTCCAATTAGGGGGTCCACAGACATCATGATTATATACAAACATCAGTGAACCTTTAACTGTTTTGCTTGAATCTTTGGACTGGCTGAGGTATATTCGACTATGGAATTCACTAATTTTTTTTTTGAAATGTAAGTGCTATCATATCATTTTCACGCTAGGTATTTTTAATTTTCCTTTTACATATATTTGTACATCTAGGAATCTCTTTTTAGATGTAAAAATGTAGTATATTCTGTGCACTTGATGCGTTCAGATCTAGAAATACAATTTATTGCCAAATATGAATAACCAAACAAAAATGATGAATGTATATACAATCGTTATTAATTATACGTTCTAAAAATGACGGATTTCGAACACGTCCAATAATTATCAATCATAATGATGAATTTCGTATTGAAAAGACTTATCAATACATACAAATTGATAATTTGTATATTTTTGCCCTCTGGATGACTTTATTCCTGTACTCAAAATAGTTCTTTTGTCAAACCTGAATATTAAACTTGGACTTGTATTAGCGTCTTTTATGACGAGTAATTAAATCAAATTTAATATGACTAATAACAAAAGTGCCACAATTTAAACATTTACAGAAATTTCTATATCTTTTAGAAAATGCGACAAATATATAAACTTACACCTGGTTGTAACAGTTTACGCATAGTCCCATTCAAAACAAATATTTGTTGCATTAAAGAGCTAATAGAGTTCTGGTAGTTAAAGCGTTAATACGATAAGTTCATGAAAGAATTATAGTACATTTTGCTGTCTTTGTAAATAAATTGTAAAGGTATCACATTCTCGGTTGGGTATTGTACTAAAATTATTGAATCTATTGAAAAGAGTAAATTTCGAGAATGTCAAATAATGCCCGAAGAAATTATTATATATTTAGCTGCAATAACTTTAAAATTTGCAGACAGGCTCATGAAAATGTATATCTGGGGAGGTTCCTTCTTATCGTGATTCTTTTCATATGTTGTTTTATATCGCACAACGATTTTCAAGTTGATCAATTTCGCTGTTGTTTTCCAAACATGCTTTCAACTACATCAAGCAAGGATACCTAAACAACATTTTTTATCTTGTTTTTATTTTCAAAAGTTTGATTTACTTTTTTAAGAGGGGTCATAGGTACTTCCTATCATGTTTGGGTTTTAGAAGTTTAAGTCAAGAGCGAACCTATTAAGAAAGTTAAACCATACAGATTCTTTACACGAAACTAATTCTGTTCCCGAGATGTTTTTTCGTACATATCTATTCAAAATTATGTGTATTACTTACAATTTCTTGTTTAATCCATTTCAGTGCTGTGGTCAAATCGTTCTCTCTAGAAATAAGATCGTTACCAATGGTTGCACAATTATGTCCGTTCATTGTTTCATTGGTTTCACTGGTTTTCCTCAGTTTGTTAGCATATCGATCTGGTAATGAAACGATATCGTTCTCCTTTATAGATTCCGATAACGATTCCAAGGACGATTCTCGCAAACATAACGGAACATCGATATCATCGTCTTCATCTCCTTCTGAGGTGATGCTGATTTCTATATCGCATTTCATTTCAATATTGAATTTTACATTATTCTTATTGAAATTTTACTTTTAGGCTTCAATTTGCTTCTCAGTATTTTCACTCATATATTTATCTGAAGACTATCTTTATCACATTAATTACAAGGAACTAAAATAACATGTATATCCCTTATCATAAATACTATCTTTTCACTTTAACCTACTCTCGCGGACTGACAATTTAAATCTACCTAAACAAATTACGTCCCAAATTTACACACCAAATAGTCCTCTTGACGTGCGAAAAGAACTATTTATTTGGAAGGCTAGTAATTTGAAACTATCATCTCAAGTCCCTTAAATTCACTCACACAGAACGCCCATTAATACAATCAAAGCTACCTTGTAATGGATACGTTATTTTTGCGATCCTATCAATGGACGTTATAATGTACCACAGTACATAAATACTACTGTAACAGATCAGTTTGAACTAACGGACTTATTTCATAACCTGCAACCTTGCGTAAAGTTATGTTAATAGGATTTCTCCATATAGATTTGATACATTATTTTTATCATTTAATATTTGTTTTTGACATAAAATGATATAATGTTGTAAGATTATTACACCTATATAGGAATGAATGTTTTTTACAGCGACAATGACAGTAACTTACTGTAATTTCGGATTTTAACCATTGTTTGTGCCTCGTTTAAAGAGGGTATTTAAATACATTCTTTTACTTGGATTACGACATATTAGATGTAAATCAGAAGACGGAACCAACTATTGCAATAAAAATTCATATAAATTACAATTTTTTCAAGTTGGATTAAAATGAAAATGCACGATATTTTTGACGGACTGCAAAATTTACCATACAATCACTGGGTAAAGAGCCTGTAATAAGTAAATCAATATGAAACAGGACCACTGAAAAATAATTACTTAGCACTGAGATACTGCTATAGACTTTATAATATTTTGATATATCAGATTATAAGTATATTGCCAGTTGTCGGTAGAGATACGATTAAGTGTACGTTGTCCAACAACACCCCGAATCTAACTGTGATAACACCAAAACAACGAGATATTTCAAATGTTAGATTTTTAAGAACAAAATATATATTTCTAAAATCAGTTGCCCGGGTGTTTCAACAGATGATCGGCATACCAGTTGGTACCAATTGTTCTCTACTCCTTGCCGATTTTTTATTCACTCGTAAGAATCGGACTACTCATAAATAATGATGAAAAATAACTTCTGAATGCTTCTGCTATATAGATGATGTTTTTTTTTTTTTAATAAATTACTCACGATTTGGTGATTATCTACATCTCGTCAATCCGGATTCTCTTGAAATAAACTCTAATACTGACATTCGAAAGTCAGTCTCATATCTTGACCTTAACCTTGAAATGATCAAAGGTGGCCTTGCGACAAAATGTGATGATTTCACTTTTCCAACTGTCAACTTCCCGTTCGTCAGGAGCAACATTCTAACAGCAGCATCGTATGGTGATTACATTTCCCAACTAATTTACTTATTCAACGCTTGTAGTCGGCAAAGTGATTTCCTGGTTAGGACTCAGCTGCTGACGCGATAGCTTTTAAAACGGGGTATGTTGTTCTAAGTCTGAAATCGTTACTTCATATTGCTTATCATCATTTGTTAGTCTTTTTGTAGTGTGTTTTACGTCTGTTTTATTGTCCTTCCTTTTCTCTGTTTTGTCTTTGTTAGTGGATTTATGATCGCTGGATGGCCCATCGGATTTTCCCAAACTTATCTTATTTGGAACCATATTTATACTGTCGATTTTATGAAGAAAAAAAGATATTGAATTTTTGTACCGGAAAAGTTCATTGTAAGGTATCATGTGCCAGGTGGCACAGTTTAAATATACAATGTATTACTACTTTAGATATGCCATGTAAAAATTGAATGTCTTCAACGGTATTTAGCTAAAAAATATTCTGATAGTATTGCTGAAGCCAAAAAGTGTCCCATACCAGCAATGAGTACAATGAATGCTACTCTTTGATATTAGTTGATGGAAAGTTGTCCATATCTAGTACATATAAACGCATTTCAGATAAGTATTTTCAAGTAAATTTCTACTGTCAGGGAAATGTTGGATTTTTAGTATTTTTTTTTATCAAAGGGGAACAGTGTATCGCTTCACCACTACGCTCAGAATTATTCATTTCATGGGGCATAACCGCCACAAAAACTGCTGAAGAAATTTAATCTTTGACTCATTCAAAAAGTCAATCAGTTGGTTGAGAATGATTTTTCATAAATACCGATTTTCAAGGGCCACAACTTCAACAAAAATTAATCAAGCAGAACGAACTTAAATCCGATCTGTAACTCATCTATGTTAATCTAAATACTAAAAATGAAATCATTGTACTTTTTATGGGTACATGTACATGTAGATGCAGTCCGTGTAGTGCGAACACTAGAAGTTGTTGAGCAATTTAATAATTGCGTTGAAATTTGGTTGAGAAATTGATATGTTTTAAGTAAATATCGATTTAAAATGGCCATAACGTTCGCAAAAATCATTCGAGCGAATCGAAACTTATACTCAATCTAACTGATCCATATATATGCATTTAGGTGGTTTTGGTTTTACCCCTTTTGGTCATTTTGGTATTTTTGAATTTGCTCTTCAAGTTTTTGGATTATTGTTTTAGTTTTCAACATTTTAGGCCTTGAGTACAACTGATGAGTCGTAAATCGACGAAATGTGCACATCTTCTTTATCAAAATTGGTACCAAATAATTTTATTGACTGAGATATTTTAAAAATTTTCCAAAAAATAAATGTGTCGGACTGGCAGAGGAATTCAAATCACGGCCAGTAACAAATCAAATATTGGTTTTATCTACAGGTATGTACAGTCCCAAGATCGTCAGACCGTTAAAATGTGTTGTATATTGCGAAATTTAAGAATACAAGACGTCATTATGCTGAGTGAATTTTTTTCCTGAAGAATTTCTTGTAGTACTAGAACAGGTAGAATCATGGAACATCCGAGTATTCTTCACATTAAGGTTTTGACAAGTTGGTAAATGTAAAGGTTTTCCGACTATATTTGCTGTTGTACATGTTTTATAAAATCATTTTTGAAATTTGCTCATGAATACTAGTATACCCTCTTCTGTGGCAACCTTACTGTCTGTAAACCTCGGTTCGTGGAACGATTTTTTTTCCATAATTTTAGTACCTTAATCAATTTGAATCCTCACAGATGTAAATAGCTTAGTCGTACATGTAATTAAAACAATTGAACTTATCTAATTATCTTCCGTAATGTCTCCAATGGAATTTTCCATCAAAACGGAGCTACATTTTTGTAACGCCTCATGTTAGATTTGAATATATTACCAAGTTTTCTGCAAACCTATATCGTAAAATATCAGCCGAGAGACACAATGTGAAGCTTTTTTGGTGAGTGAGCGTAGCGAACGAGCTAAAAAGCTGCACATTTTGTCGAGCAGCTTATATTTTACAATACATGTACTTTTTTAAGAAAACTTGATGATACATTTGTCGTATTGTTATTATTTGTTAACTAAAAATCTTAATGGAATTTCTTACTTTTCATTTAATTCTGAAGGCCTCAGCAGGTCCATATAGGCATGGGGAAATACGATAATAGTAAATAAAGTATTGCATCTCCGCTTCGCGCCAAATATCATGTTAAGTATGCAAACGTGCCAGAAAATATATTTAAAATTTAAGGCCAGGTCAGAGTTGTTTTTCAGTGTACTGAGTTTTACCTGCGTCACCAACGGTGAAAGCAGGTCTAGTTACCGCTCGACTCCGTCCGTCCGTCTGTCCGTCACGCTTAGGGGTAAATACTTTGTGTAATCTGAAAATCAAACTGTATTAAACCAATATTTTTCAAACTTTGCATAGTGTTTATATACATATTGAAGATGTGCACCTCCTTTTTGGGGCAAATTTGACGAATTTGTACAATGAATTTTTGCATGTTGAACTTTACCATTTTTCAGCAATACATGCTATGAACGGTGCATACTTTGTGTAATCTGAAACTCGGACTGTATGGAACCAATATTTTTCAAGCTTTACATAGTGTTTATATACATATTGAAGATGTGCACCTCCTATCTGGGGCAAATTTGACAAATTATTACTATGAATTTTTGCATGTTGAACTTAGCCTGACAAACATATGAAGGTGACGCAGGTCCACCCATGTAATTGGTCTTGTTCTATGGGAAAATCGCTATTACAAATCATATTTGAAGAATATGAATATAACAAGGGTCAACAAAGCTACCAGCAAAAAGTTATTATAATTCTAGCATTTAGCTATAGACTTTCAAAAGCCCAGTCTGCGAATAAGTTTCAAGGCATTAATATATTATAAATGTCATTTTGCCTACAATAACAAAGTGTTATAACTATGTGAAAAACTCATAATTTTGCATATCAGATTTAGACTTCACTATTTTGGAACAAAATCATGGATTGCTTAAAAATTCAGCTAAAATCAGAAATATTTTTCACCTTCGAGGCCTCAACGTTTTAGTTTAAATACAAGTATGTGCGTACAGTTAGTGCCTATCATGATGTTTGATAATATAAGTGTAGCAAGCAATGACAAATAACTACTTCGAAGCAGTATGCATCAGTGATGATCGAAGTTATGTCAACCTAAAGTGACATCAAAGACATTTTATTGATAAAATACGGTAATTAACTGTTATTACCGTCTTAAAATATAGTGGATGATTGTGACAAAGCGATGTTCCTTTCAAAAATAATCCATCATCACTGTGACTGGCATTTTATTTTTTTTTTAAATTTGAAAAAATTCAAATAGTACTTTTATAGGTAGATTTAGTAAATTGACCTAGAGTATACATGTGTTATATTTCTCATTTTGTAAATTAGAAATTTCTAAATATATTTAATATATCATAAATACATTTTGAAATTTCTAATTTAAACTAGAAATTGTGTCTGTAGTACACGGATGCCCGACCTAAAATGTAGGTCATCATGTATGAATGCTCAGTATTATCCAAGGCACATCCACTGATGAAGTTTCGTTGATACACCTTTTTATGATGCTTAATTCCAAAGAGTTGTACCTAACGCAAAAAATGTAGGTCACAATAACCCAATTATTGTATGACTGATCAGTACTACCCAAGGCATCCACTGATGAAGTATCATTGATACACTATGCCTAGTTCCAAAGAAATGAACCTAAACGCAAAACTTAACCAAAGTCGCTCAAACCAAATGTATGTCATAATGACAAAAGTATTGTATGACTGCTCAGTACTACCAAAGAAATGAACCTACAATTAAAAATTAACCACATCGTTTGGACGTACGGAGGGACATACAGACGGACAAAGTAACTCTATATTTTCCACCCACATTCGTGGGCGGGGCATAAAAATGGTACAATATAACACATGTACATAGTATTTTCTCTTCTTTGGATTTCGAATTTACGGACTTTTCCCAATGTTTTGTTGCTCCGGTACTCTTTTGACGATATTCAACATATCATAATATTTGATAAGGTCGGGAATTTTGAGCAGATATACCATGATCGGGAGGGGTATTTGCGAAAAATACTAGTCGAGAGGCCGTAAAATATATCTAGCGTTAAGACTCGTATTTTTTGTAAATATCCCGACCGCTTATGATATATCTGTTGAACTACACCGAATAATTACTAAAACGTAGCAATGATAAAGACGTCTCAAGCGTCCTGGTGAAGGAAAACTTTGTTCAAATATCCCTATGCAGAGGTTTAAAAGGCCCAGTTCACACAGTAGATACTCCGAGTGAATACAATGAAAAATAAAACGAGCTGATTTCTGAAAAAAATAAACCGATTATCAACTAATCAGAATCCTTTATTCTTTTAATATACTGTATTTTCTTTTTTTTTAAAATCTGGATAATATAGATTTGTCAGCGGTTAAAAATAGACTAGCCCAACGCCCAGGTCTGGAGTTTTTTATCGACTCGACATCATTGTTCGGAGTAGTTAATGTCCTACCAGCTTAAGAATTTTCAGCTACGACTTCAGAATCGAATAAATGTCGCTATTTTAGATGATTAATATGATGTCGGCAATAAGGACAATGTTATTGACCAATCACATAAACCTAAAATGGTAAATATCTGTACTCTACAAGTTCTTGGCTAGTACTTTGACCTTAGTATCATGCTATTTTCAGACCTTAAAAACTCTAAGCTTTTGCTGAAAATTCAATTCTCTGATTTGCGGTATGAGGAAACATACTAGTACTTGTATTACTAACATTTGTTCAACCTCCTGAAATGATTATACGTGTATATTATGTGTCAAATCCAAATAAGCTTTATCTGCTTATTTCAAATATAGAAAAAACTATTCCTTCATTTTTTATTATCACTCCAAATGGTGTTAAAGGTACAATTTTTGGTAAACTAGGCGCAGGAAGTGGCCAGGTTTTGGTCTTTATATAGTACATATACTCCTGTTGTCGGGAATGCATGTATGTTTTACTGCTCAGTAATTGACCTTTGAAAATACAAGTTATCTTTTCATTTAATTCTAAACGATGATGTATGTTTGATGGTCACAGGACACGACTGTCCACAGGAGAAGGGGTCAATTTGACGATAATTATTACACGGGCGGGTCATGCAGTGGTCTTCAGCGAAACAAATGAACAAAAATTTACGCAAATCAGACAGAGACCATCCCAGCATACACTTGTCCACAGATTTTGAAATTTAATATTTCTATTTGGTATATGGTTTTTTCATTAATATATTCAACTATCGACCGTTGGATGTAATAAATTCGCTAAGCAATTTCAACCTGTTAGTAAAAGGGAAGCAACTCAATATTTTATAAAATATGAATTGGAATTAAAATATAGTTAAGTCTTGCGGTTTAAGAAAACATTTACTTTGTTTAATTTATTAGAACTGTGGTTTATTTATTTATTCGTTTACCCACTCAGCTGTTTTTTTCTTCCCACGGTTTGTGATTACTATATCGTTAGCGATATGGCATGCATTGCGGTCGCATAACAGCCAGATCGAATACCACTGTTCAGATTCACCTAAAATTTGCGAATATCCAAACACAATTTCCAGACACCTTTATAGCATTCATTCATTATAAATAGTATTAAGGTATCTATGTATTAATTTATTGGACACTTTTGTCAACTTGACTTGAGATTAAGATACCAGTAGAGTCGTGTATTTTACCAACAAAACGGTTATTGCATAGATCAAAGGTAGCTAGTTTACTAGAAATATTCATTAGACTAAGTATAATTACACAATGTAATATTTTGAGACGGCGAAATACTACACTGAAATAAAGTATAAATTTCATGTATATAAATATGCTTTGTATTCTTTTTGTAAAGTCAAGGAGTGCGAAGCGTGGACGTGCACTATTGTCTTACACTAATGAGACACACATGTACAGTGTATAATATAGACAAGAGAGACAAAACTATAGGCAAATATACACACACAAACATACAAACCAATGTACATACGATAAAGTTAACGAGAGTAAATGTCTCTAGCCAGGAGATATATTCAAATTTATACATCTTATAAATTTACCAATTAATTACTTCATAACCAGTTTCATTCTGCAGGACATCAAATCTGCAATTTTTATAGTATTACCTGAGAGTATTACACCTTTGTCTATAATAACAAGGTACACATTTCTTTAGATATATTCAATAAAATACTTGCGTTCTAATATGTAATAGAATTCATCACCAATCTGTTGAATATTACACAAATGACATATGCGCTGATCTCTTTAAACATTGTTCCATCTACCAATTCCAAACGGGAGTTTATGATTGGTTGTACGAAACCTGAACATCATAATTGCATCTTTGAGTTCTAACCTATTAAAATATTCCTGAAATTCAAATTTTATTTTATAAATTTTGTAACAAGATGATTTTGGCGAGTCGCGCAAACAAGAAAACAAATGTTGAATGAATCAATCTATTTATCTTTGTTTTATAGTATTTTTAAACCATGCAATGCCGACAGGGATTAAGTCATTCCAAATATACGAGAAGCCACATTCCCGTATATTTCGCTCTACAAATTTGATCCATTTAAAATTTCAATTATTGTCAGATGTATAAAATTTGTGAGATAATAAATATATGATAGAAGAAATTTTTGTATCCTTTCCTCTTAATAGCTTTGCCTAGAAAAACAATAATCTTGTTTTTATGTCCATTTCGACTAAGATGGGTACCTACCAAGTTCCCCATAAACCATAAATCATGTTGTTAAAGTCTTGAGATTCAGGAAAAGTTTGTAAAATTGTAAATGCACTTTTTCCCTAATTTGAAAAACCCAAATTTCCTAACCATATAGCAGAATTCGCTTTACTATTTTGTGAAATACGTGTAGGTCAATTTGGCACTTAATTTTTATGTGATGAAAGCGAACGAGTATGAAAACCTCATACATAGCCTTTTCTGCTATATGCTTTTTATTAGAGAAAAGTTACCTTTTTTTGGTAAAGAGTATTCCAAAGTAATTAAATTGATCGACAATTTCAATATCATTATACCATAACGAAAGGCTGTTTGCTCCGGCCAAAAATCATTGTTTTAGTCTTTCCAGCATTAACATTTAGTTTCCACGTTTTACAATATTCTTCAAAAGTATCAAGTTAGTCCTGAAGATCTGCTACATATTCTGCCAATAATGCAGTGTCGTCCGCGTAAATAAAAATGTTCATGAAAATATGTAGTACATGTTTCAAAAGCATCAGAAACAGTTGGCAGTCCGGCAATATTTTTCCAAGCAAAAAATATTTTAAATCATTTATAAATAGAGGACATGAAAGAATACATATTTTCACCATGTTTCACCCCTCTTTCACAATTCAGATTTAAATTCACCATATGACACACATGACCTGACTCTTTGGAGTATATTATAAAATTACGATACATCTTTCCATTTATATGATTTGTTTGCATTTTTGTAAAATAAACCTCTCTCCACACACATGACACATTGCAGAATGTTTTTTTTCGAAGTCTATGAATGCGCAGTACATTTTCTGCTTTTCATACTGAAGTAAAATGTGAATATATTATCAACAGTTGAGTATTTGTGGCTGAAGCCACTTTGATTTTCTTTAATGACAACAAATTCTTCAGAATACTTGTAAAGGTCTATTACATAGAATAATTTATAAATAACACATTTCTAAGAGGGTGACGGAGTATATTGTAACCCCAAGAAAATATTGTCAACCGAGGCTTCCGTATGCCTTGTATTTTATGAGCGGGTGACAGTATAATACCACCCGCTGTTTCTTTCCAGAGGGTGACAGTATAAAATACCACCCGTTGTTTCTTTCCAGAGGGTGACAGTATAAAATACCACCCGCTGTTTCTTTTCAGCGGTTGATCGAGGAAAATACCACATCCTTGTAAACCAATGAAAATGCATTAAAAGTAGAGAAATTTACATAAAATATGATAGAAGTGAATAGTTTGCCTAACATCTGAGAATGGTCATCGATCGGTAATTTTTGGGGTCGGATGAATTTTCCTTTATTCTTCTAGAGCAGTTTTACACAACTTTCATGGATAATGCTGCTACCAAATAATATATTAAACTATTTTTTCATAGACAGCTATTAAAAAGTCATCTGAAGCTTTAATGTACTCATTTATAATGTCATCGTTTCCAGGCGCTAAATATCATTTTAAGCTTTTGATGTTTTCTAAATTTCGTCTCTTGAAATAGGAATGTTTATGTTATCATTTAAATGATTTAAAGAGATTTAACTGAGATCAATTTCATCTTCAATAGTTTCTGGGCGACATTCAAGTTCTTAATTTTGGGTTCATATCGCCTTTTATGCTTATTTAAAATATTTCAATATTCCTTTGGGTTTCTTGTGCGTATCGATTAACTTTGTCAAGTATTCTCTACTTTTTTGTAATATTTGTTTGGAATTTTTCTGAGTCGAGGAAATCCGTATGATTTTGGGGCGTTCTGTCTTTTGTATGTTTACAATGAAATGCGTGTCAGCTTAGCGTAGTGACAAATCTAATAATAGCAGAAACAAACATCCCGACAACAATACTCTAACGTAAGTTTTCGTTGGTTTACACAGACTAATCAAATTCAAAAGGCGGGGCGTAATCGCAGGTAACTAAATGGGAAATATCTTTGCTAAAAATAACAAACCTGGGTTGAAAGAAGACTGCTGAAGTTGTAAATGAATGAAATAGATTCTGTCTTCTAGAATTTAAACAAGTTCGGCTCTTGAATGTTAAAAATAAAGTAGATAATAATTCACAAGATTTTGTTGGGACATGATCCTTTATATAATAAAAAATTACTGGAAAACAAATAACATACGAGCGGCTAAAAAATACAAATAATGCAGATCCCCCGATTCATTCTTGCATCATTTAATCTGGTTTCAGCCATACAAAAAGGGTTGAGATTCCAAGGAATAGGTGTTCAATATTCCAACCTTTTTACAACATATTTTGGTTACATTTTCCAACAATCGAAGGGGGTTTGAACCTCTGGAACCTATATATATCCTAAACTTTATTGTGAATTACCAAGTGCAAATTAAGAGTTTTCATTAACAAATTACAAATATAGAAAAATACTGGCTATTAAAACTTTCACTCTTAAAATTTTATTTCTTTATATTTATACAAGTTTGACCGTTTATATAAATATACGACGTGAATTATTGTATTTTTCTATATAAAAAAATCATTTAATAAATTTAATTTTTCCCATGAAAGATGTTGACTAGTTGCTATTTTCGACTGTAATTTATAGATAATAGTACAATGTCTAGCGTAAGTTAATTAAGAAAAAAACACCATGTCATTTTAGCAATGTTTAAAATGTATTGCTACAGACGCACATTCAAAGGTTCACCGGGAAAATATAAACAATTACTATCTTTAAAAAAGATAGACGACGTATTTATTTCTCTATTCTTATCATATAATAATGTGTAGGTCGGCCATTCTTAGTTGAAATCGCATTTCAAGGATTTTTTACTGTACATGTATATATCATAGAATGCGGAATTTTTATACATAAAATTTGAAAAACAATATTTCAACAATAAAACTCAAACAACCAGTTCCGCCGACGGGTGTGTCTACGACGGACGACGACATTGGAGATACCATAAACGTAGGCTAATTGAAATATTTAATTTTAAACATAAATTTTCAGGTGATAGGATTACACTGTTTTTTTCATGGTAAATGCCAGTAAATGTCTCGTCACACCTAAACAGTGTTTGTCCGGTATAAAGTTATGTATTATAGATTTAACTGGATGCAAGTTTTCCGAGAAGTTTTCAACATCAAATAGAAATGTATTCAGCGGCATTAAATAAAGAAGTATGAATTTGGAATTTTAAAATGTGCATTTTGTTGAAATCCTGCCAACCAAACTACATTTAAAGAAGAGGCTCAGTGGGCTGAGCCTGTATCGCTCACCTGGCCATTTTGTTTTACGGACCAGGAAGATTTATGCAAACTTTGTAAAGGACCTTCCATAGATGCTCCATACCAAAAATCAGTTCATTTGGCTTACGATTTCAGAGAAGACGTTTTAAATTTCGACCAATCAGAACATGAAAACGCTAATGGCAGCCATTTTGTTTCACCAACCGGGATGATTAATGCAAACTTTGTAAAGGACCTTTCAAGCTTCAGGCCAAGTTTCAGTTCAGTAGGTCCAGGGGTTTCAGAGGAGAAGATGACGGACGACGGACGGACGACGGACGCCAGGTGATGCTAAAAGCTCAAATGTCCTTTTAGGACAGGTGAGCTAAACAGGGGAAACTGAAGTGAAAATTGAATTCAAATTAAATTTGTTAAGATTTGGTTAAAACAGGATTTCTAAAATAGACGAAAATAAGAATAAAAACAATTCAAAACGAAACTTTTAATTTGTTAAGTTTTGCACAGTCCCGTGCTTCGATCCTCTACCTATTTGTAGCCCAGACATTCATTTAGTTCAGAACAACAACAAAGTACTTGAAAAAAGGGATTTTTGTCCATGAATACTGCTTGAACTGCATTCATATTAAAAATATTTTGTAATTAAAAATAATCCATTTTTTACACTTTTTGCTCCAGTTTCTTGTGGCATACGATCTATAAATAGAAATATAAATGTGTATAAACACAGTTTTGTCTCAATTCATTGACGCGGACGTAATTGATCCACACCTTTGAAATGCCGATTCTTTAAATCACAGCTGTATTTATCAACTAATTAGAATGGCTGACCTTTCGAATGTCGTTTTTTTTAAGTTTAAAAAAAATGAATAATTGTGAAAAGTGATAGCTTTTCAAAAGCGGAGGTTCGGGCACATTTGGACGATGGTAGAACATTCTTGTCTATTTGAACATCGCCATTTTCCTCAATGTTATCAAATCACATGGCTGCAAAGTTATCACATGCGGTGTCTGTTTTCATGGGAAAGCTTCTCTTTAGTTAAATAGGTCAAAGGCGAGCGTATTCGACTACGTCGAAAAATCTTGCTTTTTGTTTTAATTCCTGGGGAAATTATTATAAATACCTCCACATCCGAGGTACCACATTCGCATGTTTCCGGAATCATAATGAGTGCCAACTGGATATGCCTTTCGTTTACAATATTACAGATTTGCCAACAAAATCCCGGATGCGAGCCAACTTCGCATTCGGAATGCCTGAAGCTATTTCTTAATATTTACATCAACGGTTGCCAACAATATCCCGGATGTGTGCCAACTTTGCCAACGACAAGAGCCAACATATAATTCTGCCCGTCCATCAACTCAATAGATTCGGTAGCAAGCGTTGCCAATGCGAGATATTGCCAACAAAATATTCGGAATATCGCTAGATCTTTCACGTTCAGGCTTGTAGCTGCCTATATATAGCTATGACATCATTGAAATGTTGGGAGAATTTCAATGCGTGAGCAGTTTTTTTTTCAAAAAGAGCTTCTTGTAGTACATAAATAATAAAAATCGAAACAATCGATTGTTGCTTTTCAACTTAGGGTCATTATGAACTATGAATTATGTATCATACCTTCTATATAGAGGCCCACATTTTAAGTTTCTAAAATCCATTTAATTATTTGTATATTTATGAAGGCCTAGTTCGATCATTAACCAAAGTTACTAAAGTTCAACTAAAAGTTTTTGCTGCGCATGTCTGGTCAACTAAACATCTGCCCACGATTTAAAATGGTTGAACTATGGTAGAATTGTGACGTCACCAAGTATTCTCTTGATGGAGTTGATTGGTTAATCCTTATTCCGATCAAATCTTTGTTCAAGTAGTCCAAAACCTACCAAACTATAGTAGACAGATCGAACTAGGCCGAAATGAGAGATGAGTAGTGAAAAATAAATGAAAACGGAACGACTCTGATTCTAAAAACGGATGTTAGATATACTGTATATTTGGGTTAATATAAATATATACGATGTTATATTTTTGTCCAGTTTCCCATTTTAACTAATAAAAATGAGAAGGTATTTATCTTACAGCTTCATTTTCCGGCGATGCTGAAATGTATAAATGATATAAAACAAGATAAGCGTCTTTGACCTACTTTATTTCTTTATTCGGATACTTGCGGATATCTTCTTAAAGTTCAATGGGAATATTAGAAAATAACCCGGTTAGAGCCAAGAAGTTGGGTTCCTATAACCAAACAAACCGGATGTTGAAACAGTTACCATGGTTTCGAACCAAAGAACCCGGATAGAACCAAGGTTCAGAACCAAAAGACCCGGATGGAACCAAGATTTTGACATGTGCAGCTATATCGGTCATAATTATGTTAGGTAACTCTGTTTAGACTTATTAACTGGTTACCCAATATCGGGAATCTACTGGTCCCGTTCATGCCAGGCATTCATCGTACTTCGAAAACTCTGTATTGATTATAGCACGCTCTCCACGTCTTCACTATAAAAAAGTTTTTATTTGAAATATGTAGTAACATTTCACATGGATTATAATTTCAATATATGAAATTGTGACAATAATTAATAATATGAAATTCATCACCAATTTATACAAACTGTCAAAAGTACATAATTACACGTGATAAAGGCTAATGGTGCAAGTTTTTTTATTATTTTTTAAGCCGCGAGAAAAGCGATTTTTTTTTTTTTGGGGGGGGGGGGGGGTAAAATTTATTTGAGTTTTATCTGAAGAAATTTATTATGCGCAATTAACATGCTGTGTGTTTCAGGTAATTATAACTAATTAACGATTTGACATGTATATTGTACCTTGTCTGTCCGGATGTTTATTGTTCCAACCGTTAATTAAGGTACACAGGTACATTGTATGTATACAGGTAAACCGTTTGCTGACCAAAAACAGCGTGATTTCATTTTTAACGCCACATTTTTTGATAATTAATGCAACATTTTAATATAGAGGTGTGTGTGTGTGTTTAAGGGGGGATCACAAAGAATGCAGTGATGAAATATAATTTCAAATGTCAGATAAGTAACATTTTAATTTATTTTAAATTAATAATTTATCTTTTTGGTATTTATATATTTAACATTTGACATATTATATGAGAAATTCTATTTACTCGTATATATATTTACTTTGTTATGGCAAGGTAGAAGCTGATTAGGATGGGCACCATCTTGAATAATAATAGTAAAAAATAACACATTTCAAAATAGCTAATTTTCAAATCAATTTGGAAGGGACATAATCAAAATGTAAACTATTGCAATTACGATATTTCGAAAAGTTATGAAGGTTTTACTCAAACATATGATATATGAAGACCAAAGGATATACTTTATTAGTAACATCCGAGACATAAAACAATTTGTCTCTAGTAATATATCAGTATCTAGAGTATGCATATCCCCCCCTTTTTATTATAACTTCATCACACAAACATTATATAATAAAATCCTCGATTGAAAAGAAATGAAATAATCCATCATCTGTGTTAGTTTTCATTAATACTGGCAAAGGGGGTACTACTAAAAGAAGCCTGCAGAAGCCTGCAAAAGCCTGCAGGTTAATGGCTATAGGTACGTGAAATATTTTTACATATTATGGTAGATGACAGTGTATTATTTGAAAATATCGAAAAAAAAATGATTTTGATAAGTTTTTCGACTCTCAATCGATGATTTTCTATTGTCGTATTTGAAGCCTGCAAGGATGCGACGCCATCTTGTTTTACCTGAGATTCGAGTTGACATGTATAGTTAATTAGCCAGTGTATATTGTAAAATAAACAATTTTATTAAGTTTAATGTTAATTGAATGTAATAAAAATGTAGAACTCTCCGAGCTGCCATATTCATAAATGAATATGTTACCAGGCCCAACGACGAGGACGTGGTTCTACTTCGGGGTCCATTTTTTTTTTTTTTTTTTAAATTTATTTATTTACTTTTACTTTTTTCATAATGAGAAACTATATACAAAATAATAATTTTGAAAAAAATCTTTTTTTGGGCCGTCAGTAGCTGGTATGTCGGTACTGGTCTGTGGTCTGTAGGAAGAAAGTGGTGGGAAGTCTGAAATGTCTAAAATGTCTGGCCTGGCGGAATTTGGCAAAAGTAAAACAAATCACCGGAAACTTTACAAATTTTACTAGATAAACTATCTGTGTACTGTAGAAAATGAAACATCGTTGTGAATTCGGATAAAACGAAAGTTGTTGTATTCCGAAATGGATGGCAACGAGTTGATCATCGTTTCTATTTCGAAGATACTGAACTCGAAATTGTTAATTCTTATATATACTTAGGAATGTTATTGTACTACAACGGAAAGTTTGTCCATACACAGAAAAGAGCGGCCCAACAAGGAGCTAGAGCACTATCATCTCTCATAAACTCACTAAATAACTTGTACATTAATACGAAGCGGAAGTGTTTCTTATTTGACACTATGGTTAGCACCGTTTTGAGTTACGCCTCAGAGATTTGGGGATTTCATAAGGCACGAGATGTTGAATTAGTACATAACCGTTTTTGTCGGTATGCTTTAAAATTAGGTAGAAACACACCTTTATCCTTTTTATATGGAGAGTTAGGCCATTTACAAATGTATATTGCCAGGAAACTTAAGATTGTTAAATATTGGCTACATCTATTAAATGACAGACCTAATATAGTGTATGATGCATATATTTTTGTTAGTGAACGATGCAAATATTGGTAAACAGAATTGGGCATCAAATGTACGTGATATGTTTTTTTTTATCTAGGTTTGAACTATATATGGTTAAACCAAGAGAATATTGATGTATCTTATGATTTTATTAAATGTCGTATTGTTGACCAATATTATCAAACTTGGTTTACTAGTATAGATTTTGAATCATATCTTAATTATGACTTTGACACTTCATGTTCTTTACTGTATAAGATGAAACGGCATGTGACATATAAATTATCCAAAGTCATTAAAACGTGAAATGTAAGTTGTGTGGTGCGAACTTTTCTGTCCAAGCTGTTTGCACTGATGAAGTGGCATTGTTACGTGATGTAGAACACCCTTGATACAAAAAAACTAAATAAAATGATCCGTAATGCACATCTCGATACTACCGCAGAGGTCGAACCCTGCACAATTGGGAATAGTATGTACATAACATTCATGCTATAATTCATTTTTGATGAAATAAAAAAATGTTGAATTTTGGACCATTTGGACCTCAATGTGGACCAATTTATTGGAGTGTTAAATCAAACTTTCCTGCACAAAGTAAACATTATCAAATCCTTCTCTTACTTTAACTATTGTTTGAGAGAGTCGGCTAAATTAAGACTTTAATAGATAAAAATGAATAAAATTCATACAGTGAAAATGCACCGCATATACAATACTAATGAATCGCCCTACAGTGAAAATGAAAGTAAAGTATCATTATTCGACAGTAAACATGACTCGCATAAAGAAAGCATCATAGTGGAATTTAGTTCAATATGAACAAACTGAATGACAAAACCTATTCTACGTTATACAACATTAATAATTGTGTTGAAATGAATATTTTTCTGCAACTACATCTTACCTGCTAGTTTTAAATCACCTGCACGATCTGTTCGTGAAACGTCCTAAATATTCACCTATTTCGGTATATATTTCACACCTGGATGGCTCTAGGCGCGATAAAAACCCGTCCGCATCTCTTACATTGTCTTACTAGTATTATTTATTTCTAAACATATAAATTTGAACTATTTTTCTTTATTTTCTTCAAAAATCATAAATTTTTCGCCTGTTTATTTATCATTCTACATCAGAAATTAATGGCATATACAGTGAAAATGATATTTTAGGATCCGCACTTTACATACACTGTACTGTCATCTACCATAATATGTAAAAATATTCCACGTACCTCTAGCCATTAACCTGCAGGCTTTTGCAGGCTTCTGCAGGCTTCATTTACCTTGGCAGGCTTCTTTTAGTAGGACCGCTGGCAAAGGTGCGATTTTTTTTTCATAATCTATATCGCACTTGGCGAGGATAAGTTAGTATGCGGCGCAATTGGAAACTATATACTTATTAATAAGTTATGTCAGCTATTTATATATATATATACTTTATATTTCAAACATAAGCGTTTTGTTTCGATGCAAATATGAAATTGAAAATCATTAAATGTTTGTATTTTCGCGCCTAGTGCCATTTCCGGTTATCGTCGCCATCTTGAAAAATAATAAAAGATTTTCCGAAGATATCTAATTTTCAAATCAATTTGGAAGGGATATAATAAAAAATTAAACTATTGCATTTACGATATTTCAAAAATTTATAAATGTATTAATTAGCACATAGCACCAAAATTTTTCCATCAGTTTTGGTTAAATCGCAATTTTATGTTAGAAACGACAAAAAAGCCAATTTATCGCAGTTAGATGATTTAAGAATATGGACTTAACGGGAAAATAAGACAAAATTTTCAAAAGCATTTGGAAGGGATAAGACAAAAATTTAAACGTTTCCAAATAACAAAAATATTTTTCTAAATATATGAGGAAGTACTACATAGCACCAAAATTTTTTTTCAGCACGAACTAAAAGTAGTTTATTTTATCGATTCATGATCGCCCAAGTGCATTTCTATACAATTTACTTGGGTATGGTATAGGTGATGTGTGACGTCACGAAAGTCACGTGATGACTTCTATAGTTGGATATGACCAGAGTTCCCGGATAGAACCTAATTGTATTTGGAAATCTCATGTCTTTTTATACCTTCAACGTATTTTCCAAATCATTTATTTATTTAGTATATTTATTATATATAATATTCTAAAAGCGAAATACGGCGGAAAACAGAACATATGTATATTTAACTTTTCAATCTGGCAACATCCAAAAATGCATGATTATATGAACAAACCATGCATTTGTGACGATTTAGTTTTATAAAGTGTTTAAAAATATATTTACATCTATAAAGTAATAATAATTACCGACTTGCTCTCGTGAATTTTCCTATGCTGTACTGCATTATTTTTAAGTTACATGTATTCTTTTAAAAACAAAAGTGACAAATGGACGTACACGGACGGGCAAACAAGATATCTTCGTGCATACCGCTGTAAATACGGAATAAAACATTTAGAGCGAAACCACAGTAAGTGGATTAGGCAACTGGGGCGAAACCACAGTAAGAGGATTACGCAACTGGTGGACGACAAATGTTCGTATACACATGCATCAATATGCAAGAAACAATTAAAAAATCAACATAAAGAATGCCGTGTTTGACAAGGTGGCCGAGATCTTTCTGCACATCTGTATATATTTCTTAGCAATAACTTACAAAAATCAAACACCTATGCAGAAACTGGACGAGAAGTTCAGTGACAAGTATTTAAACAGACAGACATACTAACGGACCAACGATCTTATAATATCCTTGAACATTCTTCAGAAACCATGGTGATAATACTGTACTCCATACCTACCATTCTCAATTTGCAAGTCTCGGAGTATAAGCAAAGTCTAAGAATTATTCTGCCGTTATATTAATGTGTATCCCTTCTTTTAAAAGTCTTATGTAAGACCTAAGAATTTTCTTATTTTAATGGCATTGTAGCCTCAACTCTAGCTCGGGAAAGGAAGGGTGCACTTACTGTTTTGTTGGACGGTTGTGCAGCTGAGGCAGTGTACACCCTACCCGTATCATATATATTTAAGATCCTAAAATTGTATACTTTCTTTTTTATATACTGTTTTGAGGTAACAGTGACACATTCCCAAATTGCATATGTAGCCATATTAAATTTTATTCTGTTGTCGAACAATATTAGAATATACTTAATGTTTGCCATCATAAGAATAGTGACTCTTAATATATATTATGTGTTGTACATGTATGTTTTTTCTAATGATGATTGTTGTATTGTCAAATATGCTCATACGGGCCCTTTAATTGGAAAGAAAATCATCTTCTTCTTCTATACTATATATAGTATTACGGATTCTTAAAGTAGATAAAATACATATATTTATCTTAACTGACGACATGCTAGCAACTGAACAAAAAATCCGAGTCATTGTTATCTATTAATAACCTTGTCATATTTTTTCAAATGGATTTCTTTACATAATATATTAGGGACGGACCATTTAACTTGAAGAGGGGGGTATGTTTTTTTTTCTAAAAAATATTCTGTCTCCCAAAATTGAAGAAAAATAATGTGATTACGAAGGTGTTTCTGATGAGGCATTTTGAAAGAGGTTTTTTTTCGTTTTCAAAATGTAAGAAAAAATTTTGTTCTGACTCTCATTTTGACTGAAAAAAAAATATGTTCGAGGCTTTTCACAAAACCTTTTTTCTGATTTTTCATGCCTTACACGGATATCATAGATATTTCAATGTATAAAATACTGTGAGTAAAGTTTATATAGTAATAATTTAATTTGGTTTGTAAGACTTCTGTTGATTGGCTGGAATTATTGATGTTATTTTAATTTCCAATAAACAAAATTTTCACGTTGTCATGACTTCACGCTCATTGATTTGGTTTAAACGGTTGATTTTAAGTATTTCAACAATGTTTTGAATTAAATTATAAGCAGTGATCGAAATTTCCTTATTTGGAAATCTCCTGTAGTCTGTCTATTTGATTAGTTTTAACATACAGATGCGGCCAATGAAATTCTATGTTACAACTTTCGCGCGTTCACTGAAACTTTGTTTAACCTGTTTGTAAATTTGTAGCGTTCATTGAAACGTATTTCCTTGTAAACGTTCGAAGAACATTTCGACACTCTCGAACAAACCATGGCTTGTCGACTTAATTGTTTTTCTTCCATCCTTCCCAATCGTAAGACCCAAGTTTTTTCTCACCAGACTCGGTAAATATATTGTATCATACTCAACATCATGTCTATATCACTCTCAGACCTGTAGGCAAGAATTTAAAAGGAGGGGTGCGGCCTAGGGCCTAGGGGTCGCTGAGCCCCAAGAAGCACTTGAGTAAAGTGCAAAATTCTGCATTCTGGTAATTTCCAGACACTAAATTTTAATTTCAGGAAACACCATTTTCCCCTAACATTTTAAAGATTTTCTTTACAAAAATTTGCAATATTTTGACAACAGTAGTTCATTTAAAAGTTAAATTGAAATAATCAAGCAAAGTACCAGTGGTTCTCAAGAAGAAGATGAAAATTTCATTTCCCATAGGGTTTAAATGTAAACTTTGACCTCGGCTGGCGGTCATTTTGAATTTCCAATCTGCACCAAAGTATCAACACTTGTTAAGGACATTCATAGAAACATACCAAATTTCATTCAAATCCCTTCAGTAGTTCTTGAGAAGAAGATTCTTGAAAATCAATCGATTAGAATTTTCAAAGACCCATGGAAGGCATGTTTTTGACGAATCTGCAACAAAGTAACACCTCTTGTGTAAGACCTTATAGGGAACATCTGTGTAAAGTTTGGTTAATTCTCTTTAGTGGTTTTCAAGAAGATGACAATGTCAAAAGTTAAGGACGACCACGGGCAAAAATTAATGGCAGCTAATTTTACCCATTTGAATAAAACACTCTCGTGTAAAAATAGTTTAAAAATGCGACGCCGAAAAAGGGTAACACTGCCTACAATTACAGAATAACACACTGAAATATACTGTCAAATTAAGTGAATTAATGACCTTTGGTGGACATACTTTCATATTTTTTAGCAAAAATAGTAGAACAAGGTCTTGAAGTTTGTCCATGTAAAAGTTTGGGTCGGTATCTATCGTAACAAAATTACAGCAGAGTTGAAAATTGGGTTACATAAGAACAGGACATGGATTTCAGAAATTTCTTGTTATTGGAGACCCTTAGAGGCACCTCTAAATAATAAATGGAATGGAGTTATCTGTTTTAAATCTAAGCTTGCGCGAGAATAACTTACGTATTATACAAGTACAGTACTTTGTCTTGGCACTCTTTGAGCTGAGAAGTTTTCCGGGAGTTTAAATACTACACAAAACAAAACTGATTACGGTTGATAAAAAATCCGTGTTCAAAACAGCGAATATTCCAGATTCCGGTGAACTGGATGATGTTCGAAGTCCTTAGAAGACAAGTGAATTTATTTTATTCAAAATAATAAATTATCGACTTAAATAGTCAAAGCTCTGTCTTAATCTGGACTTTGATAGCCATAGTTCTATGAAAATCTCGACATTGGTTATTGAGGGGAAGGGGGTCGTATGAACCCCTAGAACCCCCCCCCCCCCCTTTGGCAAGTGTGTGAGTCTGATCTACATTATCTATAATAATATTGTCTATCGTATTCTCAAGATCGAGTACCTTGTTATTGTCAATATTTCTAAAGAAATCGATTTTTTTACCTACCGTTATAATTTTATTGTTACCATTTTCAGTTTCGTTAATAACTACAAAGTCATTATCTGTCCACGTTCTGGCATTAAAATCACCCAAAAGGCAAAAGAAATTTGTATCTTTAGAAAACGTGTGAAACTCTATTTCATTGAAAGCTTCATCTGAAGAGTATTTAGTATATTCAGCGGGGTGTATGCAACACCAAACAAATCCGATTGATTAGAACTAAAAAGTGCTCCAGTATATTTGAACCATAAGAAAAACATACTATCACTATCAATATATTGTATCATATTAACTAGGTTTTCTCTTATACCAACAATTACGCCCCAGAACGTCTCTGTGCTACTTATACTCTGTTTTTCATATAGAAAGCGTACCCTGGATAATTAATCATATCAATGTCATCAGTTTTAGATTCATCAAAACAGACAATTTCATAGGAGTTGATTGTGTGTTGAAACATACAGCTGGTTTATGTACAGCCTGTGCCTAACTAAAGGAACCGATTTATTTTGTCGCTTGGCTTCTTGCATAACCTGATACAACTGCTATCTTCTTTGTTCGATTTCATATGGAAATTGTTCTCGAATACTATAGAATATGAATATATTTATTATTATTATAACTTTAAATTTAAGAGAACACATTCAAGGTGTTCGGTGCACGTGTAAATGTTTACCGTGAACACATGCGATTATTATTTTTTAAATATTTTAAAATATTTTCATTGGAGGAAAATTGTCATCTGATTCAGTTGAGGTAGACATTCAGATTTGGCAACCCGAGAGAGGTTGTATAATATTGTTTACTGTAAGCATGATATGTAATTGGTCCGTTATGTAAAATATGATTGGATTTATTTACAAGCAATGCTGCTTTTATGGGTAGATGATGTAGCGGTATTTAAGTAGTCTAAATTTGTTGAAGTGTGTCTATCAGCTTGAGTAGCAGCGGTTCGTTATCACGTATTTGTATATAAATTTCCCCCACCCCCAACTGCTATATTATATATAATACAGTTTGTAATATGTCTGTATTCCATTAAATGTGTATTTTTCTATTTATAGTTTTGAATGAATAATGATCGAGCGGACTGAGTACAAATTTATATCTTATATTTATTTATGCTTCCTATTTCCTATTTACATGATTTATATATGTTGAGTTATATTTGGTAAATGTTTTATATATTTTTTTATATGTTTTATATTCGTTTGGGCTTTGCGAATAAGAATATAAACCTAATGTATTTTCAACGACCTGTATTGTAGTTTAATCGTTTACTCGATTTTGTTATGTAATCTTGTAAAAAATTAATTTGTTGTATGGGAAAAATTTCCAAGAAAACATTTTTTAAATACAGCCTAAATGATATATTATATATTTGTTTCCCAAAAACCATAGGAACTTGATACATATATGCGGAAATATAATTTTAGCATTTTTCACTATTGCCTTTTCAGCATTTTTTATCAATAACTTAATAGATAAAAATCCTTACACAATTCGTTTTTATTCACTTGGACTTTAAATTTTAATTATAATGGTCTGTTTAACACAGGCTTATGTACACAGTGTAAATAAAAGATTATTTTTAGTTGGCCACCAGGATTCTTTGGAAACGAAAGAAAAACTTTTTTCTTTAATTTCGGTTAGATATGTAGTGATTCTTGTTTTACAGTTCTGCCAATTTTCCTGGATTTTGGTTTTTTTATGAGCACGTGCGAATTCTCGTAACTATTAGATAACAGAAAGTTGTGAAGGAATCGAATGAGGACACACCCTCTAATCTTCATAAGATGAAATAGAAGGTATGTACGTTAAATTTTTTATTTAAACTAACTTAGAATTTTATACTTTCTTCTGTATGGTTTATAAATAACAGATCTATCTTATTTTAATTTATAAGGCAGGTAACTATTGGTTACGTCAATCGACAAATCGACCAATATAGAGGACTTTTTTGTAACCTATTTTAATTATTCGATAAAAAAATATGTGTTATAAGTATTTTATTTTGTACATACTTATTTTACTTATACAAATTTTAGCAATATTAATCAAACTATAATAGGATTATTAAACAAAGTCAAAATAGTAAATAAATGATAATTTGATGTTCAGTTATTCGTATTATTTTGTGATACAAATGACGCCATAGACTACTGAATTTTCATAATTGATAAACATATTTTAAAACATCATTAGTAACGAAAAAATTAAAATTCTTAAACTTTCTCTTTAAAGTGGAACGGAAACCTGTTTTCAAAAACATGGCAGCATTTTCTTAAAAGGCATATATGTAGAATCTAAAAATATTGTCCATGTTTTACTTCGTTTCGTGATAGAAGAGGCGTTTTCACCCTGCTAACCATAACTTTTTTTAATATTTGATGGTGAACACGTGTGTACTCATGCAAAGCTTTATTATAAGATATATTGAAAGACTTTTTTGTGTATAATTTATTAAAGCAAGTCTAACGATTAAATAGTTTGTGGACTCTTCAAAGAAAAATCGACCATTTTAAATTACTAATACTATTAAATATCAAATATATAGCCCCGACGCGATTAAATCGAATGTTAGCATGTCCAAACATAAAAGTATTACTTATATCACATTTTTACATAGTCAGTGTAATATATATTATGTAATTGGTTGTGAATTCATAAATGAAAACCAGTCAAACGTGAAACCCGAAATAATGATCGAATACAACAATAAAAAAAAAAAAAAATTCAATTTTTTTTACATAATTGCATTGTCTATCAAAAAATGTTAAAATATTAGATTTGAGATTCTCACAATATTTTTTTTTTCTTAATTTTACATAATGATAAATTCTCATGATTCTGTGGTTTTTAAATTAAGAAAATTCAAACATTTCTTAGAAATAAAATATGAATGTTTTTCCAGTATTTTACGAAAACGTACATAATTTCTTGGTCTGACTATAATTACATGTACGAACTTGCTCAAACAAACTCTCAATTGATTAAAATCTTCATTATTTAAATTTGATATTTAATGAAATTACGGTGATGCTCTGTCTGTATTTTGTTTTCACTAATTGATCTAAAAATAAGTACCCCGATTAACACTACTATTAATGTACGTTGTTAAATGTGTCACACACACAAAAATCGATGGCAGGTGTAGAACCCAAAACAGTTGGAATACAGCTTGGGCACCATTAATACAGTTGAAATTGATTTACAGAAACGGATAGGATACAATATGTTTTAAATTTTCTGGATATTTACTTCACTGTGTGCTTAACATAAGATATTGATTCATAAAGACATATTCATGTGTTGGGAATTGTCATAGCAACAAACTGCTTTCAGTTTTGAATTCAACGTCCATGTGATAGAGAAAAAATCGTATGTATCGTTTAGTTGACTTATATTTATTGAAAGAAATTGTCATTTCTTGTTTTGTAACATTTGCTACTCAATAGTGCAATATGTTGCACGAATTTTTATATTTTGATAAGTTTTCAGCCATGTGTGTACTCGAAAATATAACTGTTGTTTGAAATTGCAAAAAAAATATCCTTCTTCTTTTATTTCAAAATTTGGTATAGAACATGTAGAAGAATTTTTTCTTACAATATTATTTTTCTTAAAATTCCAAATATTGACCTTTCCATGGAGAGAACTCTTCTTAAAATATTACGAACTCATTGCTTTCATGTTGGTATAGTTACATCTATAACTTAGGTCAATATCATAAGTTTTATTACAATATTTATTCTAATACTAGTGAAAACACTAACCAGTACTTTTAAAGTTCGTAAAATGTAAATTGTGTTCATAATCTGACCATTTTAAATATTTTACAATATTCAAAAATTTATACTATGAATTAATTTGTGACACTTATTCCTTACGTAGATCTGTTAAACAGAATTTCTTTGTTTATTCAAACCTTTTAAGGACCTAAAGACATTGAACACATATATACTAGTAATCTAAAATACCAGGCACTTGCGTGAAAGGAGATGGACATGTTATAGCGACATATTTCTTAACGAGTGTGTAGCAACAGTATTTTTCCCTTTTTTTCATTACAAAATGTGCATGTTTCTAAAAAAAAATTGTCTATGGAATGTAGGAAAGGGCACACACGAGTGATGAGCCGTTCTGAAGAAGCCCTGATCAAGCTCCAAAAGAATTGTAAAACATAATCGTTTGATTGCTCAAGCTGAACAAAGTGCTTCTTGTATTATTGATATATTTCTATAGTTATAGAGAAAGTTAAGCAAGCTATTAAAATAATGAATAGTCAGTTTTAAAAGTGCTTATAACTGTTAGCTGTGCAATATCATACATGAGCAGTAACTTCGTAAAATAGAATGAGGACCATTCAACTACTTTCATATATATATGTGACCTTTCTATATCTAACCTTTTCTTAAAATATTACTTTTCTTTAATTTCAAAATTGTTACTTTTAAATGGAAAGAACTCTTTCTTAAATTTTGCCGTATTCATTGCTTTCATGTTGGTATAGCTATTTCCGTTACATATGAGTTAGAGAACCAACGAAGGTGGGCTAACATTTGACAGTATTAAAATCTGATTTTTTACAATTCATATTACTTGACACAAAATCCCTATGTATACGTAACAAGGTTAAGAAAAGAAACCGAGGTTTCAGACCTATTTCTGTTCATCAATTTAAAGTCACGATGAATCATTCAACACGGTAAAAAATATTGAATCTGTTTTCTTGAAAACATTCCGCATTATCAATATTGATGTAAATACTTGGAAGGATATTCATAGATGGTTACACCTGAACGACAAAGGTAATAACTTATGATATGTGTATATACCCATCTTAAAAATAAAGTCGATATTATTACATTTGATAAATATTAATAGGAAATTATATTACATGTTTTCATTGGAATTGAGAATAACTTAAATATAATTATTTGAGCTTCATTAGCAACGATTGTGTAGGTGTCATAAATTGATTGTCAGCAGTGTTAGATCATCTTGTACTCATACTATATTGAAAATCATTTGAAAACAAATAAACAAGGTGAAAACAAAAAAATCTAATAAGACTTATATCATGATAGGTAAAAAGAAAAACTTTTCAATTTGGGAAAATTCTAAAAAATCGGAATTAGTTGTAACACATGGTTTTTAAATTGAAAATTTAGAACGTATTTATTGTAGAAAATAACTTAATCTTGAATAAAGCAATGGTTTGGATTGAAATGTTGGTTGAAATAATAGTTTTTTTATTTTGTGTTCAAATTATTTCTAAAAATTTTAAATTTTGTGGTGTCGATTTTTAAGTTCTTTGCTTAATATGAAAGCCTTTCATGAAAAAGCACTGTTTTCAAATAGAAGTGTTTTGTCAAGATTTGAGTAAGGAATCAATTTATTAAAAACAAAAATCAAACAAAACTTTATGGACATCAGATATAAGAGAATGAATTTAAAATTATAAAATATCTCTGGTTGCTTTTTAGTTGATTTACGAAAGGCCATTGCGAAGAGACCTTAAATTTATTTTACTCCTTCTGCAATGATATACGTGTACTACATGTACAATAGAAAAGGTATAAATCTGATAGAACCTACCGAGTGTTTGTTAAAAAAAATGTATCATGGGTTTACAATGTTTAAACTGAAAGAACCCGTTTCTGTTTTAAATAATTTAATTGGAGAGGAATCAAGGGAATTCGATTTTCAGTTCCCATGCATACAACACACACTATTGTTTATCAAAACAATCTATGTTATGTTTGATTTTTAATTTAAACTCAGTTATGTAGTGTTTGTATTGAACAGATCTGTTTATAGGAAGATAAGATCGAATTTTAAGTTATGTTTACTAAGGAGACTAGATGACAAAATAACACATACACGTAGCCAATACAACATAACCATGATAACAATCAATTGTACTACATAGGTACATCCTATTATATTTCTTTCTTGTCAGAAAATATGGTATATAAAAAATACAATTGTAAACGTCAAATAAACCACATAAAAAAATACTATAAAATGCAACAAATTCCCCAAAAATTAATTTTAAAAAGTATCACTGGCTTATATCAAGAACAAAATATAACTTTTAACACAGATATACAAAAAGACCTTATTGTAACTTTATGATGAAGAACAGCAATACGAACGTTGGTCTTTTGCATGGTCTTTTGTCATGTGCTTTAATTGTGATTTTATTGTAAAGAATTCATCCATCATTCCACCATATGCTTAAAATTCTTATCCAATAACATATTAATGAATTACAGCCATTTTGCAAACTTTTCATACTTGTTGTTTGGTTTTGGAGTATAAACTTAATAATAACAATGTTTCTTACCTACAAAACGTTGGTAGGTTGTACCATGAAATATTTCATTATTTATTAAAATCCGAAAAACTGAAATGTCTGTATATATAATATATATATATTAATCACTCTTTAATTTACTATTTTGTAGCGTAAGGAGCGACTATCAAATAAGAAGAGGTGCTGGTCACTATACAATGAAAATGGTCGTTCTAATGACCAAGTTACAAAAATCAGTAGCAATTTGCTTTTTAGTGCTTGTCACTTGTTTCACGTCTGCAAGAGGTCAAGGTAAGTTTATATCTCATAAGGTACATATTGTAAGAATGATTTTGATTTTTAAATAGAAATATAATCAAATAATATGTTTATAATAAGAGCATGGATGTGATGAGGTGAATCGAAGAAAATTAAAAGAAACTTTATGTACAGCCAGATTTTGCTGCAAGGTGAAAAATTTCGCTCGTCGCCCATTGTTGAAGGCCTTACAGAGAATCTGCAGTTGAAGAGTAGCAATAAAAGCGCTGTTAAGATTATATCTATTAAGTATATCAAGCTGTTCGTCAAATCAGTTGTATGTCGGAGGAATTAGCAGTATTTGATAATTTGCAATCCTTTCATTTAGGTTGGAAGTTGAACCCATCTTCTCATGACAAGCAAAATACTGAAGCTATTCAAATACGTTTGCCAATATATAGTTCCTATTTTCACACTGTTCTTGAACCACTAAATCTAAAGAAAAACTAGAAACAAATGTCGCGATATGGTACGAATAAATTAATTTTGAGTCTGAAAAAGTACCATACTCAGTCTTAAGCAAATTACCACACTTACGAACCAATAACATAAATACATTGTATGGTAACGGCTAGATTTACATAAATTATACAAACTTTTACAAAATTGGGTTTATAAAAGTACCAAGTATATTTGTTTAGTGTTTAAAAATTTTGTATGCTTTTGAAACAAATACAGTGAATAATGTTGCGTATACCAATATAAGTTTCAGAAATTCCGGGTAATCCACAAATTTCCGCTCCATCTTTCATCCTTGAGGGCAATTCGGTAACTTTATCATGTTCGTCAACTGGGGGTTTTCCAACCCCAAGTGTCCATTGGTATCGCGGGAGCAACAATGACCAATTGGTAGATGCTACGGAATCAACCCTAAATGGCGTAACAACAAATCAATATACATTTACTGCCACTCAAAATGAGCATCTTGCTGTATACGAGTGTCAAGTGTTTAATAACGTTCTCCAGAGTCCACTTTCAGTGACATGGTATTTCCAAGTATACAGTGAGTTTTATTAACATATAATTATTACTCTGAAATGAGACAAAGAACAAATATATTAATTTTGTATAGTTTTACTCAGATAAAAAAATAGACACTTTTTTGTATGTTCAACCAATTTAGTTTTATTTCTTATTCTTATTGAATGTTAAGCTATTGGAAAGACATTTTAGTATTACTATTGTCAAAAGATATTTGAACGTCTTATTTTGAGATAATCTGGTAAAACAAACTGCCTTATGTATTGCAGTGGAGCCAGACATACCGACTCTGACAGGACCAACAACTGTGTCTTCTGGAATTACCAATCAATGGACCTGTATCAGCACTGGAGGGAATCCTTCTCCAGCAATGACTCTAAGGATCGGTAACAGTCAGTTTACAACTGGGGTAACACAGAATTCATTCTTACAGTCTGATAATACATATACAGTAACCAGTGTATTGTCCTGGTCCCCCACTATCTCTAGCAACGGACAAACATTATACTGTGATGTCAGACACCAGGAAACACGTGGCAATAACCTACAAACAGTTAGTTTACAATTAACAGTCAATGGTAGGTTATATCAGATAATATACATGTTGTCTCTTGGTTCACTTGAAAGGAACATATACCCAAGTTTGAATAAGTAATCTTTCCACCAATAGAATGGCTAGTGGGTTATCTCTATTCAATTTTCAAATTCTAAATTTTGCTTTATAAAATATATATGTATTACTATGAAGTTTAGATTCATATAATGATAAACTTATACACGTGTTTGTATTTATATTATATATGTATACACTAAATAGATGACTTATGAATTTATTTTCCAGACCCGCTATCCATTACTGTTCCACAGACAACATATCAACAGAACTTTGGTAACATGGTAGTCTTAGAATGCCAAGTGACAGGAACAGCCACAGCGGTGTCTTGGTATTTTAACAATCAACTTATAGTCATTTCTGGTTCATCAAAATACAGCAATGGGAACACAATAACTCCCTCTCTAACGATAAACAGTGTAACACTTTCTGATGCTGGAAGTTACTATTGCCAAGCCACTAATGGTATAACCACTGTTAACTCCAATACTATAACATTAAACGTACAAGGTAAGAACTCATTTTATTCAATGTTTTACTGCTTTTGTTTGAGCATTTTATTGTGTTTTGCAATTCTACAAATCACAGCTTAAACTGTGGATGTAAATACATGTAAAAAAAAGAATAATAACTTTATTACATACTTCATATATTTTTTTATTAACATATATTTGATTCAGTTATTTTATAATTCGTCTTTGGTACATTCTTTTAAAAGATGGTGGAAGTAATAATAGTAAGTATTAGGGTAGTTATTCCTGTCTTCCTAGATACACCAATTAGATTACAATATTGCACAGAGTGAAACAAAGTATGAAATCAGTGCATGTTTCCAATCTCCTTTAACCTTGTACAAATATCGGAGGTAATATCTATACCAATTACATCCAAGGTTATGAAGTGCACCTACCCTGTCTTTCAAAAGTCTAAAGCTATTCTCCACATTCAGAAGCTGCATGTTCTTCTGAAAATTAGTTTAAACGGAGGTTTCTTCATTTACGCATATACAGACATATACAAAAATTATAGTTCTTTATATTTCATGTATCTGACAATTCTTTGTTCATGCTATCATAAATCTCCAAAACGAAAGATTTGTTACTGTGTTGGATCATGAACGGCTATAAATGCATTCGAAAACTATTGCAATTTATTGACTGGTATGTTTTTCTATTAACACAGGTACGCCACCAGTAGTAACAATTCAACAAACAGCATTCTCAGGGACAACGGGGAATTCCATAACACTTGGTTGTACAGTATCATCCCCTAATAGTGCCCTTCAGTCAGTGTCATGGACTTTTAATAATGGAGCTACAAACGTAATTATAACACAGTTCACAAATACAGCGAAATACAGCGGAAGTAGTACTACGACACCATCTTTAACTATACTAAATCTGGCATCAAGTGATGTAGGAACGTACACCTGTACGGCTAATAACTTAGTTGGAACAGGGACCAGTTCTTCAGCAACACTGAGTGTAACAGGAAGTAAGTAAACATCCATCTCTTCTATTCGACATCTTTATAAATTCCACTCTCAATACAAAGATGTTCGTTTTATCATATCTGTTATCGTTCATATTCGGTTTGCTAATTTTAGATGCTAATGTCTTACTATTTATTCAATTATATCAATTTTGATGAATATACGAAGTGCAAATTTCCTAAACTTATGACTCATCAGTTGTGCGCAAGGCTTAATATGTTGAAATCCAACACAATAACCCAAAACAATGAAGAGCTGATTCAAAGGATAGTTACCAAAACGGTAAAGAAAAAACCCTCTGAGTATATACCTTCTAAAGGCACCTAAGAACAGACCTTCTAAGTAAACCATCTAAGTACAGGTTAGGAGGGCATTTTGAATTTCAGCAACTAAACATAAAAATCTACCTACCAAAGTGACCGACAGTAATTTGGAATTGAAAGGAAAATTTTACCAATATTAAAAACTAGGATCACTGTTATTAGTTAACACTTGCGTGAGTTAAACTCTAATGCTTTATTGAAAAGTTGATGATCAAAAATTACAAATAATTTATATTCTTATTTGTAACATTTTCCCATTAGGTTTCCTTACTGTAACAATACCACTGACATCATACAGCGTGCTTACTGGGCAGCAGGTGACTATACCGTGTACAATATCTGGTTCACCTACACAACAGTCTGTTTCTTGGAGTAAAAATGTCAACGGAGCACAGACTAATGTGGATATTACAGGAAATTCTAGGTATTCTGGCGGAACAGTCAATAATCCTTCCTTAACTATAGTTAATGCTCAACAGGCTGATGAGGGAACTTACACTTGTTTTGCTTCCAACAGTATTGGAACATCTAACAGTCAAAATACTTTCTTGGATGTAACTGGAGGTATGTATTATCATGAACTGACTCCATAATATAACATTAAAGCAAACTGTTTATATTGTTATTATTTAGTCTCCAAAACAGTATATATGCAGTAATTGTATGAGACTAAGAGAAATGGCCAATGGTGTTACTTTTGGGATGCCCGAAACGGAAAATATTTTTTTCAGTGGCTCTATAAGGATTTTTTTAAACCATAATATACAATAAGATGAACTTGATTATGAAAAGCATCAACAGGAGGCACACATAAGATAGTTAGAGAGGTTCAAAGGGGGTAAATTTCTTGATGGTTTATATTGATATACATGTATTAAAAAATTGTTTGATATAAGATTTAAGTATAGGATGATGTCTATATTTGTTTGGTATTTTTATCACTTTCAACCAACGGCCCAAATGGTATATTTTTAGGAAATCACCAGAAATTTTATCTAAAAAATATAAAACGAGGAGACTTCATTATTTTCTAGTATATAAGTTCTTATATATGCATTGTTTATGTAAAAAACAAACAAAAACCCCATGTGGATAGATTTGGGAGTCCCCATAGGCGTAACATTTTATATCGGAGTACGCATCATTGTTAACTATAAATAAATACTAGTACATTTTTTGATAAGAGATGCCGCTTTCATTTTTTTCCCAGGTATACCGGTTGTAACTCTCGCACAGACCAATTTCCAAGTAGAAATAGGCAACTCTATAACAATTCCATGTACTGTTACTGCAAATCCTAGTACTACCAGTGTTTATTGGACACGTGTTGTTAATGGACAGACAACTATTATTGGACCATCAACTAACCCCAACAAATATGGGGGATCAACTACAGTCAGTCCTTCCCTTATAATATATAATACTGAACTAAGTGATGAAGGAACGTATCAGTGTTTTGCCACAAACAGTGTTGGTACTGGTTCAAGTCAACAAGGATTTTTAGATGTTTCTGGACGTAAGATATTCATATTTCTCATTCTTGTTAATTATTCTGTATACTAAGTAGTAAGCGCAGACTGCTTTGTGAATATATGTGAATACTCAAAAGTCTGTCAGGACTTCTTGTTAAAATAATGATTCTTATGATACCAGATTTGATGCACAAGATATAAACATTTCGTCGAATTACGACTCGTCGGTTGTTCTCGAGGTCGAAGCTATTGAAAGCCGAATTTAAACCCAAAATTGTAGGGTAGAAAATTCCAATTGTCAAATTCTCAAAAGTATCAAATTACAGATCTAGAGCTGTTCAGGAGACATAAGCCCTACAGTTTTCACGTCTTATTACTTTAAAATCCCCAATACATGTTCATCAAACGACCTCTTTCAAAAATGTGCTTTGTTAACTCACACCTCCTGGTATATTGTCTCACATCAAGATTCATTTTAAGCACTTTTTTTGATAAAATTTACCACTTTCCTTTCAGAGATACCAACAGTACAAGTAACACTGTCAAGTTACCAAGTCAATATTGGCAGTTCAGTTACTTTGGGTTGTACTGTAACTTCTAACCCGGGCCATTTCCAAGTATTCTGGAGAAAGACAGTGAGCGGACAGGTATCAGATATCAATGTAGCAAGTAGTGGTGGCAAATACTCTGGATCCACTGTAAATAGTCCATCATTAACAATAAACAATGCTGCAAGCAGTGACGATGCTACATATGTTTGTTATGCTACAAATAGTATAGGCACTGGTCTGAGTACATCAACGACACTCGATGTTATTGGAAGTGAGTTACTTTAAGACTATATCTTCAAACTTTATTGGATTAAAAGCGAATTCTGGTATCGGATTAAATACATTTCCATCTCTTGATGTTATACTGAGTACTTTTAGGCTATTCGTTGATTTTTTTCGCGGAAAAAAGAACTTTGATACCTAATTTGTTGCGTATACTGCTCTTTTTTTATTTAACAAAATCTGAACTGATAATTTCAACAGGTATATGAACTTGTTGAAATTATTTGTAGAAATTACTTACCGTGAGAAACTAGACTTTTACATTAGACCAAACATTTTCAAACGAAAATTTTAATTAAATTTACATTGGACCAAAAATTTTCAAACAAAAATTTTAATTAAATTTATATCTAAATTAACTGTATTTAAGATACGGTTTTCCAATTGCAAGTGTTTAACCTTTAAGTTAAAAATTGGTCGCCCTTGACTTCCGTGAGATAACACTGACAGGTCGTACAATAGATACAATAGTTATCCCACATAATCTTCTGTTTACGCGTTTCTATTATTCTTACACATTCACCGGCAAATCATCAAATAGGCTTTCAATCATATAAACATCTTACAGAATGTTCGAAAATAAAATGATTCTTGTCAAAAAAATTCAATTTCTAATTTTGTGTTGCAAGGTGTAAGAAGACACTATTTCTTTAATTGTCATAATAAAATTATCCGTCAAATACATGTATTGGTGATAGGATATACCCCCAAAGACATAGTATTAATGGATTTTTTTACATTATTTGTGCTGAATTATTGAAAAGTCTTGTACTATTTCACAATTTGATATTTCAGATTTACCAACAGTAACAATACAACAAACCCAATATACAGTAAACTTTGGAGGTTCCATTTTACTTGTCTGTGATGTTACTTCAAATCCCGTTCACACAAACGTTTATTGGCAAAAAATTCAAAATGGTGTCACCACATTGATAAATGTTGCTTCTAGTAATAATAAATATAGTGGCTCATCTGTCAGTAGCCCGTCGCTACAAGTAAACAGTGCTGACTTGAATGACGAAGGAAATTATGTCTGCTTTGCTACAAATAGTGTTGGTACTGGCCAGAGCTCACAAACATTTCTAGATGTTACTGGAGGTAAATATTTAAAACAGAATCACGTGTGTTCACAAACCCACTTACAACACTTTTTACCTAAAGGATATGATGCACTTTTTATACGAAAATGATGATAATTGTTTGCACGCATTTACACTATTTTTTAATTTTATTGACACTATTACATGTAAACGTTAATTCATATACCTCTTAGAAAGTAGTAATACTTTGAACGTTTGTTCTCAAATTATTATTTCATTAATCAAACTTTTTCTCTTACATTTAGCTCTTCCAGTAGTCACAATCTCATCAAACAGTTACGCCGTGACGTTGGGTGGAACAATCACAATGCAATGTGTAATAACAGCAATTCCTACACAAACATCTGTAACTTGGCAGAGAATTGTTAACGGACAGCTGACAACTGTAACCGTAGACGGGACACGAATAATTGGTGGTTCTGTAAATACACCATCCCTAACTATCTCTAATGCTGCATCTAGTGATGAAGGGACTTATATCTGTACGGCTACAAATTCTGTTGGAACGGGAACCAGCGGACAAACGTTTCTAGATGTCACCGGCAGTAAGTAAATAATAAACAAATTTGTTTTCTAATATGACACTATCGAATAGAAATAGATACGAAGTGACGTTTTTAAATGCAATGGTTTGTCCATGAAGTTCAGATTTATCTCTTAATAGTACATGTATAATATGTCAGTTATCCTATAGGCATGCCAATCTTTACTGATAATAATTTTATGACGTGATGTTTTGTATGTTGCTGCACCTAGCAGATCATAAAGCTTGTAGTACATTTTATTCAGGTATCCCTACCGTAACCGTCAGTCAGAGTGCGTACTCTTCAAATTTGGGAGGATCTGTTACACTGGGTTGTACAGTGCAATCTAATCCAACAGAAACGAATGTCTACTGGAGAAAGATAGTGAATGGACAGCTGACCAATATAGATTTAACTAATTCTCGATTTTTTGGTTCAACTGTTGGAACACCGTCATTGACAATTACTGGACTTGCTCTGTCAGATGAAGGCTACTATCAGTGTTTTGCACAAAACAGTGTTGGTACCGGAAACAGTCAGCAGACATTCTTAGATGTCGTTGGAAGTAAGTGTTATTAGATCTTTCAGAATATAGTGATAGAAGGTTACGAAGGCAGATTATTGTTGCATGCTTTAAAGTTGTGTTCGTTCTCTGACCAATTGTATTCGCAATTTTTTACATTTAAATCATACCAAGACGTGTATTTTATCTTATGTTTATCGTTTCTTTCAGACGTGCCCACGGTACAAGTGTTGTCCAATACCTATTCCGTTACACTCGGAAACAATATTGTACTCGGTTGTCAAGTGATCGCTAATCCATCAGCAACTAATGTATACTGGCAAAAGGTTATCAATGGTGTTTTGGTTACTGTTGATATGAGTACTAATAACTTTAACAAGTACAGTGGATCTACTGTACAGAATCCATCTTTGACAATAATTGGCGCCACTAATAATGATGAAGGCAGCTATGTGTGTTCGGCAACTAACTTAGCAGGAACTGCTTCCAGTACCCAGACGTTCCTTGATGTTGTTGGTAGTAAGTATTTATTTTAACCATATTCACATTGTACTGATTGTTATGAAATATAATATTTCAGCAAACTAAATAAATTCTTTAAAAAAATCGTTATAATGAGTATTGGAATGCAGTATTTCTACAAACTAAAGAATCTTTAGAATCTTTTACATGTAGTAATGTAACAAGAGGAACTTTTTAGAAATGCTAAAAATTTTTAATATTTATATTCATTTTAGATGTACCCGCCGTCAGTATACCCCAAAGTAGTTATAGTGTAAATGTCGGTAATTCAATCACAATACCTTGTACTGTATCAGCCAATCCCACCGAGACTAACATCTACTGGACTGTGACTGTTGGGTCTAACCCAGAACAAACTATATCCATGACAAACTTCCAGAAGTACCAAGGTTCTACAGTGAATTCTCCATCATTAATTATTCTAAACACAGCACAAAGTGATGTTGGTGTTTACAGATGTAACGCACAGAATAGCGTTGGTACTGGTCAGAGTAATCCGACTACTCTGAATGTTGTCGGAAGTAAGTTTGATATTTACATAATAATCCTTTAATTTTTTTCTTTATGTATTTTCATACTAAAGCACGATATATTTAACAAGCTACACATATTCAGATACTTCAAAACATTGAATTAGTTGATATGTGTGAGAAAAGACCTCACTATATATTTATATCAATATTACAGATATACCAACAGTGAATGTTGCGCAGAGTAATTACGCTGTGAACTACGGCCAATCTCTCCAGTTAGTTTGTACTGTAACAGCCACTCCAACCCATACTCAGGTGTACTGGACAAGAGTTCAGAATGGACAGGAAGTTACTATAGATACAAATACTGCCAAGTATAGTGGATCTACTGTCAGTAATCCATCTCTCACTATAAACAATGTTGACTCAAATGATGAAGCATTTTATGTCTGCCATGCAACTAATAGCGTTGGAACAGGACAGAGCTCACAGACCTATGTCGATGTTTCGGGAAGTATGTAAACATATTTCAATCTATGTCTGTGTCTATTTTGATTGTTATTTTAATGTATTTGTCATACCCTTTCATTTTCATACTATAATGTTGCAATTCATTGCTGTAAGTGGATTATCCTATAAAAAATACCAGAAATTCAAAAGTCAAAAGCAACTCAATATTTAACAAATGATATGAAAGTGGTGTTGATTATAGCAGAAAAAGCATGTTTTCATTGACGAAACTGACAAATATGTTCTTTCTTCCAGCCCTACCGGTTGTATCAATACAATCTAACAGTTATAGTGTACTTCTTGGTCAAGCAGCAACATTAGTTTGTACAATAACTGCAAATCCTACTGCTGCAAGTGTCCAGTGGTTTAAAGTAGTTAATGGTGTCCAGACTTCCCTGCCTACCACTGCGGGAAAATATAATACTCCGTCAATTAGTAGTCCAAATCTTGTAATCAACAATGCACAACAAAGTGACTCCGGCTATTACGTATGTACTGCTACTAATATCGTTGGAACTGGAACTTCATCGCAGACTTATCTTACAGTAACAGGAAGTAAGTGAAATAAACCAAGATTGTAATATGAAGAAGTTTTGTTGTTATGTATTAACATAATGCGTCATGTTAAAACAGATAAGCATTCAAAATATTTTTTTAAAAATAAAGTGATCTTATTTAATGTTAATTCGAATCGCTTTTATGGAATGTTTTCTTATTAGTTTCTTGTATTTTTTTTCTAAAGAAATAAATTCAAAATATATGCATTTGTATATGTATTTTTCAATAATTTGTATCATTTGCAAATAAGACTCTTCTCAATGAAATCCCAAACGGACATTTTTTAAAGTATCCCCTATATTTTTAGATATTCCTACTGTGACGGTAGCTCTGTCAACTTACAACACAAACATTGGTGCCACTGTGACACTTGGATGTACTGTAGTAGCATCTCCAGCTGCTACCGACGTCTTCTGGCGTCGCATTGTAAACAACCAGGAACAGAACATTGACACAACTAACTCTAAATACAGTGGTTCTACTAATAGTAGTCCTTCACTTGTCATTAGCAATGTTCAGTCATCAGATGAAGGGAATTACATTTGTTATGCTACGAACACCATTGGTACAGGTAACAGTCAACAAACGTACCTGGATGTAATTGGAAGTAAGTTGTATTAAACTTGAATTACTTTTCAAAAAGCTCAGTTCGCGGAACGGATTTTGACTTTTGAAAGTCTAAATGTTAGATTAATAAGATTTTTTTTTATTGGTTTATTAATCTTTTTGAGAAAACACAGCAATTTTGACAGGATAATAATATTTTTGTACCTCGCATATGATTTTGAATAGAGAAACTTTTTTTTTTTGAAAAATTGAAAATATCAAAAAAGAATAGCTCATAATTTGTAATACAAATATTTTGAGTTTTTTTTCATTCACTTTGTGCATATTTGATATACTCCAGAGGTGTAATACATTAAAATATATTTACTTACAGATATACCTGTGGTAACAGTACAAGAAAATGTTTACTCTGTGAATATTGGAAGCAGCATAAATCTTGTTTGTAATGTCCAAGCTAATCCAACCCATACCTCAGTCACGTGGCAAAAAATAGTTAATGGAGTTACAACAACTGTAACTATAAGTGGTAGATATTCTGGTGCCACTGTCAATAGTCCTACTCTTACATTAACACAGGCAGTTATTTCAGATGAAGGATACTATATATGTACTGCAACCAACAGTGTCGGGACAGGTCAAAGTTCACAGACCTTTTTGGACGTTCTCGGCAGTAAGTTGTTTCATGAGTAGATAGCCACGACAAAATATCTTTTTTCTATAAAAGCTGTATAAATTATTTAACCAGCTCTTATTAACTGGGTGTTTTTACGTTTTATACAAAATTCAAAACGACCTCACCATGAATCTATAAGAAATTGTTGTATCACTAGTTTATCTTGGATCCACGGGCCTAACAATACAATTGAAATTTTTTTAGAATTTTTTTGAAGAAGTTCAAAAGTTGGTTTTTTTGGAAGGGGGGGGGGCTGTCATTTATAAAAAAACACTGTTCAAGTCAAGTACAGATTTTGTAATATGCCTACCTGCCGACCCTAATTTTTGCCGACCATATTTAGATATTTTTTTATTTTGGCCTAAACAGCAGCAACAAGATCCACATTTTCTCCAGTCTATACACATATGTGATATACATGTATATACTATACAAATACTATAAGTAATTATTTGTTTAATGTTTTTATAGATATTCCTGTTGTAACCATAGGGTCTAGTTTATATAGTGTAAACTATGCTAGTACTGCAACTTTGGTCTGTAGCGTCGATGCCACACCTTCAGCCACTGTAGTCTCTTGGCAGAAGATACAAAATGGGGTACCATCAACTATAGCAATCTCTGGTAGATACCAAGGTGGCAGTGTCGCATCTCCTAGTTTAGTTATTAGTAATGTTGACAGTAGTGATGAAGCATTCTATCTCTGTTCGGCTACTAACAGTGTTGGAACAGGCCAAAGTACTCAAACATATCTAGACGTTCAAGGCAGTAAGTAGAAAGTTACGAATAAATTTCACTTCATGCAATGAAGATTTTAATTCATCAGTATTTTTATGTCACATTTGCAATGGAGTAATAAAAAGTTAATTGTCGTTAAAAGTACCATCATAACAAAAACATTATTAAAAGCAAACAATGTGATGGAATATAAATTCCACCATAATAATTGTTCAAAATAAAGTTTGTTATATAACAGAAGTTCCCGTGAGAACTTTCCTAACATCAAATTATATCCTTTCCCATGATATATTTTCCTTAACACTGTAAAAAAATTCTATACATGTGTAATAAAAGTTCTTTGCAGGAAAATCTGTTATACATGGATAACAATATTTCTTAATAAAAAAGATTACACTGGGTCATTTCGGCAGTATGATATTCATACACAGACCAAATAAGACAAGTATGTAATGGAATATCCACTATGGAACTTTAATTGTGCAATTGAATTTCCATTTCAGAACTTTTACGAAATAGTGTATGTTCCTTTTCCGAAAATTTATTATGTTATGGAAGTTCCGACATGAAACATTGTTTACGTTATTCATCTAACGGTTGCACCTTCTTAAAATAATCTTGAGATTACTAAACAGACTGCGCAGTTATCTGTTTATTGCAGTGCTAGTTTGTCATCATAGCATACATATATAAATTTCATCAATTACCTCTTTTGTTATCTTGAATTGAAATCCTTTTCAACTAGATTTTTATACACGTTTATCTACGTGTATTTGGAGTGATTTGTGTTGCCAACATATTTTTCTCTTTTCTTTTTTTTAAATATTTCACCAAACAATTAAGTCTACATTTCTACCTTTAGCATAACTTCCATCATGCAGGTATGAAAATATTTTATTCTACTCCCCTGCTTCCATCACAGTTTTACAATTGAAAAACCAACCCCTTAGTAGCTACATCTACCATTATCTACATGCATCTCCTGGAAAGTGATTAGGTCTATTCATATGTATCTAATCATGTTACACATTTATCTGTAATTGACCATAATACAACACATGTGGGATAATCAATTAAACAATCAAACTCAATTTTTGTTCAATGGATATTTCGTTATACAGGAAATTGTTCCACTTAGAACATGTATTATACGGAATAAAAATACAGTTACATAATTTATATTCTATTGCTTGTCTTCGTAGGTATTCCTTTAGTTCAAGTATTGTCAAATTATTACACAGTTCAAATTGGCCAATCAATAACACTCCAGTGTACAGTTACCGCCAATCCAACACATCAGTCTGTAACGTGGAGAAAGATCGTAAATGGAAATCAAGTAAATGTAGATACGTCTAGCAGTAAATATTCAGGTGGAACTGTGAACACACCATCCTTGACAATATCAAATTCGGCTAATACTGATGAAGGGTATTATGTTTGTTCTGCAGCCAATGCTGTTGGTACAGGTCAAAGTTCTCAGACGTATCTAGATGTTACCGGAAGTAAGTGAAATTATACTACCTACCTGTGTTCTACTGATGTACTTCACTAGTGTACAAATCAAACATTTTGTTCCTAGAGGATTGATAAATTATACTAAGATTTTTTTTTTGAAAATATTTGTCAACATTCAAAAGTTTTAATCATGATGACAATGTTTATGTGGAAGTCTGTTTTAACTTACCCAGTTTGTATAAGGTTAAATATCACTTAAATAGTTGCTGTTATATGTTGTAACCACATTTAGAAATTATGTAAGTGCTTTAGTGTAAAGTAAAAACATCTATTTACAGGTATTTTAACAGTAACAATTCCACAGTCAGCATACAGTGTTAACTATGGACAAACAATCCAGTTAGTGTGTACTGTCAGTGGTACACCATCAGCAACGAATATATATTGGCAGAAAATTACAAATGGTGTTCAAACTAATATTAACTCGAATTCTAATACCAACAAATATTCTGGGTCTACCACTACTACCCCATCTTTGACCATATTTAATACTGATGATAACGACGCAGGATCATATACCTGTTATGGCACGAATTCTGTTGGAACTGGGCAGAGTCAACAAACACAGCTATCAGTTGTTGGCAGTAAGTTTATTCATTGAATTCATTGTTCGGTCACAAGATATTATAGATTCCAGCTAACGAGCAAGTAAACTGAATTTACTTTTTATTTTATTTTTCAGATTAATTGTGCTACTGGTCATTTATCCGAAACAAATATTAACATTCATCTTGACAAATATATCTTTAATTATTTACATTTTTTTCAGGTGTACCTATCGTAACCGTTGGTCAAGGTTATACTGTAGCACTGGGGAATTCTATCACACTTCAGTGTACAGTTTTTGCAACACCTTCAGCTACTAGTATTCAATGGAATAAAGTAACAAGTAATGTTCCAGTAACAATTAATATTAATGCTAATCCAACCAAATACTTAGGGGGTAGTGTCAGTACTCCTTCATTGACAATACTGAATGCCGCCGATAGCGATCAAGGCTCCTATACATGTCAAGCAACTAATGCCGTTGGTACAGGGACAAGTCTTCAGACACTATTAAATGTACAAGGAAGTAAGTATCTCATATTTCCCTTTTTAATATTTTTAAGTTTTATAATAACAATATTTTTTACAGCACTAAATAGGCAATAAACGTATCAGGTTTCTTTAAGGTATAGGTGTATCGTGGCATATGTTTGTTATATTCCATTCTCATACGTCTGTCTTGCTTTGGATTTCGATTTAACGGACTTTTCCCATAGTTTCGTCGATATTCTTTTGCCGATGTTTTTCGGTTGTTTGTAATCGATCGTTTCAGTTGTTGAATACAAAACTTTTTAAATTAATAGAGTTGCCTATAAGCAACAGAAAATAATCACTTGTTTTAGTAAAAGAATTTCTATAAATAAAGAAAATATTCCTTTGATAGCAGTAATGAAAATAATTGGCAATTAATTTAACGAATTGAAAACTGTACACATGTATTATTTAATAGCATTACCTGTGGTGACAATAGCACAGGCTCAGTACAGTGTAACAGTCGGATCATCGATTACATTGGCCTGTACAGTGTCTGCAAATCCAGCGCACACATCTGTTTTCTGGCAGAAGGTTACCAATGGACAGGCATCAAATATTAACCTAGGACAAAATAATAAATACAGTGGTTCTACAACCACAGTGCCATCGCTGACAATTCTTAATGCTGACCTCTCAGACGAAGGATATTTTGTGTGTAATGCTGTGAACAGTATTGGAACAGGAGCGAGTACTCAAACATTTTTAAATGTTTTAGGAAGTAAGTTTCTTTCTGTTTATGATTAATCAAAACTTGTACATACTTAACAATTACTTCGGAAATCACGAATTGGTTGGCCGGTACGAAATTTCTATTACACGTATGAGACTACATATCTTCAGTTTGGAATTGACACCTCGATGACTTGACACTTTGCTGGATTTTACTCACTGGCAATGTGACGGATATCGGTAACGGAGCAGAACGTTCTTACCCTTCTGGAGATAATTGTTGTTTGTGGGAGTTCACATTGCTAGTGCTTTAGTTTCAGTGCAGTTTTGTTTTATTTTTGTTAAGTTTATTATATCTTTTTTATTCTTTTAGTTATACATGTATATTTGTGGCATTTATTTGTTATGTTCCATTCTCATGACTTTGTTTTTTCCTCTTGATTTCGAATTAACTGACTTTCTCACTATTTTGCGGCTTCGATATTCTTTTGCCGATATTATGTAATCCTCTGGCTTATTGAAATTCATGTTACATTTTTGTTAATGCATTCATACATATTCGAAATTTTATTATAACATGTATTATAATTTTCAGGTGTTCCAGTTGTCAATGTACTGTCATCAAGTTATTCTGTGAATGTGGGCAACTCCATAACTTTACAGTGCACTGTTACAGCCGATCCAACAGAGACAAGTATCCAATGGCAACGCTACAACAATAATGTGGCTACAAATATTGACATGGCGAGCGGACGATATAGTGGTAGTACAGTTGGGTCTCCCTCCCTTGTAATAAATAATGCTGAAATTTCGGACGAAGGGTTTTATCTCTGTACAGCAGCGAACAGTGTAGGAACAGGACAGAGTCAGCAGACATTTTTAGATGTAATCGGAAGTAAGTTTACTTTTCATATCTTTAACTTATTTTTCAGTCTGCAGTTTTTTCATCACTATAGTTCTAAATGTATTTCTTGTGCTCCATGGCTGAAATTATTTTTTAAACATAATTCAATATTGATATATCATTGTTTTGTCTTCTCCCCTTGAATTTGTCTATTCCAATTTTTGCATATTATATGTATGTGGTTTACTATTAGAATCTTAAAGGAAAAATAATCAGAATTGTAGATAGAATACATTTTAATTATTGTTCATACAAAGATATGAATACAAGAACACTGAAAGTACCTTTTTGTTTCTTTCAAAAGGTATTCCAACAGTGACTGTATCACAACCTAACTACAGTGTAAACCGTGGTTCATCTGTTACACTACAATGTACATATACAGCTAACCCTGCGGCTACTGTTGTATTCTGGGAGAAAACCGTCGCTAACACAGTCACTGTAATAGCTACTTCTTCAACTAAATATAGTGGTTCTACAACTCAGTCTCCTTCACTGACAATTAATAACGCAGAGGAATCTGATGAAGCAAATTATGTGTGTAAAGTGACCAACAGTATCGGAACTGGTATTAGTACTTCGACGTTCCTTGGAGTCTTAGGAAGTAAGTATTTTACTACATTTGTGCACCGTAAAATAAATTTATTTAAATTTCTTCGACAGTTTTTACTTCAAGTCTTGGCCATTAATATTGTATGATTATAATGTTAATTCTTTATACTACATGTACTATATACATGTACTAGTATTTGTTTGGTCAAATTTTGATTCATCGGTGGTCCAGAGGCTGAAAACAATCGAAAATGTTGAAATCTAACACAATAACGAAAAATACTGAAGGACAGAAAAAGTACACAATGTAAAATTATTTCAAACAATTCAGATGCCTCTTATGAGTCTATTAACTTTAATTAAATTTCAGATATCCCCTCGGTCACCACACCGACTGCTGCTTATGCAGTAAATATTGGTAATACGTTAACAATACAATGTACAGTAACAGCTGATCCAACACACACCTCAGTATACTGGCAGTACATTTCCGGTGGAAACTCAACGAATATTAACATTGGCGGTAGATATAGTGGATCTTCCGTCAATACACCATCTCTTACCATTTCTAACGCCCAGTTATCTGACCAAGGAGCGTATGTGTGTTTCGCTACCAACAGTGTTGGGACAGGACAGAGTACTCAAGTAGTTGTAGCTGTAACAGGAAGTAAGTACATCTTATATATTTTCCCGATGAACCTTACATGTTTTTTTTTTTTTAAGTATTGTAGATAGCATGTTTTTTGGTTTATGTTGAATACGCAGGAAACCCCTGAAAAAAACGTATAAATATCGTATCGTTTGTAGAAAGATGAGAGAATACATGTAAGCTGAAATTTATAGAAAAAAGTTTTCTAGGCGTATAGAGTACAAAAATCTATATAAAAACTAAAATGTTATTTTTACTGCAGGTGTACCGAGTGTGAGTCTAACACAATCCCAGTTCAGTACAAATTATGGAAATACAATAATATTAGGATGTACAGTATCAGCAAACCCTGTAGCAACCGCTGTTTACTGGCAGAAAGTTATAGGAAATACTGCATCGAATATATCTATGTCAAATTCTAAATATACAGGATCAACTGTTAGTACTCCTTCTCTTACGATATCGAATGTCGATAGCAGTGATGCTGGAAGTTACGTCTGTTTCGCTACAAATTCTGTAGGAACTGGTCAGAGTGTACAAGGGGCTCTCTCTGTGATTGGAAGTAAGTTTTTTTATATCGGTTTGAAATATATGTAAATGTTAGTTCTAAGTTCGGAGAGCAACACAAAATTAAAGATAGATATCATCTCCATGTAGTTATATATAGACAATGAATAAAAACGTAAATAAAGTTTAACCACTTTAACATCAAAGTCTTTTTTATCAACATACAGACAAATGTTTTTGGTCAAGTTAAGACCTACAAGACAATTTAATATACCCAGGTACTTTACAAGTATGGTCTCATTTTGTCTCGTTTTAGGTATTCCAGTTGTGACGATTAGTCAGTCGACATATACCGTTAATATAGGAAATACGATAACTATAGACTGTGTTGTCTCTGCCAATCCACTTCATACCGATGTATATTGGACACGACAGATTAACAATGGTAATTTAGAGACTCTCAATCCTGCCATCTCAACTAAATACGACGGATCAACGGTATCGTCGCCTTCATTAACTATTTACAATGTAGATGCTTCTGATGAAGGAAATTATATTTGCCATGCAACAAATGCTGTCGGAACCGGTCAAAGTTCACAGGCTTTCTTAGATGCTGTAGGAAGTATGTTAAAGTATTATAAAGTATAACATCCTATATATAATAATGTGAAAGTTAATGAGAGTGATATTATAAATGAATTAATATTTTATTGATACTGCTAAAAGAATTACGTGATTAGGATTTATATAATTCAGTTTATATGGCTTTATATCCTTTTATTAAGATGCCTTATGCAGAGTTTCTTTCATGGGTAGCTGCTTCTCGAGATGATTTGAGTAATTTTTTCTTGTCATATTAAAGATCTGGCCCTGGCACCATAAAAGTTGAGAATATTCTTAAGCCTGAGAATTTGAGTAAAATTTTCTTTGCTCAGCAAAAATAGTTCTTTATGGCGCCCAGGCAAGGTCTTCACTTGAACATACCAGGCTTGACTAACGGACAGGTAAAAATAAAAGCACAATAGACCCACAGTAACGTTCAACCCCAAAAATATCCAATTCAATGGAAAAGTACGTCAACATTTTTATACAGTAAATGTAATACAAACAGCCTAATGCTGGCAGCTGCTGAAAGCAAGCGTGGGACCTAAATACTGTTAAAACCTAAACATGCTGTCCAAAACAATAATTGTAACCTTATAAACTATGTACGCTATAATAAAAATAAAATCCAAATGATTTAGTTAGTATGAAAATACATTTTTATTATTTTACAGATATCCCCACTGTGACAGCAAGTACGGTAGCCTCTGTAAACATTGGTAATCCAGTAACTATAACATGTACTGTCGTGGCTAATCCACTTGCAACGTCTATTGTATGGCAGAGATATATTAACAACCAGGCTACAAATCTTGATATCAGCAGCACTAGATACAGTGGTGGAACAATATCAACCCCTTCACTCACAATAAATTCCGTACAACAAGATGACCAAGGACAGTATGCATGTCAAGCTATAAATAGTGTAGGAACTGGAACTAGTGATCAGGTTTTCTTAACAGTAACAGGAGGTAAGAAAATGTCTTGGACCAGACAACCAAGCAGGAGCTGCCACGTCTTCAGTAATACCTGGTTTTACTCCTGTGGTTTATTGAAGTTTGTGGTGGATATAGGTTTTAATATGATAGCTAAACCTTTCACTTGTATGACAGTCGCATAGAATTCCATTATATTGGCAACAATGTGTGAGCAAAATAAACCGAAATAATAGGTAACAACATCAAAAATTGGGGTACAGCAGTCAACATTGTAATATAATCTTAATCACTATAAAAACAAATAACTGTCTCAACAAAGAAACACAAAATGGCATATAGACAAAGTACGGAAGCAAAAATGAAAGACAAGAACTCAAAATTTAACATAGCACAATGGCGGGATGTATAAGTACCGATCCACGCCACAAGTAAAATATACTGAAAAAGTTAAGCAAAATTTATATTCCTATATATTTAAATATTTCTAAAATGTAACAAACAAGCAGCTGTTATTAAACTGTATTATCCGGACTTATTTACTGTTACTACTTACCATATCACTTCATTTCTTTTTTGTTCTTAGAAACATACACTGAATGCTGTTTATTTTTCGTTTTCAGATGGTCCAACATCCGTAAGCATTTCTCCAAATCCTATCACTGTGAACGAAGGACAAACTATCACTGCTACCTGTACAGCACAAGGAAGTCCAACTATATCATATGAATGGTATAAGGATAATTCTAACAGCGTGATATCGACATCCTCAGTTCTACAAATAACGTCCTCGTCCAGGACTGATGCTGGGGTCTATAAATGTCAAGCATCTAATGATTATGGTACATCTGAGGCTACCGTGACAGTTGATGTTCAGCGTAAGTAATATATATATATATATGTTTATGCGACTCTTCCTATTTAACATATCCTTCTACGATCTATTTAATAAATTTTTTTTTATAATATAAAGCAAGACATTTTATTATTAAAGTTTATATAAGTTATCTCCTCCATCATTAAATTTAGAACAAAACTGCCACTGATTTGTAATGAAAATGAATTGGTGTAAAATGTTCATTCATTGTATTCTGTGATTTTATATTTCGTCTTTTTGGATAGCAGGAAATCCTTAACAGAATTTAACACTTTACCATCAACAATCTATATGCAATCTTTGACATTGTCGGAAATGATCTAGTTATGTGTACCAGAATTAAAATCAGATAGAAATTACGAAATAAAGATTATATTTTCCGACAATGTACATATGTTCTAATACATGTTTTGCGTTTAACCTGCAATTGTATATTGTTATCGGCTTTAGAGAAACAGTTTATCCGATCTCTTTATTTAGTATGTATATCATCTAATTGCAGGATAAAAAGGTTTTTTTTATTTCCCCCCTCTCCGTGTATAGTAAGATATATCTACAGATCTTTTACGTTAATGTCTGTTTTCTGTGATGACTTTTATACTAGAACTTTTTATGCCTACTTTTTCAATCAATTACCAAAAGAAAGTTAAACAACTGGAATGAATCTGAATTGCTGATTCTAAAAATTTGAATCTGTTTATAAATGTAAATGTTTTGAGAATTCTTAATAAGTTTATATCAGAATCATTTCTTGTCTTCAAAGATCTTCCCGATGTAACAATTACACAACCAGAAGAAGGAATACGAGGACAGTCAGTTACAATTTCCTGTTCTTATGTTGCTAAACCAGCAGCAACAGGTGTGATATGGAGTAAAGGGGGCCAGACTATCATAATCGACGGAAGTAAATACAACGGTGGCAGTTTGGCTAACCCAAGCCTCACTATTACAAACCTAGTAGCTTCTGATATCGGATCCTACAAATGCTCAGTTGTTAATTCTGTTGGACAAGGAGATTCTACAACAGTTAATCTTGCTGTTGACACAACAAGTGAGTAAATACCTATTGCAAAGATTATAAAATATCTGTACAAAATTCTTATGAAATCAGAAAGGAAAAAACAAAGTATCTGGTTGATAGGTTCACATACAACGATTTTTGATGTTTGAGTTGTTAAATTTGATGTTTTATTTTAGGGTACACGTGTAAATTTAAATTTGGTCCGTTTCTACCCCTTTATGCTGCATAAAATAACGACATAATGGACGTTATTATAATTTAAATTATCATGTTTCAGCTGCTCCATCTTACATAACTATAACACCAAAAGGTGTGGTTATAAAGGAAGGAGAGAGTGCAACACTTACTTGCGATGCTGACGGGGATCCAGCTCCAACCTATAACTGGTACAAAAATGATGCGGTGATACAGGAAGGAGCTGTTCTCACAATTACTAACGCAGTATGGGCTGATGACGATGGTCTTCACCTGTGTAAAGCTACGAACAGTAAAGGCAGCAGAGAAACATGGGAAGATGTAGATGTACAATGTAAATATTTACTCTGATTTAAGCATTGTTGTATTTAAAATTTGATTTTTTGCTTTTTGTATCTTATACTTTTTTAGTCTGTATCTTGACTTGTTACGTAACACGGTACTTTCTTGGATTTTGTCGCATTGAAACGACTCCAATTTATATCATTTACATTTATTGGCCGCTTGGTAGCGTGCTTTCCTCGAATGCGGAAGGCCGCGGGCGCAATCTTCGGCCGGGTCAAACGAAAGACTCTAAAGCTAGTATTTGCTAATTCTCTACTAAGGACAATCCATTCAAGAATAAGATCAATGACTTGTTCGGTAAAAATCACAACAATTTGTGGGCGAAGGTATCACGTCTTTCTGTGGACTGTGACATCATGAGCTGGCACTTTAATAATAATTGCCAATAGAGGTTTAGCAATAATCACAACCAATAGTTCTGGTGGAATATGTACATTATTATCAACTGATTAAATAATGTGTATATTACAGTTATTCCTGTGAGTGATGTATCGCAGAGCAGTATTACAGCAACAGTTGGTTCTCCTGTATCTCTAAGCTGTGATACAAGGGCAAATCCATCAGCATCAGAATGGCAATGGAGTTTAAATGGCAATACATTGGCAAATACAAATAAAATTCTTGTAGTGAACATGGATTCTGCTACTGATGCAGGAGCATATTCGTGCAGAGCTACAAACACTGTTGGACAATCTGCAAACATAGGTTTTAGCATTGCAATAGGCTCCGGCTCCGGTGATAATACTCCTGCTAATGGTAAGTATAGTATTTATGGAATTTGATGTTACATTTTGTAGTTCTTGTAGCACTTGGAAAATGGAGAAAATTAGGATCGAAACAAAATGAGTAACATTATTGGTAACTATAGTGATAAACTTGCTTTTAACTCCCCATAACTACCATAACTTTACTCTTTTATTTCTTGAACCGACGGTCGTTCAAAAAAGATTGATATCACAATAGAAAAATGCAAGTATCGTAAATGACTTCATGTTTTTCACAAGTAACGAATGTGGTTACCTTTTTCTGTCTTGATTCTATATATAATGCAATCATTAGTAGGGACTGACAAAAACAGAAATACAAATGAACAAATAAAAATGTACATAAACAAGAAAAAGACAAATACAAACTACGGAAAACCTAAACTCATATAAAAAAAAATGTGTGAAACGTCGTTCTCCGGAAAGGTAAGTTCGTAATTTTTATACAACACTTGTTGTGTTACCGGGCAAAATCAATCCAGTTATGGTTGAAAATAGAGGAGTATAAAGTGTAATACTGGAAACAAGTCTTCCGCCATTTTTCCTATTAGCACACTGCAACGGTCAGTTGGTTCATCATACCTATCATTAAATATCTATATTTGCCAGAGCAAGCTTTATGATATGATTTAATCTCATTTTTGTTTTATTAAGTAAAGTCAAGAAATACCAAAGGGATATTCGAAGGAGGGGGAAATCGAAAAAAACTGACAAACTCCGGAGAAAAACGAAGACAAGACCAAAACAATACATGCACTACAATTAAAAACTAAAAACATATGAACAACATGGACCCCACCAAAAAAACTCAGGGTTGACTCAGGTGCTCCGGAAGATGTCCATTTTCATTTGGGAAATGGTTTTTTCATACCTGTTAACCAAGTCATGATGAAGATAAAGAATTATTAAGCACATCAATTCAAACATCGCCTTGATATCTAAAATATAATACTTTATTTTGCCTTAATGATAGTGAAAACTGGAAACACAGTTTAATCGTTTAATTAGTATGTTATTTCATTTATTGTTGATTTTGTTTGGTATTTCAGATCCAAGCTTAGGACAAGCTACAGCAGATACGTCACTTACTTCAGGGGAAATAGCTGCAATAGTCTTGGCTATCCTGTTTATCCTTTTGTTGATAATAGGAATAATCGTTTGCTGCTGTTGCCAAGGTAATGTTGTAAGAATATTGATATCAGCAACAGTGATCGAACGGTCTAGACAGTTTATAAATGATCATTGGTCTGTCAGTACTGAGTTTGTAAGTTCAAACCCAACTAGCGGCGAGGTGTGTTCGACTTTGGATTTCCAATTTTCCATCCAAAGATTGATGGTATCCTCACGATATATATAGCCACTTGCCTTTTTAGATAGAATATTTAGGATTGTGACTGGAAGTAGTGATTTCAGACAACAAAGATTCTCCTTCTTCTATTGATGTTTTGTATTATAAGTATACTGTTTGTAATATTACATATAATACGTCTTAAGAGAGTCTTTTTAAATTTAGGTCGAAATATTAAAAAATCGAACTACAATTCTAGTTTGTTAAATTAATCATAATGAGTATTCTTTTTTGTAAAGTATAGTATACATATTTTTATAGGCTACTGTGCAGGTCTTTGTGGTGGTAAAAAAGAAAAGGTTACTCCACAGAAGACACCTATGTTCTACGAAGAACCAGAGGAATCTATTGTAGCCATGCGTACATTGGAGATCCCAAGATTCTACGAGGATCCTGTAGTTATAAGGTAAGCAAATATATTATTAAGACAAACGCCAAAATATATGAGCCACCGACCATTATAAAGTTTTGTAGGATTTATTTAACATGCATTCTCCAAAGAATGAGGAAAAATCCTTTAAATGAGATATATTCTTATGATACCAATTTTGATGAACAACATGTGCACATTTTGTCGTCTTAGGACTCAAGGGTGTGCTGAATACCAAAACAGTTGAAAGTCGAAACAGAATTTTTATAAATGTAAAACACCAGTCTCACACTATTATTGAAATACTATTAACTCTGCAAATCGGAAATTAGTAAAGTAATGATACAGTTGTTATGCAAGTGCTATAAAATCATATGGCAAAAGATAAAATTTAATACTTAGAAATATAAGATTTGACTGTTTTATTATCAAGAACATGGCTTGTCATACAAAGTTATTACACTAGTTCACTGTATGCATATTTTGCTTACAGAGAACCAGAAACAACTGCTGTTAAAAAGATTCACAGGAAGAAGAGACATAAGCATTATAGGTAAGTGCAAATAATATGTATTCAATTTAGAGACATGAAAACAAAGATTTCCTTCTGTGAATTCTGTTTTATCCATATCAACGTATAAACAAAGAAATATAAATATAGATTAATAAAAAAAAATAAGGGTTGTGTTCAATTCTACTGAAGGCTAAAAAGCCTCGTATTGTAATTGTTTTAGAAATTTTTTAGATTGATTCTCACTCATTTAAAGCAATGCCTACAAACACTTTAGTTTTAAATTTGTCATTTTATTACGTTTGATGAACATGAGCTTAAGTAATTGAGAACATTATAATTAGGTCATGAATGTCCGTATACATAGGATGGTTGTTGCGAGGAAATTCCAAGTCATAGTATGATATTAAACATTGATCCACTCACATCACCAGAAAGCACTGAATCACGCTGAAATATCTGTTGAACTACGATTACAAGAATTCTTAAATAAATACAATACTGTATTTTTAAAATGCAAAGAAGAGACATCAAGAACAAAAATAAAACTATTTTTTTTGTCATAAGATGTCTTGATTTTGTGGTTTCTGTCTTGTTTAGTGTCAACTGTCTTGATATCTTAACCTATAAATATCAGCAATTGTAAATTATATTTCGATTTGACAAAAAAACTTAAAGGTTGATTCTAATAGACACAAGAACCAGACAAAACAGAACACAGAATCACTGAACATTTACAACATAAACTCAAATAAAGTATCATCTTAGTCCTTGATACCTTGATTGTATTGCTGGTCTTTGATGTTATGTGTTTATCAAGAAATTTGCATTATACCGACATACAAACATGTAATTGGTTTTATACAATATCAAAATAAATACATGATTTTTTTTTTATCATGAAAGCAATTAAGTACTGGTAAAATGGTATAATTGAATCCTTTTTTGTTGAACATGTACTAAACAGTTTTAACTTTTTCTGAGGGACCTCGGTGTCTGAGTGGTCAAGGTAGTTCGTCATGATTACTAATGACCACTAGCCTGTCAACACTGAGGTTGTGAGTTCGAATTTCACATGTGGCAGGATGGGTTCGACTCCGATCTTAATTGACAAGGATTGCCAATGGTTCTCTCAGGGTACTCCTGCTTTCTCCTCCAATAAAAACTGGCCGACGCCAAATGTGCTGAAAACGGCGTAAAACCCCAACTTAAATCTAGTCACACAGAGTCCAATAATTTATGATTGTGTCATATTTGCAGTTATTGTTATTACATATAACATTTCAGGAGACCATCTGATGAATTTGAGATTAATAAGTTTGCTGTTCTGAAACCTGATGGTACTCAACAAATGTAAGTTTAAAAAATTTAGAAATTTGAGTATTGATGGGTACAAAAGAGAACAATGAATAATGTCAAAGGTCAATCTAAGAGTGACGAATCGTTGCATGTTTTTGATGGTAGAATATATTATCTTTGATTTTGGCTTCAAATTTTTTCTCTTGTTGATGTGTTGATTTTTTGTCAATAATTTATCCTGCGTAACCTTTTACAGTCATACTATAGTAGCACGAGTTAATTCTCGGTGTCAGAGTTTTTATTAATATTTTTAAGAAAAATTTGGAATTTTAAGTTTAAGAATCAATATTTGAAATCAGTAGTGAAGATATCTTGTTTTTTTTATACAGAAATCCAAACCATTCATCAGCCAAGTATAACGTTGAAAATGAATATGCAATGCCTGATAAGCGACCTACGTACGATGACGAAGAATCAAACAGACGGCGTCGTCGGAGAAAAAGGAAAAGTAAACGTCATCATGGCGATCTTGATATTTTTGTAGAGGATGGCACTGAAAATGGAGATATTCTACGTTCATCAACAAGGTCTCGACGCACTGACCACGAGACTTTGCGAACATCTCCTAATGAAGAAGTTGTAGCAGGAGAATTTTACTATGGATAAGAATAATGTGCATTTATTTAAGTAAAAAGAGTGCTAAATCAAATCAGCTATTTCTTTTTATTAAGATAAGCTTTGTTATATAAACCGTCCATCCATATCAGGGTTTTTATATGTTTATACATGTGTTCCAGTCTTTTTGCATAATTTTAGAATCGGTTGAAATTTTCACGATTCTTTTTTTTACATTAAGCATTCTGTGATATTATATTTTTCTAATAGTAGTATAAGAGTAGATATGCTTAGTAGATTGCAGCAATATACTAATGTGAAACAGTATATGGACACCTGGAAAATACTACAAAATTATAGGATTTTAAACATTTCTGTCTATTTTATGGATAAGTTATCATCTTGTCAATACTTCATGCACTTTACAACTGTTGTTATAACCAAGAAGAACACTTACCGAGTTTATATTGACATAGTACACTTGATAGAGAAAATGAAATTGTATGTTTAGACTATTTTTGTTTTTTCAACTTGGATTTTTTTACATATATTTACAGATAATATTTGATTTAATAGCATTTTTGTCTTTTTTATACTTTATGATCATGTTTCAGTATAATACATATAGGTGCTTAAGTCATATTTGAAAATGTTTATTAGAGTTAATCCAATTGTACATTTTTTTATTATTTCTTTCTAAAAATATAGTTTATATTTTTCATTCTGTTAGTTCTAGCCACCGTTCTCATTGAATACATATAGTGTTATTAACTGGCTGTTTCTGTATTGGCACTGGTACAGATTCAAGGTTTGCTGTATTGGCCTCGAGACCCGTAGGGACGAGGGCCAATACAGCTGACCGAGAATCTATACCAGTGCCAATACAGAAACAGCCAGTTCATAACACTTTTATTAAATAATCCAACTTTTTCAATACAGACCTGTTCTGAATGCTGTATTACATACGTCAAATGTGAATATAGGGCCAATATTTCCAATACGGACTGGCAATGATGTGAATATAGGGCAATATTTCCAATACGGACTGGCAATGCCTGGTACTGTCAAGGCTGGTGTACCTCAAGGCTCTGTTCTTTAGGTCCCTTATTATTTTTGTTGTATATCAATGATATTGGGGATGATCTTGCTACTTTAGCAAGATTATTCGCTGGTGATACTTCTTTGTCGTACTCTGGGGATGATTATCAATTAATGCAAACAGATATTAATGGGGATTTAAGGATATTAAGTCAATGGGCAAAAACATGGTTGGTCGATTTTAATCCAAAGAAAACAAAAGCTCTGATCATTTCAAATGTCCAAGCACAGGATATTAATATTCTGTTTGATAATGAAACTGTTGAAATTGTAAAACAACATAAACATTTGGGAATAACCTTCTCGTCGGATGCAAACTGGAAAGAACATATAGAAAATATTGTCAAATCAGCATATAAAAAAGTGAATGCTCTTCGTAAATTAAAATTTGTTTTATCTTCTAAAATATTGTCTAATATTTATATTACATTTATCAGACCAGTAATGGAATATGCATGTGAAGTATGGGATGGGTGTTCACAACAAGATATAGATAAACTGGAAAAAGTACAGCTTGAAGCTGCCAGAATCGTAACAGGTCTTCCAAAATTCGCCAGTAAAGATGCACTTTACTTTGAAACTGGTTGGGATAGTTTATTAAACCGAAGAAAATATAGGAAATTAACAGTATTCTATAAAATGCATAACAAATTGTGTCCAGACTACCTAAATGGTGCCTCCCTCCTCTGTCATCTAATATGAATGAATATAATCTAAGAAACCAAAATAATTATATACCAATTAGATGTAGACTGCAGTCTTACGGGAAGTCTTTTATACCTCTACTGTTACAGATTGGAATAAACTTGATCTGTCTATTTGGAACTCCCCTTCCTTTTTAGCTCACCTGGCTAAAAGCCAGGGTGAGCTTTTGCCATCACTTTGCGTCCGTCGTCCGTCGTCCGTCCGTCCGTCCGTCCGTCGTCTGTCGTCCGTCCGTTAACTTTTCACATTTCAATCTTCTTCTAAAAAACCACAGAACCAAATGGAACCAAACTTGGCAGCAATGTTCCTGTGAAGGTCCTTTACAGAATTTGTAATTTTGGTGCTGATCGAATATTCAACATGGCTGCCAGGCCCAATAATGTGTTCTGATTGGCTGAAATTTCAAAAATCTTCTTGTTTAGAGAACCACTGAATGGAATGTAACAAAACATGGCATGAATGTTCCTTATGAGGTTCTGACCAAGTGTTGTTACTTTGTTGCCGATTCATCATCCAAGATGGCCGCCAGCGGGGGACTAAGTTTAACATAGAACCCTATGAGAAATTCATACAAATGACTTCTTTTAGAGAACCACTGAATGGAATGAAACTAAATCTGGCATGAATGTTCCTTATTAGGTGCTGACCAAGTGTTGTTACTTTGTAGCCGATCCATCATCCAAGATGGCCGCCAGCGGTGGACTAAGTTTAACATAGGACCCTATGGGAAATGCATACAAATGAGTTCTTTTAGAGAACCGTTGAATGGAATGAAACCAAACATGGCATGAATGTTCCTTATGAGGTGCTGACCAAGTGTTGTTACTTTGTAGCCGATCCATAATCCAAGATGGCCGCCGCGGGGGACTTAGTTTAACATAGAACCCTATGGGAAATGCATACAAATGACTTCTTTTAGAGAACCACTGAATGGAATGTAACAAAACATAGCATGAATGTTCCTTATGAGGTGCTGACCAAGTGTTGTTACTTTGTTGCCGATTCATCATCCAAGATGGCCACCAGCGGGGGACTAAGTTTAACATTGGACCCTATGGGAAATGCATACAAATGACTTCTTTTAGAGAACCACTGAATGGAATGAAACCAAACATGGCATGAATGTTCCTTATGAGATGCTTACCAAGTGTTGTTACTTTGGTGCCTATCCATCATCCAAGATGGCCACCATCAGGGGACTTAGTTTAACATAGGACCCAATGGGAAATACATACAAATGTCTTCTTCTATAGAACCACTGAATGGAATGAAACCAAACATGGCATGAATGTTCCTTATGAGATGCTTACCAAGTGTTGTTACTTTGGTGCCTATCCATCATCCAAGATGGCCGCCATCAGTGGACTTAGTTTAACATAGGACCCAATGGGAAATACATACAAATGTCTTCTTTTAGAGAACCACAGTATGGAATCAAACCAAATATGGCATTGCTAAAAATAGAAAAAAAGGGGGGGTGAATTTAAAAAATCTTCTTATATGAAACTACAAAGCCAGTTGGCAGTAATGGTTCTTAGGAGGTTTTCTTTCAGAAATATGTCCAATGACCCAGACTGTTAACCAAGATGGCCGCCACAGCTGAACTTAGTTTAACATTGGGCCCTATGGGAAAATTCATTGAAAAATCTTCTTGTCTTAAACCACTTGACCGATTGGAACCAGACTTGGCAGCAATGGTCCTTAGATGGTCATCTTACAGATATTTGTCCGATGACCCGGACTGTCAACCAAGATGGCCGCCACAACCAAACTTAGTTTAACATAGGGCCCTATAGGAAAATTCATTGAAAAATCTTCTTGTCTGAAACCACTTGACATATTGGAGTAGGACTTGGCAGCATTGGTACTTAGGAGGTCCTTTTTCAGAAATGTGTCTGATATTTCATGGACTGTGAACCAAGATGGCTGCCACAGCAGAACTTAGTTTAACATAGGACCCTATGGGAAATTCACTGAAAAATCTTCTTGTCTGAAACCACTTGACATATTGGAGCCAGACTTGGCAGCATTGGTCCTTAGGAGGTCCTCTTTCAGAAATGTGTCTGATCACCCGGATTGTCAACCAAGATGGCTGCCACACCGACCTTTGTTAAATATTGGACCCTATAGGAAAAATTCATTTAAAAATCTTCTTGTCTGAAACTGCTTAGCTAGTTGGAACAAGACTTAGCAGAAATGGTCCTTAGATGGTTCTCTTTTAGAAATGTATCCGATGACCTGGACAGTCAACCAAGATGACTGCCACAGCTGAAATTAGTTTAACATAGAATCCTATAGAAAAACCAGCCAAATTTGCTGCTACACTTAAATTTTTAGGTCTGCTCAAGGTGAAAAGTTAAATCCAGGTGAGCGATACAGGCTCTTGAGAGCCTCTAGTCTATTTTTAAATCAAGAATAAAGGGCATATGCGCTAAAGCCCCAGAGTACTATTCCGAAGGACAGCGAACTTTAAATATTTTACATTCTAGATTGAGACATCAATGTAGCTCTCTTAAAGCAGACTTGTTGAAAATAAATGTTGTATATGATACATTTTGTACCTGTGGACATCCATTTGAAGATATTATACATTACCTTTTTGAATGTCCTTTATACATGGAAGCAAGAGAAATCCTTTTTGGGAGTCTGACTGATGAGGATAAAGACCTAGAAACTTTATTATTTGGAAATGATAACTATACTTGTGAACAAAATTCAATAATTTTTGAAAAAGTGCGCATATATATTAAACATACGAAACGATTTTGAGCTTCTATGTCAGCATTACAATTATAATTACAATTCCAATTTCAGCTTATTTTTTTTTTTTTTTACTACCCTCTGATTCATACAGCAGTGCAATTCTTTTTCCTTACTCTTTAGTATTTCTTATTATTTACTTCTTTTTATGTTTTGCCGCCATCAGATATAATGTATATGTGTATATTTTGTAAGGAAAGGACTTGTACTAAGTTGTGATAACTTGTGTCTAATCCTAATAAATATGTTTAATCTAATGAAACGACCGGAGGTGAAAAGGCTGTATTAGCCCTAGGGCTCATACGGCCTTTTTCGGTATTGGACCGGGCCGAAAAGCAATATAGATCACGTGATTTATATGACCAGGACGGCGTCACCAGTATGACACATGCCGTTTTGGTAGTATTAGGGCGGTTTTAATCGTATTATTTAATAAAACTTTGTTTTATATGGCTATTAATACAATTATATTTACGATTCGAGATATTTAAGTGAATCTTTTATTTGTTCTTTGATCTTTTTAAAAGGCTATTCGTGTCCTTTTAAAATGATAGATTTATATATTTTTACAGAAAAAAAAATAAAATTGTACAAACTAGTATATATTGTTCCATATCTTTTACAGTCAACCACGTGCACAGTAAGAGAGGGTTTTTCAGTTTAAATTTCACACAGTTAATACAATTGAAGAATTATTCATGAATAATTCATGATTCCAGACTGACCTATTTTAAAAAGTTGGTGTCCCACATCCTTCATACACTAATGTCTTTATATTTAACACATTTATTTATTTTATACTTATTGATTTTTTTCTCCTATTTATCCAAGTAAACTTCTCCGGTCCATATAATCGTATATGGGCTGGAGCTCCGGGGCAATATACGATTTTTTACCAGAATCGCTAACGGGTTTGTTTTGTGTTTTAATTTCATTGTAAACATTCGTCTTGTGGCTTCTCAGACAAATGAACAATTACAAAGAATATGTAATTGATTCTGTAAATACGATTTAAAAGGGAGAAACTACATTGTATACGAGTTCTATTCTTAAGTGAATGGTTTGGGGAGGGGGTATTATATTTCTAATGTGGGTAATTTTTTTCCAAATTGGCTACTTTTTAAAGGGGTAAAATAAACTGAAATATTTTTTGTGTACATAAGTGTTACTGATTCTAAGTATGACATCCACCATCTAGATTTTTCCAATTAACATCACAAATTTAATGTATGTTTGGGCGGTGGAAGGGGGGAGAGTGAAAAATGTAGATATTTTGGGGTTCAGAATTTTTCCCAGGCCTTTAAAAACCTTATTTATACTGATATTTTAGGTTGTATTTAAAAAACAAACAAACACAATTTCAAAAAAAGGAACAGCCATACCTGAAATATCAATGTGGTTCAAACTTTTGAAAAAAATCTGTTTTTCTTCTCCAAAATGACCAAGGTCATTTGTGCGTGTCTACCTGAATGAATTTTCCATGCATGCTTAAAACGGAAATTCAGCGCTCGTTACAAAATAGAGGTAACTAAAAATTGGAGAAAGCAATAATTTGTAATGACTAAAGGTGTGGTCAAAAATGTTACTATTGATAATATACAAATACATTATTAAAATTTTTCCGAAAAATCAAACCGATGGTTTTTGTAGGACACACGTATTGGCTATTTCTTGTTGTTTATTGTTGTATGGTTGTTACTAGTTTTTATATCAGATTTTTAATGACGTTAGCTGAATTTTTGACATCACAGGATGTATTTGGGGTTTGTTGTTGGTCATTGTTTAACGACGTCCCAAGTTGTTATCTAAACAATCTTCTCCCGTGTTTATTCTTTTGGGATGTTGTCTCATCGACGACTTATCCGATGTTATATTCATGAATTTTTTTTTATAGTTTTTCTCTCCATTTAAAATGAAGAAAAGTAATAAAAGGTGGTAGCTGCTTTTGGTAACTTGTCTTTCTATGTAGTTCTAATCCGACTCGTTTCGAGGTTTGTCAGTAGGCTCCGATCTTTGTTGACAGGGATTTTCAAGCTGTGGGTCAGTGGTTTTCTCTGGGTACTCTGGCTTCCTCCACCAATAAAAACTGACGGCTATATATAAAATTATACAACGTAATCTGTTTGTGACAAATACAGTTTGCCAGTTATTCTCCAAAGTCTTCATTGTCTCCAGTATGGTACATCTAAACTTATTTTCCGGTAACCTGGGTAACTGAGTTTCACTATTGTTATCTTTCTGACATATAATCTTCCATGAGTTCTTCGAAAGGTACAGGCAGCAAACTTGTTTTTCTCACAGAACACTCAAGACCAATTATTAAATTGTCATTCTTCCAACATGGAATTGACCGCCTCGGTAGTCTCGTGGTTGCGTACTCGCCTCCAGTGGGGAAGGTCGCGTTTTGTTTCCCGAACGGGACAAACCAAAGACAATAAAATTGGTATTTACTGCTTCTCCGCCAAGCACGCGGTATCTAGGAGTAAGAGCAAATGACTGGTCGGCTTGGAGTCAGTATAGTGTATCCGGCTGGGTTGATAGGTCTTCCCGCGGACTGTTACCTCGTGAGCTAGTGGCCGAGTGGTTTAGGTAGTTTGTCGTGACTACTAATGATCACTAGCCTGTCAACGCTGAGGTTGTGAGTTCGAATCTCACCTGTGGTGGGGTGTGCTCGACTCCGATCTTAATTGACAAGGATTGCCAATTTTCCTACCGAAGGTCGGTGGTTTCTCCGGGTACTCCGGCTTCCTCCACCAATAAAACTGGCCGCCACGAAATAGCCAAATGTTCTGAAAACGGCGTAAAACCCCAACTAAAAAAAAATAGATACTTTTTGAGTGGACATCAAATTATTGGTCAATTTTAGAAATACACAATTTTCATGGAGAACACTCATGTTAAACAATGAAGAAAAGGATTACGACCATATTACCAAGTTATTTGTGGCAAATAATTGCAACTTTGCCGATTTGAACAAAATTACTGTTCAATTTACGCCATCTAATTGACAGAACTCTATAAACCTTTTTAAAAAACTTATTCTCTTTTCAACCAAATTTATTCTTATAAATTTCCACACTCTTCGGCACGTTATGCAGACGAAATGTGCACGAGAATCTCAAAATGAAATTTTAGAGGGCGGAGAATTATTTTTCATAACAACTAGCTAGGGTACATGTATAAACTTTATTTGCATAAAATACACCCATATGGGTCAACGCAAAACAATACAATAACACTTCAATATATATACATCACAATAGACATTAAAGCAACATGAATACAACAAACAACTTACAATAAAAAAAAAATCTTTATAATTATAATATGAACTCTGACCAATGTGGACCCTATTTTCGTAGTGCCAATGACTGCTTTATAAAGTCGCAAACATAAGGTAAAAGTTCTAATTTAGGGCTTAAAATTTGACTAATATGTATACATATAGCTGTGTTATGATTTGGTGATAACTAATCATTGGATTCTATTTCACGTTGAACATGTTGAACGTTATTTAGACGATAAGAAAATAATATAATTTGTATAACATTATATTTATATATATACATAGGTATTAACTGTACTTATTTCTATTTAAAAGATTTTGGCATTGTTTTATATTTTCATAATGAAATGTTCACGGATTATTAAAATTTGTTTTCGGATCATTGGGAAAACTTAATCGATTTAACGGAACAATGAGATATTTATTTTTCTTTTTATATTTGTAATTCTTGTTTTTCTTATTAGTGTAATCTATTATTCCATGGAAATTAAATGTTTCACAATTTGAATAACGGATTGATCTATTAAGAAGCAAAAGTAACATTAATTAAGGTACGTATCTTAAATGCATTAACGCACCAACATGTATATTATTCCTAAAATTGACAACTGTGTAGCTTAACAGCAGAAAAAACAACAATAATGAACATGCAAGTCGAGTGATCCATCTGTAAAAATAAATTCCTTGTTCGTAAATTTTAGATGAACGTACATGTATGTAATGCAGATCTAATTTGTCGGATTTTGAAAATCGGAATATCCGATGGTGACAACATATGCCAAGGTCCAGTTAATGCTTGACTTGTGAGGAGGACAGCATATGCCAAGGTCCAGTTAATGCTTGGCTTATGAGGAGGACAACATATTTCAAGGTCCAGTTAATGCTTGGCTTGTGAGGGAGACTGTTGTTTATCACCACATAACGACCCATATAAATGTTAATAGTCTTCTTGTCATATTTGATCTAAGTGGGTGTTGTCTTATTGACCCATATCTTATGATTTACTTTTTGTGTGGTAACGTGTATAAATATCGTAAATTTGCAATTTTGCATTTAATTGCAGATATAGTGCCAGTTCTAATTCTATCACCTGTGGGATGGGGTTTAAAGTCTATAGATATATACAACAGAAACATTCATTAAATTTTTGTTAAGAAATTGATTTAATGAATGACAATTGCAATAGGCCTGATATTTCATTAGCTTGTTTTGGTTCGTTGGATCATTTATTATCACACATACACAAGGCATTTAATATTTACGATAGAATTTTATTGTGTAGTTTGTTTTAAAATATTTTTTGAGTTGTGCAAAATTTTCAAACACGTCATTGATGTGCGTTGCGTAAAGAAATTTGAAGAAAACGAAATTCGAGATTTTTTTCTGTAATATTATATATGTATGTTATGTTTTGGATAATAAAGGGACCAGACAACAGAAATGTGAAATATTGAATACACATACCTGTAAATATGATCTAACTGGAAACAACAAATATTGAATATATGTACTTGTACATTTAATAAAAGATTCTAAACATTAACAAAAACCAGTTTAGATGAAACGGCTTCAAAATTAGCGAAAAAAAACGAAAATTCAAGTAACGAAGTACCAGACTGTGACAGTTTCCGCACCATATTCCGGATTAGTTTGATACAGAACTTTTATTAAATTTGCTTTATCATGTATCGTGATAACCAGTATTAATCGAAGTAGTCATAAAAAATTAAAGCACTGAGGTTTTTTTTCTGGATTTCAGAAAGTCAAAATTATTTAATAATAATATCAATTTCTTTAGGTTATGGAAGTTGATACGTTTATATTATTTATCGTATACATGCGTATCAAATAAAGATTATTTTTATCTTAGATATTATATGACGTTAGGACATGAACAAAATTTCCAAGTACCCATAGCTGATACTTTTGTCTAGAATGAAGTTGACTTAGTATCACCCGGTGAGTATATTGAGATAGAAACAGCTAGAAATAGCGTTTTTTACCTACTTTGTTCTAGTGGAGAATTCTACTTGAGGTTTGACTGAATGAACATCCCGTATTATCCCAAGCATTGAATAAATGTCGGCTAAAAAATTAAAAAGTCATAACCCCTGGTCGTTGCTTTATTGTGAAACTACGCCTATGTATGTCTTATTTGTGTTTGTACAATTGAGCATTATTACTTGTATTTCTTTCATTCATTACTTTAAATTTTAAGATAAAATTTACAATTTTCCATCGGAACTGTAGTATATAATCTATTTGAATGTGTACAAATAGACATTAAGAGTTAATGATTTATAAGTTCGGCTTTTCTAACCGTAAAGATCAGCAGCAGAGGCGGATTTGATCAACTTTCATCATTTCAACTTTTTTCATCATTTTTTGGAGTATCGACATGAACGACATTCAGAAGCAAAACCATTTTACCTTCATAAATAAGAATATACATGTACTCATTTACAGCAAAAATATGGTTTTGGTTCTGAATGACCTTCGTGTTAAATAACTGTCTTGAAGACCCCGAAAATGGTAAAATACTGTCTTTAATATGTATGGTTAATATTTTAGTAACTTAAATGGTAGTTAATTTTATCAAGTCTATTAAAGAAGACACTTACCATGCTTTGTCCTGACATATTTTGAAAATCATAAGACAACATTTAGAAAATGGCCCAAGAAGTTAAAAATAAATCAGGAGAAATTGACCCTAATCCTTTTCGACAAAATGAATTTTACTCAATTGATGAAGAGTGTAACATTCGTTTTATTTGTATAGTAGAAAGAGTGTTACAACTGACAATGTCCGGATCCTATAGCATCTGTCCTTTTTACAGAATGATGTAGACAAATCTGTCCAACAGACCCTCGTTATATTGAACGATTGACTTGCTTTTTCATTATAGGAACACATTAATCAAACAAGATTAATCAAACACTGGGGTTTCCAGAAATTTAATTTTATATAGCAATGTGTATAAATTACTATTCACGAATTTAGTTTGAAATGCATAGTATTTTATCATTTGGAATACCATTTTTAGGGATTGAAAGTGAACTTTTTTCCTAAATGACCAATAAGTACATTGGAGTAGCGCTGCAGACTTTGATATTAGAAGTGTTCCTGATATTAGCAAGTGCAGAAGGTAAGTGATGAAACAATACATGTGTATTGTTTTTCCTTTGTCATTAATTGCAAAATTATCATAGTAACTATTATCAGTGTTTTTGTATTTCATTTTCTTGCACGGTTTTTTTCAGAAGAACATATGAAAATTCTTTTTGAGCCGATGATATTTTAAAAATTTAATTAATTTTTTTTTTTTTTTTTTTAAACCCAAAGGAAATATTAATTGTATTTCATTACAATATTAATCCAATAACAAGTATATTATTGTATAGCAACGTAATATTTCCTGTAGAACGTAACCAAAAATTAGCGTGCAATATTCGCCGATACATGTATTACACGGAGAGCAATATTGCATCGTAAGGACATTGTCTTTGATAGTTTTAGGGTTATTTCCGGGATCTGGGTGGTGTTGCCATACAATCAAAAGGTAATTGCACGAAATTGGAAAAATTGTCCCTCGTAGAATATTATAACGCACTCGCAGGCTCGTGCAATATTACATTCAACTCGGGACAATATTTTTCAGTATTAGTGCAATAACCCTATATTATTAAGGTAGTTATCTCTTGCAAGATTCAAGATGAAAATTCATGTATAAACCTTTATTATAGAACCTCCAGGACTTCCGGTTATCACGGCTCCAAACGTTGTCTTCGAAAATAGTCAAGTGACATTAATATGTTCCTCATCTGGGGGTGATCCACCCCCTTCTGTTACTTGGTATCGGGGAGTTGACAATTCCTTGATTGTAGATCAGTCATATACTACAAGCAATGGCGTCACAACTAATGATTTTACATTTGTTGCTGAAAGAAGTCAACATCTAGCTGTATATGAATGTCAGGTAGACAACAAGGTGCTTCGGAGTCCACTATTGGAAACAGTGTATTTCAGTGTCTACGGTAGGTGGTATATTTCGTATAAATAATTTTTTTTATTCTCGCTCCACGCAAACTTCAAATTGGAGCTAAAATATGTTGTGAAATACTAAATTTTTTTTGTTCTCTGGAAAGGAGAAAAACTTCAACGGAGTTTATTATATAAATAAGACCATTTAAAGTTAAAAAATTTTCGATTCTTGGCTAAATTTTCTAAAAAAAATATGTCCAATTCCGGTACGCTTTTATATTCATTTTATTATTGTTTCTTCTTTTTCTGTATTTATTTTCATTAGACTCTATAACGCACATTCTTTAATACAAGAAAGATCGAGTTTATGTCAAACTGCCTAAAAACACATACCAGTGTCTTTTTCGTTAATTTTAGTGCAACCAAGTCAACCGATTTTGAGCGGTCCTTCTTTTCTAACTTTTGGAAGTACATACCAGTGGACTTGCACAAGTGTAGGTGGCATCCCTGCGGCGACAGTAACATTTAGGATCGGAAACATCCAATTTACTAGTGGTGCGAGTCAATCCATTGCTCAGCAATCCGACAATACTTTCACGACATTTGGTTTTCTGTCATGGAGCCCGCCATTGATTTATAATGGACAGACATTGTTCTGTGACGTTAGACATCCAGAAACATTGGGAAACAGTGTACAAACTAGGAATTTACAGTTAATAGTAAATGGTACGTGACTATATTCGGACACAGAAAAAAATATATACTAAATATAAAGGTAATAGCTTTTGAAGGTCAATTGGAATGAGCAGATTGTTTCATAAATCTTACATTTGAAAACTTAAATGAAATCTTTTTCCGAAACTTTTTTTTCGGGACATGAAAATATGCGTCCTCACTCTCTGCGTAATAAATATTCTATTATAAAAATCCAAACAACATCTGGATATATGGAAACCAAGTACCATATAATATACCTTGAATTCCTTTATAGTTTATAGTTATTATAATTTGGCAACAACATAGTAGATTATACACATACGGATTAAAGCTTGGTTAGTTTAAAAGATTGATATAATGATATTACAGTTGTTAAAAATCATTAAGTATTATAAAAATTATACAGCGTATACATTCTGGAAAAAAAAAACTGCTGGTAACAAATCAAAATAAATATTTATTGTCATGATATAGCTTATAATTTATGATTTGACTGTTGTAACTGTATGGATGAACCCATAGAATTTCGATCTTTGTAAAATACATGTGCTTAATCTTAGGTAGTTCTGTCAGAAAAAAGTACGTATGTATCACTCATTTGTAATTCAGAATCTCAAATTGTCTGTCCACTGACATATTTTAAAGAATGTATACTAAGCAATTTAGATATACTAGTACATGCACGTGCCTTCAATAAAATCACTGATTATGTTTACATATTTCGTTACTGAATACATATATCAAACCGTCCAAGACTTATAGGTCATCATTTGTTTCAATTATTCCAGCTGAGCCAAACCAACCAACTCTTACTGGCCCTGCCACTGTAACGGTAGGAGCAACGTACCAGTGGGTGTGTATCAGTACTGGGGGATTACCTGCCCCTTCCATGACACTGCGCATTGGAAATGTAGAGTTTACCAGTGGTATAACACATGCGTCTGCTCTTCAGTCAGATAGGACATATACAGTGACTACTGTACTCTCGTGGGCTCCAAATCTTACTCATACTGGTCAAGTACTGTATTGTTTCGTAGAACACCAAGAGACGAGGGGAAGTAGTTTGCTGATAGCCACTTTATATTTGACTGTTAATGGTAATATATATATACTATTAAAAGTGTAAAAAAAAGATAACAGGAAAGGTTTATAATGGCATCAGTCAATATCTTCAAAATCAACAACACTCTCTTACTATGAGTAGCTATTTTACTTTTTCTCACTAAAAGAAAATGTCCTTTAATTAAATAAATTTTAATACGAATAAATAAAGTAAAATCATCTTGTAGTTTCGACGAGATCAATTTTGTTTGTTTGTTTAATTGGAGTTTTTTACGCCGTTTTCAGCACATTTGGCTATTTCGCGGCGGCCAGTTTCTATTGGTGGAGGAAGCCCGAGTACCCGGAGAGAACCACCGACCTTCGGTAGGAAAATTGGCAATCCTTGTCAATTACGATCGGAGTCGAACACAACCCACCACATGTGAGATTCGAACTCACAACCTCAGTGTTGACTGGCTAGTGATCACTAGTAGTCATGACGAACTGCCTAGACCACTCGGCCACCGAGGCCCCAGATCAATTTTGACATGTAGCAATCCTAAAATATATTTATAATGCAAAAATTTACTTTAAAGGTTAAAACAGAGGAGAAAAGTTATGACAAATATTATACTTGTTAATCCAAAATGCAATCAAAAAAGACAACATTATAATGCAAAAAACGACTTTTCTGTGGTGTTATTGCATAATATAAACTCGTATTAAAATCATCATTAAATATTTCAGCCGAACCAAGCCAGCCGACTTTGAATGGACCCACAACTATAACATTTGGATCAGTCAATCAATGGACGTGTACAAGTACAGGAGGGCGACCGGCTCCTATAATGACCTTACGAATTGGGAATACTCAGATTAACAGTCAGTTAACACAATCATCAGTCCTCCAATCAGATAATACCTACACTGTGACAAGTATACTGACTTGGGCTCCAGATGTTAGTTATAACGGACAGAAATTATATTGCGATGTACAACATCAACAAACTAGGGGGAATAATCTACAATCAGCCAGTTTATTATTAACTGTAAATGGTAAATGACTGTTAACATACTTCTTTTTTCCGCTATAAAATTCAGTGCTGTTAGTTCCCTTCTTAAATCACGCAGCTTGTGAAAATGTTAGGTCTACTAATGAGACAAAATTCCAATATGGTAAATTTACGATGTTTTAATCAGTAGCGCAAAATTATGAAACTAAAGTTGTGGTAAAACCACCAAAAAGGTGAAAATGGGTATTAAAACGATAAAAAACACCAAAAATTTAAAAAGCATGTTCCAGTATGTTAGATATGTTTGGAGCACGGGTCTCTGCAAAAATTATGCCACTTTGGAATAACAAAATACTATATAAACAACCGTGATAATTTACATATCTATCTATTGTAATCCCCAAAAGGCAGATTTAAACGTTTTCATATTGGGACTGTACACTGATCTGTAAATAAAAGCAGTTTTTAACAACAGACAATCTTTGTCAAAAAACATAACTTTTACAATATATGGTATGGTTAACATGTACTATGCAATTTGCTTCCATGAAATCTGACAAGTATGAGAGTTTATTGATGATATTTACTAGTAATTATTCACTTATTTTTTTACATTGTAAGCCCAACCACAGACACCAAGCCTGACAGGTCCAACTACAGTAATACTTGGTGTTACAAACCAATGGACATGTATCACTTCTGGAGGAAATCCAGCTCCGATACTTACTTTTAGGATTGAATCTACCCAGTTAACTAATGGCATATCATATTCATTTACCTTAATGCCAGACAATACGTTTACTGTAACAAGTGTGCTTTCCTGGTCTCCAAATACTCTCTATCACGGACGAACACTTTCCTGTGATGTCATACACCGGGAAACACTAGGAAATAATTCACTCACAGCAAGTTTATTGCTCGCAGTTTACGGTAAGTTTAATCATATCAGGACAATGTTTGATATTTTTGAATTTGTTATATGTGTTGGAAGTATGAAGATTTTAAAGGAATATGTCAGTAACTTATAATTAAAGCTTCATATTTATTTCGTACAAATATATACATTTTTAGGCTTTCCATGGTTTATTCTGATACATTATCATGACAGTTATCTTTTACAATAAAAGTTGACTCTTGTATAATATTGTAACTTTAACAAGCGATAACAGGTTTTACTCTGCAGACAGTTTACGGAGAAAAAATAGCGGAAAGGAAGGTAACGCGATCGGAGAAAAATAACCAATCGGAAAGAAAGGTAACGCATTGAAAATATTGGGCATTCTTATTGGGAGATAATCCTCATGAGGTGAAAGATAACTGTGGTTATATAATCAAGCTGGGACTACTATAACACACTAGTAGTCTCAGAATCAAGGATGAGCTCAATGATTACGTCAGGAGAAAATAATTTAGCCAATAATAGTTGGGCAATCTTATTGCAGCGTGATAAAAAAGTCAACTTGATACCGAGACTGACCTTAATTTAGCTAATATAGGAATCGGGAAATAAAATAATTTAGTCAATAACAGTTGGGCATGCCTATTGCAACATGATACGGAAGTCAATGATACCGAAGCTGACCTTAATTTAGCAAATCGCAATTGTGAAATATATATAGCTGACCTAAATCAGCTCGTTTCACCAGTATTTTTTTATTATAGGATATATAATAAATAGTTTGGCTACGAAAACTTAATCTTGATATTACAGCTCAGCCAAACCATCCAACCCTTATAGGTCCTACTACTGTGATATTTGGAACTACGGGTGAATGGACCTGTAATAGCACTGGTGGAAATCCATCTCCTACTCTGAATTTTAGAGTCGAAAATACCCAATTTACTGTGGGGGAAACACGAAGTTCTTACCTACAAATAGATAATACCTACATTGTAAGCAGTGTACTGGAATGGACTCCAGGTATTTCAGACAATGGTCGCACTCTTTTTTGTGATGTTGAGCATCAGGAAACACGAGGCAGCAATTTGCAGACAGCAAGTCTACAACTTGTAGTTAACGGTGTGTATATTTTGATATTTTATGCAGATCTTTATATTACTTTTAGTATAATGTTTTTGATGGAAATTTTCTTCTTTTTTTTTTTGGCTTTTAAATAACAATTTTTTACATTCCAATAAAAATATGTTTAATTCTTTCAAACATTTTAAACTTTCATAAAAATGGAGCTGTTATAAATGACCGCTTTGGGTGTCTTTAATTTCACTGATGACGAAGCCTTACACACTATCATTCTTGGCCAGATTTAGGTTGAAAGTTGATCCTCATTATATGTATATATTCAGTTTCAGTCATAATTTGTTTTTCGCTTCAGTGGAACCAAACCAGCCTATTCTAACTGGGCCAAATATTGTAACACTCGGATCTACTCACCAATGGACTTGCAACAGCTCCAGAGGGCGTCCTGCTCAAACACTTACGATGAGAATTGAAAATAATCAGTTCAGCACCGGCGTAACACAAACGACTAGTCTACAGCAGGATAATACCTATACGGTTGTAGGTCTTTTAACATGGGCACCTAATCTCTTAAATAATAATCAGATGCTGTATTGTGATGTCCTCCATGAGGAGACACGCGGCAACAATTTACAGACAGCAAGTGTACAATTAGCGGTTTACGGTAAACTAGTATATAGAAAATACAATATACATACATTTCGAGTATACGGTTTTCCTCAATATCATACTCACAAAGCGATCCAAAGCATACCCATCATCTCAGCATATATTTGCCTCGGCTAACTAAATGGTATCCAATAGTTCAGACCATCATAAAGTTAAATTTCGGAATAGAAAGCAATACGTGTCGTAAAAGTATATCCTTGTCCTTGATTTAAAACAAAGGGTATGTTTTTTATGTCACAGCATAACCTTTTCGCTAACGATTGTAACTATTGACTTGGACTGCACGAATTTGTCTGTATCATGGATTGATCCCTCTGCTGTTGGATATCACCAGCTCGATATTTGTAGTATTTCCGTAATAATGTGAATAAAATGTTGTAAAACTGTATATTTTCTAAAAAATAAAGATTATCCGAGTCTAACGTCCGCACAACTTTGTCCCTTTGAGAGTGTTTCGGTTTATTTCAGTTAGTACTCTTGTTTGTCTGTCCGTATGATTCACATGGTAGTTAGTGCTTTTTGTCAGTGTTCTGTCTGCCCCTATGATTCTCATCGTAGTTAGTGTTGTCAATAGCTTATTTTCAGTGTTTTGAGTGTCTGTATGATTCATATGGTAGTTTGTGTTGTCAATAGTTTTTGTCAGTGTTCTGTCTGCCCTTATGATTTTCACGGTTGATAGTGTTGTCAGTAGCTTTTTGTCAGTGTTTTGAGTATCCATATGATTTATATGGTAGTTAGTGTTGTCAATAGTTTTTGTCAGTGTTGTGTCTGTCCCTATGATTCCCATGGTAGTTAGTGTGGTCAATAGCTTTTTGTCAGTGTTCTGTCTGTCCCTATGATTCCCATGGTAGTTCGTGTTGTCAATAGCTTTTTGTGGGGGTTATGTTTTGTATTTGTTCATTTGTACTCCAGGATTTCTATTCTCCTGTGGTTTAAGTGGTATAATAGGAAAGAAAGTCTATGGCATACCAATCAATAAACACAAATACATAATCAACAGAGAGTCAGGATAGTCTGAGTTGGTCCAAACACTTAGTAGTTGTGGGTTTAAACCTTTTTTATTGGTACCCAAACTTTCCTTCTCTAACCCTTATCCTGTGGTGTATAAAACACACTATAAAAAGCAATATGGTAAGAATACCAACAAATCACCGCTAGCAAGAAATGGCAAAACTGGTTGGAGCGTAGACAATTTAGGTAGCAGGGTCAAAATGTGCTTGTTTGAAGACTAGCGTAGGATTTAATATATGTTGGTCAGACAATGTCGCATCATTAAATGATATATTAAGAAATAAACTACCATAAACGGTTTTAAAGTAATCTGGTCATGGAAGTGATTGAAATTGCAGTATTCATGTTATAGGAAGAAAGAGATTTTTTTTTGTAAATGTGTTTCCATGATATATTACATCCTTTACATAATTATTACCTCTCCATCCTCATTAATGTTATAAAAAAAAAGAATTAAAGAATATTGTAGTTTAGGGTTGTACAATTCATTTATAATCTATAAACATGGTTGTTATTTCTTGAAACTGCGAATTTTTACAGCTGAACCAAGTGCACCAAGTCTAACTGGCCCTACAGAAGTGAAAGTGGGGACTACCAACCAGTGGACATGTACCAGTATGGGAGGAAGTCCTGCTCCAACACTGAGTCTATATATCGGCAATAATCAGTTCACGAGTGGTGTTACACATGCGTCCAATCTACAGTCCGACAATACCTATACCGTTACAAGTGTGTTGTCATGGTTACCAAGTCTATCTGACAATGCTCAAAATATCTCTTGTGTTGTCCGGCATCAAGAAACGTTGGGAGGTCTTACAAAGACAGCAGACTTACAGTTGAGAATAAATGGTAGGTCACGTAGAACTAGTAAAGATTTAAAAAATATTTATTACTCAACAAAACTGGCAATAAACCTAAAACAACACAGATGCCCAATACAAACAAACCACAATACGGAGAGAGACCACTGAAAATATATGAAGTATATGAATTTTATACACGTCTGACTGATGTTATAATGCATCTATTTTTATCAAAGGAAAACATGATAAACTAGAAATAAACCTTTCCGTTGAAGAAGATGTGTGTTGTTTAAGATAATGTTGAGTCTCCCAATATTTTTAACATAAATGTAAACTTAAATCGCAGTCAAACTAGATCCAATAAGAATACAGATTAAAAATAAGTTGAAATAATGTTTCTTTCAGCAGAAAATAAAACACATGTAGTTAATTCATTTTTTACTATAAAAATATTCGACTTTCCTTAGGCCAATAAATTTTTAGATTAGAGCTCTTTAGTACCACATGAAATAAACACTTATAGTGTAGATCAGTAAAAATTATTAGAAGTCGGTGTCGGTAAAAAATGGTACTTCAGGTTTATCAAAACTGTACAAGAGTCTACAATTTATGCATTTCATTCTAGCGGAACCAAATCCACCAATCTTGACAGGCCCAACAGCTGTTACTCAGGGATCGTCTGTACAATGGACATGCACTAGTACTGGAGGTAGTCCCGCCCCTACAATGACCCTCAGATTAGGAGGCAATCAAGTTACCACGAATGTAATTCAAACGTCTGTTTTGCAGTCTGATCTAAGCTTCACAGTTACAAGCGTTCTTTCATGGGCTCCAAGTTTAACCAATAATGGTCAGACTCTCTACTGTGATGTCATGCATCAAGAAACACGAGGAAATAATTTGCAAACAGTCAGTTTGCAATTAAGAGTTAAAGGTGAGTGAATTGTAAGTCTTATTGGTGCATATATCCTAAACAAGTTAAATGAATGAAACATTTCCATTGAAAATTACGACTTTCAGAGTGCTTTCTCGCTCCTTCTTCTGATAATTTTCTTTTTCTTGATTTTCTGCTGTTTTTTTGTAATGAATAAGTTTTATTTTTTGTAGTCGAACCAACTTCACCAAACATGACTGGTCCTGGCGATGTTGTATATGGACAAACGTATGAATGGAAATGCGTTAGTACTGGCGGAAGTCCTGCTCCAGTATTGACTTTTAGGGTTGGGGATAATCAGATAACGACTGGTGTGTCACTAACTTCTGTTTTACAAGCTGACAATACATATACAGTAACTGCTGTATTGTCGTGGACGCCCAGTGTCGAAGATGTCGGTAAAAAACTATACTGTGACGCACAGCATGACTCAACACGCGTACAGTCGTCAAGTATCGATCTAGTAGTTGTTGGTATGTGTACTTTTAATGAATATGTTCAGCTTCTTGTATACAGTTTATGAATTTTGAACATCAAGATTACATCATGTATAAGAAATGAAATAATTTTATTTTAAATAAAACTTCTTGCCATAATTTTCAAATTAACTTTTGACATACCGTAATAGATTACAGCGTACAAAAAAGTACAATTTCACCCACAATAACGTGCATAGTTGTTCTAAAATTAATTGAAAATCCTATATGTAATTCTACCCTAGAACCATTCTGGACGGTTCTACCCTAGAACCACTTTTGACGGTTCTAGGGTACAATTCTTCATGGTTCTACTCTAGAACCATTTATGACAGTTCTACCCTAGAACCATTTCTGGCAGTTCTACCTCAGAACCATTTATTACAGAGTTGGTTCTACCCTAGAACCGTTCTAGAATGGATCTAGTATAGTCTTCGCTGACAGAATAGTTTGTTTGTTTAGTTGGGGTTTAACGCCGTTTTCAGCACATTTGGCTATTTCGCGGCGGCCAGTTTTTATTGGTGGAGGAAGCCGGAGTACCCGGAGAGAACCACCGACCTTCGGTAGGAAAATTGGCAATCCTTGTCAATTAAGGTTGGAGTCGAACACACCCCGCCACAGGTGAGATTCGAACTCACAACCGCAGCTGACAGAATAGTTGAGAGGTCAGAAGTGATATAATATAAATTGTAACGTTTTAGCTTGTGTGCGCAATATGTTTTATTTATAGCAGACCGTAGAAAATATTTCCCACAGGACTAATTTTAGATCCATGAAAAATATTCGGCGATAACATTCATTAAGTGAATTCATAAAAACGTGTGAAAAAAATTCAACACGTAAAAAGTCATCCCTTCCCTAAAATGTCATTCCTTAAAAACTCAAAATGACTATGTTACAGCTAATATTCTATGTATTTCAGGAATACACATATTCTTAGTACTTTCATGATAATTTCAGAGTCTATCATCAAATACAGTAAATAATAACTTGATCATAAAACTCCGCAACAACATTCAAAATGTATAAAGTCAATGTCTTTTGTTTATATCGTTGAGCAATACTGGAACTTTTGCGCTCCTACAAACTTTATACAATGATTCTGTATCAAAGTCTACGACAAACCTAAATGCTGATTAGGTTCAAACAACAAAAAATTGTTTACAAGATGGCGTTGACAATCACAATATCTTTATTCATTGTTCGAAAATAAGGACATAATTTATTTCGGCAAAGGAATATTGAAGTAATAAGACGAACAGAGAAATCCTCATTAAGAATCCCATAGACAAGGCACGTAACAAACTGCAATGTTGTATTGATTTTCAGGTAGAAGCATAGATACTGAACCTGTTTTGTCTCCTGGAGAAATAGCAGCCATATCTCTAGGTATCCTGATTCTATTTTTGATAATAATATTTACTGTTTGCTGTTGTTACTTAGGTAAGGTTTATCAAAATATATAAGAATAAATAGTACGGTTTAATTCTGTCACACTATTGCAATCTTCGAAATTGAAAGCACTAGATTTTTTAATGCGGTTATCTCTATTGATAAACAATATTGCTAGGTTCTCACACTAGTTCAAAGTGAATACTGGAAAATCTTCAACGGGTTATTTAAATGCACGTCTTTCCCGAATAGAGCGCAGCGGAACGAGGGAAAAGATGCCGAATTTTAAAAGAAGTTGAAGATTTTCCCATCCTTCACTTTTGAATAAGTATAAGTACCTATTTCTTCCGTAAATACTCAATTTTTAGGTTTCCTGTACCTAGGTAAATTCATTGAGCACAGTCGACGAAATTAAATAACGTTACGCTTGATTGGTCAAAAGGTATGAAAAAAAGAATTCTGATTTTTGAACTACTCATGACGGACACTGTCGCGTGCCCGTGTCTGTCATGGACTGTTTGTCATAAAACGAGGAAATCAATTACATGTAACCCATATCATTTAAATTAGACATATCCCAAAGTCAATATAAATCTTAAGGCGCCAATTAATTTATAAATGAATGGCCTGGAATTTGTAGACAATTTTAGTATTGTCTCTTTCAAAAAGATAACAGAAAACTGCATTTTTGATCACCACGTGTTGTTAGGCCATGCCAAGTGAATTTACTTGTTCTTCCGTTTTTTGCGAAAAAAGAGGTCCGAGCGAGCGAACTTTTTTTCCGAGGCGTAAGAATTTTGTACATGCAAGCAACTATTTTTTTTGATAAATTAAAGCATATTTATAATGTAATATTTTGGAGGACAATGATCCAAATATCTATTTTGCCACATTACAGGTTGGGTCCATTGCACTTGTTATATTTTATTATTTATATAGGAGCCTGTGGGTATTTATGTGGTCGAAAGAAAAAACGAGTGACTCCAGAACCTATTCCTGTAGAGCCAAAAATCCTTAAAGTAGAAATTCCACGATTCTATGAATTTGAGTAAGTAATGTACTTTTTTATTTTGTTTTTCTAAAAACATTTATTGAAGGCATTAGAAGTAATATCAGCTGCTTGCCTTAATCCAACAATCAGATTCAGGAGTAATGCTTTCCATGCAAAATGTTTTTAGTGTGTGATATTAATTCCTTTCAATGTGTAATTTCGATTTTGAAATGGCTTTGGTTTGATAAGAACGACATTTTTATTCATTTTGTTGTTTTATAATTATTAGCTCTAAAAAAAAGTCTTCAATGGTCATAATTTGGAAAATATCATGGTATCCATGATACTTTATGATTAATATAGTTTATATCAGCTTAAAGTTACAAATATTTTAATTGAGGATTAGAAATGTTATTTGCATGGGTTACAGAGTAATTTTGTAAGATTGAAATTTATATGAATTTATCATATATATGTAGATATTACGGGATATAAATAAATGATCTTTTTCACTTTTTTTATTCACACTGTATCCAGTTAAATTAATCAGATTATATAATGGAAAAAGTTGAATATACATGTATCAAATATTACTACAATGCCGTTTGGAATTTAAAAAAAAAATAATACTTATATGTACCATAATGGTATGGAAAGTTTCTCCTGGTTAGCCTTGATAAGGATTCTCATAACCAAAGCCTTACATAGTAAGAAGTAAATTTCAAATAGAGCCAGACAAAACAACGAAATACCACTTTGTTAATCGAGAGTTCCTTTTTGTACTTAAATTTTTATAGTGTGTAGTTAACATTGTTCTGAAAAAAAAACACAAACGCTTTCATATTATGTTTGTATGAGTACAATTAACATAAAAATAATTCAGTTATTGAAGCCTAATCAGTGTAAATCACAGAAGTACTTGAACTTTTTAGCTTATTATTTTTATAACTTGAGCTTGATTTGAACTATTCTTCGCCTGTGTTCATGCTATTACTCACACAAAATTATTAGTCGTGTGCTTATGTGTGTTTGATAACAGTTAACATTCTATTCAAAAATTAATGCTAAAAATTTTAGAGCACCTTCAGTCGACTACGAAATAAGAAAGACAGTCCTTGTTAAACCTCGCAGGTTTCGGATTTTGTAAGTATGCAAATATGGACTAATCCGTTAACAGACATTTTTAAAAGCTTTAAAAGAAAGGTGAAATCTATGGAGATAACTTATATTCATGCCAACGTTTCAAAAACTATCCATAAAAACATGTTACCTCCTTTATATTTATTAAGAGAGAGTTGCTTTATTCCCAAAACCATTATTACAAAGATATTGAGAAGTACAACAATTTTTACATATATATATACAATATAGAAAAAGTATTAAACCTGGGGCCTTATTTTCGAAGCTATCCTAAGAATTGTCCTAAATATATCTTAGGATAAGCTTAGGATAATCTTAGGACTATCTTATGACACGTCTGAGATGTCGTTTCGAAGCTGTCTTAGGAAAATCTTAGCTAAGATGTCCTAACTATATCCTGAGTTTAGTAAAATACACATTACGCGGCGCTACATTAATAAAATAATAAGAAACAAATAAAATCAAATTATTTAAATTAAAATTATTTTATTTAAAATAAAACTATAAATATTACCACATAATGTGTCAAAATGGCCATATGCAGAAGTTGGGTGCAATATAGACAGGTAAATAATAATTAAAAGTGAAATAAAATGATTTTAAATAAATAATTTTATTCAAAATTTAACAGTTAATATAAATGATGTTGCAAAAATTGTCATTTGTAGAAATTAAATCATGCAATATCGTGAGTTATTTTCATTATATGTGTATTTATTTTTCAATTGAATACGAAGGTGAGTAAAATTGAAAGTGTCAAAATAAAGAGTTCAAAGTTTAAGCGCGTGCAAATAACTACCCATAAGGATACACATACAGTGTGTATTCCGAATCCATATCACGTTGTTTACTGAATTTGAACTCCAAATTCTTCTAGATGAAGTTGAGAAACATAAGTGTATCCTGTTCAGTAAACTTTATTAAACTAAACGTTTATTCTTAACTTAAGATATTCCTAAGATCATCTTAAGTCAACTAAATTGACATCCTAAATTTAGGATAATTTTTAGAAAAATCCTAACTTGAGACACAATCGAAAATGGCACTTAGGACTAAGATATGTCTTAGGATGGTCCTAAGATATGTCTTAGTCCTAAGATACCTTCGAAAATAAGGCCCCTGGAGGACATACTCTCTTGTTGATTTACTTTAATAAACTTACACAATCTACTTAGGACAGTAGCAGACTGGCTTTCCATTAGGGTTCTATATAATAAAATATTTGGTCGTTTGGTATAAATAAAAACTAATGTATTTGTCACGTCCTGTGAAAAACTAGGAAAAATTATGGCTGTATAAGATAATTTTAGACAATTCATTTCATTTTTTAAATTAACAGTTTAGAAATAGAGATTTTTAGTGTGAATTCTCTGCCATTTTGCATAATGTAACATTTCAACGGAACAGTCATTTTAATCTTACATTATATGTACGAACTGACGCCTACTGCTGCAAGTTAATACAGCAGTTATTACAGATGTACTTTTGCTCATTACCTTGGTCTGTGGATGAAAGGGAAATAACTTCCTTTTATAGTTTGTCCTGTAATGTTACATAAGTTGTTGTTTTTTTCCTTGCTATTTTTCATATTTAAATATATCAAAATTTCATTCTTTAGACACTTTATTTAACTGTTAATTCATAAAGCTTAAACTGTTAATTTATAATAATTTTTAAAATTTCGAAAAGGTTTAGCCACCAATAAATATGTTCATTTTTTGTAGAGATCCAACAAGAACAAGGAGCAGTAAACATACTACTATGACAGGTGTAGATCGGTATCCTGGAAAATACTACACTTTTGATAAAGTAGAAGAACTGAGACGGATTCATAAAAAGAATAAAAAGAAAGCGAGAATTCATAATGATAATTCAAACGATAAAGAGATTTTAGTTGGAGAAATAACAGATAGTATTCCTTCAGAGACATTAGACCGGAAAGACCAAGATGTTCGGAAAACATTTCGAGATGTAGACGAAATTGTAATGCAATCATAATTTAATTATGACATCTGGAACAAATATTTTGACCTATAGTTTAAGGAAATATTTGTTGTTGTTTTTTATCATTATTATGAGTTCTTGTTATTGCCGTTTATTTTATTATTTTTTTTTTTTTTTTTTGCACAAGTAAGTTATTATATGTTATTAAAACGGTGCACTTAGTTGTTTGAAATTTTATTTACCAGTTTATTACCCTATAGATAGTCTGAACATCTGTCTACTACTTCGAACCGACGGACAACATTCAACCATCTACAAAAATGTAGTAAATTTGTAAACAATAAATTAACCAAACAAGTGAGCTGTACCAAGATTTTATTTGAATTATGTATAATTGTTATTATTTATCACAATTCTGCATGTTTAGAATAGTCCCAGATCCCTATGACGTCGAACAGACTATTTTTTAGAATTGGCTGTGGTCGTTGGATGTCAGAGTGCACCCCATATACTGAACTGAAAAATACTACAAACAGCAGTTATACATGTTTTTATAATTTTAAATAAATCTTCTGTCAATTATCAATTAAGAACCTAATAAATAGGTGACACTTTTAGAAGAGGAAAATTGTTATACAAGTTTTCTTGGTGGTAAATAAATGTATTAGTCTGTACGGCAGGTGACAGTCGGTAATTTTAACATTTTCAGTAAGTTAATTACTTTCAATCTTCATCGAGTGTTCATTTTGTCATTCTATACCATTTCAACTATATACTGTATTAAAAATAACAATCCAACGATACTAATATTAGATATAGTAAATTTATACTATGCTGTATACGACGCATTTCAAGGAGTTACCTCTCATCAGCAGCATTAAAACCGAAACATTTGAAAGACCAAAAACCAAACTTATTTTAAACAAGAAGTACTCATAACCAAAAATACCGAAATAGGAAGCCAAATTTCAGCTAAGGAGATCTACCATGTGCAATACAAGGAATGAACCCTTAGTATTTCTATTATTTTTGAATTTTGCTAAAAATAGTCGTAATGAGAACGATTTTTTTTTTCCTACCTGGAAGTTATCTTTCTAAAAGAAATACGAAACTATTTCGGAATGGACTTGTGTATTCACGTTTCTCAGAGGAATACATCTGAAATATTTAAATGGAATGAACTAGAACTGTCCTGAAATGGACTAATACCACCCACAGCAACATGTCTGTTTTGAAGCCTACACAAAGTTCAAATCATCATATTTTTCAAATTAATCGCCCAAACAGAAAATAACAGAAAATCCTGACAATATGCATATCTCCATAATGTGATCTAAGATTCCGTAAAATGATGACGGAACGAATAATTTTTCCCCGATTTTCCAATTGTACTAAACATTGGTGTTTTATGGTGTCAAAAAAAAATAAAATGACTATGGGTATGTATTGTAAAATTTATTATTGAGTCTCCCAATTTAAAAGAAATGGAAATTGACGGTCTGCTGTCATATTAGAAGGGGAGCTTTATCCACCCTCTCAATCCCCTTAAAATTCATATATTTTCAAATAACTATTAAATGGTTGAGATTTCCTTTTAAGAAGACACACAGAAAACGCATGCATTGGTGTATGGAGGGTACCTAGCAGGTACGACCTGCACTTCAAAACAGATTTGTCTTTATAAATTTGAAAACATTGAGATTTCCACTCTATAAACTATATCTGAATTTTGAGTATCTTTCAGTTTGTGAATTTTAGTTTCAGTAATTTTAGTATCTTCTTAAGTTATGTAAAATGGTAGAGATTTTTTTTATAATGGACCCAGTGAACAATTATACATCTTTTTGTATTAATTCAAAATCAATTGCTAAAAGGTATGTCTTACATAATTGATTTACATCTATTTTTTTAAATCGTGAAAAAAATCCTCCTTTTAAAAATCCTCTTTACAAATCAACTAAATATTAATGCCTGTTACAGTAGGATGTTAGTATCAGTGCTGTACAAAAGCACTTCGTACTATGTTTATATATCACCGAATTCTAAAACATGCCGTTTGACATTAGAAAAATCTCGGACCATTTTGAGAGTTGCGCCTCCATTGAGATCTGTCTCATGTTTATAACGTTCTAGTACGGATTTTGAATTATTTTATATAAAGATAATTTAATATTGGATGTAACGCGTCAAATTTAATTCGTTTATCACATCATAGACTAAATTTTCTTTTCTACTATGACGTCATTAGATAGAATCCCGACGTTTTAGACGAAAAACAAGAGGTGCTTTCCATTATGCGGTACGTTCCAATTGAACCTAAGATTCGTGTTCCATTATTGGTCCGTACCACAGTGGTTCTTTAGAAATGACGAACCAGACGAACCGGAAGTAGAATTAGTGAAAGTCGGTACGTACCGGTACGAACCGCATAATGGAAAGCACCCATGGATTGACAGTAATTTTGTTTTCAGTCTATTCGAAATAACCTCATTGCACCACGTGAGTGTTAGATTTTTATGGAATCCTTTTTTGTAATAATAATTACATTTTATCCTGCAACTACGCCTTTAGCAGACCAATATAGCCTGTCCAATATTGTTTTCGATATTTGGTCAGTACCCCCATATAGTCTCCTGGTACCCTTGTCTTCACATTCAACCGCCTCGGTGGTCTCGTGGTAGCGTGCTCGCCCCGAGTGCGGAAGGTCGCGGGTTCGATCCCCGGCCGGGTCAAACCAAAGACATTAAAATTGGTATTTGCTGCTTCTCCGCCAAGCACGCGGCATCTGGGGTAAGAGCAAAGACTGGTCGGCTCGGAGTCAGTATAATGTGTCCGAGTGAGGTGATATGTCTTCATGCGGACAGTTACCTCGTGAGCTAGCACATTAAAAATCCGACTTAGCGTGTCGGTCTAGTACAAAGCAGGGATCATATTCATTATCATATTAATATGTTCTCGTCCTGATATGCACCTGGTTGCCACTGGGCGTTAAACAATAATTCATCATCATCATCTTCACATTCAACGATATTTTGCATTGCTTTCTGGTTCACAGTGTTTATGACGTCGTGTCAATCTGTAGATTACGCGCCAAAAACGGCCCTTCTTAAAATCCGCTATAAATGTTCCATTTTTCATGCCTTTTTGCTCAAAAAGATTACAATTTAGAGATGCAGGATAAAAGCAATACGTACATTGTCAGAAAATATAAAGTTTAATTGTACTTGCAACGAAACCTCGCGTTTCTACCGGTTTTAAGGCTCGTACAAATAAATTTTATATTTTCTATCAATCTGCAATGTAATGCGGTGTATTTGGTCTGTTTTTATTTTTTAGATGCTGTGTATAGATGCTATATTCTCTAATAAATTGAAACTAGTACACCGTGTTCAATTAATTTTAATATTACTTTGAATTAATTTGAATGAGAAATAGAAATTTCTAAAACTGTGTGAAGACATATGCATGACATTCAGGTATACTTTGTAGGCAGTATATGAAAAGGTGAGTTAAATGTATAATATTCATTAAGATAAATAAAACTGAAAAGAAAAGACATAAAAAAAAATCCGTGGAAGTTTCCGTGGAGGCTGCACAGCACATATAGGTTCAATTTCTGACCAAACGCCATAAAGCAGAAATTAAAATTTTGGCTATGGCAGCCATTTCGGGAGTACGGTGGGTTCACTGAACACAAATCTGGCAGAGGAGGATCTCCTTAAGACCATTCCTGGCCGAAATTATCAATTGGTTCTCTCATTGCAAAAAAGAAATATGAGTTTTACCTATAATATTAAGATAAACTAATCGTTGCTATGGTTGCTATCTTTTTTGACGGCGAAGTCATAGAATAAAATTCTGAAAATGAACGGCCCAAGTTTACATACTCTCAAGTTTGATATCATAAGTGAATTTTCCAACAGGGACTTATGTTTAATTTAGTTCGGGTGTGACTGTCATGGTGGTTAGTGTCATAGGATAAAGTTTTGAATGAGGTATACCTAATTTTAGTTACCGTTACAGTGTTCCAATATCGAATATGATGTTGGACCTGTTCTCACTGTCGTAACATTTCATGTACCTCCACCGATTTGTGACTACCACCGGATTGACTTTGTTGAACTTCACGACGGGTGTCGTATACGGAACAGGAACTGCTTACCCTCCCGGAGCACATGAGTTCACTCCTGGTTCTTATAGGAGTTCATGTTGTTCATTTTTTTTTTTAGTTTTCAGTTTTTATTTGTTGTGCTTGTGGTTGTCCATTTGTCATCCCGGTTTTGATTTGCTCCTGATGAATATTTGTCCTCATTAGTTTCAGTTGGCTCAATGTTTTCAGACAAGAAAATCTTTTACCAACTTTTCCTGGGTCATCGGAAACAATTCTGGGATAAAACTCTGCTAAGGATTATTGCTTCTAATTCACTTACAGTTACTACATATACAATTTTTTTTTCAAAGTGCCCGAGTAATTTCAAAGGAGAAAATTACAGCTTTATATTATGACGAATGCCAAGTAATAGAAATTGTTCAGTTGGAATTTTTGGTCTAGGTAAGGTAACAAAGAAAACGCCTTCCTAAAGGCAAAACTGATTTTAAAAATTTACATGGAAAGGGTTCATATTTGAGTGTAGATCGCCATGAAAACTGTAACAAAATAATTCCACCTCTATATACCGTTTGTCGATTTGAACGGGAAATGTGTTATGATGGAGATACTTGTATATTCACACGAACTACAAAATTTAAAGCATGTACAAAATGGATGTTTCTGTTTATCAATATCGATATAAAATATAAATATACTTTAGAATACCATCTATAAGTATTTTTTTTATCTGGATAACTGTTACATTTCCTGTTCACTAAGAACAACCCACGATCTATACTCGCCGGGAGACGGATTTATATAAGCATCCAGTTGCTTGTTTCCGAATCCCATTCATCTTTAATATTGTATGTATTATACTGTGATATGTGCTTGATGTTTGAATAAAATATGTTTATACTAAACACTTTGATACATGTATGTATCAGTTGCTATGACTTGCACGAAAAGTACACAAACATTTATGTATTGAAGATGTATCGTTTGAATCTTTTAAAAACTAAAAACCTCCTCTAATTTGCTGATTTTTAAAACATATGATATAAGATCTTAAATACGTACGTAGACATGTATAATTAAAATACAAAACGTTAAACAGACCTCGCTCAACCGTTTTGTGATACAGTTGATAACATTAAACAATTAATCAGATCGAATGTTATAAAACTTTGGTATGTATCCTTTGGTTTTTAATTATTTGTTTATGCATGTATATGTTTGAGAATTGTTTGGAATTTAGGGCTTTTCTTCTATACCTCTTTTGTAGTTGATTTTATTAGGAATGAATGAATGTTTATTGGGGTAAGTTTATTACTGGTTAGAACACAATGCATTGTTTTTGGTTTATCTATTTCTATTTCTATCACAGGCTTTGAAATGTTTCTTCTAACATCAGACACCTTTAAAAATTACTAGATTTGTAACCTGGGGAAGAAAATTCGGGGATATTGCGATTATCTCCGCCCGTTCGTCACACTCTCTTTTGACATCAACTTCTTAATATTTACTTTTGGATTTAATTCCTATATAGAATAGTTGCATACTATCTGCAGATGCGCATTAAGGTTTTTAAATTGTGATTTTTAAAACATGAGGCCAACAATGGTCGACCTTCGAAAATTGTGAATTTGTACTTGTGGCCTAAATTCCTCTTTCACTTTTCAGTTTCTGCATACTATTCTTTACACCATATGTAGATGCACAATAAGGTAAATTTAAGCTTTTATTTTTCACTTGATATATTTTTTTCTATATATTATTGTCATATATTGTGTATGCAATAAGGTTTCATAATTTTCATATTCAATTAAATGATTGTGAAAGTGGACACCAGGGTTGCAACATGTAGGTAATGCGGGATAGCTGTCGTTTCCGACTGCCTCCTCTAGTTTGATTTTCAAACCTCTAACGAACTTCCAAAAAAATATGAAATAACAGATAATAATTAATGTCAATGAAGAAAAAATGCACTTATATTAAAGGGTCATTATAGTGCTATAGCAAGGAGTATTTTTTACACAGAAATTGTGCCACTTCTTTTGTTATATGTGAACCTTGAATATAATATTTCAAGTTTACAATTTGAATTTGTTTTGGGTATACTGAAATATGGTGAACTTTATTTTACCAGACAGGGCTATATACAACTTCAAAAAAATTTAGTGTTCATTTTCAATGTTTTGTGATTTCAATTGTCTACAAACACAAACATGAAATGCAATGTTCGTATTGCTGTTATAGACCTTTATGTCTGGATGTTTAGTTTTAACATTGGTCTCGCATGATGAGTGAATGTTACAATGTTAACACCGTGGGCGAATTTAAAGGGGAACAGAAATTACTATCAGTTTCCGAATTATTGATACATGTTCATTGAAATTGCATTTGAATTTGTCATTATCCAATTTGAAACTTTTAGAGAGAAAAACTGTCATACATTAGATTCATTTTTGGTCCGCCAAAAATATTATGGAAAATTACTGACGCTCTACGGCGGCATCATTGTTTCTAAGCTTTTATCCACATCATGTAATAATAAGAAAATGGATATCTGTCATGTTCACTCTGTTTAAATTCCCTATATATGCAGAAGCAAATGGCAGTTTTTAAGATCAAAATGTTTCTTTTGTTGAAAGGTCACAGTGTAATAAATAATTTGGTCGCATTTTGGATAACGTGCAATTTTGTCTCTCCGACATTAGAATCCAAACCCATACTACATTATGCTAATTTTGACCGAATTAAATGTAAACATAAATATCTTTTCTTCTTTTTTTGTAGTGGTGAAGATTTAAGAAGAGAAAGAAAGTCTTCGTTACCTTGATGACAAGAGTCAATGTTTATAGTAAAACTGTTTTATGCATCTTGATTTTTGTTTCATTTCAGTTTTTAACATGGGGACAAGGTAAAAAAAAAACATATACAATATTATTGCCTCTAATTAATTCTTGTATCACCCCTTTGTTTCTTTATTCTGTAGAAACACAAATACATATACTGATGATCTTTCAAAATTTTCGAGCAATTTTACAAACTTTTTCAACATTTTTCCCTCCCTCATGCATAGCTCTGTCCTTAGATGGCCATAACCCATTTTGGTCATTTTGGCATTTTTCGAATTTGCTCTTCAAACTTTTGGATTATTGTTTTGGTTTTCAACTGTTTAGGCCTTGAGCACAACTGATGAGTCGTAAATAATTTTGTGCATCAAAATTGGTATCCTATAAAAACTTAAACGTATTATTTATAGTATAACTATTCTTGAAATGCGAATACCTAGTAAGTATCTACAACGAGTTACCGAACAACACATGAATTATTAGTGTTTTTCGGTCAAGAGTTGTAGATCTTTGGTATTCGAATTTCGAGATTAGTTATTCTGTTTATTACATTGAAATATTCCGTGTATTCATAAAATTTAACGATAAAATACAAGGGATTATGTTTTTATGCGAGTAGGCGACGACGTTTATATAGCAACATCGTTGGCGACGGCTATTGTTACGTCACTTCCTTGAGTGAAATATGACTTTCGATTTCACTGAGTGAATTATCGGATTAGATTTCACTCGGAAATCCCGGTATTTCACCACACTCAATGTAATAAATATAGGATAATGCATGCGTTGTGGTTCAATATGTTTCATCAATAGAAAATAAAGGAAAAAATACTTTATTAAAAGATCTGTTGTATTATTATCTGTACAAAAGTTATTGTACTTGCAGTTCCTCCGGGAATTCCAATCATCACTGCTCCGTCATTCGTCGTGGAAGGTAATTCGATAACATTATCATGTTCATCAACTGGTGGTGACCCCGTTCCATCAGTAGAATGGCATCGAGGCGATAACGACCAACCTGTAGATCAGACATCGTCGACCAGTAATGGTATTACGACTAACGACTACACATTTACACCAACTATAAATGATCATCGTGTTGTGTATGGATGTAAAGTCAACAACAGTATACTGCAGAACAATTTATTAGCAACGTGGTTCTTTGATGTGTATAGTATGTATTCTTTGCTTGATATAAAAGTTTTTAATGATGTCTTTAAAACTAAACAAAATACCAAACAATAGAATTTCGAAGCATCACAATAATGACATTTATCTAGGAACAGTATAGTCGTAAAATGATACCGTTAACAATTGTACAGTAGAGCTGTAAAATTCAGTTTTATTGAAAGAAATGTGTATAGTAACAAACAAATACCTCACATTTACACGTTTCTAAACCTCGTATGAATATATTTTCCAATAAGGAAATAACCATCTGATACTCCAGTTATTGATTGTTTCTAAATATACGTTAGTTACAATATATAAGTTATAAAACTAAATTGTGCAGGGTCTGAATCAACTTGGGATATTAGACAATAAGGTAAAAACAACCTTAGTACTTGAAATCCGACCCATTTGATATAGGGGATAATACACAAACTTGTATTTATTGTAAGAATATTCGTGATGAGTAAAACTCTAAAGCCTAACATAAAGATAAATACAGTCATAAGGTTGACACAAGCGATACCTATGCCGTTTTTAAATTATCTCTAAACATGCTGTCCTCATTAATAAATAGATTCTAGAATAACATTTACCAAAAATAAAATATTTGTGCTTCTGTTCGGATTAAGACGCCAAATTCCTCTATAGGCATGTTATAAATCATTCTTTGCACGGGTCTCAATCAGTTTTGTGATAAAAAATAACTATAATAATAAAAGCATTACATTAAATGTATGATACTTCAATACAAAAACTGCTAGTGATCGACAAGTAGCCTTTAAGAATGCAACATTCCAAAACCACAAGACGGACAATTAATGAACCCTATTTATAAAAAATGCATGAAAAATCCAAAAAGGTTTCAAAAATCCAAAATCAAATAAAGCTTTACTTTTAACATTACAAAATAAAGAGATGGCTTCAGATAGAACCGTTTCCTGGCTAGCTGCTTTATTTCAGTTGAACCAAATCAGCCATCTCTAACTGGCCTGGGTGCTGTAGGTCAAGGAGTAAGAAATGAGTGGCAATGTAGGAGTACTGGTGGCAGACCAGCTCCAATACTTAAAATGAGAATAGAAAACAGCGAGTTTACTAGTGGCATAACACAGTCCTCCGTCTTACAGTCCGATGATACCTATACTGTTACCAACACACTCTCGTGGGCGCCAAGCATAAACAACAATGGTCAAACTCTTTACTGTGACGTTAGGCATCAAGAAACTAGAGGAAATAATTTGCAGACTGTTAGTCTACAACTGACAGTTAATGGTTTGTCATATAAATTCTCAAATCTGAGCGTTTTCAGTGTTAATCAGTATTCAAAATTCAATGGACTTTATATCAGAAGTAATAAGGAGGACAAACATACCTAATCATACGCAATCCATTAGACAGACAAAACCCGGGAAGACAAACGAACGACCACAGGCACAACAAACAAACAAAACAACTAAAAAACAATGAACAACACGAAGTCCTATAAAAACCAGGAGTGAACTCAGGTGCTCCGGAAGGGTAAGCAGTTCCTGCTCCGTATACGGCACCCGTCGTGAAGTTAAAGAAAATAAATCCGCTGGTAGTCACAAATCGGTGGAGGTACTTGAAATGTTACGACAGTGGGAACAGGTCCAACATCGTGTTAGATATTGGAACACTGTAGCGATCAATCAATTCGTGGTGACGACCGTAAAATTTCCTAAGTGATGACATCAACTTATTCCTGATAAAACCCTAGTTAAGAAGCTTTTATGACAGCAGTAATCCTCTTTGTCGAAAGTAGTGGTAACTCACGCATTGTCCTTGAATATCGGATAAGCTGAGAAACGTAGACGCCATATGCATAGGCGATGATGGTATTTTGGTACTCAAGAAGGGAAAGTTAACAATAGGAAAGTCGAAGTCATCGCGTTTGTCATAAAGTTTTGTCTTTAGATTCCCTCACTGTCGAGAAACAAATCCAAATATGTATCTGTAGTATCCTTAATTTCAAGTTCACTGGGGTAGATGAGATGTAGAAATTTATCGTTATCTAACGACAACACGTCATCCATATAACGAAAAGTGAAATTAATGGACTGGGCTAGTTATCCCCGCACTTCGAATGAAGTTCGGGGATATTTGTAATCGGTCCGTCTGACCGTCCGTCTGTCCGTCCGTTTGATAATCTTGTCTTCAGAACTCCTCGTTCATTTTTAACTTAATGCATTTAATTTCTATACAGTATTGTCATAAACTGTATGTAGATGCGCAATAAGGTTTCAGAATTTTGATTTTCAAAAATTAGGGCCAGCAGGTGTCAAATTTAGAAAACTGGAAATTTAAACTGAACTCCTTATTAATTTTTCATTTTATGGTTTTAATTTATATACAATATTGTCACATACTGTATGTAAATGCGCAATAAGGTTTTAGAATTTTGATTTTGACAATTTGAGGCCCACAGGGGTTGTATTTCGGAAATAGTGATTTTTAGCTTGTGCCTTAAACTCCTCTCATTTTTCATTAAGATTTAGCAAATTTATTTTGTATATAATATTGTTCTTTATTTTCTGTAGATGTGCGAAAAGGTTTTTAATTTTGAAAATTTATTAAAGGCTCAAATTTTGGGACCGAAAATGGTGAAATTGTTAATTTTGCCTTGTCTCTGAAAATACTCATTCATTTTTTGTTTCAGTGGTTTCATTTGTTTATAATATTGTTCTTCACTATGTGTAGATGTGCAATAAGGTTTTCACTTTTGAAGTTTGATTCAGGGTTCCAAACTTCAGACTGAAATTGTGAAATTGCTAATTTTTCACTGCTGTTGTTTTTTGACTTGTGCAGTGCGGGGATGGACATCGTTTCTGATGGCACCAATGTCTGGTTTCTTTTTGTTTTCACGTAGAAGCCTTTGAATGAAGTCCGCTTCATATGTGTACAGAAACAGATCGGCGAAGAGAGGAGCACAGTTGGTTCACATTGGAATGCCGATTGTTTGTTGAAAAATTCGACCGCCAAATTCAACAACAAATTATTTCTGCTTTTTCGTTCCTCACCAGAAGAGGGTCTAAAAAGCCAAATATACATGTAGTAAATAAGTAGTACTTTTGTTTTCCAGGTAGCAAAATATTTTTTTTTCTTATCAAATTCATAAATGTTTGCTTAGAAAATATTTCGAAACAATTTTTTTTTAATTTAGCGGAACCAAACCAACCAACTCTGACAGGACCGACAACTGTAATATTTGGATCTACACAACAATGGGTGTGTGTTAGCACTGGGGGACTTCCTGCACCAATAATGACTTTAAGAATAGAAAATACTCAGTTCAGCAGTGGTGTAACGCAAACGTCTGTACAGCAACCTGATAGCACATTCACTGTAACAAGTTTATTGTCATGGGCTCCGAATCTTATCAACCACGGCCAAACTCTCTATTGTGATGTCCAGCATCAACAGACACGAGGGGATAGCTTGCAGACAGTCGGTTTTCAGCTGACAGTCAATGGTATGATTGATCTATATTGTGATATGGTTACTCACTACATACACAAATTTATGACACTCTAAAAATGCTTAGTCTTTTTTAATGATATATCTTGAACCACATCTGTTGAAATCTTTCATTTTATAGCATGTATTACACAGATAAACTCATTGGAATATTTCATTTTTCACAATAAGAAAAGTAATGTTTTCAAAATTAGTTCACCAAGCATTTAACATCGAATTTTTATACAAGTGTTAAAAATGGATTTTAAAGAAATATTATTGAAATTGCAGACCCTGTTTTAGATTTTTTATATATTTTTTGTTATTGTCTAAAAGTTGCCTTCTAGTTTATTTTCTTGCGACATTAAAAATATTCACAACTGAAACTATTAAATATATATATAATATATGAAGTAACCTGTATACATACTCCATTTAAAACAGACAGTATAACAGACAGACTGATATAAGCAATACCTGTTTGTATGGCTAATTTTTAAATCTGTTGGAACAAAATCAAACAAACAACATCTACGATGGGCTTTGTATTTTGTTGTTACGGGACAATTACGTTGTAGCGTATTATAAATAAAGTTAAGAAATACCAAAGGGATATTCGAAGGAGTGGAAAATCGAAACAACAGATAAACTCCGGAGAACAACGGAAACAAGTCCAAAACAATACATGCACTACAATTAAAAACTAAAAACATATGAACAACATGGACCCCACCAAAGAACCGGGGGTAGACTCAGGTGCTCCGGAAGTGTATGCAGTCTCTGCTTCCTGCAGGACACCCGCCATGCTGCCCATGTCAAATCCGTTATGAGGAAGGGATAACATCAATGGAACAGGTCCATTTTCATTTAGGAAACGGTTTTTTTCATACCTGTCAACCAAGTCATGATGACGCCCATTAAAATTCAATAAGGATGACTCCAACTTAGAAGAAACATACCCCTGTCTGAGCAACTTTTCTATCAGGAGCCGGGCTCTGTCCAGGAAGTCAATATATATGTCATAAGCTCTGTAATAGCGTATGATATTCGTAAATACTTAATGTATTAAGATAAACTTGCCAATCTTTTGTATGTATACATGGTATATTTTTATTATTATTTTAGGGTAAAATGTCTGTTTTCGAGAACTTATTATTGTAATAAGGAATGTTGAAGTAATTAATTATAAGATACTGATATTGTGGAATCTTTTATTTTCTTGAGTGTCAAATCAGTTAGTAAATTAGAGTAAAAATGCAATTTTCATTTATATAAATACTTAATATAAATTTAACCATGAAACAAACAAAAATGAATTTTTTGGAAATATAATTATTTTGGGGATTTTGCAATCGTTATGATTACTTGATTTTCAAATTTATTGTAAGTGCTGCAAAAGCTTAAGTAGTTAAAAACAAAGTTGTGTACAAAAGTTGTATAACATCCCAACATTCATTGGTTTGTTTTTCTACATATTACATTTAGTTGTGCTTACTAATTAATGTATGGTCTTTGTTGTGTGCTTTCAAAGGCTTGATGACTAATATGGCTTACTTTTTACAAATTATATATAAGGCCACACCAAATTAATTTTTCGTTCTTTGGATATTTGGATGGCAAAAATAGGTCAGAGCGGGCGAAATTTTCTTTTCTTGAGGACTTGTTTTTTCGAGAGCAGATCAACTTTACGTGCGGTACACATTTTTAAAAATAAAATATTGCAAAAAATTGGAAAAATCCCAATTTTTACAACATTTGAGGAGGGCAAAAATTTTATTTTTGATTTATGGCAAAATGGAAAATTTTGGGCGAATTTTCGGCATTTTTGCAAAATGAAGCGGCTAAATTTGTTTTCTTAAAATTTACATAGTCCAAAAAATCGGAGCGGCGAAATCCAAAGAACTAAAGATCAATTTGGTATGGCCTAACTAACCCCTTTTCTTTACAGTCCTGTTCCCAAAAATGTTATTTAATCGTTGACTTTCTGCTAATTTTTTCATTGATTCATTTATCAAAAATGGACTACTATAGATAGGGAGTAATCTAAAAGACAAAGGTGCATGCAAACATGGGAATAAAATCGAACATGCATAAAATGATACTTCATATTTGAAATTCTGACTTAACACGGAAAAATGTGCTTTGCAAGTTTATAATAATAAAACGAATGAATTATGTTGTCTTGATAATTCTTATCGTAGCACAAACGTTGTTTTTTTACGAATGATCAAAAGAGAAAGGATGAACTTTGTAGGTCGATTTTTAGTGAAACAAAAAATTATACCCCGGATTTGCTTGGTTTTGTTGCCATCTCAACAACTTAAATGATAAATACATATATTTTAATTCCATTCAATAGATGAATGAACAATATAACTTTTATAATAGAATGAATACTAAATATGTCCCCCGAATGGGCAAAGAGAACAGACTGAATCTTTCCTGTATCGATTGGTATTAATATCAGTTCTTTAAATAATAAAAAAAATATCTTCTTCTTCTAAATTGCTTCTGTAAACTGGACTAAAACTATTACTGCAGCATGTACAAACTGTACCACGTGTTTATAAGAAATTTCCTACCCATTCAAGGATCTAGATCCAGCCATTCATGATTATTAATTCTTTGTCTTTCAAAAATGTGTTTGTTATTATTTGAGAGTTTTATTTATAACTACTATCATTTAATTCTTGCTGGATTTAAATGTCCTTTTGTTACTTTGAATCTTTCTTGTTCAAAGTTAGAATAATTTCAACATCTACTTAATGGTAATTTTAGTAAGACCGAACGAACCGATTCTGACTGGCCCGAATGTTGTAATATATGGATTAACGTATCTGTGGGCTTGCGTTAGTGACGGAGGCAAACCTGCTCCAGCATTGACGATGAGGATTGAAAATATTCAGTTTACTACTGGATTAACACAAGCATCAGTTCTGCTGAGAGACACTACGCATAACGTAACAAATATACTCACATGGGCCCCAAATATCGGAAATCACGGTCAAACGATTTATTGTGATGTACAGCAACAGGAGACATTTTATTTACAGACAGCTAGTTTACAGTTGACAGTGTATGGTATGTACTGGACGTTATCGGATTAGTCTGTAGGTGGCGGCAAAGTTCTCACATTCTTGAAAGAATAACACAATATAACACAGAATATATACATATATAGATCTAACAACTAACTGGTTCCACTATATTTTAAATGTAAGTTATGACAAGTTCATTCTTAGAAAAAAGTTCTTTTGCGTTCTTTGTTATATATAAAGGAAAAAGGTATATTGAAAAAGTTTTCAAAGATGGAAAGTGAATAAACTAGTATTTTGAAACTTCATTATAGAATACGATAACATATGTTTACGTTCTATATGCTATCTTAAAGCTGAACCGACCTTACCAACACTGACTGGTCCTACTACAGTGATATCCGGAACAACAAGCCAATGGACATGTTTAAGTTTGGGAGGAAACCCTGCTCCTGAATTGAGTATGAGACTAAATGATGATCAGTTTGATAATCATCTTGTACAAACCTCAACGTCAAGGTCAAATAACACCTTTAAAGTTAGAAGTATTCTTTCGTGGACTCCGAACATTAGTTATCATGGCCTAATTTTGTATTGTGATGTACAACACGTTGAAACACGAGGAAGTAACCTGCAGACAGTTCATTTACAATTGACAGTAAATGGTACGTCATAAAAATAATTCTTAATAAATCTAATTCTTGGAATATAAGGGCTAGTTTACACCTTTAACTGATTGAACAACAAAAAATATTTAATTAGTCAGAGTAATCACAGTCTACTTTTAAATTTGGTTTTAGTGTTTTATTTTGTTTTTATTTGTCCCTTTTAATTTTGTTCTTTAATTGTAAGACATTACCTAGAATATACATTCGAATTTGATTCGTCAATGGAGCATATATAACTAGCTTTAGGATGGATTATGAGTTATTCAACAACTACGGTATTCCATAGAAAACACGAACGACTAATGTGGTTTGAAATTAAATATAAAAAACATAAAAGATGATAGATAGTATTAAACTATGCAATATTTATACTGATTTATGTTTCTTTACTCGTGGTATTGTTTAATATTTTCTTCAGGTTGTCAATGTCGTCTCATTGTTTTCCTGTTTTGATCTACATTTACCCCTGTATGTTTTCGTTGTAGGTAACTTTTTTTAGTATTTGTCTATAACTCAATACCATCTATACCATCTGTATCAGGTATGATAAAATAAAAGTCCTCCTTATTACGTGTTTACGGGCAAAGAAGACACAAACAAGCATTCTAAGATGACATTTAGGATAAGAAAGAAGTACAAATTGTATGACATTTGCGGGATTAGATGCGGAGGATGAACCTGACAGTAGAAACCTAAATGGTGATGTGAAGAAAAATTTATCACTTTTAAGAAAACAGATGAAGTTTTTAAGGGGAGGCAAATAAAACTATTACTGGTACATGCAAACGTACTTCTAACACTGATATTCAGAATCTGATTGTGTTTTTGCTTGTGTCGCTATCTAAACTGGAATTTGTCTGTCTGTATGCTGACTGATCTTCAATCTGTTCTCCTTTTTACTATTTGGTCAATCTTCTTTTACGCTTTAATGTCAAGATTGCATTTATTTTGTTTCTCTTTGTAGTGATTGTGTTTGTTTCCTTTCATTTATCTTTATTTTAACCAGCTTCTGTTTTGTCTACAGTTTATTTGTTTGTTACCCAGTCTTCGTGACTTCACTGTGTTATTGTCTTTCTTGTGGTTTTTGTCATGTTATTTCACCTGCCTTGTGCGTTGTGTTTGTTTCATCTGGAATTCATTCATCTGTCAATTATCCCAAGTTAAAAGGAACTTCCTCTTTTATGACATTTTAGCGGAACCTACAGAACCAAAGTTAACAGGACCGACAAATGTCACTGCAGGATCTATATACCAGTGGACCTGCATCAGTACTGGAGGAAATCCCGCTCCAACCATATCTCTCAGGATCTCAAACGTTCTATTTACTAGTGGTATAACAAAATCCACAGTGTTGCAATCTGACAATACTCATAACGCTACCAGTGTACTGTCTTGGGCTCCTAGTTTAGATGATCATAATCAGAACTTGTTTTGTGACGTACAACATCCAGAAACACGAGGCAATAATTTACAAATAGTCAGTTTAAAACTGACAGTCAATGGTATGTTACAAGCTTTCCAATTAACATTTTAATCCATCTTATAACTTTTGATATATAACTTATATATCTTTTTTTCATAACTTTATAAAACTGAAAGTCTTGCATCTTCATGTTGTACTACAACAGGACTGTAAGAATATTACAATGAACAATTTTTGAATTAAAAACAGCAATAAGGCAATACTAAAACAAATATTAGCATTACATTTTTTTTTATCTAACCGTACATTTTTTTCTTTCTTGTGCCTTATGTGGAGACTATAAGACAAGGTAAACTTTTAATAGAGGTCATAAAACGTAGCAGTTAAAGAAAAATATGGTTTTAAATTTTAATGTTCGTTAATTTTGTTTCACAAAATCTTTTCTTTTAATTAAAAAAATATTTATTCCAATTATCAGATAGAATGTCTGAGAAATGCATAATGAATTTCAATTTGCAATTTAAGCTGAGCCAAACCAACCGACCCTAACTGGCCCAACTGTTGTTATATCCGGAATTGCACAACAATGGACATGCAAAAGTACGGGTGGAAACCCTGCTCCCATAATTAGTATCAGGATTGGCGATACTCTGTTTACCAGTGGTATAACACAATCTGAAGTAGAAGAGTCAGATAACAGTCATACTGTAACAGGTGTTCTTTCATGGGTACCTGCCACTACTTATCATGGTCAGACTCTGTCTTGTGAAGTCAACCATAAGGAAACTCGAGGAAATATTTTGCAATCCGTCGGTTTCCAACTTGCAATTCATGGTATGCCAAAATAAAGGTTTATTAAATACAGTTGACCTTTCTTGTTATTACAAAGAACAAATTTAGCCGCAAAAGAATACCGAAACGACAAAGAATATTTTATTAGTACATACTTATGATATTTTATTGGTTAATAATTCTCAGAACAATTAGCCTTGAAGCTATCAAACGAAAAAGTGAAACCTAATACCTAACGTACTAGACCAGTTACACACTTTGACGTTATGTATTTTTTTTTTCATTTTATCCTAATTCTTAGTATTTTTTTTATTATTATCATTATTATTGTTTTCTTTTGTAGAACATTCACTTCGATGAATCACTTTAGTTATGAAAACAATTACCTCTAAAACATTCTTCCATTTCAAATACAGGAAATGTAAAATCACATATAACAGATCCCTTCTTATTCAGGCTTTATGCGATTAAAACAATGCCCGATTTGAGCATATTACGATCGTGCTTTAGCTTGTTTGAAAAATTCTGAGTATTGCACGCTTTTTTTAATTCAGCTGCTTTGGATTTGGTTTTAAAAACAGAGCCATTTTGCAAATATAACAAAATGCTTTACTTGAATTACCAATCGTTCAATAAATTAATTCTTTGTTTGGAGTAGTATAAAATACTTTGACACAGTCATGAACGTGAATTGTATTGATAATATGTTAATTATTCGATAATGTTTTCAGTGTTTTCACGGTTAATTTTCTTAGTTTAATGGTATGCCATTTCAGCTGAACCAAGAGAGCCAGTTCTCTCAGGTCCTACTGTTGTTAACTCTGAATCTGTTAATCAGTGGATATGTGTTAGTACGGGTGGAAACCCTGCTCCAACAATCACCCTAAGGATAGACGCTAGTCAGGTTACCAGTAATATAACACAGACCACAGATTTACAGCCAGACAATACATTTACTGTTACAGCAGTTTTTACTTGGGTTCCTAGTTCGGTTAATAATGGTCAGACCCTTTATTGTGATGTACGTCACCCAGAAACACGGGGAAATGATATTCAGACAGCTAATCTCCAGTTAACAGTGAACGGTTTGTTTTTAACTACTTTATGACATGCAAAGTATAAATCACTAGTATATATAATTGTCTATAATGTGGGTCTTTTCTCACTGTATATTGTGTGCCATAATATTGTATTATTTATGTGGCTTGATTTAAATTTGATTCTATTTTGATCTGGTTAAGTATCACGATACAGTATGCAGTCATTCTAAATTGTACTGAAGACTGTTGTTGGTTATATTACCTACTTGGAATCCAAGAAGACGCGTAACTAAGGTTTCAGAACCGGAAATGAAGTCTTCTCTTTCCTCTTTTCTGTAAACAATGTTTCAGATCGAATTGATTCTATCAATCACTTTCATACACTAATCTGAAAGGAATTGTTATATTGGATCATATTTCAAATGTATCACAACAATAAATTATACTATGAAAGTTAAATCAAATTCGTTGTATAAAGTTGTATTTATCCTAAGAACTTCCAATAGTGGACACATCTCTATGTTCACTAATGTTAATAATTATGACGCAAATATTAAATAACAAGAGTATGATTAAATACATTACGGCAGACATTACATGTATATACTTTTTTTTCATCACAGCTGAACCGAATGAACCAACTCTAATTGGCCCCGCTTTTGTAATTCTCGGATCCTCGGGAGAGTGGACCTGTGTAAGTACTGGAGGAAATCCCGCACCAACAATTTCTCTAAGAGTTGACAACAATGTTATCACGGATGGACTGACTCAAAACTCCATACAACAATCTGACAAAACATATACTATAACTGCTGTTCTTTCGTGGACTCCAGGCGTTATCAATCATGGACAGAGGCTATATTGTGATGTCAGACACCCAGAAACACGAGGAAATAACTTGCAAACAGCCAACCTGATATTGTCGGTCTATGGTAGGCTATAAGTTACACATTTTCCTTGTATCTTTGTACAAAGACTTTTTCGGATTTTTATTATTTTCTGTTTAACGGGAAAATCATGAAAAAAATCTAGGTCCAAGGGGGACGAAATAAAAAAAAATAACAAAACTTTAAATTCTGTCAATTCGATACCCAAATTAAAGAAAAGAAACTGTTCAGGTTTTTTTGTGCCTTAAATGAAAGGCAAAGTATTCTTTATGTAAACCTTTTGACAAGTTTCAAAGATGTTACACCTCTTGAATATTATCACAGAAAGATTTTCTGAAATTATTTATTTACATGGAGAACAGTTATAAAAGTATACAGCAGAAAATATTCGCATTATACAAATTTTATTAGTATTTATAGATGGGTTTGTTATTACATCATGTGTCGTATTTAATTTAATTATCCCCGCACTTCGAAGAAGTTCGGGGATATGTTATCGTTCCCGTCCGTCTGTCCGTCCGTCTGTCACACTTTCTTATGGCATAAACTCCTCGTCCATTTTTAATTTCATGCATTTAATTTCAATACAGCATTGTCACATACTGTATGTAGATGAGCAATAAGGTTTTAGAATTTTCATTTTTAAAAATTGGGGCCCCACAGGGGTCGGTTTTTGAAAAAAAAAAAGGTGAATTTAAGCTTGTTACCTAAACTCCTCTTTCATTTTGGATTTCATGCATTTGATTTATATACAGTATTTTCACATACTGTATGTAGATGCGCAATAAGGTTTTAGAATTTTGATTTTCAAAACTTGGGGCCCAAAGGTATCAAATTTTCGAAAATTAGGAATTGAAGCTTGTGACCTAAACTTCACTTTCATTTTTGATTTCATGGATTTAATTTCTATACAGTATTATCACCTACTGTATGTAGATGCGCAATAAGGTTTGAGAATTTTGATTTTCAAAAATTGGGGGTCGAATTTGGAAAATTGTGAATTTAAGCTTGTGACCTTAACCCCTCTTTCATTTTTTATTTTATGTATTTAATTTATATAAAGGATTGTCACATACTGTATTTATATGCGCAATAAGGTTTTAGAATTTTGATTTTCAAAAATTGGGAGCCACAGGTGTCAAATTTTCGAAAATTAGGAATTGAAGCTCAATGACCTAAACTCCTCTTTTATTTTTTATTTTATGTATTTAATTTTTTTTATGGTTTTGTCACATATGTATATAGATGTCCAGTAAGGTTTTAGAATTTTAATTTTCAAAAATTGGGGCCTTTAATGGCCGAATTTCAAAAATTGGGAATTATAAGTGTGTGACTGAAATTTTTCTTTCATTTTCCATTTTATACATTTTATTTCTATACAGTATTGTCATACACCGTATGCAGATGTGCAATAAGATTTTAGAATTTTAATTTTCCAAACTTTGATCCTGTATTCAAAGGTGTAATTGTGAAAAAGGTGCATAGGGATACAAAATGTGGGGAGTGTTGGGATAGCTGTCATTCCGACCTCCTCAGTCTAGTTTTTTATGTTTGATGATTTTGTTGTGAATGTATTGTATTTACCAGGTTCATGTGAAAAATGCTCTAAAATTTTGAGTAACTGATTTTCGTAATGATACTGTTTTTTTAAGCATAATCTCTGTTCAAAGTGACCTCTGGTATTTTTTTATTCTACCTTTAAAAACTGGCCCCAGTTTTAAAACTTATTTTTTTATCTAAAAACTTAGATTCTGGGAAGAAAATAAAAATGAAAGTTGAAAAAAGTTCATTTTGTTTTTATTTGGTTTTGTAAAACGTATGGTAGGCTTTCATTTAACAGAAGAAAAAACTCTAGCCAAAAAATCACAAGAAAGTTCAATAAATGTCAGAACTATCAATAAAATAATATCACACCCTTTCAGTAGACAAGACAAAAAACAAACAGTAATACGACAGTCAAACTAGGTACGGACACTATCATCTCCTAGTAATAAATCCACTATTATTTAAACCTTTCCGGTTATCATAGTTGGCAGTGCCATGAATAAAAGAATTTGAGAACATCCTGGGGACTTTTTTCTTTTTCTTTAATTTTCTTTCTATATATTTTTTATATACAACTTTTATTTAAAATTTCTTCTAATTTTTTTTATGCAACAACGTGAGGACAGTATGTGACAAAAGCCCAAACCAGAAACGAAGCTTTATAGTTTTGAACGCTGCTTCTTAATAGTATTATGCTTTTTACAGTATTACTAATTTTACGGCAGAAAACTATTTAATAGTGGAGATTTTCCCTTTAAATATAAACGATTGATCATTTATATATTTCCTAGGTTTGTATATCTAAATAATGACTTGGACCTTTTTATTTTGCTTATTTTGAGCATTGAAAAATATCTATGAAGAAACATATTCAGCAAATATTTTAATTTAATAAAAATTTTAATATTTTAACATTGTTTTATAGCTGAACCAAGACAACCAACATTGACGGGTCCAAGTTTCGTGGCCCTTGGATCTATAGGCCAATGGACTTGTGTTAGTAGCGGCGGAAATCCAGCTTCGTTAATAAGTTTCAGAGTTGGAAACAATAAGTTTACTAGTGGTATCACGAGGACAGAATCTCAGCAGGCTGATAACACTTATACGGTCATAAGTGTTCTATCATGGGAACCAAATATATCTTACAATGGACAAATAATTTATTGTGATGTTCAGCATCAGGAAACACGAGGAAGTAATTTACAGACGGCCAGTTTAGATCTGAAAGTCTATGGTATATTTTGACAATATTTATAGTATTTTGATTGCCTTCCTCCAATATATTTCAACAATGTTAATTGTTTGGAACAAATGAAGACACTTCAAAGACATTAGTATTTTTCAAATATTCCTTCTTCTTCTTGTAAACATATATAGAATTTCTATCTGTCAGTGTCAGCTTTTATTGTTTAATGAACATATCCGTTTAACGTTTGGCAAGGAATAATTAAAATTTACCTCATTATCATTTCGAATAAGGGTAGGCAGATTGATAAATTACCATTCTATAACAATCTCTACACACATTTCTTGTGCAAGCCAAATTTTGTTCCTCTTTGTTGACTCTTCCACCCCTATCACTTTATAATCTTGATGTGTTGTTGAAAACTCCCGACAGTGCATGTAATATTCACCAACGGAAGTTATGCACATATTAACAACCATCTTGATAGCTTGGGATAACACATATTAATTTCGTTTTTTTTTTTAACTTAAGGATTACAAATCTTTAGATATTTCTTTTACTTGTTTTTAGCTGAGCCTGCTCAACCAATACTGACAGGTCCACCATCTGTTATATTTGGATCTACAGAGGAGTGGACATGTAGTAGCTCTGGAGGCTTTTGTTCCTCTTTGTTGACTGTTCCACCCCTATCACTTTATAATCTTGATGTGTTGTTGAAAACTCCCGATAGTGCATGTAATATTCACCAACGGAAGTTATGCACATATTAACAACCATCTTGATAGCTTTGGATAACACATGTTAATTTTCGTTTTTTTTTAAACTTAATGATTACGAATCTTTAGATATTTCTTTTACTTGTTTTTAGCTGAGCCTGCTCAACCAATACTGACAGGTCCACCATCTGTTATATTTGGATCTACAGAAGAGTGGACATGTAGTAGTTCTGGAGCCTTTCCGCCTCCAACAATTACTATAAGAGTAGGAAATAATGAGCTGAACACTGGTGTTAGACAGACGTCAATACTACAACCTGATGGTACCTATACTATAGTTAATACATTGTCATGGGCACCAAATGTTGCTAATCATGGCCAAATACTTTACTGTGAAGTTCTGCATAGAGAAACAAGGGGTGATAATCCGCAAATAGTGACCTTACAGCTTATTGTATATGGTAAGTCCGTTATATGTAAGTTCGATTTATCGTTCAATTATTACACTTTTATTGTGAAAAAACCGCTGGACACACTCTTTACAAACACACTCCCAGGCAAGAACCTCTACATATATATACCATATGAAAAGATGTGAAATATTTAATTTACCAAAAACATAAAAGCTATACTCATCATTTTTGAATTTTGTACAACTTTACATAGTATAAAAAAGAACCATCTATTATCATCCTTCCCTGTGATTCTATCAGCTTGTTGAGCAGCTCGGCAAAATTCGTATCAAGAAACCCGTGTGCTGAGCAGGAGTTATCAACCGTCAGCAGGACTTATCAACAAATTCTCCCAACGTTTGGCAGCTTAGAACTTATTAAATAGCTTTCAAAATTGCAAAATATTAAATAAATATATCGAGATTTGATGTTCCTTTTTTATATTATGGCATTTTATTTAAATGAATGATGAAGAAATTTCTAAAAGTGACATCAACAAAATGTGTCTTTCCTCGATACTGATAATGTCTGCTGGGACTTCTTTCCGCTCTTCCCATTGTATTTCATTATTTGCGATTAAATCAAATTTTTAAACGTACGCTTTATTTTTATATTTCCATATTTTCGCCTGAATTAGTACAAAAACGACTAAATGTTGTTTAAAAGGAAGGACAAATATACCTAAGGAGCAATAAAAAAACGCAATCCATTGTACAGACAAACCCGGGAAGACAAATGAACAACCACAAGCACAACAAATAAACACAGAAAACCAAAAAACCATGAACAACACGAACTCCCATAAAAACCAGGAGTGAACCCAGGTGCTTCGGAAGGGCAAGCAGCTCCCGTTCCGTATACGGCACCCGTCGTGAAGTTCAACAAAGTCAATCCGGGGGAAGTCATAAATATGTCGTCTCCTTGGTTGAATTTGAGTGATTATTTTACGTTGCGGATATTTTAGTTAGAAGTTTTTTCGCGAATGGAGACGGACTATGACGTCAAAGAGGTTGCAAATTTAAAACCGGGTGCTTTAGTTTCCTGGAAAATCATGAACAAAGATTTCCAGACTGATTTTGTTTTTTGAAACATGAAAATACACCTTAATGTCGGTTTTTATATCGTTTATAAGATATTTTACATGAAAATTCAGGAAATATATACTTATTGGTATGGTAAACAACGTAACGGAAAACTTGTCGTTGCGATAAGGAATCCATACTTTTCCCGCGAAAATTTGGGAGTATTCAGAACGTTTACAAATATTAACGTTTCAGATAAGTAACTAAGATGATAAAAATATTGAAGGAAATAATTTGACTTCTATTCAAAATAATGTATTTCAACTTTCGCCGTTACAGTTAAACAATTGGCAGTAATTTGATATCATTTTTCATCTCTTCCTATTCTATACAGCCGAACCAGACGAGCCAATTTTAACGGGCCCATCGTCTGTAGTATCTGGAATCGTGAACCAGTGGACCTGCGTTAGTGGCGGAGGAAATCCTGCACCACTGGTATCTCTGAGAATTGAAAACCAGACTTTTACCACCGCTGTATCACAAACCTCTGTGGTAAAGTCGGACAATACCTATAACATTACTGCTGTGTTATCGTGGTCAGCTGGTGTCGTGTATGATGGTCAGTCACTCTACTGTGATGTTCAACACGAGGAAACCCGAGGAAATATCTCACAGACAGTCCGTTTTGTTATTAATGTTAACGGTACGTCAATAATTTATATGTTTTTAGTTTTTAATTGTAGTGCTTGTATTGTTTTCTTTTTGTCTTTGTTGTCAGTTGTTTCGATTTTCCCCTCCTTCGAATATCCCTTTGGTTTTTCTTGACTTTACATATAAATAAATCCGGAGGGTGTTCCAAAGGTTATAAATACGTTGGGCTTGATAATAAACATATGAAATGTGACATAATGATGCTACTGTAAATAGCTGTAATTGATGATTTATGTTGGTATGCCTTTTATATTTCATAAAAACATATTTTATTTTTCGAATTCAAAAACTCATATCTATCTAAAACAACGATGTAAAATATGTTACAAAATTTCACGCATCTTAATGATTTTATTACGTTTACGTGTAATATTTTAGCTGAACCAAATCAACCAACGCTTACAGGCCCTTCCACTGTAATATTTGCATCCAATAATCAGTGGGGGTGCATTAGTACTGGAGGAAATCCGGCTCCAACAATAACATTTAGAATTGGAAATACTCAGTTTACTAGTGGTGTACAGCAAACATCCGTTCTGGAGTCGAATAACACCTATACAGCTACCGGCTTATTAACTTGGGCTCCTAATGTCAGTAGCGATGGTCAGACGCTATACTGCGACGTCAGTCATCATGAAACTCTAGGAGACAATTTACAGACTGTCGGCTTACAGATAACAATAAATGGTACCGTTTATATATAACTAACAAATAATAAATAGTAAAAGTTATTTAACATACACTGTGTAAGATTATGGTTGGGAAACTGTTGGTTTGGCCTAATCAAATTTGATATTATTCAAAGATTATACAGAAAATAGCAAATCAATTCATATAAAAATGCATAAATAACTATGAATGAAAGTTATTTTTGATAGCATAAATATGTGCACTATTTCTTATATCCTTTTATCTATGAAAACATATTGGATAAGAGTCCCTGTGAAATCATCCATTAAATGATGATGCATCAAACAGTTACATGTTATTTGTTTGGACGTATAGAAAATTTAAAACAAATATTTCATAGCCTGAAAACTGTTGGCTTTATTTGTTGAAATGACAGACATAAAATTGAAAATTAATACGGTCGGTTAATTTATGAGATTTTCTCACTGTATCTCACAACTGAATATGTATATATTATTTAGCGGAGCCAAATCGACCAACCTTACAAGGACCAAATGTTGCAACATTTGGAATAATCCATCAATGGACTTGTACAAGCACTGGTGGAAGACCTACTCCAACACTATTGTTTAGACTCGGAGGTGACCAGTTTACTAGTGGCTTAACCCAAAGGTCCGTTTTACAGCCTGATAATACCTACACAATAACACTTATTCTATTATTGGCTCCCAGGATTTCTGATAATGGTAAGATACTTTCCTGTGACGTTCGCCATCCAGAAACACGTGGAAGTAACTTGCAAACTGTCAGCTTGGTGCTCACTGTTAATGGTATGTATTACAATAAAAACAACCTAAAAGTTAGATACGCATCTATTTATACATCAGCGAAACAACATTCAATCCTTCAAATTACAGGTAGTACAACGCCCCTTTTCAAATATGATAAGAAAATTAAAATACTGACCTATGTCAAAGAAAATTGATATATTATTTACTAATAACAGGAACGGGAAAGATCACCATCTTTTATTTTCAAGAGACACTATTACATATTGTACGTAGACAATCACCAAGACTGTAGTGTCTTGTACGGATTATGAATTACATAGAATGATATCAATCTTACTGACATGAAATCAACATAATCTGTAATAAGACATGATTTATCAGGTTTACAGGAAACCGGGTTTTTCTTCATCACTATATATTTAAGTTGTAAATCCACCTGCTGTCGTACATCGCCAAACGAATATTGCACATGTTTTTCGTAAGAACACCAAAATAATAAAATTGTTTGACAGCGTAAGACATAACTGAAATCTACCTGACACGAAACGTTTTGAAGCATTTCTCGAAACAGGGCAATAACAAAGGTTATATTTTATTTGCTTTAGGACAACCAAATCAACCAGAGCTTCTTGGACCAACAACTATAGTACTTGGATCAACGGTAGAATGGACTTGTTTCAGTACTGGCGGAAATCCGCCCCCAACAATGACATTAAGTATTGGAAGCATTACCTTTACGAGTGGTTTAACACAAACATCTTCCATCCAACCGGATAATACCTATACAATTCTTACGGTTCTATCATGGACTCCAAGTCTACTTAATTCCGGTCAGACACTAGATTGTGAAGTCCTCCATCCGACAACACTAGGCAATCAAGTACAACGTGCTAGTCTACCGTTGACAGTGAACTGTACGTTAAATTGTAATGGAAATCATTTTACCTATTTATGGAATAAAATGGTGAACCAGAAATTATGTGCTAATCTACGCACTTGATATAATAGTAATGATAATATATTTCAAAACATACTAACACGTATGTAATAAATGCACAAATAAAGCTTTTTAGCTTTGGAAATATAATTCATTTCATTGGAATTATAATGGATATACATAACATAGTATTCGTTCTTTTTTAGTATATACATAAAGTATGATTCAATGTATTATTTATGCAAAACATTTCAAATAGTACTATCAGCCAGAGGACATTTACATTTTCGCAATTATTCTATAATTATAATGTAAATAATTCCTATATTTATAGCATAGGCGATATCTAAGTAAAAAATGTTAATTCACTGTTAAATAAATAAATTATAGTATTCATAGACAGCATTATACATGTATATATACTAATAAATAAAATACAACACATACATACATGTACTTTCATACCATATGAATATGTAGACAAAAAGATTTATATCAATTTTAAGACATAAAACTTCTATGGTTTTGCAGCAGAACCTACCGCACCAGTTTTGATTGGAAACACTACCGTGATATTTGGAGAAATAATCAACTGGACCTGTATCAGTGTGGGTGGAAGACCTGCTCCTTTAATGACTTTCAGGATAGGAAACATTCGCCTTGATCGTAATATAACACAGTCAGTAGAAATACAACCTGATAACAGCTACACGGTTACCAGCGTCTTTTCATGGGCCCCAAATATAACCAACGATGGTCGAATGCTTCATTGTGATGTCCAACAAAATGAAACATTGGGAAATAGTTCAAAGACTGCTAGTTTAGAACTAACAGTTAATGGTATGTTCAAACACATTAGCAGCATTAATCAATTTCCAAGACATTAACCAGATATTTATTTGAATTATTTCCACCTTTTTGTACATGAAAGTGAGTATAACGTTTAATTTATTTCTGGAATGAAATTATAACTTGTTGATTACAATAAACATTCTGTGAAACCAATTGTTGATGCAGTGTGCGGTCAAATTTCAACAATAAGACTGTCTGCAATGTTGAAATCCTTAAATGTTGTATAACAGATTCAATTATCAATACAACTTAACTTGTAGAACCAAAACCAAAAACCTTCAATGTATTAGGGAGACATATTGTACAAAAAAGTCTTAATTTTGTACATCCAACAGTAACATTTTTAGTATTGTAAGAGAAATTTCTATCATAACTAGTTATAGATTTTCATTCTGTCTTATAGTATAGAATTGTCATGCATGTAGTTATGATATCACAATTATATTTTAGCTCAACCAAATCCCCCAGTTTTTGCTGGTCCCAGCACAGTGACACTTGGATCTACCATACAATGGACATGTGTAAGCACCGGCGGAAAACCAGCCCCACAAATGTCGATAAGGATAGAAAACAATCCCTTTAACAATTCTTATTTACAATCATCAGTTCTTCCAGTAGATAGCACTTTTACGGTGACCAGTATACTGTCGTGGGCACCAAGTATTGTTGATGACCGAAAGACATTGTACTGTGATCTTCAGCATCAGGAAACACTTAGGAATAGTATACTTACGTCAAATATACAGTTACAAATAAATGGTATGGAATATAAGTGTAACTAAAGTAAGATATTGCTCCTTTGGTGCATGTATTTTTGTCCATTTTCAACAAAAATCAGCGCCTGTTAAATATACAGAATAGATAGAGTAATTACTTTTAGATCGTGAAGTTATTGATAATATATTATGCAAATGTATATGTAAGTGAAATACACATGTTTTAATTAATATTGGTACTTAATAGCACTTGTTTGAAATTTTATAACATAAATTTATCTCACTATTTTTCCTAAATAAAAGAGAATATGTGCAAGTAATATTGATAATGGGCTTTTCATATATTGCAGTGGAACCAGTACAACCAACACTAACAGGCCCGTCTACTGTCATATATGGAACTTCAAACCAATGGATGTGTGTCAGTACTGGAGGAAAACCTGCCCCAACTATAATAATGAGGATTGGAAACAAAATGTTTACAGAAAATATAATTCAAACTTCCGTTTTACAGTCGGATAGTACATACACATTGACCAGTCAATTGACATGGTCTCCAAATATTACCGATCATGGACAAATACTTTATTGTGATGTTCAACATTCAGAAACACTTGGGAACAATCCACAAAGCGCTAGCTTACTTTTGACAGTAAATGGTTAGTTGCAGTCCAGGAAAAAACTTTAATCTATTTATAAAATATGGAGGGAGTAAAGTTTGATTGGGAAGACCTGTGATTGTAAATATCTAAAATTATTTGAACCCCGGAGTAATAAACTACTATGCATCGGTAGGGTAATAATGTCCTGCTGTGATTGTATTGCCCGTCATACAGCTCAAAATACATGTCCCAGTAGACTTGTTTATTCAAACATCAACTGTAATTTACCATTAGCATTAAATAAAAGTACAATACTTTGTGTTCCCTAAAACTAGTCATTTTAGTCATTATCTGCATGCTATTTATGTTTATACTCCTTAGTAATATATATATATATTTTCCTTTCAGTGGAACCGAATCAACCAGTTCTAACAGGTCCAAATGCCGTGATACTAGGGTCGGTTAATCAGTGGATGTGTGTAAGCACTGGTGGAAGGCCAGCTCCTGTTATGTCTATGAGGATAGGCAGTAATATTTTCACAAATGGAACTACGCAGACTTCTATTTTGCAATCTGACAAAAGTTATACTGTCACTATGGTGTTGTCATGGATTCCAAGTATAAATAATCATGGACAGACACTGTATTGTTACGTTCAACATGATGAAACACTTGCTAACAGACTGCAGACTGTGGGTTTACGGTTGGATATCTATGGTAGGGTTCATTAATATTTATTAATCGCCCCTAACTTTTGACTGATGGGTATTGTTTCAAACATAATACAAATGAGAAAAAAGACACAAATGAAAACATATCTAATACAGAGTGATATTTTTTGTCAATTTTAATGTATTAAACTATTCAAAAGAAAAAAAATATAGCAACATCTAGGGGTATATACATCCAATACAGCAACATTTGTGTCGTAGGTTATCAACTTTATGATGTTATCATAATGTTATCCTGAAGTCGAAAAATACAAATATGTACATTCAATCCAGATGGAAAAATGTTTTGAATAGTTTTTTAAGAAAATCTCTAAAAACCTAGAAAAAAATTATTTCTATACAAGGAAAAGCTTGCCAAATTCCAACCCCAGGAAGGTTATGACCTCAAAGCGATCTAGGCAACCAGTTTTAACCATAGTAAAATTAAATTTATTCATTTGAATTAACAATGAATATTTATCTTTTACGTTCTTAGAAAACGTATGATGAAAAAACAAAAAACCAATAATGAAACAGAAAATTTACATTTTCATCTTTTCTTTTAAGTCGAACCAAATCAACCGACTTTAACAGGGCCTACTTCTGTAACAGAAGGAATTGCTAGTCAGTGGGACTGCATTAGCAGCGGAGGGCGCCCCGTTCCAGTAGTCACATGGAGGATACAAAATACTCACATTACTAATGACATTACGCAGAACTTAGTCTTACAATCTGATAACACATATACTCTGACCAGTATGTTGTCCTGGTCTCCGAGTATGATAAATAATGGCCAGACGCTATACTGCGATGTTGGACACCAACAAACACTAGGAGATGATTTACAGGTCGTCAGTTTGCAATTAACCGTATATGGTATGCTAATATTTTATATTAAAAAATGTTCCTACACAAATTCTTTTCAAAACTGTTTTCCAGGTATCTTTGCATTTTTTGCTCTGTTCAGTTGTTTGTCTGTTACCTTGTCTATTGATAGTAACACAGAAATGGGATTTGTGCCTAGAATTTTTCATGTACAAATGAACATAGATGTGATCTAAAAGTGCAGTTTACAAGTTAATCGTATTATTACAGTAGTTTATTCCAAGATAATAAATATTTAATGTGTATGGATTGTTGGGTTTTTTCTTACGGTTATTTTCATCGGGTAATCCCATAACCAAACGTTTACAAAGCCGAAACGTTAAGTCGTGATAATTCGCTAGCTTTAATGAATAATTCACAATGAAATATATTTTGCAGAGAATTTGTTAATAAATACCCCACAGACATCATTTGAACATAGCATAGGAACGAATGTGATACTTGAATGTAACATTACTGGAACGCCTACCTCTGTTTCGTGGTACTTTAATAATGTTCCTATCACAAGTTCTGGATCATCAAAATACGGTAATGGAAATACAGCTAACCCATCACTGACCATTTCTGAGGTTGCCTTGTCTGATGCTGGTAGTTACTACTGTCAAGCTACCAATGGATTCAATACAGTTACCTCCAGACCAATTGTACTGAGTGTGCGAGGTATGTTATAATTGATATATTCGTTTTACATGTAAAACATTTCGTGGATATCTGAAACTGGTACTGTGTGATTGTGCTTGATAACTGTAAATGAAATTACAGCCAAATATTAATAAAAGTTCGAATAGAAAATTTAGCCAATACGTATCTAATGTAACATTACTCATTGATATAATAAACCTTCTAAGTTATTGCTCCAGTCAGTAAAAAAAATTACAGTATAAATTCCAGTATCCTATTTTTTATCATGTCTGTCGACAGTATGCATACTAGAAAATACTAGAATTAAATTTTAAATTCCAGATTACATGTATATCATTAAAAATATTTATACTAATTATTTTAATGATACCATCATGCACATACTTTTCCCTGATATATCTCACACAAGAAGGGGTAGTGAACCTCTCCTTGTATTTTTTCATATGTTCAGTGTTAACCATAAACATTTCTGAGCAAATATTTATTTTTGAAATATTATAATGTATATTACCTATCATTTCATATTTATATTACTACAAACCAAACAATTTAATGCCCACTGTCCAATAAAGGTATATTCTATTTTCATCATATGGTGCTTCAGACAACAACAATGGTATATAATCTCGTGTATAATAAGTCCACATTCATTCAGTCTTTCTTATTTACTCTTATCGACAATGTCTTTGTAGACTCCGGCGTCAACACAGGAGAATCTAAAGCCTTAGAATCTGGAGAGATAGCGGCCATTACCCTTGCTATCCTGTTTATTCTTCTCCTAATACTGCTAATCATTTGCTGTTGTTGTGCAGGTAATATTTCATTTAAATAAAACACTTTATCCAATCAACATATTTTTTATAAAATTTATTGGTTTGAAAGGTAAAATTGTAAGGTATATTTCTATGGTATTTATTATTTTTCATTTTATAGAATTATAAACTTGAGCAGATAAGTTACCAATAGTAATATCTGAATTACACTGAAAACATGCAAACTAATCGTCTGTAGAACAACTCAACATCGAAACTAAAGAAAATATTATATGAACCAAAAATTTTCTAGTTACGAATATTTTTTGTCCAAAATTCATGACCTAAAAAGTGAAAGTTAATATATCATCACGAATGTTCCAATATCTAAGGTGTTGTTGGACCTGTTCCCACTGTCGTAACATTTCATGTACCTCTACCGATTTGTGACTTCCACCAGATTGACCCTTCCATAGCACCTGAGTTCACTCCTGGTTTTTATAGAGTTCGTGTTGTCATTGTATTTTTAGTTTTCAGTGTTAATTTGTTGTGCTTGTAGTTGTTCATTTGTCTTCCCTAGTTTGGTTTTCCAATTGATTGCGTTTTTTTTATTAGCTCCTTATGTATATTTGTCCTCTTTAATAGTAAGCTGTATAATTCCTGTACAAAATTCTTGAAATACGGTATAATCGGACGATAATTTTTATTCTGTCACAATTGTATATAAAACATGTAGACCTCGAGATGTCTATTTCTGCTTAATTCACGTCATATATAGGATATTTTCCATTTTACCCCGTATCTGTTCTATGTCATATATCATCTTCAAATCCATATTTAATTTGGTATTCAAGGTTATTGTCTTGGTCTTTGTGGCAGAAAGAAGGAAAGGGTTACACCAGAACCAGATACAACGCCTCCTGTCAGTACTCTGGACATTCCTAGATTTTATGAAAAATCTGGATTATCTGAGTAAGATATCACGAGATTTATAATATAATTAATAAATATATTGTTGTTATTTCATATCTGTTCATGTGTAAAGATATATCTGCGTACATGTTTATAACATATAAAAGATAATAGACAATTTCGACCAATAATAATATCTTCTGTAGGCAAAATTTCTATGGGTTATACCTATAACAATGAAAAAATTTGTATTGTGACTTTTTGCCATTTATAATTATATTTCCGCTGATAATTGCATTACCATTGTCTTTCAGTGAATATCAGTTATATATGGTTAAGAAGAAAAAACATAAAAAGCGCAGGTAAGATAGAGAACATTTAGTTCTTTCTTCTTTTCTTAATTTTCTTTTTCTAATATTAAAGTAGCTTTGTTATAAACCCAAAATATATTTAAGGTGTTCGCTACTCAGTTTCAATATAAAAGCTTTTCATAACACTTGTAAATATTGACAGTGGATTAATCAAGGAACTAAAAGAGCGAAAAAAATTATAGGTCTCTATGCTTGTTTTCGAGATATAAGCCATTGAAATTTGGCGGGGAAAATATGCTCTCTTGATTTTACATAGCTTTATCATTGACAAGTCTTATTTCCCAAAAGCCATTAAATAATAACAAGGATTTTATAAGATTTTTAAAAATTGCTTATTATTCTGTATGCAAAAGATTTATGAAAAGAAAAATGGGTGTTAGCTGGAAAAATAATTTATGGTATTCAAATGGATAAAACCAGATGATTCTGAACATCCTTAATAGCTATTAAAAAGTGAAACTTCCATCCAAAAGAAGAATCTTTTTCTTCTTACTTTTCCGTCTTTTCCGTCATGCATACCGATATTTTATCAACCCCTTTGCCTTGCAAACACATTTTTCAGATACCATAGGAAATCGTCGAAGCAAAAAAATTACCAATGCCATTTCTTAAAAGAAACTTTATTGACATTACATGCTTAGAGTGGGTATTAATTCCCTGTCCTAATACTCTGTAACGTTTGGGGTCATGGCAAAATGAAGTACCGTTCATGATGGCAAATGTAAAATTCTGGATTGGTTACGTGAAAACATATAATTAATATGAAATTGAATGCATAGCCGTTTTGTATCAAATTCTGAAAAACAAAGTCGACGGAAGGTTCATTCCCTTATGTCTATTAAATCGGTATCTTCAGTATTTCGATATAGGAACTCTATAATCTATACCTTAGATCCAAGACACCCAAAGTAAGTTTTTAATGGCATTCAATATTGTACCAGTAAGACAGCAGATCCTTTTATTTGTTGTGTTTGTTTGAGATTCAGCATGATTTCTTTTAGGGAACCATCAACTGAATATGAATTCAATAAATATGTTCACTTAAGACCTGATGATTATCAGAAATTGTAAGTACTTTATATCTTTAAATTTACTATTTGGTAATCGGTAAAATATCAGTAAGGTGGGAAAAAAGGTCCGAGGGTTCATGAGAATCTTACACATGCAGAACTGGAAAATAATACAAAAAAACAAATGTAGAAGGCTTTAATTGGTGTTATTCATCTTGAAAATCGTCGTTGTATTTTAAAAGCTAATGATTTATTAAAAGACCAAGACGGCCGTAGCGTAGACTTCTGTGATAAATGTATTACTTGCTTTTAACTTATAACTACTACACGAGTGTTCGTTTTATTCATCATGTTAGGGCATGCTAATAAATTAATTAATGGAGTTATTGATAAAGAGTTGCTGTAAAAGTTGTCATCAGTTTACCAGATAAGAAACATAAGATAAACAATAAGACGACAAGGGTTCAAGCAAGATAATTGCGGGAAAACAATTTGGGAAAATGTGGCATTCACAAAATGTATGATATCGAATAGAAACTGTTCCAGTCTAAAGAAATTTATTATATTAAACAGAGAATCAAGCCATATTACTCTGACCAAACGCGACAGTGACGTGGATGTTAAAAAGAGTATCAATCCATATCCTTCCACATACCATGATGAAAATGAAGAAAGAAGGCGTCGAAAACAAAGGAAAAAGAAAAGGAAAAGCCGACATCGGTCAGATAATGATGGAATTGTTGTGAGAGAAATAATCGACAATGGCGATGTCTTGTATGCAACAACGAGCTCTCGTCGTAGTGAAAGAGATGTATTATGGGGGAGTCTCCATGCAGATTACGATGGTGTCACGTAATAAAACTGAACAAATTAAGTTAATTTTTACATTTGCAATTTATGTTCAGATTCGCAAATGATGTTTTTTAATTTTTCCTTGAAACTTTCTTTTCAAGAAATTATGTCTCATATATTTAACGGTTTCAAATTTTTCATGTTCTTTATTTTTAATTATATTTTGCACCTGGATTATATTGATCATTGCAAAATATTCAGATGTTTGCGGTCTGTGGTTTGATAAAAAATAAATATATATATAAAAGGTCGTACAGACGTTGTTACAAGATTTTAGGATAACCTTATATCAACAGTACTGTTGGATAATCGCCAGTCATGAAGGTATGGCACATGTACAATTGTCTCCACATTTTAAAGTGTGTATAAAAACGTAAATTAATGTCTGGTCTCAGATGTACAATGTATAGCTTTAATATATTTTTACAATTCGTTTTGTTTTGTTATCTTTTATTGTTGTTTGATTGTATCCATTGAATTTTATTAAAGTTTGTAATAAAATATGTATTTTGCTTTTCTAACAAATAAGGTCATGAGGTGATCTACATATTGCAGATACCAATCAAGATTTCATTTAAACACAATTTCTGAACTTTGAATAACACATCAGTTTAAAGATCAGAAATTAAATAATGCATCACAAAACGAATTACCCGGAAGTTTGTTTTTTAGCTCACATAGCCTAAAATGCCATGTGAGCTTTTGCCATCACTTTTGCGTCCGTCGTCTGTCGTCCGTCGTCCGTCCGTCCGTCCACAATTACAAAAAATATTTTCCTCTGAAACCGCTCAGGCAATTGGGACCAAACTTTGGTAGAATGGTCCTTGGGTGGCTCCCTTCTAAATTTATGTCCGGCATCCTCAGCTTTTAACCGACATGGCTGCTGTGACTAAAAATAGAAAAAAGGGGGTATGAATTTTTAAAATCTTCTATGTAACTACATGGCCAATTGGAATTGGCCACGATAGTCCTTAGATAGTCCTCTTCCAGAATTGTGTCCGATGACCTGGACGATCAACCAAGATGGCCACCACAGCCAAACTTAATTTTACATAGACCCTAAGGTAAATTCATCTACAAATCTTCTTGTCTGAAACCACTGAGCCAATTGGATCAATACTTGGCAGCAATGGTCCTTAGATGGTCCTCTTTCAGAATTGTGTCCAATGACCCTGACTTTCAATCAAGATGGCCGCCAATGCGCAACATAGTTTAACATAGGACCCTATGGGAAAATTCATTTAAAAAATCTTGTCAATAGAACCACACTTGGTAGTCATTGTTTTTAGATTGCCCTCTTTCAGAATTTTATCAAATAATACAGACCTTTGTTTCTTAGGTGCTTTTATGGCTGTTGATTGGCAAATTGAATCCATGTGAGCGATATAGGCTCCTGGGAGCCTCTAGTTTTTTTTTTCTTTGGAAAATCGATTAAAAAGGTGGAATACGTAGGAGTATCTGCCTCATGCATCTCCCTCAATCTCTTCGTAGATGTTTTTTTTACACTTTTCGGTCATCTTGACAGCTCGTTATGATGATCAGTGTGTTGTTTGGGATTTTCACGTTCCGGTCTTGATCTCTGCTACTGAGATATAGATTCTTCAATTATACATGTCAAGTAGCATTGGAGCTCATATAATCGTCGAAAGAACGTGAATAGTATATAATAGTATTTGGCATCACAATGTACATCTCGGTATTTCCTCATATATACATGTTTTGGAAATATAGATGAACATTATATCTGTTCTTCAAACAAAAAAAATCACTGAATTTATGAATTGTTGACGGTCAAAGGTCATGAACTGTTGATCGTTTCCAAACTGTTGACAGTCGCATGTTAATGCCACGTGAATCCTTGAACTACAGGTGTTTTGTTTGACCGTCAAACTGTAATTGAGTTCTTGGATAAAAAAGCAAGTGTTGTCCTCGGACCGAGTCAATAACTATATATTGTAAGCTATAAACATCATAGAAAATAAAGGATAAAGGATAGGGAAAGAAAAATAAGATCAGGCAAGACAGATTCTTGAGAACAAAAAATGCTGCAAAGTTATAACCAAAAAAAAATTAAAAACTACAGAGCAATACTTCATAGGAATAAAAGTACATTCGGGACAAGTTATACTTATCATTAAAATAACAATATAAAGACTTAACGTTGTAGTACCGATTTCACAAGTCTAGATGCATGCATATACTTGTTTTGATGCACTAGATATACAAATGTGTAACAAGACATATAATGATTCTGTACTCTAGGCAGAAATGTTGAAACTCCTTACATCTTATCTACCCCAGTGAGCTTGAAATTAAGGATACTACAGATACACCAAAGTCCGCTTCATATTTGGATTTGTTTCTTGAAATAGACTATGAGGGACATTTGAAGACAAAACTTTATGACAAACGTGATGACTTCAACTTTCCTATTGTTAATTTTCCCTTCTTAAGTAGCAATATACCAGCATCGCCTGCATATGGCGTCTACGTTTCTCAGCTTATCCGATTTTCAAGGGCATGCGTGAGTTACCCTGACTTTCGACAAAGAGGATTACTGCTGTCACAAAAGCTTCTTAACCAGGGTTTTATCAGGGATAAGTTGATGTCATCACTTAAGAAATTTTACGGTCGTCATCATGAATTGATTGACCATTACAGTGTTCCAATATCTAAGATGATGTTGGACCTGTTCCCACTGTCGTAACCTTTCATGTGCCTCCTACGATTTGTGACTTCCACCGGATTGACTTTGTTGAACTTCACGACGGGTGCCGTATACGGAGCAGGAACTGCTTACCCTTCCGGAGCACCTGGGTTCACTCCTGGTTTTTATAGGAGTTCGTGTTGTTCATTGTTTTTAGTTTTCTGTGTTTATTTGTTGTGCTTGTGGTTGTTCGTTTGTCTTCCCGGGTTTGTCTGTCCAATGGATTACGTTTTTTTTATTGCTCCTTATGTATATTTGTCCTTTTTAAAATATACAATGCATTGTACCATATGGTTTAAATACTTGTCACCAATTACAATGCGGTTTGACAACGTCCAGATAAGGCTTGATTGGTGAGGACAAAATAACACAACATATTTTATGTTCATCTCAATGAAGAACTTCCACAAACACCACCAAAAACTATAACACAATAATTTGAAAAGAACGTCTTTAGATAAACTATATATTTGCCTTTTATCGCTGTTATCAGATGTCGACCATTTTCTTAGTTTAGAAAGATAGAATAGAAAATACAAACGAAATAGTTATATAAAATGACAGTATCTGCAATATTCTTGTGTGGTCTTTTGCTTTTGAAAGAATATTGAAATTAGACAATAGTATTACTACAATTCGGATTTTAAATCGTGCACAGTTTCTTTAAATTTAATATATAAATCAAAACCGTTTTCATTACTAGTTTTATCGGTTGTATCAGACTTATTCAGCGAAATAAAGTAAAACACAGAGAATTTAAGTCACTAAATGTGTAAATAAAATATGCAAGTCATCCCTTTCATACTTTTAAAATTGTTGTGTACAAGGTATATCAGAAGTTTTTTAAAAGCAGTGTCCATTTGATCTTAATAAGACCTAATTTTGTTGAATACACAGGTGTTATGTCCAGAAGGAACCGGTTTAGCAGAGGCCCGAATAAAAGAAGATCTTTGCCTTTATCTGCATCCTGTATGGCAATATTAGTTTCCAAATGACATTGTATTTTAACCAATTTAAAGTACACGCCCGTTTTTAAAGGATCTCAGTGAACCGTCGTCGTATTCAATGGGTAAAACAATACACAAGATTTAACTGTCAATGGTTGATCAGATTTGATATGTTTGGTATGTTACAATTAACTTTTGTATAGGCTGTTTAGGTAAGGGAAGTGTTTTGTATTTTTTTCGCTACGAATGCAACTTTTGTTTATCCAGGTGTTGAGAAATGGAGTATAAAGCCTAAATATTTTATAGGTACGTAGCTAATAGTTAAAATAATGCAACATTTCATTTGAATTAACATTATGCATTTATCAAGATATAAATATATGGTTTAATTTGAAGTTTAATGTATTGTGTGGTTTTATACATTTTGCATACATTTGCGGATATTTAAACATTTATTCTGTTACAAATACTGTCAACACGCAACATTTAAAGGAGACATATGGTGAAAAAAAATGTTTATAAAAAGAAAGGCTTCAAATCTCTAACTTATTCCCAGTCATAGCTAATTGTTAATGCATTTTTGATTTCTCCTATTGACACGAATTTGTAAAACGAAACCAAAAAAAAATGCCAAAAAGACAAAAACAAAAACATCATCAAATTGTTTGTACGTTTTTAATAAAACCCAAATTATTTTAATTGACATTAATATGTACCTTAAATATTTTCATGTGTTATACATAACAAGACTAGGACAGTCCAACTCGATCTGTAATCACTTCCGCTGAGTATTACATGTACCAACTGAAATCACTTTCACGATTGTAGCTAGATGAATCAATGTTCTACTGTCTTAAATATTGGTTTGAACCTTTTTATTTTTGTCTAAAGATGTGATGATTTTAAAAATTATAAGAGTAATATGTTAGAGGAATGAAAAAATGTTCGTTCGAAAAACTTAATGCCTTCCTGGTGAACGGGGGGGGGGGGAATAAAGACTTTTCTTAAAGCACTTATTTACCCCATTTTTCTCCTTTGCATGTACATATACATGTATAAGGGTTTCTCTCGTTATACCATACATCGTACAGCAAAAATCATTTACCAGTTGCGGCATTCGCAAAACGCAGATATTTTTCAATCTGATAATCGTAAATTATTAATTATATCATTGCAAAACTTTTTTTGTCATACAGAAGTATGTTGCAGAAGAGAATTTTTGGATGTTTAGAGGAAAGAGTCATTTAAATAGCACTACTATTTCGATGGACTTGATAATGATGAGTTTCCTGTTAATATTGTCACTGTTCACTCCAGCTATAGCACAAGGTACGTTTTTATTTTTCATCCCTAGCATATATACATGTGCAGAATTTTAATAAAATAATGCCCCGATTAAAACATCTCAACAATATATTTTCTTTCAAAATTATAGAATAAATTCCTGAAGGCGCACTTTTAAATTTTCTTTCATGAAATTAAGTAGCGCATTTAAACGCAATTAAATTAACTGAATTAGTTATGCAGTGAAAAGATTTGGGACATGTGTTAATAAGGGAGCAACCATTTATGTTTTATGGGAGGGGGAGGGGTAGGCTAGAATCAAATTTGAAATAAAAAGGCAGGAACAGGATTTTGGCAAAATAAAAAGACAGGATCACTTTAGGTGTGAAAAAGAAATGCAGGACCTGTGTCAATAAGGAATTTTTTTGGGATGAATGAAAATAAAAATTTAGGCCGCACTGGCGGCCGAAAATGGAGAAGGACCAAAATTTCGGCGAACAAAATAGGTAGGATCAAACATTTCATCCTAGTCTCCCCTAAAAATCAAATGGTTGTTCCCTTGAGACAACTTTCCATTTATTTTTTTCACATGAACTGGAAACAACTTTTTCGTGGATAACCCAAAAATGTGTTTACAATATCAAAAACAACACCTGGTAAATTAATCTTTGTCTTTCCCGGTGTTTTAAAATATGTGTGTCCTAGACTGCAATTGGTACGCAATTTGCATTGTCTCTATTGTCTATTTTTGACAATATATTGTCGCAAAATATCCGCTTTCATTGTGCGATTCGTTTTATTTCGAGTAAAATCAAAACAAAATAATGTGAATTTTGTAAGTTAAGTTACAAAAATCTCGCATCGAAAGTTTTTAGCATACTTCATTTGTATTTGTAATATTCAAAATTTGGTAAAGCCTCGCGTTATCTTGACGTATACCGAATGATTAGTTGTTTAGTATACCTTAATCACCAGTAATTAATCATTTTTTTCTACTCTAGCTATGTTGTGTTTATAATTTTAAGCAATATTTTCTAATTTGTATATTTCTGTTTCTAGTACCACCCGGAATACCTGTTATAAACGCTCCAGGATTTGTAGTAGAAAATAATCTAATTACACTGACATGCTCATCCACGGGAGGTGTTCCTAATCCTGCAGTCATATGGTACAGAGGAAGCATCAATGGAATTTTGGTAGATAATACAGCCACGACTATTAATGGGGTCACCATCAACAGTTACACTCTTACAGCAACAAGAAATGACCATCGTGTAGTTTTCGAATGTCAAGTTAATAATACCGTATTGAGGGAAGTGTTGACCAGTACATGGTTCTTCGATGTATACAGTACGTGCATTAAATAGTAATCACAATAGAGTGTCACTTTTTTTAATTCTCTCCTACAAAATTATAAGAATTCAAACAAAGATTTTTTCTATTCAAATATATATATCATTTGTAAAATACTTATATTCATTTAAGTCAGTAGATTTTTGGGGTAAAACATTTTCAACGTAAACCCAGAGAAAGCTAGGACAAGCTTAGAAAATAGAACAATATGTCAAAACAAGCAATGTAAAAATGAATAATGATATTTATCATGTTGATTGTTATCTTTGCTTCGTTTACCAGTATTTTCCTTTGTGTCATTTGTTTCCTCTGATATATTTGTTTTGATCATGCTAGCTGAATGTCGTTGTTTGGTCATTTTCTAGTAATAACATTTCATCGAAATTAAATTCATTTTTCAACTGCCATCACGAACACCACGAAATGTGGGTCAACGAAATATAACAGTACACATGGTATATCTAGTATTTTCTGTTTATAAAACTATTATTAGTCCTAAACCGATATATTCTTTATAATAATGCCAATATTTCCAATATTCTGTAAAGTGAAATATAGAAAAAAAACTCTTAAAAAATTAATTTGTAGTCCAACCAAATCAACCCACGTTATCAGGTTCAGCAACTGTAATACTTGGATCTTCCAATCAATGGACTTGTAGGAGTACAGGAGGGAATCCCGCACCAATAATCACTATGAGGATTGGAAATATCCAGTTTACTAATGGTATAACACAAACCTCCGTCCGACAGCCGGATAATACATATATTACTACCAGTATATTAACGTGGACACCCAATCTATTCAACAATGGGCAGACCCTTTACTGTGACGTGAGTCATCCGCAAACATTAGGCAGTAGTTTACAGACGTCAAGTTTACAATTAACAGTTAATGGTATGTTGTGATTAGATTGGCTTAAAGTATATTATTCCATTAAAACATAAATCATGAATCTTAAATCATTTCTTAAATCAAATCCATGGAATGAATACAAGAAAAATATGCTTTTGTCCGAATAAGTAGCCAATTAATATTCTGATTTAGCAAAAAATTATGGTAGAAATGGGCGAACGTGTAAGTTATTATGGAACTTATTTACATTAGACAACAATGTACATATGACAAGTGTTATCATAATCTTTAACACTAACCCTCTTTTGTTTATATATTTTTCCCCTTTTTTGATGTTGCATGATCGATTTTACTTTTGTTCTGTCTTTGTAATGTTTGTTTGTTATATGTAATATTTGTCTGTTTATTTTTTATTTCCACTTCGCATCATTTTTCTACAATGTAGGTAAGAGGAAAACAGTTTTAAAAATCCTAATTCAGACTTCTCTTTCAATGAATGTGTACTTCAAGATGTTTAAAATTTTCATAAATGTTCTACTTCTTCATCAACACTTGAGGGACTCTATTTCTGCAATATTCAGTTGCTACCGCACAATGCAAATGTATGCACTGTGTGATTGATATTTTAGCGAAACCAAATGATCCAAGTCTGACAGGTCCATCGGTTGTAATATATGGGAGTACTTTCCAGTGGACATGTACCAGTACTGGAGGAAGACCTCTTCCTACCATGACTCTAAGAATTGGGGGCCTTCAGTTTAATACTGGAGTAACACAAACCTCATCTTTACAGCCTGATAATACTTATACTGTTGTTGGTGTTTTGAGATGGGCCCCAAATATTACTGATCATGGTCAGACAATTTACTGTGACATTCAGCACCAAGAAACAGGAGGAAATAATTTACAGACTGACAGTATAACCTTATCAGTAAATGGTAGGTTCATTGTTTATGTTTTTACAATTACAACAAAAATGAGCAGTATCACAGAACCCAATATGCTATAAAAAGGACAAATATACTATAACGATGCTTAACTTGATCTGTGCTAAATGAGTGCTTATAAATTTAGACCATAATTTTGACATTAAATCTTGATATATATTTAAAGGGTGTAAACAATATTCTAGTTTCAAATGTTAGTGATGACAAATATAATGTTGGAAATAATACTTTCATTACTTCTTAATTTCAAACCGGAGAATGTTTGAAGTTGAATAAAATTCTGATTATTTTAAAACATTTTTTTCACTTTCGATGGGGTTGCTAATGTAATTTTGAGATACCTATCACCGAAAAAACAAATTGTACATAAACATATCCTTGCTTTCAAATTTATATTTACATGTATTAAAATTTTAAATGTTCTAAACTCTAAATATTCATGTGTTTTATTCAAAAAGTAATTCGTTCCTAACTTGTTCCAGAATAACATGGGTTCAGCTACTATTAACTGCCCCAACACTTGTTTTATTTCATGCTGTTTGTTGGGAAGGGGATACACTGTTTACGCGTCTTTATCTTTAGCGGAGCCAAACAACCCGGTTATAACAGGACCGACTACTGTGATATCTGGATCTACACAACAGTGGTCATGTGTAAGTACTGGAGGAAACCCGGAAGCAGAAATAACGTTCAGAATAGACAACAATCAGTTTACCAGTGGCGTTACAAAAACTTCAGTGCCACAGGCTGATAATACCTACACTGTGATTAGTCTTTTGTCATGGGCTCCCAGCCTTAGTAATGTTGGCCAAACACTTTATTGTGATGTTCGTCATCAGGAAACACGTGGCAATAATTTGCAGACGACCAGTCTAAATATAAATATAAATGGTAGGTTTCTTCTAATATAGAGATACGTTTATACAGATAAACAATAACAGGATTCAAAAATTAATTTTCAAGGACTCAAACGACGACATCATGCATCATCTCATATCAATGATTGTGTACCGTATAGTTATGATACCGTTCATGCTGCTATTTGTTAGCTTATATGTTATTTGTTATGGCCACTGAACACTCATACCAGCTTCAGAATCATTTGAACATTAGCTATACCAGTCTATACAATGGTTGCTTTTGTGGTGTGTGCTTCGGCTCATTGTGGAAGACCACATGAACATATGGCATGCGGTAATTATATTTATTCCACATTCAAGATATCTTATATACATGTACTTTATGAGTTATCTTATAAACTTGTCTTTATAAAGTCGAGTTTATAAGATATCTTGTAAACTTAAAGATATCTTATTAAGTATACCAGATATCTTATACAGTTGAAAATTTCCTGTATATATGAATTGATAGAAGATCCCTATAAGTTGGGGGCGCAGAAAAGAGATCATGTGATGCATACAAAATTGCCGAGGAGAAAACGAGGTTGTTGAATGTTGTTCATGAAGCAACAGAAAATGCTAACAGATACATTTCTAACGCCGACTAAAAACAGATGTCGTGCTTCGACAGCTTACGCGATCAAAAAACACGCTGAGATTGCAATAAATATTGGCCCCAATTTCTGTAAATATACCGCAGCGAATATAGATAAAATTTATGATTGGATATTATTTTGAGTAAGGACCGATCATTGTTGTTTCAAATTTAGTTTATAAGATGTCTTATAAATCTTATTAGATATCTTATAAAAAAAAATTATAAGATATCTCATAAATTATATAAGATATATTATAAACGATAAATTGTATAAGATATCTTATACAAGATAAACTATATAAGATATCTTATAAACTTTATAAAATATCTTATAAATAAAAAAATATCAGATATCTCATATGGTTTATGAGATAGCTCATAAAGTTTATAAGTTATCTTATAAAGTTTGTAAGATATTTCATAAATTATATAAGATACCTTGAATGTGGAATAAATATAAATACGGCGTGCCATATGAACACCCTTATAAAGGTTGTGATAGGTTGCTGTGGCATTTGTGTTCACCATGTATCATTTCATTTTCATATTAACTAATTTAAGGCAACTTGGGAGGGTTTAAATATCTGTATTTACATTACTATTAATGTCATAAATTCGACTCAGTTAACAAAGGTTTAAGAATAAATATTACATCATATTGCTTGATATCTTAATGCGAATATGAACATCAAGAAATGGATAATAGTTTGTCTTCCTTGAAATTTTTTTATTTTAAAAATGTCACAGTCAAACATACAAACTATGCGAATAAAACTCTCCCAAGTACAACAACATTATGCTTACATTTGCAATTTCATGTCCTTTGTTTGAAAAGGGTAACACTCAAGTCTGTATCTTTAGCGGAGCCAAACGATCCTATTCTGACCGGCCCTACTACAGTTATAGCTGGTTCGATTCAACAATGGTCATGTGTAAGTACTGGAGGAAACCCGGAAGCAGAAATGACGTTCAGAATAGCCAACAATCAGTTAACCAGTGGTGTAACAAAAACCTCGGTTCGACAATCAGATAACACGTATACTGTGACTAGTGTTTTATCATGGGCTCCCAGCCTTAATAACGTTGACCAGAAACTTAATTGTGATGTACGCCATCAGGAAACACGTGGCAATAATTTGCAGACGACCAGTTTAAATCTAACAATAAATGGTAGGTTTCTTCAGTATAGCGTCTCAAACCTTATATTTACGATGCAAATTTCGCAAAAAATGTAATCATATACTTAGCATCATGTTTGCTAAATCAGAAGTTGATCCACAGTATTGAAATTTTGCACAAACTATTATTAATAATTTTTACTTTTTTTATTTTTTCCTTTTCTATTTTATGCTTTGTCGTTCTTCAACAAGGCTTGCTTTATCTTTAAGTACTTATTTCATATTTAAAGGCTGTACGGTTTTAAACAATGCTTCAGTTCTTAAATTTAACCAGCTACGTTTAGATTAGTTCTCGCCGTGATATTGGCGGATATATCGCCAGCTCGGCGTAAAACAATATTCAATCAATCAATCAATTCAGTTCTTAAATATATTGTGAGGGGAAGTTTTCTATTAACGTATACCACGTATCCTTTATTTTATCATACTTATTATAGAATTCGATTATAATAATAAAAACAGGAAATTACTTGCTTTTCACACAAATTTTAATTTCTTGTTGTCACACTTCTCGTCTTGATGAAAAAAGGCGTTTCTCAAATGAAAACGGACCTGTTCCATTGATATTATCCCTTCCTTATACCGGATTTGACATGGGCAGCATAGCGGGTGTCCTGCAGGAAGCAGAGACTGCTTACTCTTCCGGAGCACCGGTTTTTTGGTGGGGTCCATGTTGTTCATATGTTTTTAGTTTTTAATTGTAGTGCATGTATTGTTTTGGTCTTGTCTTCGTTGTTTTCCGGAGTTTGTCAGTTGTTACGATTTTTCTCTCCTTCGAATATCCCATTGGTATTTCGTGACTTTACTTTTGATAGACGTTTATATTTTAGTCAAAATTCCAATTAAACTAACCGAAATACAATAACAAACATTTTCTATTTTATTCTATACGAGAAAGGGATTTATACTTTTAAGCATCTTTATCTGTAGTGGAACCAAACAATCCTGTTCTAACAGGTCCCACTACTGGGATAGCTGGATCTAATCAACAGTGGTCATGTGTAAGTACTGGGGGAATTCCTGAATCAGAAATAACGTTCAAATATACAACAATACCTACACTGTGATTACTCTTTGATCATGGGCTCCCAGGCTTAGTTATGTTGACCAAACACTTTATTGTGATGTTCGATATCAGGATGACCAGTTTAAACTTAATAATTAATGGTAGGTTTCATACAAATAACAATTTACTAACAACACATTTATAAAACATTAAATTGTAACATCCGACAGCTTTGAAATTTATGACATTAATCCAAAAAAAAGCTTGGTTTTTGGCTTCTGTGTATGTTTTCCAATTGTCTTGTTTCTACGTATATAGCACACATAATTCATTAACATTTTGGGTTACATTTGCACGTGTGTTTAATTCACTTTCTGAAATCAATTTCTTAGGTTATCGTAACCATATATTGTTATCGTTCATAATTTGTAAACCCTTATAATTTACAACATTTTAGAAAGTTCAGATATCATTCGGTTCCTAATTTGTTAACCATGACCTACATTATAAGTCAAAAAACATAATGGTATAACACAATAGAACATTTTTTTAAAATTGCAAAGAAAAAAACTTTTAAGTATATTTCTGGTTTAGTTGAACCTAACCAACCAACACTGACTGGTCCCAGCAGTATAACATTTGGAAGTGCTGATCAGTGGACATGTATTAGCACAGGAGGAAAACCAGCTCCGATAATGACATTGAGAATTGGAAACACACCGATCACTACAGGTGTAACCCAGAACTCAGTATTGCAGTCTGATAGTACTTACACAGTAACTAGTGTACTGTCATGGGCTCCTACTGCTGCTAGTAATGGTCAAACACTTTATTGCGAGGTCCAACATGAGGAAACTAGAGGAAGTAATTTACAAAGAGCCACCTTACAGTTAACACTTACTGGTTAGTGTTATTAAGGGAAAATATTAAACTGACTGAGATTAACTGTTTTTGTATATGATTTTAAACACCACTGTGATATTTAAGATAATACTTGTAAGAATGATATCAGATACTTGTAATAACCTAGTTTTTTAAACGCGCATTCCTCGATAAAAAATCTTGAGGTACACTAAGGATCAAAGGTTTGGAAAATTAGTCATCAAGATACTCTTAACAATAGATTTTAATGTGCCTGAACTGGGCACCCAAATCCAGACGAGGTAATCTGTTCCTGGTGGAGTTAACTTTGTTTACGACTGATACAAGAAATTCTACAAAAGATAGAAAAACCTGTCTCTATGGACTACTTGGATGTCAAAGTTCAGTATGTACATGCATATTTTTCTACAATGTTTTGTCCACATGGTAATTCATTGGAACTACGATATTATAATATACAATTACTTACTTTGTAATTGGTCGCTATCAGGATTTTTCAACCAGAGAAATGTAATATTTAGGTGAGATGAATACACATTTTCAAGGGTTGATCAATCCTGATAGCGACCTATTACATAGTCAGTAATTGTTTTATTACATCAATCGGAAAACTGTACTTTCACTTTCTATTTTAAGAACAAACCGGTCACTATTAAATTCCGCTTGACCTGTTACATAGCCAGTAATTGTTTTATTACCCCAATCGGAAAATTGGACTTTCACTTTCTATTTTAAGAACAAATCGGTCACTATCACATTCCGCTTAAACCGATCAGGGTCTATTTTAATATTATAACCGTGCAAGCGGAATTCTTGCACTAAATTTAGATACTTCTCAGTTACTATCACGAGTACTCAAGACCTTTTAGACATTTCTCATACAATCAGAAAATAGAAAAAATATATATATTCATGTAATAAGATGCAATATAATAAGAAGCATGCAACTTTGTAAGGGAAGCACTACAAAATAATATCTGGGACTATTATGTTAGTATGATAGTCCCAGATAATATACAGTCACTGCATATGGCATAGAAAAATCCACTGAGTACTTTTTTTTCAAATTCAAGGTTTCAATGTATCAGTTTTATATTTTTATAAAGGATAGGATAGGACTATATCTTAAATATTCATATTTTTTATGTATGTTTATACAAGGTTTTATTTTGTTCTCTTATTAATTGTACCTTAAGTTGAACCAAACCAACCAACGCTGAGTGGTCCTTCATCAGTGACCACTGCGACTACAAACCAGTGGACTTGCATTAGTACTGGTGGACTACCTGCTCCTACGATTAATATGAGGATCGGCAGTACTGAATTCACAACTGGTATAACACGTACTTCAGCTATCCAGTCAGACAATACTTACACTGTTACAGCTGTTCTTTCCTGGGAGCCCAACTTTTCTCATAATGGAAAGAGGCTTTATTGTGACGTGCAGCACCAAGAAACAAGGGGTAGTAATCTACAGACAGTTGGTTTACAACTGACGGTCAATGGTATGTATGTATTAATATACAAAGTCTGCATGAAAAGTCGTGTTTATTTGAGACCATTCATTTGTATTAAACCCACTTTCACTATATGACGATATAGATTCTTAACCAGTTATTGGTTGATTAAAAAAAATTTAAGCCAAGAGCTTCACAGCAACAACGTGTACATGTAACTGGGTAATTAATAAATAAGTGTGAATTATTCCATAGAACAATATTCAGTGCATTAGTGTCTTACCAGCGACCTCTTTCTAGTATCATTTACAAGACCTCTGAATACAAGTTAAAACAGCTGACTTAAATTGTTATATATTCCTGACATTTACATTGTGAAAGACCATTAAACTGGGATGTATTTTAAATCAATATTGTCACTGTCAGATACTATCACATATTGCACAACAATTACAATATTCCACGTGATGTGGTTGCTCTTCAGAAAAAATAATTTTCTTGCAATGTGTTATGTAAAGGGTATAATATTTATGACGTGTATATTTTTAGTGGGACCTAGCCAACCAACCTTAACTGGTCCAGCTACTGTGTCACGTGGTTCTCTCAACCAGTGGACTTGTGTAAGTACTGGAGGTCGACCAGCTCCGATAGTGACATTTAGAATCGGTGTTAGTACCTTTACAACTGGTGTAACACAGACAGCTGTACTACAAACTGATAACACATATACCGTCACTGCTGTACTGTCATGGGCTCCTGATCTTGAAAATGATGACCAAACACTTAATTGTGATGTGCGTCCTCAGGAAATACAAGGAAGTACACTACAGTCTGTCAGTATAACATTGAATGTTGATGGTACGTTATAATTTTGTTAGCATAAACAACAAAACGGATAACATGAAAGGTCAACAATGACATACCAATCAAACAAACCAACCCAGCTGACAGAACAACGGACAAAAAATAACATAAGATTACAAAACACAAACATGAATGCAACAGAGAGTCAGACTAACTCCTTTTTATCAACATAGAATGAAAACAGAAACACTAGAAATATTCGTAATCAATAATAAAAGACTTCTAACACGAACAGCCTGCTATGACGAAATATTATGGTTTTCAGATTTTTAGGTCAAAGCTTAAACGATCCTCGCTGACTATAATAGCGTAACGTCATAAATAAACTGTGCGTTATACACAGTCTTGGTTGTCATCAGTTACAAATGTCGTTAGAGTTTTTGTTTTTATCCTGATAATTATCATATTTATTTTTCAAAGAAGGATTCCAATTTATAAAGCGTTTTACTGGTACATGTACCTAAAATATATCTCTGTAAAAATAGACTCAGCATCATGTGTTTTATTATTTAAACCCTTTTAAGATTTTTGGTTCAAATCGAATTATTTTAATTTAATAATGGAATATCTGAGACAGTTGTAAAACAATATTGAATCGATAGAAAAGAAGGAGATTAGCAGTAAATGTCAATAAAACAGTTGTTAGGATTTAATATTTTTAGAAACGACATGTAATATGTTTACTCTATAGAAAATTCTTACAAATAAATGATATATATATCATAATGAACCAACAATAAATATTTACAGACCCTCTATCAGTTATTGTACATCAGACATCCTACCAACAAAATATTGGCTCTCAAGTCATACTGAATTGTAGTGTTACCGGAACCGTTACTTCTCTTCAATGGTTCTTCAATAACCAAGAGATTACTATATCTGGATCAACAAAATACTTGAATGGAAATCCAACGAATCCATCCCTTACTATTACTAACATAGAGTCATCCGATACTGGTAGTTATTACTGTCGAGCTTCAAATGCAGTTAATACTGTCGTTTCTGAGATAATAACTCTAAGCATTCAAGGTATAATTTTATATTTAGCAAATTTTTTTTCAATTTTTTTTTTATATTAACTCTTAGCGTTCAAGGTATAATATTTTATGCATTCTGTGCCTCGGAAAATTAGGCAGTTCTTGAATGAAGCCAGCTTCATATGAGTATAAAGACAGATTGGCGAGACCATGGCACAATTTTTGTACCCTCAGATATTTGATAGAATCAGATTGACTTTTCACCAACTCTTTAATTGTATTTAATTTTTTGATTGTAACATGATAATGAATAGTTAATCCAATGTTTTTAATTATTGAAGTCATGTTAGTTTTTTTAATGAAATTGTTCAAGGCATCTCTTTCTTTCTTAAATATGACGTATGATTCATTTGACCCGACGTTACATCATAAGTAAATTAAATTTCGAGATGTGAAGAAAGAAATTCTTTGATACTATTATGTAACTTTACTTTTAAGAAGAATTTTATAGTAAACTTTACAATAATAAAACAATATGGCAAACCTTATAACATTTTCAGATACTAGGGTAGGAGCAACGATGGAAGAGGATGATACTGCTTTGTCTTCGGGGGAAGTAGCCGCAATTATACTTGCTATCCTATTCTTTATATTGTTTATAGTGGTGGTTGTTTTCTGTTGTTGTCAAGGTAATTTCGTTATACTGACTTTTCAAATGAATAATTATATAACAGAGAGTTTATGACCATGTGTCAACGACCTAATTTAAATTCCTTGCGTTGCTGTTACAATCAATAAAGAAGATAGATCGAATGCATATGGTGTTCACAGGTCCCTGAAGGTTATTAATAGACATTATGTAATATTACGTTTTATTATACCTTACATAGTATAATTGTAATGAGACAATGCTGGTTTTTTCTGAAAATTTGTGACACCGGGAAACAAATGTGATATCCCTTGGCTGTCTGGAACTTAACGTCATCGGTGAAGGATTTTTATGTTTGTGACGTCTTGAAACACTAGTGTTGTCCACCGGGCGACAAATATGATGTCACATGGCTGTCCGGAAATAACCGTCCTTGGTTCACCCGTTGTTGTGACGTGTGTCAGCAAAGAACTGATACAACAATTATTTCGGAATACGCAAAGTGGCTTGTGTTTGTTCGGTATAATAAAACCGTTATTTCCTCCATCTGAAACAGACATCAAAATTGTCACCCTCGAGATTAATTAGCTATGCAAGGCCAAAAGTGTACAATAACCGAAATTGTGGAGAAGTAGTTTTTCAAAACAAATATGTCTGGAAAGTTAAAGCCAGAAACCATCCAAGCGTGACATTGAATCTTGAGTGTGAATTAATCCCCACATATAAACGGCTATAAAGGACTTTTTTCTTTATAAACAATATATATCAAAATTTTTGTTTTTCAAAAACCAAAAGTTAAAATATAAAGTTTTTTATTGCTAACAATTTTATTTGCTTGTTGTGCATTCAATATATCTTGTGGTGTAACTTTAAAGTGAACAACAAAACCAATATCTTTTTACTCTTTTGTAGGTTTTTGTGCAACGTTATTTACGAAAAATAAAGAAAAAGTTACTATTCAACCAAGTAAACCGGATATTCCAGTATTTCACGAGAAACCAGTGTAAGTTCTACTGCAAATTCATTTATATTCGTCGATATCCGTAGTCATTTCAAGCTTTATTCTTTCAATGTCTACACATTTAATAGTTTTGTTTTTTATTAACCGAAAATGAAATATGTATGCTGTTGAAAACTTGAAGTTGTGGTTTTACTGACTACATGAAAAAGCACTAAAATGGATATGCATAGAAATTTATGATTACATTTTTTGTTTTAAGGTAAGTTTATCAACACGCTTAACAATTCAGAATAACAGAAAAATTATCAGTATATAACTTATTCTACATATGTAAGAGGTAAAGGATAAAACTCGAAGTAACAATAAACAGAAAACACAAAAACACTTACAAAACCGAGAGTAACATCCGGTACTTCGGAAGGGTGAGCACAAACGGGTAAGCCTGAATTTAAAGAGATGTATCACATTACAAGCAGACGCACACATGTCAACCTCTCTGTTACTTCCTAATTTGTTTCTCTGCACTTTACATATTGTTAAATATTTTTATTTATGCATATGTAACATATTTTGTCTTTTATCATAGGGAATACAGTAGGCCATATAAAAAGCCAAAGAAACAAAGGTATTGAAAACATTTAAAAACTTTACAACACCATATATGGTCGTGCCAATAAATGCTGCAAAGCCCCGCCTTAGTGACGTATCAAAATATGGGTAATGGAGATCACCATAAAAGGCTTGTAACCGGTGATTTTCCGATTGTTCATCTGTGAAAGAGGCGTAACAATAGAATTCGCGACGGAAGTCGACTGAGATAAACGAACACGTATTAAACAGCTGTTTATAAAGTATACTAAAAATGTAGTAAAAATTTAATAATGACAAGAAAGTAAAAAGAATCCGTCAGTTAAAATTGAAATAAAAAAATCCATCAATTTACTGTCCATTAATACATATATTAAAAGTGCAAATCCCACAGTTCCAAAAAAAAATATGAAGAAATCTAGGGGTACATCACGGACACAGATTATACTGTCATGTCTCATCATGAAATATTTTTCTACCGTACGGAAAAAACTCAGGGCGAACCATTTTCCGACACCTTTTGAGGTCATTTTTGTCACTTGTATTTATCGTAAAAGTAGGATTTCAGTATTTCTCAATGGCAAAGGTCAATTGTTTTGTAAAACCTCTTTGCACTTTAATGTGAATCTTTATTTGGTAAAGTATGGCAATGAAACGAATATAGTACTGCATAACAATGTATATAAACAATATAATAATTGTCGGAAAAATATATAAAATTTATGCCATCAATAAATAGATAAATTTCTATCAAAAACTTATATCGGATATTATTCCTATTCTTTCTACACACTATGTGAATAAAATTTCTTATTCAGCCAAACATAACAATTACAATGTACATGTATTTATTTTCGTGTATTCCATAAATCTTTTTCATGAACCTTTCATTCAACTTCTAACTTTATTTGCATAAACCTAAGTCTATATATCATTTTTCTCATCATATATATTTAAATTTCAAACATTTGCACATAAATCGTTTAAATTGAGCACGCACTACGTCGTATTTTCAATGTTAAAAACTTGTAATTAGACTGAAAGGTTTTGCTTGTCGTAAGTTGTAGCACATGCTGTTAACTATTTTCTTCCGGTAGTAAAATCTTGACGAAAGCGTGAATAGTGCATCGTAGTAAAAAAAATCTTGACGAAAGCGTGAATAGTGCATCGTAGTAAAAAAGCGCAGGCTATACAACAAGCCTTTTATGGAAAATGTTATTGCTCTCTGCAACACCCAGAAAATCTCGTGCAAAACCAAGCCTTTTATGGTGATGGCCACCTCCCACATTTGGATATGTCACTAAGGGTGGAGCTTTGCATCATTTTTTGGCACGATAATATACGTTTGAAATTGGTCTTAGTTAAATAAACATTATGTGATACCAATTTTCATACACTGTATGTGCACATTTCAACACTTTATATGCCACCAGCAGTGTCTAAGGCCGTTTGATACACTGTATGTGTACATTTCAACGCTATATCCCATCAGCAATGTGTAAGGTCGTTTGATACACTGTAGATCACATTTCAACAATTTATTTTCCATCTGCAGTGTTTAAGGCCGTTTGATACACTCTATGTGTACATTTCAACACTATATCCCATCAGTACATTTCAAACTTTATATCCCACCAGCACTGTTTAAGGCCGTTTGATACTCTGTAAGTGTAAATTTCAACACTTTGGATCCCATCAGCAGTGTTTAAGGCCGTTTGATACACTGTAGGTGCACATATCAATATCAACACTTTAGATCCCATCAGCAGTGTTTAAGGACGTTTGATACTCTGTATGTGTGCATTTCAACACTTTAGATCCCATCAGCAGTGTTTAAGGACGTTTGATACTCTGTATGTGTAAATTTCAACACTTTAGATCCCATCAGCAGTGTTTAAGGCCGTTGGATACACTCTAGATCACATTTCAACACTTTAGATCCCATCAGCAGTGTTTAAGGCCGTTTGATACACAGTAGATGCACATTTCAACACTTTAGATCCCATCAGCCATGTTTAAGGCCGTTGGATACACTGTAGATCACATTTCAACACTTTAGATCCCATCAGCAGTGTTTAAGGCCGTTGGATACACTGTAGATGCACATTTCAACACTTTAGATCCCATCAGCCATGTTTAAGGCCGTTGGATACACTGTAGATCACATTTCAACACTTTAGATCCCACCAGCAGTGTTTAAGGCCATTTGATACACTGTAGGTGCACATTTCAACACTTTAGATCCCATCAGTAGTGTTTAAGGCCGTTTGATACACTGTAGGTGCACATTTCAACACTTTAGATCCCATCAGCCGTGTTTAAGGCTGTTTGATACACTGTAGGTGCACATATCAACACTTTAGATCCAATTACACGTGTTTAAGGCCGTTTGATACACTGTAGGTGCACATTTCAACACTTTAGATCCCATCAGCAGTGTTTAAGGCCGTTTGATACACTGTAGGTGCACATTTCAACACTTTAGATCCCATCAGCCGTGTTTAAGGCTGTTTGATACACTGTAGGTGCACATATCAACACTTTAGATCCAATTACACGTGTTTAAGGCCGTTTGATACACTGTAGGTGCACATTTCAACACTTTAGATCCCATCAGCCGTGTTTAAGGCCGTTTGATACACTGTAGGTGCACATTTTAACACTTTAGATCCCATCAGCCGTGTTTAAGGCCGTTTGATACACTGTAGGTGCACATTTCAACACTTTAGATCCAATCAGCCGTGTTTAAGGCCGTTTGATACACTGTAGGTGCACATTTCAACACTTGAGATCCAATTATGATGATTTTGGGGATTTAAGTACAGCTGTGCAGGCATCCACTCACTTGTACAGTTAAAATTTTAAATATTTTTTCGGTTAGATATGAATGTACATACAACTTCGGATTTTTATCAACTAAAACGAACAAATATGTTATTTTGTCTAAAACACAAATTAATTTTATGTTATAGGAAATCTACAGACTATTATATTGAAAAATACGTAGTGCTAAAACCTGAAGACACTGTCGAGTTGTAAGTACAACTATTTTTTAAATTAAGGTTATTCACTTTAACATGTGGTGCATTGTATCTGCACCTACTTTTTTTTAATTACGGTTTTTTTTTTGTTAGTGATAATTTGTGCTGTCTTATTCTGGTTTTCGTTTGTTTGTTAAATGATTTCTTTCATTTCTTTGTACGTTTTGTTTCTTGTGTTACTGTTTTCAGAATTCCCCTTGCCTTGCGATTTTGAATTTTAGGACTTAGCTCAAACTTCGACATTCTTTTTCCGATATTTAGCTTCAGAAAACTATAGGTAATGACATACATATTGCTGAATTGTAAAATGTGTATAGTATTTATTATACAAAAGAAATGAAAATATAAGAGAACGGTATGATAACTAGTATTTATAAGCTGGTTCTGTTTGGTGCATGCCCTATTTGACATGTTTCAATTCATATTTTTCTGCATTTCCAACGTCTGGGTTTTATATATCAATAAGAGGATTTAAATATTAGGAGTGCATATGTGATTTGTGTTTTAGCATTTCATTTTTAAATAAAGAAATTTTTTAAAGTTAAATTAATTTTAATTATTTTTTTATAAAAATGTTATACAGTTGTTTCATGATGATTTTTTAACTTTGTATTTTTGCAGTCGCGGATCAAGACCTTTAACAACATCGGACATCTATGTTAAAAATAGAAGTCCTCGTGGCGAATCATTCTATGTGCCGGCTGAAGAGTACACATTTGATGAAGAAGAACGCAGACGACGTCGTCTTAATAAGAGGAAAAGCAGTAGAAGACGTGAGAGAACAAATGATTTTACAGACATAGAAACAACGCATGTCAAACGTATTTCTTCAACACGTCATACTGACCGTGACCCAGTTCGGACACCTCGTAATGACGGACCGTATATTGCTGCGGAATTAGAACCGGATGAATAGATTTTATATAAACAGGCTAGGGTGGTAGTTAATTTTATGAATGTATTATTGTCATTGCATTAAAAAGTCGTATAAAGTTTTTTTCGAAGAATACGGAAACCCTTTTCTTTTATAATTTTAGCGGTACATATTTAAAGCAAGTATATGAGTATAGATATACATGTAAATATACTGACACCTGTGTATGGAATGACATGTTAATTGTTGTTATAGGTGACCGGCGTAATAGAACATTCAATTCAACTAACTGTTAATTTGTAGGTTTTGTGTTATTCATTCATTGGATTGGGAATATCTGGAAATACATGTTATAATAACAATAAATATTCGCATTAGTTAACCAGTATTTATAATCAACGAATGGTTTTTTTTATAAGTTTTTGGTTTTATTGGGGTTGGAGGAATTGTGTGTTGAAGTTGATATAAATTATTATCAATATCGGTCATTATTTGTATTCATATCTTATTGTCATTGCCATTAGATTTCGCAACGAAATCCTTTAGAGCACTCTAAATTCGGGGCTTTTCCTTAAAATATCTCCATAACAAGTACATGTTCCCCGTATCTTTATATAAAACAAATGTGTGTTTCTTCGTGAATTTTATATTGATACGTTCTTTATTTGGTATGAATGTGCGTATTTTTTAATTAGTAAACTGATCTTTCCTACAAGTTTTTTATTATCAAAGATCAGTTTCTATGTATTTTGGAACATTTTACAAAAGCCCTGTTGAAAATATTTTTCGTTTAAAAATTTATGAATTAGGAAAATTTGAGGGTTTTGTTTAAATGTGCGAGATCAGTGTAAACAAAGGCTTATAATCTTAATCGTGAAGATAAGTTTTCCTTTGAGTAAAAAATGTATATGAAAAAACAAAAAATTTTGTCCAGATACCAAAATGTCATCAGAACAAAAAAAGAAACCTAGATGTTTCGTATTCCCTTAAAAACGTAGATTTTAATATGAACATGTACCCAGAGATCTTATATACACTAACAACCTTTTTATTTAAAAAATGAGTTATAAACCAGGGTGTTCTCATTTAAATACACAAATTTTATATGAGAAGAAAATATAACCTTAAAACATTTAAAGCATTTTAAATGTACGGATTTCTATATAACTTTAAATAATGTACGACCTTTCCGGTTTAAATATAATTTTATGTTAAGCACGATTCAAGTTTTAAATCCCGATAAAAATTGTTTAAAGTGTTCACACAAATGTTTTTAAATCAATAAGTTTGTGATTCAAACTAAAATTCTGATAAACATATTCTTGTAAGGTTGAGTTCTCTAATCTTTATAAATTGTTACTCAGGGGCCAGGTTTTCGAAGATGTCTTATGACTACGACATATCGTAAGATGGTCTTACGACGTGTCGCAGTCATAAAATGTGTTTTCGAAAGGGTCGCAACTTGTGACATATCACAAAATTTGTCACAAAGTTACGACACCAAAGAAGGTGTCGTAAGATGGTCTTATAATGATCGTATATGTATAGAAGCACTAATAATTCGTTAAGCGGGAATTTGAATGTTTGAACCCTAGGTATTTCTTATTCATATTAAAATAGAGTAGACCGTTAAATTTTTACAATGGTTTTATTGATCCATGTTAATAGATTGTCACATTTCATAATTGACTTACATGTAAATGTATGTTACACATGTACAGTAAACGTATATGCATTAATCATTTTTAAAAGGCTATTGAAATTAAAATTAATTAAACGTTATTTTTTATTTATTTTTCTTCTTTTAGTTACATGTACTTTTTTTCAAATTAAATTGCATACTTTGTTCAATCATTTAAACTTTCATTATTTTTCATTACTGACTTGCGATGGTCATACGATCGTCGTAACTATGATTGTCTTAGGATACCTTTGTTTTACATCATACGATAAGTCGTAAGACCATCATAACTTAGTCGCAAGTAATGTCATAAGATATGTCTTACGATCAATTTTACGATACTTTCGAAAACCTGGCCCCTGCACTGTACACAAATGTTAATATAGTTAGTTCTGTAGTGATGTATCTTTACATATCAGAAATGTAATCTCGTCATGTTTTTGTTAGATATTTATTGTAACAAAATTGTTAATCATTAATATGAGTAAAATCGGAATTTATATATGAAGTTGTTATATCTAGTACAGAAAAGCTATCCTCTAGAACACTCTGACACATTTGATTAGAACAGGTGCTCTAGAACCGTTTCAACAGCTGTGTCACACCTTTAATAATCATTAGATAATCGATATCTAGAATTTCTACCTGATAATTAAACCAACAGACCAAAATTATGTCATCATATTTAAAGTAAAAATCAATGAAAAAAACGAAAATCCTCTCTCGTGGAAAACTTGAGATATTTCATCGTTAGAAAAAAGCAATACTACCATAGAAAAGAAAAGATAGAGTAATACAATTTACTTCCTTTTTAAAAAGAATTATTTGGAAATTCACGAAAATGGTCTTACCATTAATGGGAACAGAACAGTTCTATGGCTTGTAAAGTCGTGTGAAAATTAAGACTTGCTCGTATTTTTCCCTTCTTAGTTTCCAATATCAACTTGACATTTACTTATTCAGCGTTGTTTCAGTAGGGATTTTCCAGTATTTTCTAGTGATATCAAGAGTAGACTTGTTCGAGTATTGTCTGTAGGGTTTGTCCAGCACCATCTAGACATTGTATTCAGGGCAATTTCTGTATAATTTTCTTAGGGTTATCTTGTATTTTCAAAACTTCATCAATGTTTTAACGGCTTGTTCAGAATGGTCTTTTACTATAGGTCATGTTCAGTATTGTTTCCATGACTGTTTACTAATATCTAGATTTGTACAGGTTCAATTATTTAATACCATGAAGAAATATAGAAAAACAAATTAAACACATCTGATATTCATCAAACTTTTTCATCAAATAAGATGTGAAAAATCAGGAATTTTAACTATTAGTTTGTATAACTGATACTTTCGGATTCAAGATTTCGTTGGTCTGCTTTGACTTTTAGTTCGTTTGAATTTAGTTTACTATGTACTAGTACATAATGAATTGATGATTTTTGCCTTCCCAGATATTTTAGCGCACATCTCAAAGTTTAAGCGCTCATTCATTTTTAGTAAATATGGTGTAGGTCAGTTTTATTACTTACCTAACAAAATAACGATAAAAAAGAAAGACAGCTATAATTTTAGATTATTTTGGTAACATACAAAATATTGATATGAACAAGGATTTAAATAGTTTAGTATTTAAATCCTTGATATGAACAAGCAGAAATATAGAACAATCGTTCCTTAAAATCAGTAATCATTCAAATAATATGCATTAAATATACATATACCAATTTGTTTTTCTACTAGAAAATCTACATTGGATCAAGCAATAACTTTGGGGAAAGATAAACAAAAACAAACAGGTTTTTCAATAATCAATTAGTCAAACATTTTAATCTGAAGAGGGAAAAAACTACCGCAGTCATCATCATAGAAACTGGTATCTATGGTTAGACGGTCAAATGTATACACAATTGTTAACCTGGGATCTCTCCATTTACAATTTCAATATAACTTATTCAACATGAAGGATATGGGTAAACAAAACCTACACCCACATCTTTAATGCTGGAATGTGCGTATCGAACTGTTGGCTAAAAATTTTAAAAAGACAGAACACATTCTATTTAGTGTCAAATTTACAACATTCGAGTTGTTTTTGTGTAAGTATCAGTATCTCATAATTTAAATGCTGTCAGAACACGAGAGAAACCGGTTAGCATTGAAACATCAATTCCGCATTATTGCAATAAATAAAAGGATAAGTAAAATGTTTGGCGCAAATCAAATTAAATTAAATAAAAATCCACTAACAAAAAAGATGCATGTATATCAAATTTTGTGATTATAACTACTGGTTTTTGTGGTCGAAATTAAACCATGAAGTGGTTGCAATGGCTCAAACAGGTAAATGTTAATCTCATTGCTGTAGTTATATCAAAACTCATTGAATGCTACCAACGATTTCATGCATTGGGAATTTGGATCTAGAATTAGTTATCGGCAGTAACGAAACTACAGACATATTTCTTTAAAAATCATTTACAAATATTCTGTATTTAGAGTTATTGTTTTACTAAATAAAAACATTATCCAAACAAATGAAACTTGACATAATTTTTCGGATATTTTGTAATAATAAATGAATAGACGTTTTGTGATTGGCAGATTCAATGAGGGTCTGAATGGGGGAGTCTTAAATTTGTATTAATCAAATTTTTGTCATATTTTTTTCATTATAAAATGCTTCTACTGTAAAATATTGTAAATAAAAAAAAATGTTAAGGTCAATGTGCAAAGATAAAAAGTTAAGTTGATTTGGTGGGAAAAAGGGCACAAAAGCATGTTTTTTTTCATGATTACATGTGATACAATAATCATTTTAAAAGCATTTTTTTTTCTTATTCTGTTCAGTTGTTAAGTTCCGGTGTCAGTCTTTTTCCCCAAAAATGCTTTATCTATATTTTAAATATTCTTTATACCTTAGAATATAATAACGACTCTCTACTTCATAATTTGTTGAGAAATTAGCTTCTGTTCAGTAACTTTTCATGCCATTTTTCTCTATTCTATAAACCCCAACCAAACCCTATTAAGTGTTCCTTTTAGCACCACGGCTTAGAATTTTCAGCTTGATTTTTAGTAGGAAATTGGTATGTATTGATCAATGAATTATAATGTCTATTTAAAGGGACTAAAATTATAATTAGCCAGATTTTGTTAAATGTGGTCTGTGTGCAAAATGTAAATAGTGACTCCATTTCAACCTTTGTTCAAACAAGAATACGCCATTATATACATGGTAGATTCTGTGAGTTTACAACGGAAGATATATTTGTAGATTGTGGGATTAACATGTGCACCTTAACCAAGTAAGATGTAATCTAATATTTATAAAGTTATAATTTTGGAGTTAATTATACTTGTATACATTATAAACATATTTTGGCTAATGCTTATTACTAGTATTATATGAATTATAATTTTCTACAGTCCATTTGGACAGTTTTTTCCTTAATTTCTGACTGCAGGTCAAACTAAAAATTTTCGATGTTTTATAAATGAGTGTGATCTCTTTTACTAGTTTCAACCATAATATTTTGTGTGTGTCAGTCAAAAGAAACTCATTGTAAAATTTTAAGTTATGCAATATTATTTTTATTTTTTTACTTTCAAAAATAATGGGTAAATATTTTGTACCATTATTAAATTTCAATATTGCTTGTCTGCTGGTGAAGAAGTTTGTTCGTTATATATTTTGAATTAAGAATATACCCATTACGGTAGCCCTTTACCATGTCTGTTAATTTTTAACATTACGTATTTAATATTATTTGTGTACTTCCTCGCCGATTGAGTTGAGCGGCGATATACAATGTTATATAAAGACATATATTATTAAAGTTTTATTCATTCCCAATTCAAATAACTTATATAAGTTTGTGTATTTATATTTTCATATATTGAGTTGATTTACATCCATCGTTGAACATGATATTTGTCTAATATATGGTATAAAAATAATTAGTACAGTTAGATGCTGACTTCTTTGTTAATTTGATTCTAAAATTAATAAATAAAATGTTTGAAAGAACAAAAAATGGCATGCCTTTAAGAAAAAAATCAATCAATTTTGTACAGGGCATGTTTAATTTCTGCTCTTAGTCAAAGACACATTACCAGCTGATTACAGTGTTTGAATTTTTCTCTCGAATATTTGTTCATGGTGAAATAACACGTTTGGAAATATATAAAGGGGTTATTTCTACTTGTCAGAGAGTTGTTCTCGCCTTGTAGCAAACCTCCAAATTATGTCTCATTTATACCAATATGCAGGTGAGTAAATATATAGTATTTGAAAATATGTTCACAGTCGTGTCTACCACCTGACAAGATGTAATCTGGTATGTATTTAGGTGTTTGACATACCTGGCTGGGTGGCGAGAAGAACTATTTCCTTAGAAATTCTGGTTTATCAGATACCGTATGTTTTAGATATATTTTATGAAAAATATTAAAGGAAAATATAAAATATAAAATATAAAAACTTATTGGAAAAATAAGAGTTAACTTAATTCATCCATTATCGTATATCTGTATAAATTATAAAAAAGAAAATATTTTCATCTTTTCTGTATTTCAACATAGCATTTATTGGCCACTGAGGCTAGAGATACTTATTTTTCTTGTGAATAATATCACTTAGTACGATGTGTATTAGGAGGGGATTAAATTCACAATAATCCAGATTTACCCAAATAAATGTAAGACGTTACATATTTCCTAAAAACGGATTGTGTAGATTAATTTAAATTCGCGACAAATCCAAATCAAAATCTTTTTTAAATTTTTCTATCAACTATGGGATTTTTTTCACGTGGATGTTCAATAAAAATTTAGACAATTTTAAGTTTTAAGCAATCAATACTGAAAATATTATTTTGTTTCTTTTTTTTCTGCGGAGTGTTTGACAAAGTAACCAATAGAAACTGATATTCTGTTTATAGATTGTATTACACTGGTATTGGTTTCATGATAATAATAGTTAAGTTTGGAATACAGATAGGTTTTAAAATTTTTAACAAATAAGTTTACCGCCAAGTTTTCAAGCCCAAAATATTTAGAAGTTTAGTTGATGTAATATACGTTTTATAACGGTGACTCCTGAAAACGTTTACATCTAAATATGTATCTAAATCGTAGATATACATTATTTTATAATGTCAAAAAATTGAACACTGAATAAATCAGGCAACTCTTAAATATAAAAAAAATATGAAATTGCTTGTCTGAAGTTACTTCAGACAGTTCGGTGATAATGTTCATCGGGATATTCATATTCTAAAATTTTGTTAATTACTGTGTAATCTTTGAATTTATTTCCTATTGCATGTAAGCATTTATTAATTAGTGAATAAGAGGATTAAAGTGTTTTAGTGGCATTAATATATAGATTAATTACATTAAGCCTTTGTTGTAAAGTACATGTATATACATGTACAAATGTTCCAGCTCGTTGAATATATCCTAATTATTGATCTTTTTCACTTTCAATGTTATACATTTTTATTCTCATAACCTTATGTACGTAAAAGACATTTACTGGCATAAGATTGAGAAATTCTTTTTTATTCGTGTAAGTGATCAATAGTGTGGGGAAATTCATATTAAAAGGACCGTAGTTATTGTCGAAACCCAATTAAAATACACAAATATTTGTGAAGAGACCTAGCGAAGCGTTATTTGATTGAAGGATAAAGTAAAAAACACGATAATCATCAATCACTGATCAATTAAGTATCATATTAAAAGATTAACCGTTTACACAGGTAGATGACTCTGTCCGTTGCAGAATGACACACGACATTTCTTAACCAGAATGGATATTACAAAGGTTTAAACAGTGATCTCAGTTGGTGGACTCTCCTTATTTTCAATCATTAGTAAGTAATTTCATATTTAACTGTAATGCAATACCAATATTCCTAACTGTTGAGGAACATGATTTCTAAGTGTGAACAGTGTACTATTACCGTCATGACCGTACGCTATATGTTTTTTCACTTTTGAACAACCGTCACAGGAAAAAAAACATATTTAAATGTGTGGAGCATATAAATCTTTGTTTCTCATCGGTTAGGAATATTGTTACAACTTTAATTCAATTTGATACTATTGCATTTCTTCAAAAAATGTTTTGAGGTTACAGTCCATGATGTGTCAAAGTTAAATTAATTTGACAAATGAAATTTAAAACCTTCTCATTATACCTAGAGTACACGGTATACGGTTGGATTATAAAGTAAACATTGAATTATTTTACAAGTTAATTGGCTATTGTGAAATATTTTAAAATATCTGTGTATGTGTTGAAAATTTACAGTACTTGTTATTTTAAATTGTAAATTATGTCGCCAAATACATATACAACTAGTAGTATACAGGAGAAAATTATCATGATTGTATACCGTTATTTTTCTGTCATCCTTTGTATGGAAATAAGACGTGTAAAGTGACACCGGGCTTTATCAAAACAAACAAATAAAAACAAGTCAAGACAACGACAATTTTAAACCCACGATCGGTTTAGGAACAGAGTCAGACACACATGGTGTAGTTTCCAAATTTTTATCTCGTGATTATCTGAATCACAGTTCAACTTACTTGACAATCTTATTAATATCAGCTGTTCTGATGTCCCCAGCTCGCGAAAGCGGAGCATATCAGAACAGCTGATATTAATAAGATTGTTTACTGGACTGATTTTTGTTTGTTTGTTGTAATGTTGGTAGCTTTCAGCTCTTTATGCATAAATGCTGATGAATTTATGGCGTATGATTTAACTTTTGAAACCAACAAGTAATAGATTTGTAAGGAATGATGCTTCACTGAGTTCTGAAATTTAGTCGATTGCGTCTTTTTACAATAATAAATATACTTACGATTTATTTAAGGTTCAAAATATCCAGTCTTTAAATGGTCTTCTCCTGGAGTTTAATAATAGCTGCAGAGTCTTTTTAAATGTTAAAACATATGTTTAGCAAGAAGAAAACATCACAACTAATTTGTTTCCCTTGCAGTTGCAGACTGATCGGAAGTTTACCCGGTGGTATATCCATTGTTTCCTTGATGGCCAACTATAAATGTACCATGCAACACATATTGGTATTGGTGACAGTTCTTATATCAATAAAGGGACAGTGTAAGCTATCTTAAGTTTTTACAGACCTTTTGTACTTTCAGATAAATCGTTCTTGTTTTGGTTGTTATAAAGTGATATTTATAGATTAATACGAGGCTTTTTTCATACGTCCCGAGATCTATCGGTCTCGATGGTTGATACAGGTCATGGGAAGATAATAGGGTCGGTGTGATAAACATCATTTACTAGTATTAAAATATTGATCAAATATTTTGACATAAACATATAGATGAATTGAATGTGTCGCTGTCAGAAACGTTTTATACGATAGCCAGATACACTGGATTCTGACTTGTCACCCGCATCATTGTCACAGACGTTAAAAAGATTGGGCGAAAGTGATGTAATATATTTGGTTCAAGAGAAGATAGATAAACGTTATTTGCACTGGCGACAAACTACACTTGGCAACTTATCGCTCTTATTACATATGCAAAATTTAAAGTTATTTCCACCAAATATGTGCCAATAAATTCATACACATAGTTTCATGTACTGTCTTGAACTTTAATATTTAATATATATTCTGTGATAGAAATTTATGCGTCCATTGTAATATATTTCATAGTCATACATGTAAGCAGTACCCAGACAGAAAATATTGAAACCAAGACTATATGAGTAGATATATAGGTTTTAAATATATTAAAAAAAAATTTTATCTGATGACATCATATCTAAATTGAATTTCATGTAAACAATATATATCATACATCACTTTAAATTTGTAGCTATTCCTCCTGGAGTCCCCGAAATCACTGCGCCAACATACGTGGTCAATGGTAATACTGTTACTTTGTCATGTTCTTCCGAAGGAGGTAGTCCACCACCGGGTGTACATTGGTACCGAGGAACGGTTAATGCCGTGCTTGTAGATGATACAGAAACAACTGTTGGTGTTGTGACGACCAATAATTACACATTTACTGTTGATAAAAGCCACCACCGGGCTGTGTTTGAATGTCAAGTAGACAACAATGTTCTTCAGAATACACTGACGGTTACAACGTTCTTCGATGTTTATAGTATGTATTTACTAAGCTTTTATTCACAGAAAGAGTGTAAAAAATATTCGAATTTAATATCAGTATTAATTTGTATCACTATGCCTTCTCGTCGCTTTAATATGTGTCTAATCTGCGTTTGGAAAAAAAAATTGAAATTCGCGACCAAAGAAACAGCCTAAAGATTCACCGGCTAGACATTGTGTTGAGATATATCCAAAACAAAATTATTAATTGAAGATGATGAATTTATTTTTATAATTTACATACATGTACAATTAACGAATTTAGTTATTCTCATATCATACAAATATTGTTAATCAAATATCTGAACATTGTATTGCAATGCCATGATGTAGGTTTGCTTTAAAAAAATCTTTTGATACCTGAAATTGAAATTCTTAAAACCGAATTTTTAAATGACAAAATTTTTTTTCACTGTTGGAAACTCTTTAATGGATTGAAAGACAATAAAGCCTACCATTTTTATTCAGTTACACCAAACCAACCAACCATAACAGGACCTTCTGGTGTAACAGCTGGAACTGAATACCAGTGGACTTGTACTAGTTCCGGTGGGTATCCTGCACCCACAATGACTTTTAAGATAGGAAACACTCAGCTGACCACAGGAATTGCACAAACATCAGTATTACAATCTGATAGTACATATATAGTCACTAGTGTATTAACTTGGACCCCTATTATAACAAACAATGGTCAGTCACTTTATTGTGAAGTCAGTCACCAGGGAACAAATAGTGACCAGACAGTCAACCAACAACTTACAGTAACCCCTATTGCTGGTATGTTTCAAATGTTTAATTTTATATGAGGTTTACACAGTTTGTACACTAAGGTAGCTACGCACTCAATTTTTGTCTGGAGAACAGAAATATTGGAATTGTATACCCTAAGTCTTTTCCCAAATTCATAATTATGTAACATCAGACAAGTTTGGTAGGATCAAAACAGATTTAGTAACAATATTCTTAACCGGTAACAAATGAGATTTTTACTTCGCATAGTACTTCTTAGCACTGCATTAAAAAATTCTCTAGTATGCAAATGTAACAGTTGATTCGTTACTGCCATGTAGGTGATATAAACTTTCTTAGCATAACGATACATGTATCACATATACTTCAGTATACTAATATACTACAGACTTATGTTCTGTCATTGTTGATATCATCACTCCAAAGATTTTACGGTCTTCATCAAGAATTAAATTGCTGATTTAATTTTCTAGCCTATAAATGATATACGATTACTTCAGTTAGATTTCAAGTCTTAATTGAATTGACACCTCACCGAAGACTTGACACTTGACACACCCTAATTTAATCAAATTATTTTTGAGTATCTAAATCAAAACAAAGTTAGTTTCACCACTGTTATACGTAGGTTAGTTTTACATGAATTAATGTTGCTTTAACCCTGCTAAATCAATCCTGATGCTTTTGATGATATATTTTATATATATTCTAATCATTCGGTTTTGAGCAACTTTATGTCTTATTTCTTGTACCTCGTAAGCATGTTAATTTTATTCAGCTGCACCAAACCAACCAACCATAACGGGATCTTCTGAAGTATCAGCTGGAACGGAAAACCAATGGACCTGTATTAGTTCCGGTGGGTATCCTGTACCGACAGTGACTTTTAGGATAGGAAACACTCAGCTGACCACAGGAATTTCTCAAACATCGGTGATACAATCTGATGGCACATATACAGTCACTAGTGTGTTAACGTGGACTCCTAGTGAAACAAACAGTGGTCAGTTACTTTACTGTGTAGTAAATCACCAGGAACTAAGCAGTGAACAGACGGTCAACCAACAACTGACAGTCAATGCTGGTATGTTTCATATGTTTATTTTTATACGAGATTTACGAGTTTTTATGTTGAGTTCGCATAAAATAATATCGCTACAACAGTGTTAGATGCTAATTTAATCTTTTGATTTTTTACAAGCTTTGTGTAATATTCAATGAGTTTACCAAATATTTACCAGTGTTTTAAGACATCAGTGTTATATTTCTTTCAGGTCCTATTACTGGAGCAGCCACGAATGACACATCATTATCAGCTGGAGAGATAGCAGCTATAATTCTAGCTATACTTTTTCTGCTTTTGTTTCTGTTGTTGTTATTGTATTGTTGCTGCAAAGGTAATACACATTACAGTATTTGGGTATGAAAACGCAAAGACGCCAAAATCCCATCTAATTGGACATTTGGATATATTGATATCTTGCGGACTTTGTATGGCCATCAGTGATGAGAAAAAAACCTGTCCCATAACAAAAACACTACCGGAATGATCTTCTAGTGCAATCCCTCCGTCCAAATACGCGACCAATGGTCTGTAGTATAAAAAATGTATATGTTATAGAAGAAATCCTGAAACCTTGGCATCACTGAAGAGTATGAATGAGATATTAAACAATTCAAATATTGTCACAAATGGAGGCGTTGTGGCTTAAGTGATCCACAATCCAAACGATTCTACAAGAATCCTCATACACCGTAGATGGTGGGAAGCTGAGTTTAAGCATCTGTCTTAGTTACAGTTATCAACCGGCTATGAAGCATTTAACAAGAAGCGAAGGTTTTATAATCTGTGATTGATGTATTTTTATTCTGTTTAATTGTTATTAAATATTAAATATTTTGGCATTTGTATATTCTCAGGTTATTGTGCATGTATCTGTTGTGGTAAGAAAGAAAAAGTAACACCCGAAAAGACCATATTGGCGATTCCAAAATTCTACGAGAAACCGGTTGCTGTTATTGAGTAAGTTTGTAGTACATATCATTTATGCCATACCTCTCATACATATTTTCATGACATCAAAAGCGTTACTGGTCATTATAAATTGAATTTTTCCCATATCGGATAGATCCCTAAACCCGGAGAAAACAAAAAGAACTTTATTTCTTAGCGATTCTAACTTTTTACATTTCATGACAAAATGATATTCATCCTCTATATCAATTTTATAATATGAGCAGAAACTTTCTAACGGAATATTTTGATATCGTACTTGCACAATGAGGAGTTTGCTATTGCTATTCTTACCCTAACATAATTTGACACAGCATTATTTTGTAAATCCAGAAGTAAAAAATTTTCCAACGAGTATTCCAATTTAAAATTTCTATAGGTTATTAATTTATTCTTGTTTGTTTCACCTTCATGCAGAAAAATATTATTATGTGTATATGAAAATGCAAGGGTATAGGATTATAGTTAATGAAACAAAAACTCATAGGATTGTCCAAGGGAAAAACATTGATTACATATGTAGATTGTCGTGTTGCGATTACATATGGAGATTGTTGTGTTGCGATTACATACGGAGATTATTGTGTTGCCATCACTGAAAAAGGAGCAATAAAAACCATAACCTTACCAAGCAACGGTTTATTTTTTTCTAATTTTTTGTCTGAGAAACAGGAAAGAGGATTAAAGAGTTGAATAAATTAAGTTTAATTGTCTGTGATTATTGATATTCCAGATGACAGGAACTCTTCTCATTTTTCTCTCTCCAGCACCCCCAAGCACAAAAATTTTTCTAACCCTTCTTCAGATTAATATCTAAATATCACACACCGGCAAAATTGTCTTATATAAAAGCCAAGTGAAATTAACTTGAAAATAATGTTAAATTCTCTTGTTATCTCACCAGTGGTTTTTTTCTCCTCAAAAAGATGAATTAATCAATATCAAGAAAGACGTAGGGCACTTTTTTTAAAGTCGACTGATGCCTTTCAACGTTTAACACGTATCTTAATGTATGTATGTGACCTATAAAGATCTGCAAATAATGTTTACTAAATAAGTAACTAAAAACCACGCTACTAATCAGAACATTGCCATGGGAGACACTTTTAACACAAAGCCATTTTAAGCCATTGTGACCTTTGTGAGGGTTTTCAACGCGAAAGATATTCAGAACCAAAATAATTGTTTCTATAAGTGAGTACATATATGCCCTTTCATGCGGCAGTAAAATACATCTAGTTTTTTGGTTCTGAGTATCTGTATTTGTTAATACACATCTGCAAATACTATATATACCGCCGTTTACGATAGAATTGGGTAAATATCAAAACTATTACGATTAACAGTTTAAATTTTATATTATCACATTTTATCAGCATTTTACTAGGATTTGTGATGTATTATTTAAGATGGTACGTGTACCTAAAACGAACGAACACCATTCCTGTCTTGTTACTAGATTGTCTGTAATAACATATAGATGTGATATATTATAAACATAAGACTTATAGACACACGGTTTTTATGTTGTAGGCAACCACCAGCCGAATACGAAATCAATAAATATGTTGTTCTTAAGCCTGATCGTTATGAGGAAATGTAAGTCTTTTGGAATTACACAATCTAATTTGTTTCTCTTACCTGCAACAAGTAATTCATACCGTTCTAGAGTTTATATTGCAAACATAAGAAGCCTCCTCAGTTAATTCGTACCCAGTTCCATTGTTTCTATTTAATTGTGAAATTTGGATTTCCAGGACAGTTCTAAAGGAACGCTGGTTTACAACCGTTCTATTGAAACATCTGCGAGTGATTTAAGAACGGCAGTAGCAACTGTTGCTAGAACAATCGCTTATGCTGATGTCACTTCTAAATAACAAGTTTCTATAACGTTATATAGAAAGTCGCGATCAGTAGTACATGTATTCCATATATATTTTATTAATCTACTGATCCATCTATAGTATTACTTGATCGGCATGCTTTTTACATGTATGATTGAGAAAATCGTTAAAAAAAACCTATTTGCGACTAAAACCAGTCTCACCTGCAATAACGATCTTGCAGTGTGATCGTATGCCAAATTTTATTAGATGTGAATTATAAAAAGCACCATTACCATGAAAATAACTGGTCTTGAAACAAAGGGCTAGTCTTCTCTTCATTCACTTCGTTGTACCATTAACAACCACCTTGCCATTCTATTTATATCATATAACTTATACAGAAATGCACACTAAACGAACTTGTTATTCATCTTTTTCATTTTAACAACTTTTCAAACAAGTTTGTGTATATTAACACGAAAAAAGACGGGACAGTGAACTACTCTGTGATTCTTTCGAGGATTCGCTGGACATTAATTTTATTTTCTGTCTATCGTACTTCAGTCAGTCTATCCTGCCTTTGCTAGATAAAATAGCCAGTCTACTGATCTAGACATTTCTTTGAAATATTCAGGAATTGTATAAATACTTATTTTACAGAGATTCCAGGGATTTATCTTCAGAGCGTGGATTAGACAGTATATATGTGACAACCTCTAGTATTCAAGGAGATCGTGTACCACCTATAGCGTACTCATACGATGAAGAGGAAAAACGTAGAAAACGTCGACGTCGTCACAGGAAGAAAAAAAGTAGCAGACGACATCACCATGATGACCAATCGCTTGAAAATGAAATTGTAGTGGACGAAAGCATTGAAAATGGGGATGTACGACATTCTCCACGAAAGTCGGACTATAAAGGACGTGACTCTTATCGATATGAGGATTAACATATAGTAAAATCATTAGTGTTCAAGGTCAAACTTCCGTCCGAAAAAAGATAATAGCGTTCAAATTAGATAATATGCGATAAAAAAAACCTAGAAATGGAAGGAAAACGAAACATATTAGTTAAGCGTCAAATTTTTCAATTATTAAAGTTTCGTTTTAGAGCTTTTATTTTAGACAGATGAGTTAATTGTTTATTTTTTTATATTTTTTTAAATGTAATATATTGTGTTTAGTTTCATACAGAAGTTGATTTGCTGGGATCATGTCTGTTCTGTAAAATTTGGAAAAGGTGGTTTATTCAGATTTGTCAAATAATATAGAATTGATTTCAACAACCTTATTCTACTAATTTTAATTAATTTGATGTCCTAATGCCGAAAATACAATGTAGATTTATCCGAATCCTCAATATGTTGACTTTATATATTAAGCTAAACTAGTATTTTCTTATATGCTGTAGTTATCTGTGCTATTTTTTGGGAGGAGACTTGTGTGCTGCTGTTTCCAAAGTTTCCCATTTTCTGAAAACCTTAAATTTCATTAAAGATGACAATCGTAGCTTTAAATCTAAAAGAAATAACTAAATTATTTATCTTATTAAAGATATATTTTCCTATTTATATCATACTTTGCATTGGTGAACTTATTATTTTTTTTTTATAAATATGTGTGATGACCACATTGCTGACAATTCTACCAAAAAAAAATACTTGTTCAATGGTGTCTATATCCGCGTTTTCCTCTTGTTATAATTCTTTATTATACACTGAACCGCAAAAGAAACGTCGCACAAAATGACATGTTCACATACATTTATTTCAAAGTGACATTTATATATTTTAAATTAATTTTTACAAAATTTAATGAATGATTTACAGTCTTTTGGTCACAATGTTCACAAAAACGTCACAATTGTCGCAACGTCACATGTTTTCAATGCTGTGCTCCCACGTCCGTTAATAACGTGTATGTCCTCCACCGGCACCAATTACTGCGGCACATCTTCGGTACATGGAGTTGATGAGCCGATTAATAAACGCCATCGGAATACGTGCCCATTCTCTCTGAAACGCTTGTGAAAGTTCAGCTGCAGTTGTCGGACTTGGCTGCTCATTATTCAACCGTCTTTGAACTTCGTCCCATAAATGTTCAATAGGGTTTAAATCTGGACTCAAAGCCGGCCAATCCATAACATTAATGTTATTCTGCTAAAGGAAGTCTCTTGTGGCTCTTGCGGTATGCGCACGTGCATTGTCCTGTTGGAAAGTCTTGTTTTGATGACGTGCGAAATGGGGCTGAACATGGGGTGTCAAGACTTGGTCGATGTAACGGGCAGCTGTTACGCCATTTCCTCTGCCTGGGCCAAGGTTCTTAAAGATGACTGGACCAAGTTTAACGTTAAGGCCGATTCCACCCCATACCATGATGCTAGGTCCTCCCCACGCGTCTGTTTCCAGAATGCAGCTGTCTTCGTAACGTTCCCCGCGTCTTCTCCACACTCTGGTTCTGCCATCGGCTGTTGAAATGCAGTAACGGCTTTCGTCAGAGAAGATGATGTTACGCCATTGTCGATTTCGCCAATTCTGTCGCTGAGTGGCCCACTGAAGACGAGCTTGACGGTGTCGAGGAGTAAGAATAGGTCCTCTTGCTGGACGGCGACATCTCATGTTTCTAGCAGCTAATCGCCGACGAACCGTATCATCACTTATGGGTCGTCCATGTGTTCCAACAGTGTTTTTGGCAGTTTCGGCAGCTGGGGTGAACCGATTCATCAAATGGTGACGAACAATGCCTCTATTCTGTCTAGGGGTAGTGACTTGGGGTCTACCACTCCGTGGACGGTCATTTGTGCTGTTTGTTGCATTGTACCGTGTCCGTAGACGTTCAATTGTTCGAACAGCACAGTTGAAGTCGTTGGCAATAACTCTGGCAGATTGCCCAGCATCCAATCGACCAATGGCCTGTTCTCTCTGTTGTGGAGTCAGACGTGGCACAGCTTCTGTGTCAACACTGATACTAACACTCTTTAATTTTCTCCGGCCTTTTATACCCATAAAGGAGCATGAATTTCACGAACATTTAAGATTTAAGAAAAATTACCGCCAAGTGTGTCCCACGAGCGGTTTTAGGTACGGTCGCTCTACGATATCAACTGAAAATTATTCAACCGAAAATTTAATTCACAGGTAATTTAATCTTACCTGGTGATGTAATCGTAATACTGATTATATAAAAATCATTAATTAATATTTATTTTGAATTTTGCTAACATTTTGAAAAAGCGACGTTTCTTTTGCGGTTCAGTATATATACATACTTTCATCGCTATTGGTATCTTGCAAGGTGTGTTGCTACCACTGAATTTTAGTCTCAGATCTAAATCTGGTCAAATCATGTTTATCATTTGTTATAGAATATAAAATTGTAGGAACTAAGGAATATCTCAATATTGCATAGCTCTTGTATCAGAAATTGTTGGCTTTACCTTTAGTAAATTTGACGTTTGAAAGTGCTCTTCTACATTTTGAACATATTCCTTCTTGCGCACTACTTAAAGAGTAATACATTAACTAAATATTAATACAAGTAATAGCTTTTTCAAAAAGCTAGCCGTCTCTTAGCTTTTTATTAATAAAAAGTATTATTTTTTTTATGTATTATTAAATGTTCGTAATGTCATCACATTAAACTTTCCCTTATTATATGTATTATTACTACCTTTCAATAGATATATTACTACATAGTTTTTTTTTAAAGTCTTCGTTTTGATGGCTTTTTTGGGCTGCCCTTTTTTACTAAAAGATATTCAAAGATTTTAATTTTTTATACTTGATTTTTTTTTAAATTGCCATACAGATATATGTAATAGTCTTTATTTTTAAAGTTAACTTCAGAAACGTTCCCCTCGTTGGGTTAGCCAATCAGATCTATAGTTATTCTTATTACAAATTAATGCTCTTAAAAATGTATCTCGATATGTATTCAGTCAATGTGTCTATAAATAGACCGCTATTTGTCTATTAATAGAATGCAGATGTACAGTTACGACAGTGTGAAACACGCTTTTAAAGCAACAAACTAAAAGCGCCAAATGAAGTTCTGTGTTTTATTAGACACACACTGATAAGTTTAAATCTTTACTACGGTAAACTGAACAAATTATGTATGTTGTACAGCCCGTGAAGATTTTCCCTAGTTTAGGTGATGCTATCCCATAATCATGTACGGAGTTGCATCCGCAGATCAGAAGTCTGTACGTTTCGTTGAAACATGGGAGATGGCTCAAAACGATCGCCATACACTGGCACATATCCAGTTAAAATTTCGGGGTGTGAAGTCGGTCTACTTTTTCCGTAATTTGAAAAATCACGACCCATGGTAAAAAAGTCTCCTTCCGCAAAGTAAAATGTACCTCTTTCATGCTGTCCATGTAGAATAAAAATTTTCTTGGTTTTATTTATTTAATCCTTTCAATATTTCTATGTCAAATGCCTCAGGTAAATACAATTTTAAAACAATACTAGTTATTCAGTTATCATGGTTGGTTTTGTTACAGTAGGTCCATATATCATGGTGCAATTATAATTTTTTTATGGACTTCTTTCGTATCCCTCAGGTCAAAGTTCATTGCAGGCCTTGAGCCAGTTGACTGACCAATCAGAGGTCGTTGACCCCGGGGTCGTTGATCATGCATGCGTCCATCTCATGATGTTGTGACGGCCAATCAGGAGACTTATTCTAGTCCTTTTTAACGAGTGCTTTCCTCTGTTTAGCTTTTCATTACTTATCACGTTTCGCATGCGAGACGGGAATAAAGTGCATATCAAAATTAGTATGATAGAATGTGTATGAACCGTTTTATATTTTTTTTGTTAATACCTGGTCGCTCTATCTTTTATTTTTCCACTTCAAAAAATTGTTGAAATAAAAGCTCTGTTTACTTGGTTTTATTTGTGTTATGTTCAGTTATTTAAAAAGTCAGGTTTCTCGTGAACATGAACACCACAGCTGTCATTTACCTTATTATGTTGTAGTGTTTATATTTTATTTAAAGTCCAAAGCTGTTGAAACCCAAAGAAGTAGCACAATAAACCCTTTGTTTTTATTCCCTTCTTGCGCCATTTTCAGAAAGTTGCATGCCTAATACCTTTAAAAAGCAGTCGTCTGACCTCTCAAAATTTGCTATAATAATAACAACCAACAAAGTGACCGAAAAGTGCTTTGTGTGTAGTTTAATACAAAGTTGGCATTTTGGAGGAATTAAAGACAGTTTCTTACATGAAGATTACTAAGAATCAAACGCATTTTTGCTGCAAGAACAGGTATCCTTTCCATGGGATAGTACAATAATTTTGGTTGTAACTTTGAGTTTCTATCATGGCACTATTCCAAAACAAGTAAATCTACTATATAAGTATATATAACCGACACATTTTTCGATGCACATCTTCATTAAACCCCCGCATTTTTACATACAAAATTCTGGTTAATAGTGATTGCAGTCGGAACGATGAATCAATCCTAGCACGATTCTGACATTCAATGGATGTGAACTCAATGGATGAGGAATGATTGGAATATTAAACGGATATATTTTCTTGGTAATGTCGTCTCTAGATAAGTATTCTGTATAAAAAAATCTGTCGACTTGTCGGCGTGTCGACCTGTCGACCTGACGGAAATTACTTTGAGAATAAATTAACCGATTTACTTCTATCGTCCTCCGGGCTGGGACTATTTGAGTCTTATTTTTTACTTGACCCAAAACAATGAACATGACGAACTCCTACAAAAACCAGGAGTGAACTCAGGTGCTCCGGAAGGGTAAGCAGTTCCTGCTTCGTATACGGCACCCGTCATGAAGTTCAACAAAGTCAATCCTGTGGTAGTCACAAATCGGTGGAGGTACATGAAATGTTACGACAGAGGGAACAGGTCCAACATCATCTTAGATATTGGAACACTGTAACGGTCAATCAATTCGTGCTGACCATCGTAAAATTTCCTAAGTGATGACATCAACTTATCCTTGGTTAAGAATATTTTGTTACACCAGTAATTCTCTTTGACGAAAGGCATCGTAACTCACGCATGCCCTTGAATATCGGATAAACTGAGAAACGTATACGCCATATGCATGCGATGGTGGTATATTGCTACTCAAGAATGGGAAGTTAACAATAGAAAAGTCGAAGTGATCACGTTTGTCATAAAGTTTTGTCTTCGAATGTCCCTCATTGTCTGTTTCGATAAACAAATCCAAATATGAAGCGGACTTCGATGTATCTGTAGTATACTGAATTTCATGTTCACTGGGGTAGATGTAGAAAGTCTTGGAATTTATCGTTATTCATAAACGATGTACTTAGAGAATTCAGAAACGGGGTTACCCATTTGTATTTATATAAATGGCGAGATCAATCTCTCGAGCCTACAGCACTGGTCAAGTTCAACCCATGTTTTTGACAAAGCTTAAATACAGTTCAAAGCGCTTATTTTGAAATAATGATACTGACAATAGAGAGGCATTGTTATATCTAGAGATATTACTTTTACTCTTGAAAAATTTGAATTGTTTAATTTTTTTATTAACAGTTTTATGTTGTGTTTCATTTCTATTGATCCTAATATCGTTGTTACGTCACTAAGTCGATAAGATATTTATGTTAAGGTCAAATTGTTTTGTGAATCTTTTCTTATTGTATATGACAAAAGTATGACAAAAACATTGATTAATGTTCTCGTGTTTCAGGTATACATCTCGGGCGCAGGCTCAACTTTTGATTGACGTTTCCCATTTTCTTCGCCTCTGAAACAGAAAAAAATAATTATAGATATTAAGAATCGGGTTGTAGGAAAAGTTCGATATTTTTTATACACTGTAAGTTGTTAGAAAAGAAAACTCTAATCTTAATGACAAATATATAGATAATGTAACATCCGACAACAACAAAACAATGACAATTTCCATGACATCAGAAATCCAGAGCTCAAGCACACATCGGGAATAAATATCACAAAAGTATAGATAAAACAATTACATAGATACAATAGCAAAGATCAAGAAAAATGTCAACACGAAATCGATTGTATTTAAATCTCCCACAATGCTACGTCGCAAGTAGAAAAATACGAACAGATGTAGATATCAACAGGACGAGAAATATAAAAAGATGTTTAAACTCCATGATGGCGACCGTAAAACTTTAATCCCTCTATGTTACTTTCTAATGAAATAATTTTCAATATTGGTTGCTCCTGAAGGCTGCCTTAAGAGAGATAATATTTTCATTGTTATAGGTTCTGAGTCCAGCTCCGCATCCAACAATTTATTTATGATATTGAAATGTTGCATTCAATATGTTGAGTCTGTCAGTTAAAAATCAAATGAAGTATAAATAGAAAAGTTCTCAATGCAAAATTATTATGTAAAAAATATAACTTTTTATACTCACAAGCAACAGAAACAGCACAGAATTAGGATAAACAACAAAAATAATCCTCCACCAATAGTCGCTCCCAGAAACCATAATTTGGCTGTAAGAAGAGCAACACATCAAAAGACTGAACACGACAGTTACAGTTTTTTTTGTACACAAGAAATTAAAATTTAACCAATACTAGTATATGTTTTCAGTATGATATTTTTTCGTCGGAAAATCAAGTCCGTTTCCATTTTGAACAAACAGCAAGAAGGGTAAAAAAAAACGTTGTGTTTCTCTGAGATTTTAAATATGAGATTACTCTATGAATTGATTGTACTCTTGTTATTACAAAGTTTTGATGTTATCATAACTGATTTACAAATTTTGTCTGTACTGCGGAAAATTAAGGAATAACAGTGTTGTATTTGATGTCTTTCCAAATCGGGTTTACCTGGCGACACTTTGCGGAGCCAGTTAAACGGATATTTGAGACAGTAAAATCGAGTTTAACGCAGGAAACATATCAAAGACAACACGGTTATTCCCATTCCAATGCAATCTAATAAATAAAGATTTTAATATTCTCAATTTATAGGTGAAAACAAAAGAGTCCGGTAAATTGCGTTTGAAAATTTCGCGCAAAACCTCGTGAATCCACAGATGAAAGTTTGAACAGAGGAATTGGATAATTTTTGAACGTCACATTCACTTCAAAATCGAATAAAATTCAATTGAATAGCATTTCCAAGCAAAAGTTTCCAATTATTTTTTCCTGTTGTCCAATATTCAATTCCTCCGAAATACCCGTTTTTGAAATGGCGACCATGCTTAGTTACAACAGGTAAAACGTGGATTTTACGCAGTCTCTTAGGCAATCAAATTGCTATTTCATTCTCATTTCATTATAATTAATTCTTATTCCCATGTACAATATTATGCCATACGTTCTTTGCAGTCGTTGCCTTCAAACATGGCGTTACAGACACATTCCCCATTCCTACAATGTCCATAGTTACAGCCGGAGGTACATGTTTCTGAAAATCAAATTCCAAATTTAAAATGGATACGTCATTTTCTGGTGATTTATAGATTAAGATTTTGTTACTTCTCTAGAATTGAAAAATATACTAACGACCATTGACGTGTATCAAATATAAATATACATAGATTGTAAATATTGTATGACAAATTTTCTATTTAGTCTAAGTTACATAGAAATCCGAATACTAGAGAATTTTGATTTAGGACCAGTTGTGCAGAAACGTGCATAGGCCAATTAAAAAAAACTCAAAGTTACTGGAGTATTACTGACAGCATATGTTTTTCATTTTTTTTTCTACTTATATTATTTAGAAGCCATATTCGACATACGTTGACAGTTGGTGCATCCGTTTCAAAAGACATTCGGTACTTTTGTTGTATTTGTTAGATTTAAAAGAATTAATTCAATTCAACTTTACTGCGAACAAAAAGACCATTTGGTCCATAGCAATACAGACATATCATACAAATATACAAACAGATATACATATATAACACAAAAAGGAACTAGATGTACTGTGAGCAAAGCTCACAAGGGATACCCCCCGCTTTGCCTTGCCCAGGGTAAAGTTTCATAAGATATTTGCATCAATTTAAGCATATAGTCAGTTATAATGGAAATGATTATATACATATATTGACTGGAAAAAATAGAAGTTAAATTATCTCCCTTGTGTAATATCGGAAAGCAAAAATTTTCCTTCATGCACATCTTTGGATGATGTACTTCCTTTGTGTACAGTTTCGTTGAAATCCATTGAGCGGTCTAGGAGGAGTTGCGCTTACGAGGTTTATATAATGTATAAGCCAAAAAAATATACAAGTCGAATTATCTCCCTCGTGTGATATCGGAAAGCAAAGATTTTTCTTCATGCACATCATTGGATGATGTACTTCCTTTCTGTAAAGTTTCGTTGAAATCCATTAAGCGGTCTAGGACGAGTTGCGCTTACGAGGTTCATATATATGTATAAGCCAAAAAAAATAGAAGTCCAATTATCTCCCTTGTGTGATATCGGAAAGCAAAGATTTTTCTTCATGCACATCTTTGGATGATGTACTTCCTTTCTGTAAAGTTTCGTTGAAATCCATTGAGCGGTCTAGGACGAGTTGCGCTTACGAGGTTCATATATAATGTATAAGCCAAAAAAAATAGAAGTCCAATTATCTCCCTTGTGTGATATTGCAAAGCAAAGATTTTTCTTCATGCACATCTTTGGATGATGTACTTCCTTTCTGTAAAGTTTCGTTGAAATCCATTGAGCGGTCTAGGAGGAGTTGCGCTTTACAAGATATATGGACAGACGGACAGACAGACGGACAGACAGACAGTCAGACAGACAGACGGACGGACAAGGTGATTCCTATACCCCCCCAACTTTGTTTGCGGGGGGTATAAAAATATGTATATTAATACAGTTTAAGTGTCTCCTTTCCTCAATTCTGATGACTGTTGTATAAAAGACGCTACAATCTTAATATCATCAGGTGTTGATGGATTCAAAATAGTTTTCAGTTTTTCTATATTATTATGGGAAGTGAAATTAGGATAATTTCCTATATAACTATTTTAAAAAGTTTCTCTCAATTTTGTATTAATCTTATAAATGAAGAAAAATGTGATTGATCATCTAAAATATTACATTCCTTACAAAGTCTCTGTTATAATGCTTTTGTACCTCCCTGTTTCAATCAACAACTCATGATCAGATATTCTGAATTTTGTTATTATTTTACGTTTCTCTTTATTTCGGTTAGATAAATAGTACAAATTTTCTTTAGTTTCACTTTTTAAGTATTTTATATAAATAATTCTTATTACTTTCATTTAGAGTTGATATTTTATTTTTTGCAAGTTTTTGATGATGGTCTTTCACAGATTATTAATTTTATCTTTAAATTTATTTGTTCCTATTAGCGTTTTACAATTTGAAATTTTACTTAAATCATTTTTAGTTTCCTTTACTACATTAACTGCATAAGTGTACCACGAATAAGTTCCCTCGTTATCTTATTCTTTTGTAAGGAGAAAAGCTTCTTTAAGGACAGAGTTATTTTCATCCTCATTTAGTCTTGATAAATACATTATAGTTTGAGTTTTTATAAATGATTCAATCTGAAGAATGTTTAACTCTTCTCTGACAACTAAATTTGTTGAGCATCTTTTTGTGCCCAGAGTATTTTTTATGAAATTAAGCTGTATTAATTTTTTCAATTGGAGTTTTGTCAGCAAAACTTCAGTAAGTAAGTAAGTAAGTAAGTAATGTCTTTATTTAAAGAAGGTAACACAGTTAGTATTAAAATACTAATCTTCCCTGAGGCCCTCAATGAGGAACCAGAGTGAGTTATCTTTTCCTAATCAATGTAGGTAAGGGAGATAATTAAATTATCTCCCTTTTGTCCTGAAGCTAAAAGGGAGAGACATTTTTTATCTCCCTTACCTACATTGGTTAGGAAAATATAACTATTTCTGGTTTCTCATTAAAATATAAATTAATAAAACACACACAACAAATTAATCTAACATTGATCCAAATTCTACAAACAAAGATCCACACCATGAGGACCATCTATATACATATATATAATCAATAAAATTGTTAAATTTAATATAAACATTGAAAGAATAGAACATCTCGCCTTCCAATACTGTGACTATAATTTAACAAATTTAGAAAGCTTCACGGAGCTTTAAGTAATCTTTATACTTTCTTTTGAAGGTCTCTATATTTTTATTCAATTTTAGTTCTGTTGGTAAAGCATTCCATAAAATGATTCCAGAATATTAAAAACTTTTCTTCACAAAATTTGTAACATATCAGTATTAGAGTTGCTTTTGCTAGCTCTCATATTTGCCCTATAAACTTTTAAGTAAGAGTTCATAAAACATATTTCAGAATTATAAGTTAATATAGGACGTACTAATGTTTAAAATAAATTGCAAGCCACTTTAACAGGAACTTGACTGAAATTTAATGTGTAAATTTTAATTGCAAACAAGGCCTTGCGAGATTTATTTGTCAGATCCAAACTACAATTTACTAAACTTCAATTACTTGAAATGAAATACTTATATTCATTTACATTTTCTAGTATTTGACACTTATACCTAATGAAATTTTTTATTGTTGGTATGATTTTGTATTATCATAGCTTTGGTGTTTTTAGTGTTCACTGTTAACTGTCATTTGTTGCATTAATCAGACAATGAATCTAAACTATTTTGTAATCCAGACGCTGATTCTGACAGTATTATAAGATCATCTGCAAATAATAAATTGCCAATATTTGTATCAATGAATTTTGGTGGATTAAAATTTGCTGCAGCGAACATTTCACTTATATCATTAATAAAAATATTGAAGAGTGTCGGACCAATAGAATCTCATTGTCTTACAGCATTATTGATGTTAAAAAAGTTTGAATGCATCCCTTTATACTGAAATGCACTCTGAGTGTGTAAAAGTTGTTTATGTATAATATTGAACATGTTTCTACCAATGCCGAGATTGTATAATTTGGTAAGTAAGCCTATTCTCCAAATGGAGTCAATAGTAATGAAAAAAATGCGGAAATGAATGAATTAATGTAGATCTGAATATGGAAAATGATTTACTGCGAAAATGAAACTGAACAATAAATTGTGATGACTTACTAGATGACAAACAGAGGGTTTTCTACATAGACTTCAATACAAATTGATTCACAAAATGATATAAAAAGCCAAACTGAGAATCAACAATATTTTTTGATGTGGTCTAAACATGAATATTGACTTACATTGGTTTTTGATGTACAAATGTACATTTTGTACGTAGTGTTAGCAGTGTACTTACCTGATGTACTGTTGTCATCTGAAAATGCAAAATATTTCATTCTGTGAACCCAAAATGTAGATTATTAAAGCAGTTATAAAACATATAATACAGTCTGTAGAAGTCGAGTTTAATTTATGAGGAAACATGTATATTTTTGAAAAATTCTGTTAAGAATCTTTTCAAATTTCTTTATTGCCAATATACATACTTTACTCAAACATGTTTCCTATTAGACATTATGTGAAACAATTTTTATAAAAGATATTACAGCTGAATTAAGAAAACGTAGAATTATCCGGACTGGAATATCACGTTTAATCTTATCATCCTCAATAGGGTAAATGAAAGAAAATAAATGTCAAATTAATAACGTTTAGATATGCAAACCGGATAAAACTTACAAGTCTCGCAACACGTTCCTGTATAGAATTTAGGACACCTACAACCGTTTCGTTCGAATATGCCATTAATACATATTCGACCGCATGGCTTTTCCTGCATATAATCCTTTCTTGTCAATTTGCAGTCGGATGCACATGATTTTATGGTTTCGTAACTTTTAGGACAACATAATGCTTTAAATCGTTTAGATATTCCTCCGCCACACGATAAGCTACATTTTGACCATAGTGACCAGTCGCCTAGGTGGCACTGATAAACACCAGGCGTACATTCATATCCCGGTACTGCAGCATCATAACACAGAAATATGCAAATTAAAATGGAAAATCTTATAGATAACACAACAAAACTGAAAGTCATTTTCGGATTATTTTAACTTTTGTTTTATTCGTTGAAATTCGAGATACAAGAGGTATAAAGCTATCAGACCTCTTCCTATCATGTGCCATGAAAGTGGTATATGAAGGTATAAAATGTATGTAAATACAAATAGTGGTTGGAAAGATAAGAAAATGAATATTTTATTGGTTGTGAGTTTTAATAACTTTCACAGTTTGTGGTATCTGTTTACCAGCCTATTGAAAAATCTAATTCCAGAATCAACACATATGTTACATTTAAATATACTTATTAAATATAAGTGTTCATTGAATTTATGACATAAAGGCGATTTTTGTAATTTAATATTATTTTTCTCTTCACGTACAACATTTAAATGCTGTCAGTGAAATAAACAAATATTTATATGTCAAAGAATTTACTGTTACAGAAAAATTCGTACAAGACAAATGAAATATTCATTGGCTAATTATTTGCACTATTTGGTTAAAATTGAAGTAAATTCGGAAAAGGAATACCGAATCGAAAAGACAGTGGGCAAATTCCACATGACCATAATCCAACGACTTAGCTGATTCGTAGAAACACTAACACAGCAATCAATTAAAACAAAATCACAACCAAAAGAGGAAAAAATACATAACATGTGATTCGGTTGTAGACTTTTATTTTTGATTTTTTGGCGATGAACATTTTTTTTTGTTGTTGTTAAAATAAGAATCAAAACAGAAACATTAACGATGGCAAACCAGATTTCTACGCTGCACTGTACGCTATTGCTTTTTTATAATCGCGTCAATGTTTTTGGACGACGTGGCTTCAAGAGTGCATGTGGGCAGTAAAAATCTTGTTTAACATTGTCACTTTTTATTTTCTTTGTCCTAACTTCCGCAGTGGTTAAAATGCAAGAAGTACTGCTTGTGTCGTACATGTAACTTTGATGGGATTGGGTGACATTTGATTTCTTTACTTCCATGTATGTAAAACTAATTGTAAATAAAATAAAACGTTTCAGATAAATTAATGGCTAGACCCGTGTATTTAGATATGGCTTTTGGACAATTGGAGAAAAGCATAGAATTGTAAAAGTTGGATAACAATCACTTTCTGAATAGAATAGAGAATGGAAACGGGGAATATGTCAAAGAGACAACAACAACCCGACCAAAGAGCAGAAAACAGCTCAAGGCTACCAATGGGTCTGAGAAAGATTGTTTATGAAAAATAAACTAAGATATATAGAATTAGTTTTGTACAATTTATAGTTCTGGGGTTTAGTTAATGAGAGTATCGTAAGATATCATAAGTCATGATTTAGTACAGTAAGATATCATAAGTCGTGATTTAGTACACAACGAAAGCTAGCTAAGATACATCTTTTTAAGTACATATCACAGACTAACTCGATAGTGCAAATATATATTGATGTTGTAACTAATATAATTTTTTCTTTAATGACGAATTATATGGAAACAAGCTATCCCCTCTGTACACAAAACAGCATATGCTATTTTAGAATAGGGGGAAAATAAATGGAAATGGTGATCTGTTAAAAGGGGCATAAAACGAAATACTTTATATGCTATTTTAAATACTTTTGACCCCTTTTATATGCCACAAATGTTTAAATAAAAGAACACAAAACAAACACAACAGAGACTCAGGATAGTCTGGCTTGGTACAGACACTGAACAGTAGGCTTTTTACTTGACGTTTGTCATTTAGTGAAGGGTAAACTTCATTAAATTAAAACACAAAGTAGGAGTTGAAGCTATATGTTTAGCATTGATTAGCAGTTGACCATTAAAAGATACTTATCTTAACAAAGTATGTTTCAAATTTTAACAAGATATATTGAGCAATCGAAGTCTACACGATTTTTAATTTACCCAAAAATTGTAAATTTTGTGATTTTTCGTGCACATTTGATTTTTTTACGGACAAGGCGACATAACTCCAGAACAACATCTGACTTTAATACGGTAACAGTATAGACATGATAGAGGAGCCTAAGGAAATTTCAGTCTAGTGAGTCTTTTTAGCAACTTCAAACTTTGATCACAGATACAAAGAACTTGGCAATATTTTGTAATCATTTTTCACCATTTTAGTAAGGATGATTTAAGTTTTTTAGAATAATTATGAATATTTACCCTGGAAACAATAAGAAAAATGTGTTCATGTACTTATTAATAAAGTTTCATTTTTTTAAGTAGAAAGGCTATGAACAGTGATTACTTTCAACGTATAGGAAAATATATATGCAATCAAAATAAAAATGTAAAATAAAACGACGTATCTTCCCATAAATAAATTTCCCGTAGAGCCGATTACAGCACAGTCAGCCTATTGTTGTAAGAAGTAGCTTCTATTCAAACAACCCCTCCCTCCAAAAAAACTGTGAAGTCTCCCTGTCACTAAAAATTGTAACATCAGAATAGTTTAAAACTAACTAATAAATTAATAATTTTACAAAATCAAGACCTCTTTTTATAGTTATCCGATCACATTCATTGCTTGCTGTTTCTTGAACTCCAAATATTTAGTTTTCGCTGCTAAAATAGGACTGGTGTTAAAAATAACAAAAGACGAATTTGAAGGTTTTAACAAAGTATTTACAGCTGGTTACGATATAATAGTTTTGACATCATACTTGCGACAATCTTAGGACATTAAATTCTATATATGTCTTAAAATTGAACCTAACTTTATGATGTCCTAAAAATTGCGATAGATTTCACATCTTAGGACTAAGATAGACATATCTTTTACCATAAGAAAGCTTTGTTCACCAGGCCTAGGGTTTAAACTTCAATAGAAACATTGAAAATCCACTGCATAGACAGCATATTGTTTTTTCTGGTATGTGTGGATTTACTCGATTTTCGGTTTAAACACTGATTGCCAAAAGAAGTGGAATCGGTATTCTTATTGGGTCCAACATTTTCATAAATTAAAGCATCCTCTTGAATAATTTTTTTTACGTGTGAATTATTTTGATTAAAATGTGCCTGCATACTCTGGCCTATTATTTTGGTTTTCCAATTTGTCTTTTTTGTCCTGGGCAATTCTGATGAAACGTGAAATATTGAAAAGTGCACATATAGCACATTAAAAACAGTGTCATATTAATGTCGAATGTCGATTATTTCTAACAATGCTGTAAAAATACCTTTTTTCAAAAGTTCTCGTATTCATTGAAATATTAGTCTCCCCAAACCGTTATAGTAGCGTTTTTATTCATAAAGTTTTTGAGAACACGATGCTATTGACAATGCATACAAAGAATCGAAAATCCATCTATTATGTAATCAGAAGATTTTATTATTATAGTTTCCCTTTATCATACTGACACTATAACCACGGAGCGATTGATGATAAAGCCAGAACAAAATGTTTTATTTCAAATTTACGGATTTTATTAAATATCTTCATGTACTAATGACATTTTTAGATAAGAACAATGACTGGTGTCAAAATGTGATGAGTTCTTGTGATTTCTTTCCATATTAATATCAATTTTTTCATTTATGAATTTTTCAAAAACAACAAAATTATATCTTTTTTATATATAGAAATATTTTTGTTCCCTAAATTTTAGACATTTAGAACTAGGCCTATTTAATTACAATTGCAATAAAATTTATCTGTCATGAAAAATTTCTACAATATGACATATGAACTATCCATGATATAACATATAACGTTGGGGCAAATATAAAATAAGGCTGTGATATGCACAAAGTAAATATTGCTTGTCATTTCTAAAGTACATTTGCAACCATTTAATAAGTTAAAGGCACCGATTCTAAGTGAGATTTCAGCTTTTCAGAGCATAATTTTCAACAGAAAAATCAAATATTGTATATTTCATTCAAGTTATGAAACTGTTCAGTTTTACATTTTTGTATGTTTATAAATGAGAAGTATGAAAAGTTGAGTTAAATCTACCATGCAGTAATTTTGGGATTCCATTGCAAGCTTTATATGAGCACAACTGGTGAGTCGTCATTCGACGAATTATCAATTTGTCCACCAAATTTGATATTATTGAATATTTAATTTTAATGGACAGACAATGAGCAGTATAGAAATCAGACATTTATCGTATTTCAAATGTTATATAAAAGCATAAAAGGTTTTAATCGGATTAAATTGTGAATATGTTCCAAATATAATCGGTTCCCAGTGCCCTCCCTAATCAGTTTTTCACTGAAACTCATAAAAAGCCATGTTCAGTTTATGTGTAATGCGTTAAAGAGTAGAATAAACATATATCAGCGACTATCTTTTTATTGAAGACATTTTAAAAATTACGTAGTACGTGTTCTTTCTTCATTTTCTTGAAAGTTCTTGGTTCCTGTTTTGTATGTATTAATTAGAAGAAACTTTTTTTCCACACCTGAAAATTATTGAAATGACATTATATAATATTTAATTAATTTTAAAAAATGACAATAAAAACATTTTTTTATCCGTTTTGTTGTTTATTATATAGAGAACCTTTTTTAATGACTTGACCGAAAAGAGCATTCCCCGCTGTCTATTTAACCCTGTAACAGATTATCTATCGGTGAATGTCATCAACTAACTATCGATTATAATCGGTTATATACTTAATTTTATTTTGGGGACTCAGTGACCGAGTGGTCTAGGTAGTTCGTCATGACTACTAATGATCACTAGCCTGTCAACACTGAGCCAGTTGTGAGTTCGAATCAGGATTGCCAATTTCCCTACCGAAGGTCGGTGATTCTCTTCGTGTACTCCGGCTTCCAATATAAAAACTGGTCGTTGCAAAATAGCCAAATGTGCTGAAAACGGCGTAAAACCCCAACTAAACAAAATATTTTTATTTTTTCTCAGATTAATAATAGATACAAAGACAACGGATGTCATGAATCAGTGTGCAGAGCATTCAAATGAAAACGAATGGTTTAATATGCAAAAAATATGCATTTGGAAATACAATATACTATTTTTCAGTTCTAACGTGCATTTTAAAAGCATCCATTAAAAGGGAGCTTCCAGCTTTTTGGAATACTGATTTAGAACTGATTATCATCGATTATATAGCTGAAAGCCTCGATCGACCGATTTATAATCGATAATCAGCACATATTATACATTTTATTTTGCATTAAAATCTTGAAATCCAGGAATTTTGAATTATGCACTACCATTAGTATGTGAGGTCCATATCTGGACGATGTTTTAGTCTTGTGAAGAATAATAATGTCGTTGAAATTGCATGCTAACCAAAGTTGGTCAAAAATATTCTTCAAATCATGGTCTAAATAAAGTATGAGAATCATTATAGATTTTAAAGTTATTCAGATGGTTTTTCCCGAGAACTTGTCATTTAAGGAGAATTTAAATTAATTATCTTACCCTTTAGAGCACAGAGAGCATATACAAGTAAACATATCCAACTATAGAAGTCATCACGTGACTTTGATGACGTCACACATCACCTATACCATGCCCAAGTAAATTGTATAGAAATGCACTTGGGCGATCAGGAATCGATAAAATAAACTACTTTTAGTTCGTGCTGAAAAAATTTTGGTGCTATGTAGTACTTCCTCATATATTTAGAAATATATTTATGCTATTTGGAAACGTTTAAATTTTTGTCTTATCCCTTCCAAATGCTTTTGAAAATTTTGTCTTATTTTCCCATTATGTCCATATTGTTAAATCATCTAACTCCGATAAATTGGCTTTTTTGTCGTTTTTAACATAAAATTGCGATTTAACCAAAACTGATGAAACAATTTTGGTGCTATGTGCTAATTAATACATTTATAAATTTTTGAAATATCGTAAATGCAATAGTTCATTTTTTTATTATATCCCTTCCAAATTGATTTGAAAATGAGCTATTTTCGGAAAATCTGTTATTATTTTTCAAGATGGTGACGATGACTGGAAATGGCACTAGGCGCGAAAATACAAACATTTAATGATTTTCAATTTCATATTTGCATCGAAACAAACGCTTATGTTTGAAATATAAAGTATATATATATATATATATATATATATATATATTGTATAGTTTCCAATTGCACTGCCAAGGGCGATATAGATTATGAAAAAAATCGCACCTTTGCCAGTATTAATGAAAACTAACACAAATGATGGATCATTTCATACAGACATCATTTCTTTCCAATCGAGGATTTTATTATATAATGTTTGTGTGATGAAGTTATAATAAAGAGAGGGGATATGCATACTATAGATACTGATATATTACTAGAGACATATTGTTTTATGTCTCGGATGTAACTAATAAAGTATATTCTTTGGTCTTCATATGTTTGAGTAAAACCTTCATAACTTTTCGAAATATCGTAATTGCAATAGTTTAAATTTTGATAATGTCCCTTCCAAATTGATTTGAAAATTAGCTATTTTGAAATGTGTTATTTTTTACTATTATTATTCAAGATGGCGCCCATCCTAATCAGCTTCTACCTTGTCATAACAAAGTAGATATATATATATACGAGTAAATAGAATTACTCATATAATATGTCAAATGTTAAATATATAAATACCAAAAAGATAAATTATTAATTTAAAATAAATTAAAATGTTACTTATCTGACATTTGAAATTATATTTCATCACTGCGTTCTTTGTGATCCCCCCTTAAACACACACACACCTCTTTATTAAAATGTTGCATTAAAAATGAAATCACGCTGTTTTTGGTCAGCAAACGGTTTACCTGTATACATACAATGTACCTGTGTACCTTAATTAACGGTTTGAACAATAAACATCCGGACAGTCAAGGTACAATATACATGTCAAATCGTTAATTAGTTATAATTACCTGAAACAGACAGCATGTTAATTGCGCATAATGAATTTCTTCAGATAAAACTCAAATAAATTTTACCAAAAAAATCGCTTTTCTCGCGGCTTAAAAAATAAAAAAAAAAACTTGCACCATTACCCTTTATCACTAATTATGTACTTTTGACAGTTTGTATAAATTGGTGATAAATTTCATATTATTAATTATTGTCACAATTTCATATATTGAAATTATAATCCATGTGAAATGTTACTACATATTTCAAATAAAAAGTTTTTTAAAGTGAAGACGTGGAGAACGTGCTATAATCAATACAGAGTTATCGAAGTACGATGAATGCCTGGCATGAACGGGACCAGTAGATTCCCGATATTGGGTAACCAGTAAATAAGTCTAAACAGAGTTACCTAACATAATTATGACCGATATAGCTGCATATGATAACACTACCAGTAACAACGTTCCAGCTACACATACTACTGCTAGGAACCATGGCTTAGCTGAAATGTTAAAAAACTACTTTAATGAAAAACAAATTCATTTTATTTTTTTATAATTTTATCTGCGTAATTTACAATAAAGTGCATTCATTGACGGGACATGGGTATATAAAATAATAAAATTTCCGTATGTGTGCCTTATGTATGTATGTGAAATCTGTAAACCTTAATTATTTTTACTTATATCGTTTCTAAATTGTTCCAGCGGGAAAAAAGAATTATAAAAAAAATAATTTCTATTCTATTTCCTAATCTGGACTAGTCCCTTGCGTGGCGTTAACGTAGCTAAACATTGGCACGGAAGCACCTGCTACCACATCATTTCGACAGAAAAAGTAGTAATACGAAAGTTATATACCAACGTCTTTTCCTGAAGTCCTAAAGTCATAAGTGTAATAATGAACAGAACGAAAATCGGAGTTAAAGTACAGAAAATCGTACGAACTTCAAGATGAGAAAAGGTAAACAGTGCATCTTTAGCATGTTGTCATATTTTGCAATAAAATATGTTTAAAGTAAAAAGTCATGCGATTTCAAGCTTTTTGTTAACCTTAAGCGACAAGACAAGTAACACGACAAAAGGCGACTGTAGTACTTCTGTGGTTTGAATTAAACTTTTTTCTTTAAACATTTGACAAAAAGGATAATTAACATGATAGGCCAATAATAACAAACAAGTCTATCAGGGACATTCAATCAACATAAGAACACAACAACAAAGAACAGAAAAAACACAATCATAAAAAATCGACATAAAGAAATTTATAAGCTGAAATTGTCACTTCAAAAATTCTACAGCCATCATCGTTCGTTGCAATGTTGCCATGGTCTCCGATGGGGGGAAGGGGGTTTGTGGGAGTAAAGGTCCGACCTTCATGCTGTCTATTAAAGGGTCGTAATTTCTGTAACTTCGGCGAACCAAAATCGCCCGAACATTCTATTTTATTCTACGTCACAAGAAACATTTGAATAAGTTTGTTGGAAAGTGCTAAATACTTACGACAGTATTTCAATGTATATCTGTTGAAGGGACTGAATATCTATACCTGAACGATTTGGGTACATTTTCTGTTTTTGGGTTGTTTGTTTATTTAATGCCACCAGTTGTAAATACCCATAGAGTTTCAGGCTCCAAGCGTATGCATGAAAATCACACCAGTAGACTACTTGATATGTAAATTCATCGCTACCCTTTTTCTCTTGTAGACGAAAAATACCCTTCCAACTGTGCGACATACAAGTCTCTACAACGGGGTCATAATTTCGCAGGTGTATTATTTTAACTTTAATATACAGATGTTAAATTTCATTTTCACAATTCGATAAATTCTTCACAATTTTAAGTAGAGTTCTTATAAATTCTCGCATACTGTCATGGACAATGCATGTTTTTTTGTTATTGCCTGTAATGAACAGGGTATTTTTTTGCAATTGCCTGTCGTGAACAGAGAATGTGGTTTTTTTTATGTCTAATCGTGAACAGAGACCGTTTTAACAAGGGCAATCAGGACAAATATAATGGTTAAATATGACCGAGATCATACTAATTTTTAGCATCAGAATTAACTTTTATCGCATCAACACAGAAATTGCTGACTCTTCTAATTAATATAAATATAATTTCTCCGTAGTTTTTTGTAATCTTGGCCTTTATTTTTTCCTCAGCCACTAGTATAAGGCAATTCCATCAAATCAAACTGTATAAATTATAACAATTGAAACTTGATACTCATCCTAAAAAGACATGTTTTATAACTTCGAATTTGTTACATTAAAAGCATATCCCCTGATACCCAGCTACGCCACTGCTAACCTATGTGCCCCCCTTTCCTGTTTAATAATAGTATATTTTTTAGATTATCTGCAGTTTTTTTCCTTTGAATTGGATATGGCATACTTACGTTGTCTACAATCCTCCCCTTGAAATATTTTGTCACATGCACATGTTTTGTTTACACAATTGCCATGGATACATTCTGGGTTACAAATACCTGGAACAGAAGACATTCAGTTGGCAATTATTCCGAACAGTGTTGAACAAAATAACACTGTGCAGCTCATCTTCAATTTTTTCCCACTGACAAAAAATCTTTTAAAACTTTTTTATATGTTCAATAGTTCCCTGCCCTGCTTAAATCAGCCATTCTAATATTAACTATATAAGGGTACCATGACGATATTGAGGCACTTGATCTTCTTATTATGACAAATTATATCTCGTCAAAAGCCAAAACAAACTTGCAATATCCCATACTTTTGGGTAAGAATCATCCTTTTTCGAATAAAATGCTTGAAATCTCGGGAAAATGAAATTTTTTCCTCTCCCTCCATGTAGAAAAATATCAATCTTGACCATTCTAGACTGACAGGTTTGCTACACAGACTTCGAACAATAAAACATTTGAATATCAGTACTTACCAGCAGACTGTGTTGTACTTCTGATACTGCTTGTTGACGTAGCTTGCAGCAGGAAGATAAGAACTGTCAGTAAGATGGTGTAAATCGACATGCTTTCAATAGTTATGTGATGAACATTGGTTCTATGTGGGGCATTTTGATGCGTGATTTCTATAGCAGTTTTGAAGCCAATAAAATATTAAGTTTCATAACCTAAAGATAACAAACTCTTCTATTGTTGGTCGTCTATGAAATATAAAACAGAAAACTACAGATAAGTCCTTCTTAAACATTGTAAATTCTCCTGGATTTAGATAGAATTGATATAAATAATGAGAGAATTTAGAAGCAGTATTATTGTAATACAAATGTATGTTGTTATTGAAGGTTTGAAGCTGTGATATCTATAAACTTATTTTACGTCTAAATCGAAGTTAATAAAACATGGATTGCTGAGATGCTATGTACTCATAATTTCGTTGGTTACAAAAAATGTACTTTGTCATCTTTCTATGTCTTCGTCAAGTCAGGGATCATAGTAAATCGTCTATCAATGCGTTAAAGTATTTGTTTTGAGTTATAAGTAACATTTGATTTCAAATCTAAAATCATATCATCTTCATTAATTTCTTTAATAATCAATACTTTTTTGGTGGGGGAGGGAGTCGCTAATGGTCTTTGTTTCATTGTATATATCGTACGAACAAACTTGGGCATTGCAGCAATGTTAAAAATCCCCAACTGGACTACAACACTGTATTGACTCCTCAGGACTTTATTTTAGTTTGCGGAATCTTGAAATAAACACCAAGAAAAACAATGGTTTTCTCAAAAAGAAAAATCAGGAAAGATGAAAATCAATCATTTTTATATTTCCAAGATATATTAGTAACATTTAAAGAATACAAATATTGTAATGGAACATTAAATATTGCTGCCGATATCCTCTCAAAAAAACTTAGAAAAACTTTCTTTGAATTAAAATCCAAAATACAATTTTCAGACAACTTGTCAGTACTTAATTGATAAGTTATATAACTCCATTATTTCTCAAATTACAACCTATTGCTCTGGGATATGGATTACAGATTTCAAATTTAACTTCGACAATTTCAATAATTTGCCTTTTGAAAAATTTCAAAACATGATGATGAAAAAGGTTCTTGGTGTTCATAACAAGACTTATAACCTTGCCTTACATGCATAATTGGGACTATACCCAATATGCTTATGTGTAAATACTATATTGGGCTTAAAAATATTGAGCAACGTACGGATAGTGTATTTACTCTTGTAAAGGCTTATTTGAGGAAGACAAACAATTATTTTCTCATAATAATGTTTGTTGGATAAAATCTGTTCATAGACTTAAAGAACTCTTTAAATTTAATTCATTCGATATTCAATATTCTTAATTTTCAAATAAATTGAATCAGACATATTTATTTTATTTTATTTTTTACTCAACTAACACATATTAAAGGAAAACTACGCTTCTTTAGCACAATTTATTAGCCATTTCAAATACAAACCTATTTGACAATTTTGACATATATATAAACAATTGCGCTCGTTTTCATCTAAAATTAGGCAAAGTGCACTTCTCTTGCAATTGAAACTGGTAGATATGGAAAAGGTCCAGTGCCAGCAACTGAAACTGGTAGATATGGGAAAGGTCAAGTGCCAGCAATTGAAACTTGTAGATATGGGAGAGGTCCAGTGCCAGCAATTGAAACTGGTAGATATGGGAAAGGTCCAGTGCCAGCAACTGAAACTGGTAGACATGGGAAAGGTCCAGTGCCAGCAACTGAAACTGGTAGATATGGGAAAGGTCCAGTGCCAGCAACTGAAACTGGTAGATATGGGAAAGGTCCAGTGCCAGCAACTGAAAGATAGTTGTAAAACTGTAAAGATAAGGTTGAAAATGAAATACATTTTATTTTATATTGTCCATTTTATAAATCAATAAGGGACAAATTAAACTCATTGTTTCTTATTGCTTCATAAGAAAAAATGCTATATAGGACATTCTTAATCCAGAAAATCAAATGGATACCAAAAACATTTGTTCATATTTAAAAGATTCATTACAAATGAGAGAAAAACATTCAAAAATATTGTTGATCTTCCTCAAAGCCAGAGATATATTTAATCTGCTATATATTATATACTTATTGACTGGGTATAAGGGGAATAGTAAGTTTATTGTCCCCGAGGTACCAACTATTGCCCCAAGGCGTAGCCGAGGGTAATAGTTTGTATTGAGGGGAATATAAACTTACTATTCCCCGAATATGCAGTCAGTGTTTTATTATACCGAAAAAAAATTTTACCGGTCAATATTTTCCAGTACTATTGACCGATCAATAGTAGTGGAAACTATAGCCGGTCAATAGTAGTGGAAAATATTGACAGGTCAATAGTAATGGAAACTATTGACTGGTCAATAGTTTCAAGTTTAGAGACGGGAAAAATAGTAAACTTATTGTCTTAATTTTTATATAGAAAAAACATACCGAGGTATAATAATCATGTTAATTATACTTTTCTGTTGTGAGGGTATTGGATTATCCAAACCTCTGTATTGTTACTGTATTTGACTGTGATTGATCCAATAAAATATTTGAATTTGAATTTGAAAATGTTTTGCTATTTTAGGGTCAGACAGAACAGGGATCATATAATACTAACAGTATTACAGTTCCTGGACAGAAAGATGCAAAACCTACTGATGAGAAATGTTAAATTTTACCCGATCTTCAAACCCGACCACACACAAGGAAAGGGAACATGTTGCCCCCTCTTTTCCATGTGTATTGATCAATATTGCATCGTAAATAGTTTGTTACCTCTTATCACAACTTTTGTAAAAATGTCCACTGTAAAACTTGAAAAAATCAACAACAAAAATTATCCTCCTCCCTTTATAAAAATGTTTGACAAAATGAAGTGAAAGATATTTCTGTGTTGAAGATCTAACTGCAACTCATAGATGAAGAACAGCAATTAAAGCAGTTTCTTTGATTGATTTTTTGTCAAGTGTCCAAATGGATTTTATATCAGTTATTTATCCACCATAACTTATCTTACCTATTACAATGACTTTAAAAAGTTTTACAACATGTGAAAATAATACAAATCAGCTCCAAATAAAATGTTGATGGGATGTTTCCATGTTTCAAGAATTTAAAGTTACAACAGAGTTGCTTATTCCAGTTCTGATACAGTCCAAACAAAAATAAATCATACAGTTAGTTTAGTTATACTGCAAAGATTCAAAGAGGAAATTACTGCATCATTATTTTAGACATAAGTTTAACATATTTTCCATAACTGGTTGCCCCTGAAATACATATATTTTTGAAAGCCATTGAAGTTATTAATTAAAAATTTTAATTATTATATTAGTTTCTTACAAGTATGAAAAGAATTCCATGACATTTCATGGATTATGCCAAATGACAATGGCAATAACCATCCTACAAGACCAATTCTAATGCCCTATATAACATACAATGTATAATTTACAAACTGCCTCATCAGTTATCATCAAAACCCAATATATAGGAAGCCAAAAAATTGAACCAAAATGTTGGATATAAGATAATAATATCAATGTTGCATCCACAAAGTTATTTGGAAGGAGGGAGGCATGGTTTGACAGTCAGACACAAACCATTACTAAGTCCCTCTGTCGCTTTGCGGAAAGGGACAAACAATAATACCATCACAGAGCAATGCACAAGGGGGATAATCATCAGCTTCCAAAATTTCAAGTAGATGCAAAGGAAAAACGATATCTCACTATAGGTCAGAAGACCTTAAAACTGTTAACAAAACGACACAAAATCTTGAAAATCTGTATTTCTCAGGTATATCACAACTTTTTATATATACAATCCACTTTTGTGTAGGTAGTGTTATATAACTTGTCTAACAAACAGATGTCAACAAATTTGTACAAAAACATATAACAAGCATAAAAAATGTAAACATTTGTCTAAGTAAAATAATTATACAAAATAATAAACAATAGGATACATATAAGGGAATCTTACATAAATGACAATAAAACACATGATAAGATAGCCATATTCAGAATACAGACCAAAAACAGACCAAAAACATATAAAATCATACATAATTTCTCTGTCAAAATTCTATTAAAAGTTTGAATAGATACAAATACTGTGAAAAAGAAATGATTTCTACGTCATCAGAAAATTTCTCTTCATAACTTGTCAGGTGCATTATAAAGTGAATTTGATCTGATGATCTATTTTCTTAGTTTATGTATGTAAATATGTTGGATATCCTGAACACCCCTATATTCTGTCGTATTTTGTGACTATATCACTTCACTATGTACAAAACCAAACATTTGTTTGTATGGACTGAGAAATTAACTGATAATGAAAAGCATTAGAGCTCTCAATTGAACAGACTGGCATGTACATGTACGGTCACTTCTGTTGAGTTTTATGCGAATATATAAAACAATAATGACATTCAGTCTAGAAAACAACAATAAAATGTAAAACATAAAAGGCTCATGTTTTGGGTAATTAGTTTTGATCACAAACACAAAAATAGAAATGCTGACTTTATGAGATTTTGAACTTTTAACATCTCTTTTTTGTACTCGTGTTCAAAGCTAATAAGTTGAAATATTAGGCCTTTTACCTTTTAAATTCTTCACTTATCTACTCTTTTTTTTAATATTTTCATGTTTTGTTGATTTTCCTTTAGCCTGTACAACAGCTTACTGAAACTTTATGATTTGTTTAGTTCCTATATTTAGTTGATTCTAGTTATGCCTAATAAATGGACCATCATAGTTCTGACAAATGAGAATACAGGATTTTATGATACCAGGAGTAAACACAATATAATCTTAGTACCAACAAACTAATTTGATATATCAGGTATTTTTTAAATAAATGACTTTGAGAGAAAGGGGTGACAACTGTACTTAATTTAAGAACTTGTACTAACACACATGTTCTCAACATGGTAACATTTTTAAACCTCTGCCATAGGTTTTTATAAATACAGTTATTTTAGAATCAAAAAAGAAAACAGTAATAATATTAATACATGATTAAAAATAAGATTTTTACACTGTACAGTCTACTATTACATTACACTGTTACTTTCTTAGTTATTATGGCATCAAGGTTTTTGGATGACCATGGCCTCAAGACAATAGCGTAGTCATAGTAGAATGCAGTAAAAATCTTATTTGTCACCATTTACAAATATTGTTACTGTTTCAGTTCTATTTTCTTTGACTAGAATCTGATACATGTACAGTGGAACCTGACTAAGCCATATTATCTTGTAGAGTGGAGAATATTCACTGCATATTCTGTTCAGTTTAGACAGGTTTCTGGTGTACACAGGGTTTTGTTTAGTCAGGTTTCACTGTAACACAAAAGTAACTACTTTTGGACAACAAAAAGATTTGACAATCTGTAATACATAGAAAATAATAAATATAAGACTTTTTTGTAAAGAAATAAATATGAAAAATTTTGATTTATATGTAAAACTGAACACAACAAGCTTTTAACTCACTACAAATTAAAACATTATGTAGTTAAGTTTGATTTACATATTGAAATGTGAAGACTATAAAAATTGATGTAATTTATAAAAAGGGGAGATAATTCAAACATTACAATTTTTTTCATAATGAATGGTAAGAACAGCATGGTATTATTTATTATAGTAATGAAGGATATTTTGAAGGAATTTATCAATTTGTAAACTAAGGCAATCCACTCACAAACTAAATAAAATCCGATAAATTCGGTATAGATATCCTTTATTACTTATAATTCCAAAGTAATGCAGAAATATCATGTTTTCGTTTTGAAATTAACATTTTCCTTGTGCACTACATTGCATGCGTACGTATTCATACGCACGACGTCATGAAAGGAATTAATCAAGTTATAAACTTTTTACCGGAAGTTTCTGTTAACCAATGAAATTACTGCATTTGATGTTTTGAAATTATTACAAACTAGCTTAAAACTTAAATGAACAGTAGACAATTAATTTGAGATGACTTGAAAAACTCGTATACAAATATTAAAATACTCCATTTGATTCAAAGTTTTGGAAGTTCTAAAATATTTTTTAAATGACCCTTCTCTGGAATATATTTTTTCCACATCTTATATCTAAAATCTCTTAAAAGACGAAATAAATAATTAATATTTTATCATAAAAAACAATTTGATGGCTTTCCTGTGTTTAAGGCAGATAATGGTAAAATTACATTTAAGAAAATAACCATCTTCTAAATTCACAACCAAGAAATGGGATGTCGTAGAAAGCACAAAATACGAATTTGAGAATTTATGACAATTTAGCTATCTACTGAGAGGACGGCATATAACTTTTTAAATCATTTTCATGTTGGCTCCACACACAAAATTAAGCAAATTTTGTAGACCATTTAAGGGCATACTGTAAAAATATAGAAAACATGCAAAGAGGGCCTGACAATGTCCAATTTTCATTCCAAAATGAGACACAAGTGAAAGTAAATGGGCAAACTAGATACATGAAAAATAAAAAACAAACAAGGTATATGTTATGATTTTATTTGCAAATACATGAAATGAAAAAAATATTCTTCTAGTAACTGTCAAAACGTCTGCTTCTGCTGAATAATTGACCTTGTTTTTTTTTTTCACCCACGAGGTGAAATATCTGAAAAAAGTCATAGAAAAGTCGCACCTCTGTTTAAGACGCAGGGTAAATTCCCAGAGAAAAAAATAGCGACTAATACAACGAAAAATACGGTATATTTAAATGAAAAAATAAAGGAAAAAAAATGACTTCACCTGGTATATATGTAATCATAGATTCCATGAACATATAACCTCTTTATTCAAAATGCTTTTGAATATTTTCTTTCACTATATTACTCAAATTTTTTTCTTATTTTTCATTTGAATTTACAATTAAATGTAGATAAACTTATACCATCATAAGAACTATACTATTTAAACTACAAAAATATATGGTTGCCAGGCTTTTAAAAGATATATTAACCTCTATTACAAATCTATCATGATTCTGAAGAGGAGTCAGACAAATGTATAGCTATCACAAAAATAAAACAATACCATAACATCACAGATGACTGTTTACTTTAGAATACAACAGGAGCCACAGACATACTAAATCAAAATGCAATTTTATTCTTTGAAATTATAACAAATAACAAAAATCAGACAACCACTAAGGAACAACCTTTATGTTCTATCATTTATCTTATAACTAAATAAAACAATTACAAAAATCATGTCAGCTCAAATCAACAGATCCAGCTACATAGATTATAGGCATCTAATAGCTATTAAATAAAACTCCACATTAATTTCATCAAAACCTTTCTTTTATTTGGCTGTTACAACAAAAGATATGAAATCTCATTCATAACTACTAAGCCTACTAAAATATATAAATATTAAATCTGTAGCTTAAGCTCAGCCCTCATGAATATAAATCTGACCTGTCATGTGGATCATAGCCCCCAAAAAATGTTCCCTCCCCCAATTATTCGACTGTTTCAAAAGATTTCACATAAAGCTACAGTTTTATGATCCTGTAATATGATATTTCTCTAAAAAAGGCAGTTTTTACTGTCATGACATGTCCTGAGACACATGGCTTACCACGATTATCATGTTTAATCATATGATAAATCTGATAGTCACATGACTGAGATCAAATGCCTCTCAGTGATGTACAATGACTACATCTTCTATCTGCCAGTATGTGGACTATGGTGCGTGCATCTTGCATCAGCATAACTGATTTAATGATAATCATTCTGGTAAAATGACATTATAAGTATTATACACTCTTTTTCTATTACCATGTTGGTGAAACTACTGTCGAAAATATATGTCACCTAATATTTTTCATCTATTTGCCCAACGTTTCATCGACTCTTCCCAATCATTATTTTCATTGTCTTCTTCATCTGTTCTGATGTAAGATTCAGCATCTGATTGCAGAAAACTTTCTTCATCAGTAGAAAATGTACTTGATGTCATTCTATTTGGCAGATCCTGGCAAAAAAAAAAACAAATCATGTTCACTAATATTCACATGTGATCCATCAATTCCACACCAAGTAATCAGAATTAGTATTACAGTATAATAAAGAAAATGTCACTACTAGTACTGATATTCAATTGATACTGTAGATTCATTATAGTTTATTTGGATAACAATTTATGCGGTTTTTGAGAGTAAAATGGAATTAAGAATTTAAATATAAGCTTCAGACATATATAGTTTGATTACTAAAAGATCTTGAAGCAATGAGACAGAATATCTGTGAAACAATTAACTTCTAAAATACATAAAACCCATTGTACTCTTAAAAGTTGGTATCAGTAGATAAAAAAGCTTCAAAAATAGTTTATCATCCAATATTTTTTCGAGTTGTGGATTTTTTATTTTGCTTAATTAATGTAAAGGAATAATTTGTGTTAACTTTACCACTAAAAAATTTATAGGAACAATCTATGAGGTTAATTTTGTTTGATACTGTAGAAATAAGAGAGAAAAGAATTCAATAACCATTCAAGCAACAGACAAAAACAGTCTGACTTACAGGATAGTTTGAAATTCTAAAGAAAGGAAAACGTATTAAAAGTGATTTGTTTTTGAGTAAAGAAGATTAGATTTTATATGTATTTTGTTTTTGTTTTTACCTTTTATATGTGGCTGCCTTTTATTCATTAAAAAAAATTCCACTGTACTCAATTCAACTGTATAGACGTTTCACAAAAATAAACAGGACGTACTTGAAAGTATAAATTTTTAACTATGGATATGTAAAAAAAAATTTTATATTGATGTAAAAAAATTTCTCCTATTGTGCCATGTTTAATCAGTGGGATAAAAATACAGAATATTTTTAACCACTTCCCTGTGATTAAATTTCTGCATGGGAATTCCCACCCTTTTTTCTACGTTTATTGGAAACGTCATTTTCTTGAGGTTTTTGTTGAAAATCTTAGGAGAAACAGATTTTCCTTCAATTTACTCATAAGTTATAGAATTTCCCCACCCTTGAAAGTTAAAATTTCAGATTTTAACACACTCGCTAAAGCTCGCGTGTTGAAATTCATAAAATTAACTATCTCAGGTGGAGAAATTCCATAACTCACTCGTACCTGAAGAAGAATCTATATGTAACTCACTTTTGGATGATTATCATACAGTTCAGAGTCATCTTCATCTCCGTCACTTTTAACACAGCTATCATTGTCTGTCACAACACTACTGTCATCTGTCCTAACATACGATGATGTCATGTCCATTGGTATGGAACTTAAAATACAATTTATGATCTTATAACAAGTTACTGGGCTAATATAGTTAATGATACAATTCTAATATAGTGTTACATTACATATTTTGTATGAATGAGAAAATATTTAACATACTAGAGGCTGCCAGGAGCCTGTATTGCTCACCTGAAAATTATTTGCAGAATAAATTGTTTGACTATATCCGTCCTGACTGGCAGTCTGGAACATTGCTGTGAAGTTCCAATGGGCTCACTGGTTTTGTTAAATTGTTCACTGGTTTCAAACAGGAAGACCTTTCAGTGAATTTTGCCATAAGGTCTTGGATGGCAGGCGGGATTATCAGTTACAATTCTGAAAGAGGACCACTGTAGTACCATTGCTGCCAAGATCTGTATGTTAAACTATGTTTAATTCTGGTGGCCATATTGGATGGCATATAATTCTGAAAGAGGACCACTGTAGGACCATCACTGCCAAATTTTGTTCCAATTGGTCCAGTGGTTTCAGAAGAGAAGATCTTTAAAGAAAAGTTTACGACGACAACGGACAACTAATGATGGCAATCGCTCACATGGTCTTTTAGGCCAGTTGAGCTATAAAAGGGAATAACAGCTGTAATCTACATAATCAATATCAATATCCAAGTTTACTTAAATCTCTTGTCATAATCTCTCTGTAAAATATGGAATTATTGTTTCAGTTTTTCACATTTCTGGCCCTTGGTACAGCTGATGAGAGTCAACAATAGGCACATTCACTTAATTGAAATGTTCAGTACAGCATCAAAATTAAACATGGCATTGAAAAACGAATAAATTTATAAACAAATGTGAAATTTCTCTGAATGAAATAATTATCTACCATGCAATATGCACTATAGATATCATAAGTATTTGAACCAACAAAAGCTGAAGTTTTCTTCTATCAATAAAAATCAAATGTATTTACAATATTTTGACCGAAAATTGTGAATACTGCAGTGATTTTTTTTCACCTGGCTTTTATTAAGCCATCTTTTTCCAAAAATTATTCATTCATTTATCAATTTCAGTGTTTTTTTTTATCTGTACCTGTAATTTCAGGTTAATTATTCTCTTTTTAATTTTTTGCTTTGCCAATTGTAACAATTAATAACTACAAAGATATGCCTACCATGATCAAAAACTAATATAAGGCCACATCAAATTGATGTTTAGTTCTTTGGATTTTGCTGCTCAGATTTTTGCACTTTGTAAATTTTAAGAAAAAAACTTTTTTGCCGCTTCATTTTGCAAAAATGCTGAAATTTTGGGAATTTTTCCATTTTTGCAATATTTTGGTTAAAAAAAAAATATGTGCTCCACGTAAACTTGATCTTTGCCTGAAAAAAAAACTAATCCTCAAGATAAAAAATTAAAATTTTGCTCGCTTGCACCTATCCTTGCCATCAAAAATCCAAAGACCTAAAAATCAATTTGGTGTGGCCTAACTGTCAACAATACATCCACAAAACAATGTTATATTAAACCTACCCATCATTTTCATTATCACTCTGATTAACACTACTAGTTGTGCTATGTTGACGACGTTTTCTAAGCTGTGCTATAAAATCTTGTTCTTGATCCAATCGTTTTAATACTTCCTGTTGCCAACTGTCTAGATCTTCCTGTGTCTTTGTTACATAAGCATCAGCCATTTCAACATTAGCTGAAACACGCATAACCAAATTTTGGTAAATGCTAAATTAATTCAGGATTTGTAAGAATTGTAAGAGATCTAGGTATTGTAACCATGTTTTGTTTCCAAAAGGTATGAATTTTAAGTCTAAAATTAGTTACAAAAAAAAATTCTGACAAGAACAGGTGGAATTTGCATCCTTCATAGTCCTTATCCAAATTGTATGTGCGTGAGATTCGGATGCCAAACAATGTGCAGCTAGACATGTTGGATAAAAGTTAGTCCTTTGTCAAAAACCCAAAGACTTATACAGAATTATTAAGTCTCAAATTGCCTGGTTGTTCCCCAACATTTATACAAGTTCAGTTTTGGCTAAAGTTTTTTATTTTCTCTAGTGTTAAATTTCAATGACATCATTCAGTTGATTGTATATGAAAAAATGCTACTGAAATTTGTTCTTCACACAAAACAATGAAAAGTACTGTTGCATACAAATTTTGATTTATTAGACATTATCCTCACACCACAACTTACTAATCAAACACACAGACATTATTATTGTGTCCCTTGTGCTCAGACATTTCTTATATTCATACCACTTCATTTAGTGTAGTAAAAAATTATTCCCTCCATACCCATAAACCAATTTCATTTGAATACAAAGATATAAATTATTTATATTAGTTTTACAATTTCATCAATAATTCAGACATTTTTTGTGGATAAAATCATGAACAGATAATAAAATGAAATTAAATGTCTCATGTGTTCATATCATGATAACATGATTTCATGCACTGATATTAATTTCCAACACTCCTTGTATTAATTATGTCATAGTTCAAATAAAATACATGTATACTGTCAAATATTATGTAAGTTTAAAGTGATGACATTTTTTTTCACTTTCAGTATTTGTCATCATTTCAATAAAGAGCTTTTGCCAAGTGCAGCATGGTACGATCGCAACATGTTGGCAGGTAAAAAATTGAAGTCTAGACACAGTATTATACTTGACCCCATAAAGTGTTGGATACATAAAGATAATGATAACAATATTACACAGAAATATTGGACATACATGTACCACAAAAACCACATGAAAATTTTTGAAATCCAGCCACGTTGCTTTTTTGGCCATTTAAAAAAATTTAAATCTAAATCTGAAGAAAAATAAAAATTTTATTTTATTTCCTTCAAAATTGCTAACTTTGATCCATTGTATTTTGGAAACAATAAAAGATGGAAAAATTGTGTTGAGATACCAATGAAAGCACTCATCAAGCCTAATTTAAAAACTAGAGGCTCAGAGGGCTGAGCCTGTATCGCTCACCTGGCAGAAACAAGAATTGCCCATGGCATCCATGTTTGTCGCATGATCTGGACAAAATGAGAAAAATTTGTAAAAAACCTCCCACAGATGCTTTCTGTCAAGTATAGTTTCATTTGGCCAAGGGGTTTCAGAGAGGAAGATTTCTTTATATCACCCTATCAGAAACAAGAATTCCTCATGGCTTCCATATTTGTATTCCAATCGGAACGAAATGAAGAAATTTTATAAGGACCTCCCATATATGCTTCTTGTCAAGTTTCATTCCATTTGGTCCAGTGATTTCAGAAGAGAAGATTTTTTTATATCAGCCAATCAGAAATAAGAACTGTCCATGGTGGCCATATTTGTAGTCCAATCGGGACAAAATGGGAAGACTTGGTACAGAACCTCCCATAGATGCTTCGTGTCAGGTTTCATTCCAATTGGCCAAGCAGTTCCAGAAAATTTTTTTTTTAATCAACCAATGAGAAACAAGAATTGCCCATGACGGCCATGTTCATTGCCTGATCGGGACAAAATGAGTAAACTTTGTAAATAACTTTCATATATGCTTCCTGTCAAGTTTAGTTCCATTTGGCCAAGCAATTACAGAGGAGAAGATTTTTTTATATCAGCCAATCAGAAACAAGAACAGCCCATGGTGGCCATATTTGTATTCAGATTGGGATGTAATGAGGAAATTTTATAAAGGACCTTCTATATATGCTTCTTGTCAAGTTTTGTTCCATTTGGCCTAGCAGTTTCAGAGGAGAAGATTTTTGAAAACTCAGCCAATCAATATCAATAATTGCCCATGGCGGTCATGTTTGTTGTCTGATCAGTACGAAATGAGAAAACTTTATTAAGGACCTTACATAGAAGATTCCTGCCAAATTTAATTTCATTTGGCCCAGTGGTTTCAAAGCAGAAGATTAAAATGTGAAAAGTTAACGAACGACAGACGACGGATGCCAAGTGATGACAAAAGCTCACATGGCCTTTGGTCAGATGAACTAAAAATGCTCATAAGATTTGGATGAAAAATTTAAAAAATTACATATCAAGACACATTGCTTTTTGGCCCTTCCTTATATGTTAAAAAACATAAAAGATAGAAGAAATATGTTGAAATACCTCTCATCAAGATGAATTAAAAAAAAAAATCCCCATTGAAATCAGAAAAAAAATTAAAATATTTTAGGTGTCCTGCAAAATGGCTAATTTTGGCCCTTTTAATCCCTTCTAATTTTGTTATTAAGTTCCCAAAAAAAATGCCTAGAGTAACTTTTATTGTATTTCTTATGACAAACCATTTAAAAAAATCATCCAAATCCGATAAAATATAGAAAAGCTTTAAAAATTAAGCCCCTTAATCTCTAAAAGGGTAAGAGATAGTGAAAAACAGATCTAAAATAAGTTTTTCTGTTTCATCAAGGAACATTAAAAACCTAAAATCATAAAAATAAGATAAAAATTCAAAAAGATGCACCAAATTATAAAAAAACGGGAGGTGCCAGATTTCCAAAAATCAATCCCAACCTGTATTTCTTATGGGGGACCAATATTAAATATTATAAGAATATTTTCAATACAAGAAATGTAAATGAGTGAAAAACTGTCTATGGACGCTGATGCCGACAGACTTGTAGCATAATATGTTCACAATTATTTGCGGTCATATACAAAGGATATTAGAGGCTCCACTTGTCTGGATTTAATTTGCCATCGTCAAAAACAAACCATCATCAGTGGCATTTTGATGATTTTGTATTTAAAAACAGTGACCATACTGGTACAAGATGCAGCTACACAGACAAAATTCTGAGAGAGGACCACTTAAGTACCAAATTTTGACTCAGCAACTCTCTCTTTGAAATATTTTAACATTTTTTGCTGAATTTTTTATTTTTGCCTGTAGTCAAGATGACCATAACGGTAGAAAGTCAGGACCCCTGGATATAATTTTGAAAGGGGACCTCACAAGGAACATTCCACCAAATTTACTTACTAAATGGCCTAGCGATTTCTGAAGAGAATATTTTTAAAGAGAACTTCACAACAACATTCAAAAACTGGTGTAATGTGATTCAAATAGCATCCCTCTTTGGACAAGGTGATATAATAAAGTTTTTCTTACAATCTTTAATTTGCTTACAGGATCAAATTTTCCTTTATTTAACCACCCGTTACACAGTAACCACAAGTCTGAATGTCAGCAGCCATTTTAAAAAAAGTTTTCACATCGCATATCTCATGATTGTTCCACTCTGCTAGAGATCTTAGTTCTGTCACTTAATATTCATTTTGTAAAAAGAATCTTAGAACTTTTTTAAGGATTTAAATTTTGGTAAATTATTAGAAAATTTAAATTTGGTTCAGCAATCCAGACTATTAAATAATTATATAAGGTTTGGACCTTTAACAACAATCAAAATTATATTATTCATGAAATATTTTTTACAATATAAATGTCAACAAATTACATGTTTGAATAATTTTTATCTAAATCCTTAGGTTTAAATCCACATTATATTGAAATTTGAATGTGTAAATGATTCTACAGCTTATTATTCAGACCAATCATTAATGGAAGAGAAAATCTACTGTAGTTTATGTCAATAATTTTCCTAAAATTTACAACAAAGAAGTATTGGATTACAGCTGTTTTTTGCATAATTACGATCAAATAGCAAAATTTAATATGCAGTAAATAATTAAGTAAATATTTAATGTTTACATATTACATAAATCCAACATGGACAGTTTTCTGAGAAATATGTCACCTGTGCGAGTTCCCTCATGTATTATCTGTTTCCTGTGTAATGGCAAAAAAATGTTCATAAATTTTAAAAGCCATTTGTTCAGAAATAATTGTTTAATATGGTTTAGGGCTGCTTAGATTTTATATCTGTCACAAATTTGACAAATTATAGAATAGCTTTCCCATAACATTTAGAACTAGAGGCTCTGAGGACTGAGCCTGTATAGCTCACCTGGCATGAAAGTAGTTTTTACTGATGTACCTCAAAGGAAGAAGTCACTTCTCCCTATCATTATGAAGTGTGGTAAGCCTTGTAAGGATGAAATTTTTCTGCATGAAGGTCCTTCTACTTACAGATCAACATATTTCAAATTCAGCGGTTCTCCAGAAGATTTTTCCATGAATTTCCCATAGGGTCTTATGTTAACCTAAGTCCTCTGCTGGTCGCCATCTTGAATGAGCCCATGTTTGGTTTCAATTGAGAGGAAATACAGAATCTGCATAGGACCTTTCACAGCTTTTTGTGAATTTTCAGTTAATTTGGCCCTGTGGGTTCAGAGGAAAATATTTTTTTGTAAATCAGCGAATCAGAAAACAAGAATTGTATGTGGCAGTCATCATTGTTATTCAATTGGAACAAAATGAGGGATAAAGGACCTCCCATAGACACTTTCTGTCAACTTTGGCTCTATTTGGCCCAGCAGTTTCATAGAAAATTTTTTTTTTTCTAAATCAACCAATCTATACCTGTGATAAATTCAAAATGGGTATAGGTGAGATTTTGCTCATTTAAGGGTGAGACTGGGGTGGCTATGGTGAGATTTTTGTTCACATTAAAATTAAATATCATAAAGTAATAAACTGATTTCATTTTATTCCCTAATATACTGTTAGTAATCAGAGTAAGTTCTGCTAAATTATTTCTTTGTCTTTATTGTTCTAATTTATTTTAATTTAATCTTTCCTGTATTGTAAAAATTCTTCATCAACAGACAAAAACACTACCTCATCATGAGATTAGCATGTTGAAAATATAAACCTTTTCAATGTTCTGTAATTTGGTATTATCTTTTATTGTTACTTCTAAACAAACAACAAATGATAAAATATATCACATATTACCAATTTTATAACAATTTTGCATAACAGAAAATAATTTTGCATAACAGAAAATAATTCTTCATCAACAGACAAAAACACTACCTCATCATGAGATTAGCATGTTGAAAATATAAACCTTTTCAATGTTCTGTAATTTGGTATTATCTTTTATTGTTACTTCTAAACAAACAACAAATGATAAAATATATCACATATTACCAATTTTATAACAATTTTGCATAACAGAAAATAATTTTGACTTAAGGATCTTCGCTGGTCATGTATTTGAATTTTTGTCAGATATTCAGAATCCTCTGGTTTCATCCATTTGAATGCCATAAATTATTTTTCCCGCTAACACCCATTTTTCTTTTCATAAATCTTTTGCATACAGAAAAATAAGCCATTTGTTTATTTGTTATAAAATCCTTGTTATTATTTCATGGTTTTTGAGAAATAAGACTTGTCAATGATAAAGCTATGTAAAATCAAGAGAGCATATTTTTCCCGCCAAATTTTCATGGCTAATATCACAAAAACAAGAATGTAGACCTATAATTTTTTTTTTATCTTTTAATTCCTTAATTAATCCGCTATCAATATTTACCAGTGTTATGAAAAGGTTGTTATTTTGAAACTGAGTAGTGAACATCCTTAAAACAAGGGAGATAACAAAACAATGTCAACAAAAATAATCAGAAATAAGAATTGCCCATGGCAGCCATGTTTGTCGCCTGATCTGGACAAAATGAGGAAACTTTGTAAAAAACCTTCCACAGATGCTTCCTGTCAAGTTTCATTTCATTTGGCCAAGTGCTTTCAGAGAAAAAGATTTGTTTATATCAGCCAGTCAGAAACAAGAATTGCCCATGGGAGCCATGCTTGTCGTCCAATCAGGGTGAAAAAAACTAATTTCATAAAGACTTTCCATAGATGCTTCCTGTCAAGTCTGGCTGACAGGTTTGGCCATGCATGTTCCATAGAAATTGAATTCATTACATATCGTTGTACACGTCATGTTTTACTGCTTGTAATACAAATGAATAAAATATCCACAAGACAAAACTAAAGGATAATGAGACAAATCTCTAATTCCCTATATATAATAAATGTCAAATAGACTTTTTTGACAAATCCATTCCTGTATTAAAAGTACAGATTTTTTGTATCACATCAAATCTATCAAAAAAATTCAGTTAATCTTTAAATTAAAGTACATATATTATAATTTGGTATATAATAATTTCCAAACTCCTACTTGGAAATAACAAAATCATTCCTGTATCATTGTTCCAATTACTGAGCAGCCTACAGCTGAACAAAGACAATGTTTATTTTTTTCTAAATTAAATACCTAGAATTAACTAGAGGCTCAGATGGCTGAGCCTGTATCATTCACCTGGCATGAAAGCTGTTTTGATGTACCTCAAAGAGAAAAGTCACTTCTCCCTATCATTTTGAAGTGTGGTAAGCCTTGTAGGAACCATATTTTAAGGAAGGACACAAAATGGATGCAAAGTGATGACAAAAGCTCACATGGCCTTAGGCCAGGTCAGCTAAAAACAGAAAAAATTTTTAATTTTATTTAAAATCAAGAAATATCTTTAAATACCTCTTTTGTTGAGTAGCAACAGAAAAAGAAAAAGAAAAAAACTAGAGCCAAAACCTCCCTTTAATTTTCATTTTCTTAAAGTATCTAAAATATACTATCATTTTAAAATTCTACCTACCAGTCACTGTTCACATATTTATGTATTGTCCCTATCAAATTTACATAAATTAAAAGAACTTAGCACCATCTATAGCATAAATATAAATCACTATGACATATACCTTTTATTCTGTCTGACCAAAGTATTAGTTATAATCTACCTTTAAAGCCACAAAGCAAATATTTCATAAACCTTGAAGTATTGGAATATTTGACCTAGTGCTATACAACAACAACTAAATAACTAAATATGTTTAGTATTCCTGAAAAAGTAAACATTTCCATCTGTCCATGACATTCTTTTCTAGATCAACAGAAATCATTTGTACTGGAAAGCTGATTTAATCTATTACATGATATATTAAGGATGATCGCTGGTCTAGTAGGAAATAAATAGAATTTGAAATAGGTGTTCTAATTTGAGAGAACATATGAATAGTAAACAAATAAGCAAAAAAAAAATATAGGTTCATGTGCTCATTTTAGAGCTATAAATATATATTGTCTTTGCATTGACAACTTCAGTCTCTCAAAGATGTATGAAAACATAAAAAGGATTTCATAAAATTTTGTCAAATACCAATTTAAGGTATATATGATTGAACTATAAAAGAAAAAGTGGGGGTTCATGGGCAAAAAATTTCATGTTTAAGAAATGGATAAAACCCGAGGATTCCGAAAATCTGACAAAAAGACCAAAACATGACCAGCGAGCATCCTTAATGATTATAATATTATAAATATTCTATCATCTAAGATGTTTAAATTTTGTTAAATAGATTTTGTACATTTATCTGTTATAGTAATCTGGTACAAGTTGATTTTTGCCCCCTTTTCTGGAAACTGATTATTCTACTAATAAGAAACACATTTTAAATATGCGAATACAGTATATTAAATTTAGCTGAAAATATTTAGTGAAATTGTTATTTGAGTTGTATACCTTCTGCCTCTCCATTATCATCTTCATCTTCACTACAGCTTTGTTCTAGAAATATATATTTTCAACAATATATTAAGTAATATTGATACAAATATATATACACATAATAATATAAACACAGTGTTGCTTGCTTAGGATAAGGGTATCATGGTTAATTATTAGACTAAGAAAAAAAAATCACTTGAGATGAAATCACAGGTGACAATTTTTATCCTGAGTATAAAACAAAAGTTGCTAGGTATACCATACACTACTGATTTCTCATTCTGATGTCAACTTTTTGGATGGCTGTAGCTTCAAGACAATAATGTCACTTTATAGCAGACTGTGCAGAGTCAATTTATTTTTTGTTACTGATTACCAATTTTGTTACTATCACTGTATTGATCCTACAAGATATACACATAATACCCCTAAGTTTAAAAAAATATAACAACTCGATTAGATATAGCTTGACATAAACTCTTGTTGTTTAATTTGTATTTAATAATACACTTGCCAAGGACTTGTTTATTATCATATCCAAATCAAATAACTCAATTTGATATGAAGTGATATCTAATTCTCGCTCATTGTGAGAATATATACTGAACCGCAAAAGAAACGTCGCTTTTTCAAAATGTTAGCAAAATTCAAAATAAATATTAATTAATGATTTTTATATAATCAGTATTACGATTACATCACCAGGTAAGATTAAATTACCTGTGAATTAAATTTTCGGTTGAATAATTTTCAGTTGATATCGTAGAGCGACCGTACCTAAAACCGCTCGTGGGACACACTTAGCGGTAATTTTTCTTAAATCTTAAATGTTCGTGAAATTCACGCTCCTTTATGGGTATAAAAGGCCGGAGAAAATTAAAGAGTGTTAGTATCAGTGTTGACACAGAAGCTATGCCACGTCTGACTCCACAACAGAGAGAACAGGCCATTGGTCGATTGGATGCTGGGCAATCTGCCAGAGTTATTGCCAACGACTTCAACTGTGCTGTTCGAACAATTGAACGTCTACGGACACGGTACAATGCAACAAACAGCACAAATGACCGTCCACGGAGTGGTAGACCCCAAGTCACTACCCCTAGACAGAATAGAGGCATTGTTCGTCACCATTTGATGAATCGGTTCACCCCAGCTGCCGAAACTGCCAGAAACACTGTTGGAACACATGGACGACCCATAAGTGATGATACGGTTCGTCGGCGATTAGCTGCTAGAAACATGAGATGTCGCCGTCCAGCAAGAGGACCTATTCTTACTCCTCGACACCGTCAAGCTCGTCTTCAGTGGGCCACTCAGCGACAGAATTGGCGAAATCGACAATGGCGTAACATCATCTTCTCTGACGAAAGCCGTTACTGCATTTCAACAGCCGATGGCAGAACCAGAGTGTGGAGAAGACGCAGGGAACGTTACGAAGACAGCTGCATTCTGGAAACAGACGCGTGGGGAGGACCTAGCATCATGGTATGGGGTGGAATCGGCCTTAACGTTAAACTTGGTCCAGTCATCTTTCAGAACCTTGGCCCAGGCAGAGGAAATGGCGTAACAGCTGCCCGTTATATCGAGCAAGTCTTGACACCCCATGTTCAGCCCCATTTCGCACGTCATCAAAACCAGACTTTCCAACAGGACAATGCACGTGCGCATACCGCAAGAGCCACAAGAGACTTCCTACAGCAGAATAACATTAATGTTATGGATTGGCCGGCTTTGAGTCCAGATTTAAACCCTATTGAACATTTATGGGACGAAGTTCAAAGACGGTTGAATAATGAGCAGCCAAGTCCGACAACTGCAGCTGAACTTTCACAAGCGTTTCAGAGAGTATGGGCACGTATTCCGATGGCGTTTATTAATCGGTTAATCAACTCCATGTACCGAAGATGTGCCGCAGTAATTGGTGCCGGTGGAGGACATACACGTTATTAACGGACGTGGGAGCACAGCTTTGAAAACATGTGACGTTGCGACAATTGTGACGTTTTTGTGAACATTGTAACCAAAAGACTGTAAATCATTCATTAAATTTTGTAAAAATTAATTTAAAATATATAAATGTCACTTTGAAATAAATGTATGTGAACATGTCATTTTGTGCGACGTTTCTTTTGCGGTTCAGTGTATAATTCTTACACTGTAACCACTGGATTATCAAATTTATATCATTGAGATAGATAAAATTATCAATTTTAAAGTCTAACCCTTGGCAAGGACTTTAAAATTCAGTGATTTAACTACTGAGATTTAAGAGATCACATAATCCTTGAGTAATGATGTAACAAGAGTGGACACACAAAAATGTCTTGCCTGTCATGTATTTCTAATGAAACTAAATGCTATCAGACATACATTATAAATTTTAAGCTGTAAATAATGAGATAATGTCAATGCTGCTGATGCCTGTATGAACGCTAAAGCTGCTGCCAGGCCTGCTGAAGACAACTATAACAGTGTCTTCATACTACTATAGGTTATTATTCACTATATGAAGATATGCTGGATAACTGTGGTTAAGAGTGAAATAACTTTAATAATGATATACCATTGATATTGATTATTGTAAATAAAGATGGCAGTGAACAATGAGCAATGAGCCATGTAAATACACCAAATATAGTTGACATATTGCTTATTTTTCAACAAATATAGTCCAAACCACAAAAACTTAAATTTGTGCAATGAACTGTGAAAATCAGGTCAAGGTCAAATAAATCCTGCCAGACTGACATGTTCATTGTAAAATATTTCCATACACAAAATATAGATTACCTATTACATATATTTTTATAAAAAATACCAAAACACAAAAACTTAACTTTAACCAGAGAACCTTATAAATGATATCAAGGTCAGATGACACCTGTCAGTTGGACATGTACACCTTACAATCAATCCATACACTAAAATATAGCAGACCTATTGCATACAGTATTCGAAAAACAGCAAAAAACAAAAACTTAACTATAATTACTGAACCATGAAAATGAGGTCAAGGTCAGATGACACATGTCAGTTGGACATGCACAACTTACAATCCTTCCATACAACAAATATAGTAGACCTATTGCATACAGTATTCAAAAAACAGGCCAAAACATAAAAACTTATCCATAACCACTGAACCATGAAAATGAGGTCAAGGTCATATGACACATGCCAGTTGGACATGTACACCTTACAACCCTTCCATACACCAAATATAGTAGACCTATTGCATACAGTATTCGAAAAACAGGCCAAAACACAAAAAATTAATAAAATGCTCCGCTGGGCACAGCTAGATACGACCGCAGATGTCGAACCCTGAATAGTTGGGGCAATTATGAACACAACATTCAAGCTTGATACAATACTGAATTTGGATTGTGAATAAATATTTGACACAGCATAGGTTTCTGACACAGAATGAATGTTGTCTAAGAACTTAAAAATTTTTAATTTACCTATTCAAACCATATCAGTATTATTTGTTTTTATATATAAATCAGAAATAACCAATTTAAAATTTAAAATTGGGCACACATATCAATTTCTTGCTATTGCGCAATACTGTGCAATTGAAAATTTCTTCAAATATTTGACACATAATAGGTTTCTGACACAGAATAACGGAAATCAAAGAACTTAGAATTGGTCATATGATTTGAATTTATATTCAATTTTTTGCTTCTTGTGCAATACAATATGCTGTGGAGAATTGCCCCCCCCCCAAAAAAAAATAATAATTTACCCCTTTTTTTAGCTTTTGTGCAATACACTATGAAGTTGCACACTGACACCCCCCCTTCCAAAAAAAAAAAAACAAAAAACAATAAAATTTATTGTAACCCCCCCTTTTTTTGCTAAAAAAATTTGAAATTTTCTTTTTAATTTATGAAATATGAAATGAGAAAAAAATGACCCCCTCCCCAATTTCTCATTTACCCCCCCTTCTAAATTTTGTTTTCACCCCCTCCCCCCCCCCCCCATTTCTTTATACTTTGCAACCATAACAGCCCATTTAAATACACCATAACATATTAAAATAGAAAATGACATCATAGTCATGGAATTTGTTAATAATAAGGTTTTGATAACAGGGCACACATATCAATTTCTTGCTATTGCACAATACTGTGCAATTGAAAATTTCTTCAAATATTTGACACGTAATAGGTTTCTGACACAGAATAACTGAAATAAAGAACTTAGAATTGGTCATATGATTTGAATTTATATTCAATTTTTTGCTTCTTGTGCAATACAATATGCTGTGGAGAATTGCCCCCCCCCCAAAAAAAAAAAATAATTTACCCCTTTTTTAGCTTTAATTTTGGACCCGATTTGGACCAACTTGAAAACTGGGCCCATATAAAAAAAAAATAAGTACATGTTTAGATTCAGCATATCAAAGAACCCCAAGAATTCAATTTTTGTTAAAATCAAACTAAGTTTAATTTTGGACCCTTTGGACCTTAATGTAGACCAATTTGAAAACGGGACCAAAAATTAAGAATCTAAATGCACGGTTAGATTCGGAATATCAAAGAACCCCAATAGTTCAATTTTCGATGAAATCAAACAAAGATTAATTTTGGACCCCGATTTGGACAAACTTGAAAACTGCGCCCATAATAAAAAAACTAAGTACATGTTTAGATTCAGCATATCAAAGAACCCCAAGAATTCAATTTTTGTTAAAATCAAACTAAGTTTAATTTTGGACCCTTTGGACCTTAATGTAGACCAATTTGAAAACGGGACCAAAAATTAAGAATCTAAATGCACAGTTAGATTCGGCATATCAAAGAACCCCAATAGTTCAATTTTCGATGAAATCAAACAAAGTTTAATTTTGGACCCCGATTTGGACCAACTTGAAAACTGGGCCCATAATAAAAAAACTAAGTACATGTTTAGTTTCAGCATATCAAAGAACCCAAAGAATTCAATTTTTGTTAAAATCAAACTAAGTTTAATTTTGGACCCTTTGGACCTTAATGTAGACCAATTTGAAAACGGGACCAAAAATTAAGAATCTAAAAGCACGGTTAGATTCGGCATATCAAAGAATCCCAATAGTTCAATTTTTGATGAAATCAAACAAAGTTTAATTTTGGACCCTTTTGGCCCCTAATTCCTAAACTGTTGGGACCAAAACTCCAAAAATCAATCCCAACCTTCCTTTTGTGGTCATAAACCTTGTGTTTAAATTTCATAGATTTCTATTTACTCATACTAAAGTTATTGTGCAAAAACCAAAAAAAATGCTTATTTGGGAGCTTTTTTAGCCCCTAATTCCTAAACTGTTGGGACCAAAACTCCCAAAAACAATCCCAACCTTCCTTTTGTGGTCATAAACCTTGTGTTAAAATTTCATAGATTTCTATTTACTTATACTAGAGTTATTGTGCGAAAACCAAGAAAAATGCTTATTGGGCCCTTTTTTGGCCCCTGATTCTTAAACTGTTGGGACCAAAACTCCCAAAATCAATCCCAACCTTCCTTTTTTGGTCATAAACCTTGTGTTTAAATTTCATAGATTTCTATTAACTTATACTAAAGTTATAGTGCGAAAACCAAATGTCTTCGGACGACGACGCAGACGACGGACGACGACGCAGACGACGACGACAACGACGACGACGCCAAGGTCATACCAATATACGACCGCAAAAATTTTGCGGTCGTATAACAATAACCACTGAACCATGAAAATGAGGTCAAGGTCAGATGACACGTGTTAGTTGGACATTTACACCTTACAATCCTTCCATACACCAAATATACTAGACCTATTGCTTATAGTATCTGAGATAAGGACTTGACCACCAAAACTTACCCTTGTTCACTGATCCTTGAAATGGGGTCGAGGTCAATTGAAAACTGTCAGACAGGGATAAGGACCTTGTAAGGTACGCACATACCAAATATAGTTATCCTATTACTCAATAAGAGAGAAATTAACATTACAAAAAATCTTAACTTTTTTTTCAAGTAGTCACTGAACCATGAAAATGAGGTCAAGGACAATATACATATGACAGACGGAAACTTCGTAACATAAGGCATCTATATACAAACTATAAAGCATCCAGGTCTTCAACCTTCTGAAATACAAAGCTTCTGAGAAATTAGTTAACGCCGCCCCCGCCGCCAGATCACTATCCCTATGTCGAGCTTTCTGCGACTTAAGTCGCAGGCTTGACAAAAATCAGTTTCCCTATCAAGTAAATTTCCATACTGGATATTCAATAAAGTCCCATTTGAGTACCTCCACATTCCTGATTTTTACGTCATTTACTTGCACAATATATTTATACATCACTATGATGTTATTAATAGATCCTGATAAATATGATCATAAAAGTCGTCCCAGCAGATTATGACCTTTTGTCAGAACCAATCATTGACTGAGATCAACCCCATGTTGATTAAATTTTTTTCTGTTTGAATCTCATCTTAACTTAAAAGGATTGCTAGTTTTCAAGTTGTGTTTTTTTTTAGGGGGGAGGGTATTCCAATTTCCTTCACAAATAAAACTGACAATCCCCTTATAGTCAACTGCACTGACAGTACCATAAACAAATAGTAACCTGCTTTTATTTATACACAAAAAATATGATTGCAAATACTGTAGATTCATTTATTTTTGTGGGTATAATTTTGATTGATACAAAATTTCAATTTTTTAATCTGTTGTACTGGTAATAACCCTTTATCAAATATGCATTTTGTCATAAATTTAAATTTGCAGTCCTAATTGCACACAAAAACCATATAAATTGGTATCCGACAAAATATACTGAATTCACAGTAATAAGATTACCTCTGAGATTTGGATTAAGTTTGATAATTGGAAAATAATGGTTTGATTACCTCTGAGATGTATGATAATTGGCAAATAATGGTTTGTTTAAATTCTGATTCATTGCGTTATTACATTTTTCCATCAGTTTACATGATAATTGCTGTACCTAATTATTTACTTCATTTTCAATATAATTTTATGCTATTTCTTCTTTTATTCCTGTCAGTTTTTTATACTATATTTTCAATTTAGGTAAAAAAGTCTTAATTTTATTAAGTTTCTAAGAACACAGAGAAACAAGACCACAACCAGGTCTGGACATGCATCGTAGCATGCAATTCAGATCCACACTAAATTATAAAATTTATGTATTTTCAGACAAAATATAAAATCATTGCCTTCTGTAGAAGCAAAGAAAACTGTCACGAAAATTTTTCTAGTGTTTTGAGTATTGTTGAATTTTAGACTATCAGCAAACAGGATGTGGTTGCACAACAGATAAAAAAAAGTGCTTACACCCTACAATTCAACATTATCAAGCTGCAGACAAAATATAATATCGTTCCCTTTTGTAGAAGCCAAGAAAACTTTCACAAAAATTTTTCTAGTGTTTTGGGTATAGTTGAATTTTTAACTATTGGCACACAGGAAGTGGCTACAACAGATCCAAAAACTGCTTATACGCTACAACTCAACACTATGAAGCTGCAGGCAAAATATACAATCATTCCCTTCTGTAGAAGCCAAGAAAACTTTAACGAAAGTTTTCTAACCAAGGTCTTTTGGACGGACGGACGGATGGAGTCAAGCAGTTTCTAGACCTGCTTTCACCGTTGGAGACGCAGGTAATAAAAATCAAAGCAAATAAAAATTACTACAATGTATTTGTATGTTACCAAAATGTACCCTTCATGCTTATATTTTTTAAAGGACCTCCCATATATTCTTCACATTTACAGCATAGTTTTTTATAGATGTAATATTAAAAACTTAAAATAAGAATTACCAGAATTAAGTTCTTTAACCAATGAAGACATGGCACTTGTAACAGAGTCTGCTGCACATAACAGATCATTTCTCAACATTCGTACATTATCAGATGAAGTTGGCTGACTGAAAGCATCATGCACATCACCTCCCACTCCTAATAAAGTGGAAGATTCCATTCCAGGAGATGTTGGTGAAGTCCCAGTGGATTCCACTACTGACTGTGGCTTTGTATAGATTGGTCCAGCAAATGATTGTGATTGGCTAACATGAGATCGTGTACTACCATTTAATGTTGACCTTGGAGAGGTAGGATTTGTCTGAAATTGAGTATTTAAGTATACGGCATAATTATCATCCAATCATACTTTTTTTCTTAACATTACCCCTGACCCCTGACCCCAGCCACCAGTTACTCCTCACGATGAGATTTTTTTTTCATTTTCTTATATTTTATTCCCGTCATTCAATTGTTGAAAACTGGTTTATCACTGGTAATTTTCACGTGCAATCTGTGGCCAAAAAAAGAGAAAAATGATTTTGAGTCATATAAATATGATGCATATATATAATATTTTTTGGACACCTTTCAACTTAATATTTTATATCAGAATTACATTTTTGCATGGAAGATAGTTATCAGGGAGCAAGATCATTAAATAATACCAATAGTTCCAAAATATTATATTGCTCAAGTCAAAATCTCCCTTTTAAAATATCAGATTATTTTTGGTCTGGCATATCATGTGGTGTACAAATGGTGTCCAAGAAGGAGACTGGCTTACAAAATTTATGGATCGATGGACAGACATGGTGATTCCTATATACCCTCAAACTTTGTTTGCAGGAGCTATAATAAATTATTAAATGATATTATAAAGGTAGCCTTACTATGGCAAATTTGCCACAACCAATATTTTTACATTGCCCTGGTCTTTATAAATATATGTATTTATATGAAAATTTTTCATACAGATTTTCAGCCCAGGGCAATACGGAAAGTTATACTGCCACATAATGAAGTCAATATGGAAACAGGGCAATATGGAATTCCAGTTTTACAGACTATTTTGTCATACGGACTGATCATATGGACCAGCTGTATAGACTGGCTTGTCATATGGACTTGGCCATATGGACCAGCTGTACAGATTGTTTAGATTATTTAATAAAAGTGTTATGAACTTGCAGATTCTGTATTGATTCTTGGTTAGCTGCATTCGAAATTGGCCCTACAGGCCTCGGGACCAATACAGCTAACCTTGAATCAATACAGAATCAGCAACTTAGTAACACTATATCATTATATTTCAGAACATAAATAAGATATGTCCAAACTGAAGATAATTTCAAAATGCTAAATTGACTTATCACATTTTAATATGTACTGTTTTTTATTAATGTTACGTGTTATGTTGATTAGATAATAAAACTTTTATCCGTGCAATATATATATCTAATGATATTGAGTAGGATGTAAAAGCTGTATAAAGTACCCAGATAATGACTATTTGACAGCATACAACACTGTAAAGCTTTCAATTAATAAACTGTGTAACAAAACATGACAGACATATCATATAAACTCTACTGAGGAAGTGCAAAATCAGACCAAACATGACCACATACTCTAAGTATGCTAAGGAATCAATATCGGAACAATCAAGATTTATTTGGTCTGCTTTAAATATCAAACATGGCTAAGAAATCGTTGTGTCATGTTATTACTGTATTACCTTCAGCAGTTTCATAAGTCCTTCTAATTGGACCATCAATTCTTTGCGACTTTCCTGTAGCGCTTGCATACGTGATTCTAATTCATCTTTACGTTGCCGTAAAAGTCTTAATTCCGCTAATAATGTTGGATTATACTGTGCATCTGCTGTACTCTTAGCATGGGCTTCCTGTTCGGTACGTAATCGTTGTATTTCTCTCATTATTTCTCTGTGATAAATATTGAAAAATTATTTAAAAAATGAACCACCATTATTATAGACTATACAAAGTAATCAATCCATCTAATGTTACCAGTTATATCTATTTGTGTAATCTGACAAGGAGGAAATGCACATCAAAATTACAGATACCCCCATGAATATTTTGCAGAAATTAAAAGTTCTAAATAACCCCAGTATCTAATAACAGTATAAAACTTAGTTAATAATCTGTTTACAAAGTTCAGTTAAATTTCCTATGTATTATAAATAAAGTTACAAAATAGGAAATAGCACCTAACTGCCACAATGATAAATATTCTTATGAAAATATCTGCTTTGCAAGAATTATTGGTTTCCTAGCCTGTCTGAATGATCATCAGTTCATTTAATTTCATCAAAGTTTTAAGCTTTGGAACACAATTTTTAACAAGAGGCTTTTCTGCCACCCAATCAATATCAAATGAGGAATCTTTATAAAAGGTCTCCAAATCATCTTTCCTATTAACTTTAAAAAGATTATAGTTTTACAGATGAATTTGAAAATTGGATCAACCAGAATCAAAAATTGCCTGTGGAAGCCATGTTTTTGATCTGATCTAAATGAAATAAATTAATTTTATAAAGGACCTTCAATACAATATTCCTACCAAGTTTGGTCATTACTGGCCTCGCAATTTCAGAGATGATGATATTTGATTTCCCATAGGCTTCAATGCAAGCCTATGTGCCACTGTAGCCACCCAATAAAAAACAAATGAGGAATCTTCGTAGAGGGTTTTCAAACAATCATTACTGAAAGGTCTGAAAATATTTGGCCTTGTACTTTCAGAGAAGATTTTTGAATGATGAGAATTGCATCTGATAGCCATGTTAGCTGACAAATCGGCATGAAATGAGGAAATTTTGTACAACTTTAATACATCATTCATGGAAAGTTGGGTTGGCATTGGCTTAGCACTTTCTGAGGAGAAGGTTAAAATGCAATTTCCCATATAGTTCCATGTAAAATAATGTGCCACTGTCAGCGTCACCTCAGACATCCAATCAACACGAAATGAGGAAACTTTGTATAGGATCTTACAGACCTCATTCTTATGAAGTTTCGGGAATTTTGAAAATTCCCAACCAAAAACAAGAATTGCCTCTTGGAGCCATGCTAGTTCACTAATCAGCATCAGCTGAGGAAATCTGTAGAGAACCTTCCAAAAATCATTCATACAAAATTTGGATACAATTTGCTGAGGGTTTCAGAGGAGAAATGTTAACAAGGACGAACACCAAGTGAGCTAAAAAGGGGTTCTCCATAAATTTGCCAAAACATGCTTTTTGGGGGTATAAAAATTAAGATTAAAAAGATACATATAATGACAGATGAGATCATAAACCCATGAATTTTTACTATTTTTCTTCAGCTTAGAGTAAAAATGATGATTTTTCACTTCATGCAGCAAATCAAATCCTCCAAAACAAAAGCTTTAAAGCTTCCAAACGTTCTAGCATGAAACATGAAATTTTCTAACATACCTATTTTTGGACTCTAGCTGTACTATGAGTTCTCTCTGAGCATTATTTGTATCTAAACTAAAGTTGATTTCTGTTGGACTTCTTGCCTGAAAGATAGACGAACATACCTAACTAATCTGATGGATTAGAAGCACTACTTATGGCAGTCTTGTTAATTGTCTGACATGGATGAAAGAAATATAGATTCTACAACGATGACCAGTTGATTATGAAATTGATCAACTCAAGATAATTAAAAATTTCATTTTTAAATGCGAGGTATGTCCTAGCAGTTTAAAACTAGATCCTCTCAAGAGCCTGTATCTCTTGCCTGGATTTAACTTTCTGACTTTCATGACTGAAAATTTATCTTGGCTGGTTTTTCAATAGGTACAATTTTAAACAATTTAGTTAGGGTATGGTAGCCATCTTACTTGACATTCAAGGTTATTAAACACATCTGAAAGAGGACCATGCAATTCTGGCATTAGTTGGTTCCAAATGGCGAAGTTTGAGGTTACAAATGATCTGCAAATTAAATTTTCCCATGGGGTCCTATGTTAAACGAAGTTCAGCTTTGGTGGCCTCTTGATTGACAGGCCAGGTCAGTGGACACAATTATAAAACAGAACCATCTAATGACCATTGCTGCCAAGTCTTGTCCCAATTGGCCAAGAGGTCTCAGATATGAAGATTTTTAAATGAATTTTCCCATAGGGTCCTATGATGAATTAAGTCGGCTGTGGCAGCCATCTTTATTGACTGTTCTGGTCATCAGATATATTTATGAAAGAGGACCATCTAAGGACCATTGCTGCCAAGGTTGGTCCCAATTGGCTTATCGGTTTCAGACAAGAAGATTATTTAATGAATTTTCCTCTTCTGTCACATGTTCAACTAAGTTCAGCTGTGACAGCCATCTTGGTTTTCATTCTGGGTCACCGGACATAATTCTGACAGAGGACCACCTAAGGACCACTTCTGCCATGTTTCATTCAAATTGGCTTAGTGGTTTCAGACAAGAAGATGTTTTAATGACTTTTCCCATAGGGTCCTATGTTTAACTAAGTTTGGCTGTGGTGGCCATCTTAGTTGACATTCTGGGTCATCGAACACAATTCTGACAAAGGACCATTTAAGAACCCTTTTCTGGCTCTGTAGTTTCAGACATCTTGGATTTCATATTGGTATGAAAAACATAACTTGGTTGAGGACCATGTAAGGATCATTCCCGCAAAGTAACGATTCAATGGTTGATTTCACACTTAGTCCAGAATTACCGCATCTGGGACAGAAATTATTATTCCAATCACGTGAATTTAGTGTTTTGTTAGGCATGAGAATGCCGCATTCCAGGTTACGAGAGTGAAGGGAAATTTGAAGGAAAATGCAAGTTGGGCGAGTTTTAGCTTTCTGTATTCATGGCATGATATACCCCTCTGCGACAGAAATTGTTGCAACTCTGGTTCAGTTTTTGTCACAAAATTTAATGCTAATATTATTATTATTGTTTCTATGCCTAACAAAACATCACATGATATGTCATTCTTTACCTCTGATGCAAAGAGCAATCGCTCTCGAAAAAGTCATATTGCTTTTGCAGTTTCAGAGATTTTTGAAATTTCAGTCGATCAGAGTGCATAAATGGCCCTGGCAGCCCTGTTTTTGAATTTCGGATTGGCACCAAAAACATCAGTTTTGTTAAGGACCATTATCTGATCATTCAGGCATATTATTACTTCCATCTGTCAAACGGTTTCTGACCAGAAGATGTTTGTATGTATTTCGTATAGGATCCTATGTTAAATCTGTCCAGTGGTGGTGGCCATCTATGATGACGGATCAGCATCAAAGTAACAACACTGGTTCAGCAACTTCATAGGAACATAACTATAAAGTTCAGTTTCAATCAGTTAAGCTGTTCTTCAGAAGAAGTTTTTTAAAAATTCTGCCAATCAGAAAACGCCCTGGCAGCCATGCTTTTCAACAAATTGAAACCAAAGTAACAACACTTGGAAAAGACCCTTTGGGTCAGGTGAGCTTAATATTTGAAACATCTTGGCACTAAAACGCACTAATTAGTTGTGGCTAAAGGAGACTGTTTAATGTTCTTGCTGATATTTCATAGGCAGTATTTAGCTTATCCTGACTTTTTTATGTGAGATAAACAGTAGGTTTCACATCATTTTGTTCAAGAATTTCAAGAGAAACAATAAAAACGTAAAAATTATTGGATAAGGACTGAGGGATATAAAGTGTTGAAAATAGTTAACAACTGAAATTTGCTAAATTCAGACCCAGGCTCAACAGTATATTAGTGCTATATATATGCAAATTATTTACTAAGACTTACTAATACCAAAGAATTTACTTTATAAAATGGAGAATGACAATAAATGTACAATCAATTCCAACAATGACAAAACAGATTCCTCTGAAGCATACATTTACAATAAAAATTTTAATTAAAAGTTGTACTACATACAAAAATTCTCTTTTTATACTTTTCATTTTTCCAATCAATTTTACAGCTTGTAATTTAAGAACAATTTCAGTAATTGATTTCAAGTAAATGCCTTTATTAAAGCAATTAATACTAATTTAAATGAAATTTAAAAAATCAATCCTCTCTAATTATATTTCAGACAGTATGTGTATTGGATATTACATTAGTGAAAAATTATGTTGCATTTTCATATATAAATTTGTTACAAGGTACATATAATAAGTATGGTTATTCTTACCATAGAACAGAAATACAGGTAAAGGTATTAAAGGAGTTCAAAAAATTTAACATATGCTATAATGAAGGGATTTTATATAAAGATGGAAATACTCATATCAAAAAATTACATATGAACCTACTCAAGTACTTAAATACTGTAGTCATAATAAAAAATTTCAGTTTCACTATTCCCTTTTCATTTTTTTAGTACCCATGGAAGGAGGTAAAACTACATTCTTTACATTTATCTTTTTTTAACAAATTTGCAAAGATGATTCCTCAGTTAAATTTTTTTATTTCTACTTGATATTACATATTTATTTCAAATTCAATGAAAAAATTTACATCAGGAACTCTTAAAATACCTTTCTAATATATAACATTTTTCTCATATGGAATTACACACAACAAATTTTTTGTTACAACAATTTGAGATATTATAAGTTATCTACATTCGTATCTGTAGATATGGAGATTTTTACAATCTGAAATACTCTGGTACAACATGAGGCAAAGCCTAAGGGTGCACAAGAGTACAGAAGGGTGTTAAAGTCTCCATATCTACTGATAGGAACGTAGATGACGATTTTATCCCCAGTTTCAGCTCTAATCTGACTATTTAAAAAAAATTCAGACACCACAGAAAACGTTAAAGCAATGTTTTTCTGATCATAGGAAAAAAGCTAAAGTGAAATATGTCAATTTGGCATACTTTTTACCCGAATTTAAGACGTTTTCATCATGTCATATCATCTTTGCAGCTAAACATCTCGAGGGCCATGTTATAACAATAATAATAAGTTCCCTGGGGTAATGGTTAGGGTTTATGGGTAAGCAAAGCCCGGGGATTTGGGTTTTATATTGACGTGTCATTGACCAATCACAATTCGAGATTTGTACCAAGCCAGTGATAATGAATTTTATTCCGGACTTTTGTGAAAATGTCTCCATCTGTTGCATTAAGTGCTAAAAACTGTCTATTGTTGTATATATATTTTTTTGTTTCTACGTACTGTACTCACCAGATTATGGTGTGAAAATCCCCTTTTTATCCTTTTTATTAAGTTGTACATATTTAATCCAGTACGGTGAAAACAGTACACTGATATAATAACCGTATTCAATTTTCATCGATTTTTATTTCTGTGCGATTACAACATTTTATCCATAATATAATTTTCTTTTCTAATGTGAAATCAGGCATTTTCAGATCCTTTCAAGCAACGGTACATTCCATTTACTGCTATTTACACATTTCATATGGTAATTAGATATTTCCCATTCAACACATAGTGCCAGTTTGTGAATTGTCATTGTTCTGTAACAATTCTATATTAGAAAAGTAATCTTAACTGTCACTTGAGAAAGAAAGAAACATTTGCATGTGATTGTGTCATCAACAGACTGAAATGCCAAAAAAAAATATGCATTCAGCAGGCAGAATATTGGTTTTATAGAAAATAATTATCCAACAGATTTATAAATATCCATAAAAACATTTACAATAAATTTCCTATCCTGAAAAAAATCTACTTTTTGTTGCCTGAACACTACGATTGACATTTCGATGCCAGTATCAGTTTTTATCTGAGTCTGTCCTATTTTTGTGCTATAAGAATCCACTGGTAATGATTTTGAACTGATAAAATATGCACAACCAATAAGCTTTGTTTAACAGTCCTGTCAATTTTTTACGAAAAATATCTAAATGATAAGCTAATTGATGATACTGTATCTTAAAAGGTCAAAAAATTCATTATTCATAATTAATAACATGAAATCCAATTCCAGGAAAAAAGGTTGTCTTTAGGTCTTCAGCTTCTCTTACAAAACATCATTAAGACAAAAAAAATAAACTTAAATCTAAATTTATTTAATTAATAATTCATAATTTTAATTATTGGTCAAATTAAGCTTATTTTTAATCAAGGTGCAACATGACAGTTTTTTAAGTGAAGATCATATATTATTGATAGCATATGTTATAACCACATGATGTATCATCTACAATTTATATAAATCAATACAAAAGTATAGAAAATTTCATTTCCATTGATCTCTATACATTGTTTAAAAACTTTCATATTATAACTCTTATGCTGTATTTACTTTTCCATTTTCTCTATGTTTACCTACTTTCATTTCACTTTCTCTTTACTTATTGATATTTGTTAAATAGATAGTATAATTTGAAACACGAACTGCATCTGGGCTTGTGTACAATTATACAAAAAAGCCATAGAAAGGAATTTTAACTTTTTATTCATAAAATAAGCTTTTAATACCATACTGTCTTTCATTATAACAAATATCTTACACTTAAAAATCAAAAATGAAAACTATCAAATTGAATATAATTTTTTTCCTCCAAAAATACAGGTATATTGAGGCAGAAAGGATGTTTTTCTAGGAAAGGATGTTTTTTATGCCTAGTTCAACCAAATAATGAGTATATAGGGCTGTCAGTTAATATACATATAAAACATGCTAGAAAAAAATACATGTACATATCAAGGAAAGGGGAAAATAAATTGACACATTTATAATCAACCCATGGTTTTGTTTGATAATATGAAAAATACCAAACACGTTTATAAGGTCAAGGTGATCTTTGGTTTGCAAAGACCTCTGTTATTATCCGCAATGTCCACAATAACAAAGCACCATTCCTATATGACTTGTAGTGTGGCTTGTATCTGGACCATCTCTACAAACTTAACCATAGCTTAGTAGTATTCCAGATGTTCAGAAAAATATCATTTATTTATACCAGCTTATATCTGCACCTTAAGGCATCCTGGCCATAACTAGATACATGATTAGCTCAAATTATAGGTAAACTTTGGAAACACTATACATTTAAGTTATTTTCACAGACACCAAACACAAACTACTAAGTACAGTCAAACCTGCTTTAAAGCACATCTTTGTAAAGCAAATAACTGTCTATTAATGGCACTTAAAAATAATCCCCATCACGAACAAAACTTGTAAAATTAACCTCTGTTTCAAGTGTATTTCCTCATAAATGGCACTTTTTTTCTGGTGTACTGAGTGCCCTTTGAAAACAGGTGTGACTTGGGATGTCTATGCAATTCTTACTTAAAACCTTTGGTTCAGTTATTATCTATCAAAAAGAAATATGATTTACAGTCATTATCTTTTATGGTCCTCAAAACTTAACGAATCAGTCATGCAAATAATGTAGGTCATAGCGATCTAATTTATGCATGTACCTTTCTTAAAATATGAAATGTTCAGACTGACCAAACATCATTCCTCTGTAACTTTAATTTGTTTAGATCTTGAAGTGAATCCGAATCTGAACCACGATAGAAGAAAAAATTATCAAAAACAATGGAACACACACTCTGGATATGGCAATAAAATTCACTGAATTTCTTGACTGACATTTTTCATTTGTAATTTACATTTGAAATCTTTTCAAAATAGAACTTTGTCACCCACCCAGACAAGTATTAATCAATGTCTCTAATGAAAGATAAACCAATATGTAACTAAAGGAAATACATTTTCTATAATTCTCTATAACTGACATATAGATAGTTCTAAAGTTACGTCTAACGAACAAATAAGTAAATGTGCAATGCATGCAAATTACAAATCTGAAATAAATTTATATCTCGTATTTCTGTATTGTTCTAATGAGAATTTAACTTAAAATCATCAACTTCCTGTCTTCAGTTCCCATTGGGTTAAATATCAAAGTAATGGATAAAATCATGTGTCATGCAATATAAAATGTTTCCTTCATACAAACATATAACTGTAAATCAGGATATGTTGGCATAGGGATAATTTGGCAGTTCTTACTAAAAACATGGATGTTAAATTTTGGTGTGTTCAAATTACACACTTTGTATCAGCACAGTATGTTTAATTTTGGCACTTTCAGAAAACTACAGGCCCTCAGGAGCCTGTATTGCTCACCAGGAAATCATTTGCAAAATAAATTATTTGACTATATCCATCCTGACTGGCAGTCTGGAACATTGCTATCCAATTGGCTCACTGGTTTTGCCAAATTGTTTGCTGGTTTCAAACAAGAACATCTCACCCATAGTTTGAATTACAATATGTTTGGTTCTGGTGGCCATGTTGGATGGCGGGCGGGGTCATCTGAAATAACTCTGAAAGAGGACCGTCTAAGGACCATTGCTGCCAAGTTTTATTCAATTTGCCCATTGGTTTCAGACAAGAAGATCTTTAAGTAAATTTCCCATAGGGTCGTATGTCAAACTATGTTTGGCTTTGGTGGCCATCTTTGATGATGGGCCAGGTCTTTGGGATAAACTTCTGAAAGAGTACCATCTTAGGATTAAAAGAATTTGAAATTATTTTTCAAGTTTATTTTTTGGATTTGTTTTATTTTGGAGTGATAAATATCCCAATTTAAGATAATTTACACTTAAAGTTATTTATTTATAGTGGATTAAAAAACAAGTTATTTACCAATTCCTCTCCACTTGGAACACGCAAGAGTGGCCCCTGTGGCGGCATTTTAGCCTATTCTTATTTTCCAAAACTACAAAGAAGTCTTTAACATAATAATGGTGTTGATAGCTTTTTATATGTGATAGCTATTTTTTGTTCCCATCTGATGGATATGCATCTTTCATCAGGACCATCCTCACACATGGTGTAGATGGAGTATTGCAAATTTGATCTATAAAATTTTTATCCCGAACAAGAAATCGAACGAGGCACCTTTGGCTTCATAGTCAGATTCACTAATAACTACAACACAGCACCCCAAAATATTTAAATATGCCATCAAATTAAACATAACAGCTAAAAAAACCAAGAAGAAATGGTGCTGTGAGCAAGCTCAGAAAATTATTCAAAATATTTTGTTGCGTGAAGTTTCAGTCAATTCCATTAGTTTAGGAAGACTAATGGATTGACAGATTCCTTTATATTATACCCCAAACTGTATTTGGAGGGATTTAATAATCTTTATATTCGTTTAATTGATTGGCAAAGTACAGATATTAATTGAAAGACTTTATGCGGTTTTGATATAAATTAGAATTGAGATTTACACAAAACCATGAAACAGCAAATATCAAACTAAAATTTGAATTCTAAACTTAAAATTAGACTTAAATTTACAAAACAGAATGAGTTAGGAAGGATTTATTTACTACAGAAAGTCTGCTGTGTTAATAGCAGTCATTACAAAGGTTCTCCTGAAATAATGTTAAAAGGATAAAAAAAATTGCTGCCATGCCTGTCAGCAGCTTGCAACAAAAATAGATCATTCAGACTTAGTAATTGACAAATCCCAATTTGATTTCCTAATGTATTTCTATAAATGCATGTAATTTGTATATAAAATGTCACTTGTTTATAGCATGCAATTTTCATCAATATGTCCTCCTCATAAAAACAAAAGACTATAATGGTTTTTATGTATTCTGGCTCCCAGCTTATGACGTGGTGTATGATACATGTAGATGTAAATGATCATATTATCCTGATGGGAAATCAGCACTTATCCAGTAGGACCAATGTAATATCCCTTCTACATAATCAATATATAAATGGTATACAATGCATTTCATACAATTTTTACACTTTCATTGGATCTGTATTAGAACATAGAAACAAAAGGTAACTAGAACTGATCTGAAATGGACTAATAACCCCACAGCAACATGTCTGTTTTGAAGCCCAAACAAAATTCAAATCATCATATTTTTCAAAGTACTCACCCAAACAGAAAATCCTGACAATAAGCACATCTTGATAAAGTTTCATGAGAACCCTGCAAGAAATGAAGGAGGAGTTGTGGACAACGTTATTTCGGACCAATGGACAGACAGACAGATACCTATATACCCCCCAAACCTTGTAAACCTTGAGCAGTAGTAATAAAATGCTCCGCTGGGCGCAGCTAGATACGACCGCAGATGTCGAACCCTGTATAGTTGGGGCAATTATGAACACAACATTCAAGCTTGATACAATACTGAATTTGGATTGTGAATAAATATTTGACACAGCATAGGTTTCTGACACAGAATGAATGTTGTCTAAGAACTTAAAAATTTTTAATTTACCTATTCAAACCATATCAGTATTATTTGTTTTTATATATAAATCTGAAATAACCAATTTAAAATTTAAAATTGGGCACACATATCAATTTCTTGCTATTGCGCAATACTGTGCAATTGAAGATTTCTTGCTATTGTGCAATACTGTGCAATTGAAAATTTCTTGAAATATTTGACACATAATAGGTTTCTGACACAGAATAACTGAAATCAAAGAACTTAGAATTGGTCATATGATTTGAATTTATATTCAATTTTTTGCTTCTTGTGCAATACAATATGCTGTGGAGAATTGTCCCCCCCCCCCCGGGAAAAAAAATTAACCCCTTTTTTAGCTTTTGTGCAATACACTATGAAGTTGCACATTGACCTTCCCTCCCAAAACAAAAAACAAAAAACAATAAAATTTATTGTAACCCCCCCTTTTTTTGCTAAATTTTCTTTTTAATTTATGAAATATGAAATGAGAAAAAAATTGCCCCCTCCCCAATTTCTCATTTACCCCCCCCCCCCTAAATTTTGTTTTCAACACCCCCCCCCCCCCCCCCCCCCCATTTCTTTATATTTTGCTACCATAACAGCCCATTTAAATTCACCATAACGTATTAAAATAGAAAATGACATCATAGTCATGGATGGCAAATTTTAAATATACATAATTTAAAAGCAGTTTAGTAGAGATAAACAAAAAAGCTTCATCAGCACATTTTAAATTGGCAAATTTCCAATTAAGTTCATTAAACTAAAGTTACTGGCAAATTTCCAATAGAATTTGTAAATAATAAAGTTTTGATAACAGGGCACACATATCAATTTCTTGCTATTGTGCAATACTGTGCAATTGAAGATATCTTGCTATTGCACAATACTGTGCAATTGAAAATTTCTTGAAATATTTGACACATAATAGGTTTCTGACACAGAATAACTGAAATCAAAGAACTTAGAATTGGTCATATGATTTGAATTTATATTCAATTTTTTGCTTCTTGTGCAATACAATATGCTGTGGAGAATTGCCCCCCCCCCCAAAAAAAAAAAAAAAAAAAAATTTACCCCTTTTTTAGCTTTAATTTTGGACCCCGATTTGGACCAACTTGAAAACTGGGCCCATAATAAAAAAAACTAAGTACATGTTTAGATTCAGCATATCAAAGAACTCAAAGAATTCAATTTTTGTTAAAATCAAACTAAGTTTAATTTTGGACCCTTTGGACCTTAATGTAGACCAATTTGAAAACGGGACCAAAAATTAAGAATCTAAATACACGGTTAGATTCGGCATATCAAAGAACCCCAATAGTTCAGTTTTCGATGAAATCAAACAAAGTTTAATTTTGGACCCTTTTGGCCCCTAATTCCTAAACTGTTGGGACCAAAACTCCCAAAATCAATCCCAACCTTCCTTTTGTGGTCATAAACCTTGTGTTTAAATTTCATAGATTTCTATTTACTTATACTAAAGTTATTGTGCAAAAACCAAGAAAAATGCTTATTTGGGCCCTTTTTGTTGTGGCTAAAATCAAAATTCCTAAACTGTTGGGACCAAAACTCCCAAAAACAATCCCAACCTTCCTTTTGTGGTCATAAACCTTGTGTTTAAATTTCATAGATTTCTATTTACTTATACTAGAGTTATTGTGCGAAAACCAAGAAAAATGCTTATTGGACCCTTTTTTGGCCCCTAATTCTTAAACTGTTGGGACCAAAACTCCCAAAATCAATCCCAACCTTCCTTTTGTGGTCATAAACCTTGTGTTAAAATTTCATAGATTTCTATTTACTTATACTAGAGTTATTGTGCGAAAACCAAGAAAAATGCTTATTGGGCCTTTTTTTGGCCCCTAATTCTTAAACTGTTGGGACCAAAACTCCCAAAATCAATCCCAACCTTCCTTTTGTGGTCATAAACCTTGTGTTTAAATTTCATAGATTTCTATTAACTTATACTAAAGTTATAGTGCGAAAACCAAATTTCTTCGGACGACGATGACGATGACGCCAACGTCATACCAATATACGACCGCAAAAATTTTGCAGTCGTATAAAAATTGAAGTGTAGCAGTCATCTTGGCTGGTTTTCTCATAGGGTCCTATGTTAAACTAAGTTCAGCTATGGCAGCCATATTGGTTGAAAGTCTGGATCATCCAACACAATTCTACAATAGGAGCATCTAAAGACCACTGCTGGCAAGTCTTGTTCCAATTAGCCAAATGATTTCAGACAAGAAGATTTTTAAATGAATTTTCCCATAGAGGCCTATGTTAAACTAAGTTCAGCTGTGGTGGCCATTTTGGTTGACAATCCAACACAATTCTGAAAAATGGACCATCTAAGGGCCATTGCTCCCAAGTTTGATTTCATTTGGACATATAGTTTCATTGAAGAAGATATTTGAAATGAATCCCCTTTTTTCTATTTTTAGTAAAAAACAGCCATTTCGGTTGGAATTCGGGGATGCCGGACAGAATTATGGAAGGGGGCCACCCAAAGACCATTCCACCAAAGATATGTTCTAACGACCCAATGGTTTCAGAGAAGAAGATCTTCAAGGAAAGTTTATGCCAGACAATGGACGATTAGGGAAAGGGACGACAAAAGACAGACACCTAGTGATGGAAATAGCTTACACAGCCTTATAGACCAGGTGATCTAACAAGGAAATGAAAACGATAAAATATCTAAAGTTGAATCTTGTACTATATTTAGTAATTTAGTAACTTTTAGAATGTGCATAATACTAATATTTTAAGTCTCATAAATGCATTATTCAATTTTTTGGAGAAAAAATCTTCATTGTGGCTAAAATCAAAACAGAAATGGTAGCAATATTCGTAACTGATAGGATAATAGGCATTTCAATAAAACAAGAGGACAAACTAAATGTCTGGCCTGAATATGCACACGGACACAGAATAAAGATTATCTGATACCAAACATTGTAACTCAAAGGAAAATGCATTAAAAGAAATAGTTATGGTCAGGTGACATTTGTCTGAAAAATCTGATGCATATCTATCAAGCCTAAAATTGTGTCCAAGGAAAGCTGACAGGTCTCAGACTAGTAAGCACCTATAGACCAAAAATTATTTGTCTACAAAACTCTAGATATCGCAGTTGTTGAGAAATGGACTTATTTGTGAAAATACGATGAGTATTACTCAAGCATGAAATTGAGGTCAAGGTCAGGTGTCACACTGACATCTACTTGTCAAGAGGTATCTACAGACCATATACAGTGGATATAAGTATAAAAGCTAAGAGAAATGAACTAAATCATGAATATAAGAAACAAATCACTCAAGTGTGAAATTCAGGTCAAGGTCTCAGACAGACATGTACCCTCCAAGAACTATCTATAGACCAAATATGGTTGGTCTTGCATAACAGTTGCTGTGAAATGTATAAACCACAAAAATGTGACACAAGCCACTTAAGTGTGAAATAGACGTCAAAAGTCAGGTTTCAGGTGTCAGACTTGAATAAAACCCACTAAGAACTTCTAGAGACCAAATACTGTGGCTCTAGTTTAGTACAAATGGTGAGAAATAGACTTATCATGAACAGGTATTGCAAGTCACTCAAGCCAGAAATTAAGATAGGTATTATTCTAATAATAATCCCCCAGTAGCTTCATTGTGGGGGCATAAAAATCAATATACATGTAAGTATCAGTCTGTGCTAATTTATGCTCTAAAACTTAGTTGGAAATAAACTTTTACTAGACCAAACAGAGAAGGCACACACTGAAGTAGGAACAGTTCTCAACATAAGGAAATTTATAATAAGTCTATAAAATACCAACATGGGTAAATAAAATTAATGCAAATTTCAGGGGAAAAAACAAAACTTTTCAACAAAGAAGCATGTGTGCACCACATCAACAATATATAAAACAGATCATTTAAATGATTTACCAGAAATCTACAATTACAAAATTTGCCTCTTTCCCCCACTAATTTTGGTGTGTGGCTTTCTAGCTCCCCGAGATGCACCCTTAAAACAAATAATGATTCTAGGTCGCTTGGTATCGGAGAACTGAACTCAGATGTAAAACATAACCTTAGTCAATATAGAGCGATAAGTAGGTCAGAGTGACCTAATTTTGATGGGAGGCTGTGTTACTCCCCGAGATGCATCCTCCCACCAAGAAATAAGACTGTAGGTCTCTTGGTATCGGAGAACTGAACTGGGACGTAAAACTTTAGTCAATGAAGCACGATAAGTAGGTCAGAGTGCCCTAATTTTAGTGAGAGGCTGTGTTACTCACCGAGATGCACCCTCACACCAAGTAATATGATTGTAGGTCCCTTGGATTGGAGAACTGAGCTTGGACGTAAAACTTAACCTTAGTCAATATAGAGCGATAAGTAGGTCAGAGTGAACTAATTTTGGTGGGAGGCTGGTGGTTGAGGCGAACTAAAAATGAAGTATATGAATTAAGATCAAAATAAAAGATTTAAAACAAATATTTACTTGTGACATGGCCTTTTTGTTGATATTCCACAAATAAAACCCTCTAGATTTTTTCTCTAATTATTATGTTAATCTTATGGAATTGTGTCTAATTTATGAAAACCGATTTTCATATTATATTTAATTAGAAATCTTTCTTTATGTTGTTAACAGCAATATATTCACCAGGTTTAGCAAATTATACTTCAGTAACCCCCCTTCCAATTGGAAGTTAAAAAAAAATAAATCTGCTATTTATCTCACCATAAGCAAAGTTTAAATCTATCTAGAAAAAATTCTCTTGAGATTAATAAGTGAAATGATTTTTTGAAACCCACAGGATAGAACTTATTTGTGTGCAAGTCAAATCAAGTCTTAATGAATTGATCATTTTTCTAGTAAATATGTTCTATCCAATTATAATAAACTTTTTCCAGCTAAAGATGAACTCCTACTTTCAGAAGGCCAAACAATTATTTCTGTTTGATATATACCGATACAAATTATGACCGATCTCCGTCAGTAGAATTCCTGGCTCATTTCAGTTGCAGAAGTGTTCATTTTACACCATCCATAAACATCTTAAAAACAAGAGAAAATGTGTCCACTGAGATTTGACAATCTGTTGAGAAGTACTATAAATATGAAGTAATTGGCCTGTATATTTTACGGGGGATTAATTGTATGGCTAAAAATGTATAACAGAAGAATTCTCTTCACAACAACATGATATAGCTTTTAGTTTTCATGTTTAAATTTTTTTTTTAAATCAGTCTATTTGTAGTTTCATCTAGATTCAGAACAGAATGGATAAATTCTGCAAATAATTATATAATAATGTTGTATTTAGCATTGACTATGCGAAAATAGTAGCGAAGGTTGAAGACATAGTGCACGACCCGAAAGGATTCGTTATACCAAATGTAATGTTTGAATGAGGCTCCATGAATACTAGACAAGTCACACAGTTCCTCAAGACAGATAGATGGTGGGACAGAAAGACAAAAAGACAGACAGACCTACAACCCAGCAACTTGTTAGTACTATAGGTATTGTCCTACAACTATCAATTCAATATAATGCAGAGATCCCAACGTTTAATAAAATAATTCATTATCATATGGACATTTTTCAAATGCATATCAGGATTTTTTAATGACTTTATAAACAAAATCCCTCCTTTTATAATTTAATTAGCATCATTTATTTTATTTGAAGTCTGTTTAATCAAACTGAAGCACAATTATTAAATATTTAATCAAAAATTGATTTTAAGCATGTTAATTTTCTTCTACATCTTAATTAAACTTTTAACTGCATGAATTGCCATAAAAAGTTAATTATACCATCCAAATCCATAAACTTTAGTACAGAAACCTTTAGTTTTCTGCATGTTTCCATATTTAAAATTTAGAGTGACATTCATCCATACCAAAATGCATGTCAATTCCAAGGTGCTGTAAGAACCACCGATAACTCCATGCATATAAATTGCCTGTAATTTGGTCTGTAATGGTGTACAATTTATGTAATCCGTCAACATAAAACATAGAACATAAAATAACCGATTTTTTCCTGAATTATTCATTACACTACAATTCATTTCTTCCATCAGATAGAATTCTCCACAGCTTGTATTTATTTCAAATTAAAATTCAAATTTGTTGCTGAGCTCCCATTTCCAGACAGGAGATACAAGATCTCTTGTGGATTAGACATATATCTTTTGTCTAGAAAACAATTATGAGTATATCTATTGTCTAGACAATTAAAATGCAATCAGAATGTATTCTCCTAATAAAGATATACACGTATTCCCTGTTTAGTGATTGAGACAAATTTATACTTTGGAACATATGGTCCTTCCTGGAAGATTAAATTTTAAGAATTAATTAAAACCCATAATGACTTAAAACTTAGAAGGATTCATAAATTTGAAATATTTCCCAAGGGAAGTTCTTTGAACATAAAACTACAAATAATTGCAAATTTCAATGAAATAGTTGTCTTCTTGTATTCTGTACTGCTCATCTGGAACCTTTATGCAAACTTTTATGATGGATAAAGCAAAGAAAAGAACCTAATTAATTTCTTTGACTGATCAAATTTGGCCATTATTTTGCTCTTTTTTCATTTTAAGTGTTGGTAGCCAAACTGGCCCAATAATTGAACTGGCAGAAATTATTTTGAAAATCTGGTCCTTTATGGTCGAGCCTGCGACTTTAGTCGCAGAAAGCTCGACATAGGGATGGTGATCCGGCGGCGGCGTTAACTAACTTCTTTAAAGCTTTATATTTTAGGTGGAAGACCGGGATGCTTTATACTTTGTATATAGATGCCTTATGTTACGAAGTTTCCGTCTGTCATATGTAGATTGTCCTTGACCTCATTTTCATGGTTCAGTGACTACTTGAAAAAAAAGTTAAGATTTTTTGTAATGTTAATTTCTCTCTTATTATGACTAATAGGATAACTATATTTGGTATGTGCGTACCTTACAAGGTCCTCATCCCCGTCAGACAGTTTTCAATTGACCTCGACCCCATTTCAAGGATCAGTGAACAAGGTTAAGTTTTGGTGGTCAAGTCCATATCTCAGATACTATAAGCAATAGGTCTAGTATATTTGGTGTATGGAAGGATTGTAAGGTGTACATGTCCAACTGGCAGGTGTCATCTGACCTTGACCTCATTTTCATGCTTCAGTGGTTATAGTTAAGTTTTTGTGTTTTGGCCTGTTTTTTTGAATACTGTATGCAATATGTCTACTATATTTGGTGTATGGAAGGATTGTAAGGTGTACATGTCCAACTGGCAGGTGTCATCTGACCTTGACCTCATTTTCATGGTTCAGTGGTTATAGTTAAGTTTTTGTGTTTTGGCCTGTTTTGCGAATACTGTATGCAATAGGTCTACTATATTTGGTGTATGGAAGGATTGTAAAGTGTACATGTCCAACTGGCAGGAGTCATCTGACCTTGACCTCATTTTCATGGTTCAGTGGTTATAGTTCAGTTTTTGTGTTTTGGCCTGTTTTTCACATACTGTATGCAATAGGTCTACTATATTTGGTGTATGGAAGGATTGTAAGGTGTACATGTCCAACTGGCAGGTGTCTTCTGACCTTGACCTCATTTTCATGGTTCAGTGGTTATAGTTAAGTTTTTGTGTTTTGACCTGTTTTTCGAATACTGTATGCAATAGGTCTAGTATATTTGGTGTATGGAAGTATTGTAAGGTGTACATGTCCAGCTGGCAGGTGTCATCTGACCTTGACCTCATTTTCATGGTTCAGTGGTTATAGTTAAGTTTTTGTGTTTTGGCCTGTTTTTTGAATACTGTATGCAATGTGTCTGATAGCATTTACTTTCATTAGAAATACACAACAGGCGAGACATTTTTGTGTGTCCACTCTTGTTTTCTTAGGATATGTTTATATAATGTTTGCTGTTTTCTAGCTATCTTCAGTAATAGCAATGATATTGGTCTAAGATCTAAACCCTCAAAATCTTTAGGAAGTTTCAGCTGGAAAGAATTTTTAAATATTTACATGTATTCTGATTTTTCCATTTTTTGTAACATAAGACTTCTTGGTGCAAACCCCAGTTTTAGGAAGAAACCCCTATAATAACCAATCAATCAATGTTTGATCCCAAATTTCCCATCAGATTCAAAAGATTTCACAATATTTTTTTGGCTGATCTTGGTTAATGGCAGTCATATAAAGACCAATGGATTCAATTCTGAAAGGGAATTATCCAACAAATATGTTCTAAGATGGACAACTGGTTTCAGATTTTCCATATTAAGAGTATTTCGATCCTAGACATAAATTTGAAAGGAGACCAGGATTAGACCATAACACCAAATTTTAGTTTAAATTATCCCACTGGTTTTCGAGCAGAAGATTTATAAATATCATTTAGCATTTTTTCCCCTATGGCAGCCATTCTGTTCCAATATCTGGACCTGCTACACACATTTTAAAGAAGACTACTTAAGGATCACTACAAAAAAAGTTTCAACCTAACTGGCCAAGTAGTTTCAGGGGAGAAGGTTTTGTACCGTTAATAGCAATAGCTCACTTGGCAAGGTGAGCTAAATTTAGTGATGGGAATCGGAAGAAATTTCATAATCGATCATCTCTTATACATATCCAACTGATGATCGATTATTAATCGGAATATGAAAACTGTTTTCTTCATTTTTTAAAGTTAAATGTGCAGCTTTTGTCAATACTTGGTTGTGTAATTTATACACTGAGCATTTATACTTTCGATATAATCATGTACAGTAAAACTGTAATCACAAATTCAAAATTAATCAAAGATTCTGGACGCAAATTCAGTCTTACTGACTTGCTTACCTCCAATTTCATTTTAAAACACTTTACTATGGTCAAAGTATTTTACAAATTGCTCTTATGCATATTTTCAATGAGATACGAAACCAAACACTCAACTTGATGACGTCAGCAGAAACAGGAATCAAAAGTAATAGTAGACATTTTCCGATTAATCGGATCATAATATTTTATAATCAATTGCTTAGAATAGGGGTACATTCAACTGATTTTTTATTATAATGGATTATTGGGACACTACTAGCTAAATAGTTTGAAAACAGTGAGATATGAATTTAGTGAAGCAGATGTTCCAAAACTATATATTCAGTTTCTATAATGTATTTCTGTGGTGGGAACATAATAGAACCTCACCAAACATTTATACAGAACTATAGGTAATACCACTTCCTTGTAAAATTCATGATTAAAAAAAAAGATACAAAATCTGGTTTCAGTATTTCTAATTAGAAGCTATTTTAATTATAGATTTTGACAAGTCTCTTCATGAAAAACTACCTTCAACCTGCTGTTCATATCACAAGCTATCCATGTACAAAGTTTCAGGATGATACCATAATTCCTTCATGAAAAACTACCTTAAACCTGAACCTTAACATGGATTCTAATATTGAAATTCCATACAGAAATTCAAAGTCAATGACCCATGATGTCAAGGTCACAGCAACCGTTTCGCATCAAAATGCTGCTGTTTATAACACAAGCTATCCATATAAAAGGTTTCCTGATGATACTATAACTCCTTCGTGAAAAACTACCTTAAACCTGAACCTTAACCTGGATTCTATATTGAAATTCCATAAAGAAATTTGAAGTCGATGACCCATGACTTCAAGGTCACAGCATCCTTTTCACATCAAAATGCTGATGATCATATCACAAGATATTCAAGTACAAAGTTTCAGGATGATACCATAACTCCTCCAAAAAAACTACCTTAAACCTGAACTTTAACCTCGTACGGATGGACGGATGCACAGACCAAACAACTATATGCCCGGCCTGCCTGAGAGGGGGGGTATAAAAATGTGTTTCAAACATGCTGGAAATTTTATTCCCTTGAATTCGAACATCAACTGTAATTTATTCCTTAATTGTTGTCACAAAAAAAAAACCCAACTGTAACAGAACAGACTGTAAAAGAAAGTAACAGATTGATGACCATTGGTAACTTCCAAAACAAGATCTAAATCATGATCACCTGTTTACATGTTTTATCTAAATATTTATGTTTAATATCAATCAATTCACACAAAACTAAACTTTCATAGCTAATTTAAACTCCTTATAAAGGCAAAGTTATCTCCCTTTGACTTTAGTGTAAGATCTGACATTTATGTTTTGGATACTGAAATTTCTACATGTTCAAAAGCTAATTGCTTCTACAATAATATTACTGTTACTAATATTTTTTTTTTACCAATTCTAAATTTATTCCTCAGATTTCCTTAGATTTGGTCAAATGATTTTCTCTAATTATTTGACTTTTTTCAGGATATTCCCTACTTGCAGAGCTCAAGATGCATACATATTTTATCATTTTTTGACAGAGTTATCATTCCTCACAGCAGGTGTGATTTTGAGGTCACTCTTGGCATTTTGCCAGAATTGAATGAAAAAGATTAAGGAATTCAAACGAAAAACGGAATTCCCTACAAACAACATTAACTGTGCAATCGAGAACTTAAGGCTTTTCCATTTTTTCACTGATAAGACATTGAACATTTTCATTATGTATCCCAACTACATAAAATTGACAGCACATCCTATATAATGAGGAATTCCCTTCACCTTTCGGGGTTTTCTGTTTTATCATTCGGACTGAAAGATAAATCGGCGTGTTCCTAGTCAGACACCTGCAGGTCAGGAATTCGATTGGTTGAAGAAAAATTAGACAATCCATGTGTGATTGTTGTTCTCGATCAGTGACATGTCAATGAAATTCCCCTTTGAGTTTCTCGATGCTCTTCAAAGATTATCAGAGCAACATAAACAAACTACTGCTAACATCTGTAGTATTCTATGTATAATAAATATGTCTCTTAATGAGAACTTACAGCAGGGACAAAAAGAGGGACAATCAAGGGGTCCATGAACAATTTTGTTTCAAAATGTGACATATTGTATGTTGTCGTATATGAAGGAAGTGAGAGGGTCAATATTAGGTTCATGAAGAATTATATATTATTGCAGATAATTTAAAACTGTTGAGAGAATAAGAGAAACAGAATATTACTTCGCAAGCATATGTTTATCATATTTATTTATTGAGATAGGTAAAACTTGAAACTTCTTGCCAAGGCTCAAATTTGAGGTTCAGCCATTTTGACTGTGGAAATAAATAATAAACTGCTAAGTAAGGTTCCATATTTACAACACTAGAATTGTCATGGAAATATAATTTAGGGTCTTTTTTTACTGGGTGGGATGGGAATATGCCAAAAATAACACTCAGAGATGGTAAAAGTTAGTCTCAAAACTGGTATTTTTGCTTACATCCCTCCCACTAATTCTATACACCTGTTTAATTACCATCAACATACAATACTAATTCTTATCAATCATTATTTGATTTGTAGCAGTTCTTTATATCAATAGATGAGTGACAGAATGTCCTGAATTTAATTTTTGCTCCAACAAGAAAAAGTGTATATACAGGGTTAAAAAGGTGTATCCATTTTGTATGTAAATGTATCACAGCACCTGTCAAAATGAAGATAAAATGAAAAATACCAATTGGCAATCAACCAATGAGATTCCAGGATTCTTATATTAAGTGTATGTGGAACAGGTAACTCTGGTATTCTTTAATTTATGTTAGAATTATCCATAGCAATATGTACATCAGGTTCACCACAAACTTTTGATAGTACAACCTTTTATACAGGGCTTTCAAAATTGGCCACTAGGCAATGGATTACCAAATGCTACCGTTGTGTTTCAGCTGCCTACTTTAGAAACTTTTGCTTTCAATATTAAGGCAGATATCTGCATATTTTTTCAATTCGGTATAACTACTTTAATATCTTTTGAAAGCCCTCCTTATATTAACTATAACAAATACTAAGCGAATAAGACAAAAACAACAAATATAATGGACATTTAGTCATGCATAAAGACAATTTAAAAAAACTTACTGCATTTTTTGCATCAGCGGCTAGTCTAGCTGAATACCGTGCTATCAATCTGTGTTCATCATCTATACATAACGCATTTAAACTTTCTGTCAATTTACTGGGACTAAAAAAAAAATCATGATACAATTATATGAATGTTTCAGTAAGAATAAATTTACAAATGAAAACTATACAGCTTATCAAACTTTTCTATGAAGTAATCTCACATATTGATATTTCAAGTTAAAAATATGACATCACCCTCTAAAAGGGAAATTACTCTACAAAACTATGAATTGAACACGTATTGAAAAACTGAAGGAAAATGTTTGAGGTTATTTCATAGACTTTTAAAAACATTAATATTTACTTATATTTAAGATAATATTTTTACCTTTGAGGACTGTTTCCACTATCTATTGACAATATATCTGGTGAATGGTTGACTATAACAGAAGATTCATGGAAACCATTTCTTACAGGAACTGATGTTGGTGGTCTGTCAAATTAGAGAGGCATTTCTTTAGTTTTCATTGTAAGGGAGGTAATCTGAACCAAAACATGTAAAAAATATAGTCATCAATGTAAAGATCTTGTCGTAACATCACATTTTCAACCTAAGATTATATTACAGTGCATATATACATATATACATTTATCTAGTTCAGAGAATATATAATCCTGTAAATCAGAAATAATGAAACTGAAAACATCATAGATTTAGCTACTTTTTTCATTTATTCACATACAAATATATAGTTATATGTTCTTTCTATTTTCCTTGATTTTTGGTCTATTAGACAAATCATTCTTCTGGGATATAGGTATGAAATGTTAATACATTTTACATGCAAAATGAAAAAAGGAAATATGCTCTTTAGTAAATTTTTTAAAAAGAATGGGCTAAACAACAGGCCAATGTTTGAGAGAAAATTTAGAATTCACTGCCTACCTGAAAGAAATATGAGTTTCTATCACATGCACCATATTTCTCATTGTCAAATCATTCCAGCAACAACATATGCATAGACAATAATGAATGGATTATGGTTTGATGTGATGAGAATATGCAAACTTCTTCACAGTAAACAGTTAGTATGATACACAGGAACATGTGACAAATAAATCACATAACTGATGCAGAATCAGGGTCAACAAAAACTTATCTCAAATTCACCATTTCACTTGTGAATTCTGGGTACTTTTCTTGTTAGTTCATCAAAATTCAACGTTCAAACATTGTTGATGGAAATTTATTGTTCTACAATATTCTAACTAATCCTTATTTTTTGGGTGTAGGTATTTAAAAATACTACTCAAAAATACAATAAATTCTGAAACCATGAAATTCAATTACAAATTTCCATTTCTACTAGAATATGCTGTAAAAATTTTTCTTCATAAAACATGTATAATGACTTCTGAATGTAGTTGACCCTGAGGAAATCACTAAACTAATCAATCAATACTTCTCACATACTTCAGAAGGTCCAGAATCTGCTCAAATGGGAGGTTACTGAAATTCACATAAGATTCTAAGTATACTTAGACTCAAAGTATACACTTTTTATTATATTTAATAAAATAAACGATTCAACCTTTGACCAGTGCCTCTAATTATCTCTTCAATATTTTCCATTTTTAGCTTAATTTAAATAAGCATGGATCCCTAAATTGGTTTTACAAAAATATACACTGAAACTTCTTACAACCTACATCTCTGAAAAAGCAGAATCGCCCAAATTAGAACATTTATTTTTTGTTCCATAAAATCTTCCAAATATTGACATGTAATAGAAATCTATAGTAACTTACACAATATAAGACAGGTCTAACTTTTTTTCTGGTGTTACTGGAAAGTGTGGCACTTTATCTGATTTAGGTACACACTTCAATGATTTCTTTAAAGCATGACCAATCTGTTTGGCAGGAGATTTCTGTAAAATAAAACACATACACTGTGCAATGGAAATTAAGGATGTTGACTGCATTTTATTTCCAAGGATCAAATATCAGAAAAAAATACCTAAGCAATGAGTCAGTGGTAAAATTCTTCAAGTCAAAATTCAAGGACAACATAAGATTAAAAAACACATAGCAAATTACAACTGTAAATTTGACAATAATCAGATAAATATAATTACTCATAAAAAGATAACAAAGAAGCTTCCCTTAAAGGTCAAACTGTTCCAAACTGAAAACTATAAAATTTTGAACAATTTTATTTTTTTTGTCTATATCACTTATCATCAATCTACACTAAAGTATACATGTGTCAGTATGACACTAATGTCCTGCCTACAAAGTCATAAGCATGAAAAGGCATAAATTTTAGAAAATTCATATAATGATGTCCATGTGTACCAATCGTGATGTGACCCCATCTTCATCAAAAATACCTCTTAACCTAAGGATTCACCATCACATTTCCCATGTTCATAAAAACATAAAAACAAAATTAATTTTTGTAAAATAAAATTTTATAAAATATTAATTAGCTTACATAAGTAGTGTATTCTTTCATTTCATGATCGTTGCTATGGTTACCAGATGTGCGACCTCTCCAGAAGCAATCTTGACATAGTTGATAATTATAGCACCTTTGACATTTGTACCTGAAGCCCATGAAGGACTCTCTGTGACAACCTTCACACTGAACTGGGTGAAAGACTACAAAAAAGAAAATTAAAATTAATGACGTAAACTAAACAGATCTATGCTAATATTAATTTTACCATACATAACCATACAACTTTTAGAACAGACTGTAACAATACTAGTGACCAATTACAGAAACAGATTCTTACAATGCCTGTTGTGATGTTTGTTATTAAGGCACAAAGCCTTTGATATCACTATAAGAAAACAATAGAATAACATCATGTAGGACTGTGTTCAGTAAGATTATTCATCCTATCATAAGTCTCGAGTACTTTTCCATTTTGTTTTGATTCTACATGTGCCAAAACAATGACCTATGCATACTGAGTAACAGGATTTTAAATAAGAAGATTGTTAGAAAAGCAAGTAAAGTCAATCTAATTAAAATTAGTTCTCCGCACTTGCTCCTTATTTTCATTTAGTTGTTCATATGTCCCGCCTGGGAGATCTAACTACAGCCACTTAAGGGTCATGCCTAGGGTCAAATTTGGCGTAGCCAATCAGCGATGTGGCTACAAATTCTTAGAGTATTGAACTGGCATAGAAGTTATTGTAGCGTCTAGAGTAATTCCGAATTTGACCCTAGACATGACCCTCAAGCGGCTGTAGTTAGATCTCCCACGTGCGACATATAAAAAACCAAACGGAAATAAGGAGCAAGTGCTTTTAATTAGATTCAAGTAAAGGAAACAGTGGACTATACAAAATAAATTTCTTTTACACTAAATGCTTTGTCAATTTTCCAAGTGTTATACAACATCTATGTTTACCCATAAAACTTTGTTATCAAACTTCAAAAATAATTGCACAATTCACAATAAGAAATTTACCTGACATTCAGGTTGTATCAATTTACAGTAAATATAAAATAAATCAGATAAAAGTCCCTAGATATTTGATTCTATGTTTTATTATTGGATATTTCTCATTTATACATATCTAACTTCCTTTTCTTTTTATGTTCATAGAACAATTGAAGATCTTCAATATTGCACTTCAATTTACCAAGAAAAGTTTTATCTTATATTGTATATTAAAAGAAATTGCTCTTTATGAGATGTTAGAGATTTAAGGGTTGACATTCTACATATAAAGATCCTGAGTGAAAGTTTAATATTTTTTTGTTTTAAAATTATATGTCTGAACTGTTCTAAATTTTGTTAATGATGTGAAAGTATTTATGATAAAATTTTAACCTGCCACACAAAAATTAATGGGAAGGAACACAGCTAAGGGGGATAATTTATTTTATTTAATGCATTGCCTTATAAACTAATTTGCTTGCTTATTTCTTTGAGTCTTCTAGTTTTGTATCCCAACTATTCAATTTCAAGGAATTTGACAAAATATTTCTATTTCTAAACACATGATATGACGGGCAATGGTTGAACTCTAAATAGCTATTAACAAATAGTAAACTTTATGTAGAAGTAAAATAGGACTGAAAGCTTAAAACACAAGCTATAAGTTTATAAGCACACCTATCCCACAATACAACTATGTCTTGACGAAAGAAAGTAATGCATTTTGGATCAATCTCACAACCTCACATGTGGGCAAAGATTTCTCATGCCAACCTTATACTTTTGATGGAAAAATAAAATGTTTCCAAAGTCATCCAACTTTAAACAGGGCTATTCCGGAAAAAAATGTATGGGGGGGTTGGAAGGCACTTTATATAAAATTGTATGGGTGGTTGGGGGTCTGGAAAAAAATTCTAAAGGAAGCATAAGGAAATTTTATTTTTAATTGTATGGGTAGTGGGTGCTGAAAAAAAATGCCTTCCAACCCCCCCATACCATTTTTTCTGGAATAGCCCACAGTGTATATACAATTTTTTCTATTTATATCGCAAATTTATCATTAGTTCTTGACCTAAAAATTTCAGAACTGTTTGTTAATTCTATTTCACTGTAAAAGGAGGATGGTTGGGTAGGGTCAGATAATTTAGCCTTCTGTAGCGGCCATCAGCCTACTATTTTTCGAAAACTACAGAAGGGGTCTTTAGCGTGCAGGGAGAATGGCATTCTCCAAACACGTTACCCACTATGGTCCGTGGTCAGGCTTACCGTATTATGACCTAACAACCCCCCAATGAGAGGGTCTCCCCTATCCTCCACCCGGGGACACGCTACACAGCTCTATGGGTTGAGCCCCCGTAATCCATCACAGGTGACTAGCTCTTCCACTTGGAAATTTGACAGTAATTGAAAATACTTATATATACACATGTAATAATACCTGAATTTTTGTAATATAAATCTTTTATACAAATATTAGTACTTTTTCATTAGTTCTTTTGAATACTACATTCTGACATAGATCTCTTTATTATTATAATATAGACTTGAAATCAGTGGTCTCATTGTAACTTTAATTACTGGTAATTTCAATTAAGTGCTGTTGCATATAATTCAAATTTCTCCAACAGGAAAATTTTCCAAAAAATTATATGTTGGAAAACCATTAATACACCTTTGGGAGAGGGTGGGGGGGGCATATTTTCAAGTTTTGTTTTCAAAAGTATTCATTAAGTTGACTCTTAGAACATAACTTATCAAGCCAGTAGTTTATTACCACTAAATCAATTGCAGAAAGATGCAGGACATAGTGTAGAGCATCATCCGCTCAGCGGTCATTGCTCTGGCAATGACAAGATATTTAGATACATGTGTTGAAATTTTTTGGTGATTTACCAGTATTTCATATACATTTTCACTATAACATTACAAAAGCATGAAATTTGGTATCCTTAATACAAAGAATTCTTACTGAATACCCATAAAGTAAAATCCACTGTTCTGAATTATGTTGAAAGAAGTGTTTCAACTCCCTTCATCCCAGTCAAGAAAAAGCTGGCCTTAGAGGTTTGGTTGTATTGCTGACACAATGTTTTGATGATAATTTTTGGCTTTTTCAAGATTTTGGTCACAAACATACATGATGGAGGTTAATTCAAATATGTGGAATGTCTGCAACAAAGTTTGGTATGTGGAATGTCTGCAACAAAGTTTGGTATGTGGAATGTCTGCAACAAAGTTTGGTATGTGGAATGTCTGCAACAAAGTTTAGTATGTGGAATGGCTGCAACAAAGTTTTGTATAAGGATTTATTCTACTAACAAAACTCACCATTTTCAACATGAGCCATTTTATTAAGTATGGGTAGCCACATGAGACATTGAGGTCCTGGGTCTGCCATCAATACATTTAGAAAATCATTCACATTTATCTGAGTTCTCTGAAATAAAATACATCATAATATTAGCGTGCGTACTGCAAAATCCTGCAATTGTATTAGTGAGCAAGATCACTGAAACATTTTTTCACATGTTTATAGTTTTAAATTTTCTCTTTGAGATCCTAGAAATAACAAATTTAAAACAGAGGATCTGTCTGAAGTTTGTCACAAATGCAATAAATGGTTTCACTAAGTGCAGCATAATACAACTGCAAAAGGCTAACATTTGAAGTGTGGACACAATAAAATATTGAACACACATTTTTCTTGACCTATACCAAAAAAGAAAATCTGGATGAAGAGATTATTTTGGCTCCAATGACCATTTTATCTTGAAAAGAGTAATAAAAGAAAGAAATCTGTTGACATACTACTGTATTAATCACCAAAATGAATCAAATAAAAAATATCCTCAGTGAAAACTCACAAAAAAATAAAAATTTTACATTTCTTGTAACTTCGCTTATTTTGGACCCCTTATCTATAAAAATCCTAATATGACATGCTACAGATATTATTAAATTTTATCAACAATTCATGTTTTCATAATGTTTTCATAATGTCCAGGATTACATTAGGATGAAATGCCTGATTTTCCCTCATAAAAAATACTGCTCAGATTTTGTATTTCTGTCAATGAAACAAAACACTGCCCTCTTAAATAAAGTTCTGATTCCATAACACCAGATGTAATCCATGATAAATATAACATTTCTGTGTTTGTCTTCAGTAAACAAATAAGATTTTATGGGTTTTGTCAAGAGAAAACAAACCTCATGGGTTTTTAACTTACAAACGTTTTTACTTGTTTCCAATAAATTTCCTACAAGACAAGTGCTGTTAAATCAACAGCAAAACAGGTTTTCCCATAACTTTTTTTAGCTGCTTGCCTATCATATACATGTAAATGAACAATCAAACTAACCAGACTTATCTGTAGGAAAACCCCATTAAAAATACAATAAAACTGCACCTCTTTCATGTACTATGGTGTGTAAAACAGATGAAATTTTCTCAGGAGACAAAAGAAAACTACATTTAAGAAAACGAAATCTGACTTTTTTCAATATAAAGGATTTACATTATCAAAGCAGCTTCGACATGCTGTATCGTTGTATCCAAATGAAGGCCCTTCAAACACTGCTGTAGGTAAAGCTAGCAAATCCTTCAGGTAATCAATAAACCTAGTACGTATAAGACATCCACTGGAATCTGATATCTGGGTAAAAATATCTGTAAAAAAACCAAAATACTTTAGATCAATATAGTTATTTATTCTAATTATATCATTCTATCATTTCAGTTTCTACTTTGAATAGCAGATGCACTAAAGGTCCTAATGAGTAAATTACACATATAAGATTTTCTTCACATCTATTTTTAATCTAACAAAAAAGACACTGGTATTTTTAAGTCAGATGTTATTTCTCATAAAATAAATTCTAATTAAATCTTTCATTTTTATAAAGATACTTTCTCAGACCATGCATATGTTTTTAATTCATAAACCGTAGTTACATTTTGGTACTGGTTGAGAAAATCAAATTTTATTTCTGTTGACTAAAAAAATATAAATAAAGGTCTTTGTTAAGTGCAGCATGAGACGTCCCCAACATATCAACAGGTAAAAAATTAAATGTAGATACATTATTATGCTTTACCCAATAAAATGAATGATAATATAATATAGATTTATCAGAAATATTGGAACTACCACAAAACCAGATAAAAAACTAAAAAAAACAATGGCTAATTTTGACTCCTTTAATACCATTTAGCCAGGTGAGCTAAAAATGGTAAAAGAAAGTGAAAAGTCAAGTTTTTCAATTTTCAGTAAAGAACATTAAAAACCAAAAATCATACAAATCTGACAAAAAGTTTAAAAATTACACCAAAATTATCACCTTAATGACCCCATGAAAAAAATTCCCAAAATCAATCGCAACCTTTATCTCTTATGGGGAACCATTGTGGTAAAATATTATAAGGATTTGTTTAATAGAAAAAATATTTGCGGTCGTATAAAAAGAGCTATTTGTGCCATGGCTGAATGCAAGGTTTGGAGAAGAGAATAGGACTTTATTTTATTTGGCTATATATTTGCAATAGTTAGTATATGTATAAATTTTTCACTTTTCAATCTTAGAAAGGAGGACTGCTTATAAATATTCAGAATACTATAAAAATATACTTGCATCTTAATTTATCCAATAACTTTCCTGCACACATATGTGACAAAGCTACCTTCAGAGAAAATACTTTAATCTTCCCTCGTCCAACACTACAAATAAATATATTGAACAAGTGTATATTTTATGTCGAATAAAGTGTAATCTTTTTCTTTTAGATTTTTCAAAAAGACATAAATATCCCAAATTATTACTTGAAATAAATATTTTTAAAAAGTTTCTCTTCTGGCAACAGAAATATCAAAGAATAGAAAACTGAAATTTCAGCAAAGAAATTTTTTATTCAAGGGAAGGACAAGAAAATGTAGTTACAAGAAGACAAGACTGGAATTAAAAAATTAATCACCATCTTAAAATTGTCAAAAATAGAACAGAGTTTTGTTTGATCAATCAAAAAAAGTTTTGTTATTGTTTGTTTGTTTGTTTGTTTGCATATAAAAATGTTATGAGCATCTGTTCAAGTAAACTTGAGTTACACTACAGTACAACATACCATAATTCCAGCATGAAAATCATTAAAATAAAAAGTGAGCTTCATTTTATAAATTCAAATTGTGTAAAAATCTTTAAAAAAAATTAAGAGAAATAGAGAGAGCAAATTGATTTAATGAACACATGGGTATATCCTGATGAACAAAGTGGCATCCACCACAAGTAGTCATATGTCAGCCTTGTATTACAAAGAAATGTAAATGTGTACAAATAGTGGTTAAAATAAATACAACAGTTACTTTGGGATCTATTTCAAAAGGAAATGTTCAGGTGTTTGTTAACAGATTTATAATAAAGAAAAGAAAATGTCATCCCTGACTTTGTTAGTTAGAAATCAAATTTAAGTTTTTATATAAAAGACAAAACTCCATTGGTGCAAAAAGGAATTTTTCTAACAAGAAGTTCTCAGGAGCATGTATAATTTACTTGATATAACATTACTATCTTGACATTATTTTTAAATAATATGATCATTATGATTATCATTGACATTGTACAGCATTCATTAAAATGGTTGACAAATTTGAGAAAAATGAGAAAAATAATATAGAAGCAATAAAACACTGGTAAATTTCTACAAGAACTAAGTCCAAAGACCAGGCAAAATCGTGAGAACACTAATACAGCAAAAACATACAAAAAAGACATAACCAAAGGAGTAAAAAACACATAGATAAGCAAAGACAATCAGAACAGGGCAGCACAAAAACTAAAGATATTGCCATGTTAAGTCCATCAAATAATGCGAGTAACATCAGGTGCTCCGGAAGGGTAATCGATCTGGTAATGTTAATCCATCATATTGCAAGTGAATTTCCTAACTGGTGAGAAGTCAATTCCAGTAAGACATGAAATCTAACAGATTCTCATTTGTCAGATAGAAATTTTTATTGGTCAATCAAGTCATAATAAGGACTGTAAAATTTCTGGAGTGATTATTTGAAAGTAATTTTGTTCTGTCAAGAAAGTCAACATACAAATCACATGCATAACAGTAATGAATCAACTGTGAAATGCAAATGCCACAAGCTGGAATGGTTTATATGTTATTACTAAGAAAGGGGAAGTTTACTATTGGGAAGCTAAAATCATCATATTTATCATAAAGTTTTGATTCTAGTCTCCATTGTCAACTATATATAAATATAAATCTAGGTGGGTCACCTTAAATGGATCATAATTTCAACATTATTGTGAAACACTTGTCATTTCACACACTATGCCACAAATTTAAGAGTCAGATGACTTTTAGTTACAAAGAGGGAATATTGAAATGTTTGGGCTCACTACAAACAATCAAGTTTGGCATTTAATAAATATGTGCATTGTAACTGGGAAAGGATAACTGGGATAGTTTTGTAACTTCTGGTGAGAAACAGTTTTGTAATAAAGAGTCTGTATCTGTTTAAGCCATGTTTTGAATTGTTGACAAAAGATTTCCAACCATGTTTATGAGATTTCAATTGGACTGGGAATTCTTTGCAGGTATTTGTAGCTTGTGTAGCATACATCATTCTTACAATATTATGTTTTGATTAAGCTGTAAAAGGACACTGTGTACTTTGTAACAAGTTTACCTAGTCTTTGGATTCTGGACTGTCTTATTGCTTCGGTGTTACATGTATTTTGCTGATATCAAATTAAATCTAATGAGATATTATTATATTTCAAACTAAATCTACTAGTTTGATTATTTATCAACTTCTTAATTGATTTAAAATATTTTTTGCAAATTACAACAGCTTTTCATTTAAACATTTTTTTCTTTTAATAATTCAAAATCAGATTATCAAAGAAATTAAGAATCCATGAATATACCCTTTTCCCCTAATCCATGAAAAATTGTGTGAATGAAAATTACTGAATTCACAATATGTTAAATCACATAACATGATTTATACAATACATATCTAGTAATTCATTCTTGATGAAATTAAATGATCATGTGATAGCAAATTCATACATGTGATCAGAAGAAAGTCAAGTGTGAGATTTTTCTGGTTAATTGAAAGTTAACAAAGGATACTAAAGAATAAGAGTAATTTCAGGGACGAGATTTCTATTTTACCCAAAATTTTAATCATTTTGGGGACAAACAAAAATCTCACCCATAATGTGAAAATATCACATGTGTGCCATTTCTATACAAATTTATTACATATGATATATCCTCATAGACTGTAAACCTTTCTGTATTAACATCACAGTGACTTAAATCATAATCTGATATTTTCTTTAATACAGACAAACAATATCAAACTGTCCATTAAAACTGTAACCAAAGATGACAAGATAATGAATTTTTAAATATCAGATCAAATTCTAATAAAATATTAAGTCAAACTATTGACCTGGGAAATTTATACTGTATTGGTAAAATGTTGTCAGCTATATTGATATTAATATTGTAAAATAATATTTGTGTTTGATAATAACAAAAGATGCTATATAATAGAACTGCCACTGTACATTAGTTATTTATGTCATTGTATTGATTTAGTAATATATCACACTCAATAATTTTACTACTATCAGTGATCGGTATAATCAGGTCAATCTTCTTTCAATCAGATAAGTTATAGACAAGATGGTATAATAATAGACATTAAGAATAAAATTAATCCACAAAAAAAACCAAACGAGTAGTCAAAAGGCCAAAAAGGTTCATTTACAACATAGTTTGTAGGTTACTGACACACTACATAATCAATCATGGAAGAATGAAGAGAGAAAACCAACTACCAGGCATCGAACATAGTACATAAAATGGAGTGTGACACTGAAAATATAAATAAAACTGTTGATGCACCTTAAGTTTCAAAAGTCTGGAAATCAGGCAAACATACACAAATACATGTACAAAAAAAAATATAATTTCAGAATTTAGCTTTATCAGAAAATTTGTCATCCATGTTTTTATTAAAATTCAGTTTCTGAAGATGTGGGACACATATAACTAATTAAATAAAATGTTCTTACACAAGTCCAAAAGACCATTAGAAAACTGTGTCCTTTTCCAAATAGAGCAAAGTGGAATGAAATTTAACGAACAGTTGAAGAACTTCCAAATACCATATTCACTTCTGAATGAATGAACAAATCAAAGCACCTGATTGGTTATTGCGACAGAGCAAGATCATACCTTATAGTAACCATATATGGGTCATCTCAGACTGAAACAACTATTTATGGAAGAATAATAATTCTAACTGGTTTAAGCTGCACCCAACATAAATCCTAATTAGACACATGTACTTTTTTAAAGGTTAAGATTCTTTTCACTATATTTCTATGCTCTGTGCACTTAACTAACAATGTCACATAAGGTTTGGTGCCTTCATATTCAACCAAAAACTATGAATCACACATGTAATAGGGAAAATCCACTCTTGGAATCATTTATGTGCTAGTAATATCAATTATTTAAGGAAACAAAATATCAAGCAATGGTTACTGTTTGTGTTTGAAATAGATTTTTGAGATTTTATAAAACACCAGACAATTTTACCTGTCATAAGCTCCAATCAACCAATTTAACAACATCTGTACACACTGACCAGTGTCCACTTGTTGTGATAGGGGAAGACGTTTGTTGAGATGAATATAGATACTATTTAACACAGATTCCACTCTGGATGCATTTAATTCTGATTCAGGTTCCAGTGTATTTAATCCATTCTCTCTAAATGCTTCTATAATGTTCCATATATCTACCATCGATACTGAAACAAGTACAATATCATTAGATCTGCTCTACATTTGATGTAAAGTGGACTAAAACTCAAAATACGATCAAGATTAAATTAGATTTCAGAACACTGAACATACATACAACAAAATGATCAATTATTGACCTATAGTCTGGGTGCATTATATCAGACATGTAAAAGTTGTGAGAGGAAATTGTCCTGTTATAGTCTTACTAAAACTGACACCTGCTGTAAATTCCAAAAAATAAAGAAAATTTTTAAGATTCATATCTTCCCAACAAATTTAAAGGGTTTAAGGACATCTGCTAGTACATCTCGAATGGTTTCAGATTTTGATACTTCTCATGTTTAATACAAACTTTTTTTCCAAACTGACCCTTAATTTTCTTTTGATAGTTTTATTACTTGAATCTTGAAAAGCCAAGTGAGAGAAGAGATATTATAACCAAATCTTGTAATTTGAATACTTAGTCTGCAACAAGTGACCAAACAACACGTTAATTCACAAATGTATTATTAGTCTTGTTTAGTCATGAGGTGCAAAGTATTTTTCATTTCAACATTAGATATTTTCTTTATTACACTAGTTTTGTTTGTTTGTTTAGTTGGGGTTTTACGCCGTTTTCAGCACATTTGGCTATTTCGCGGCAGCCAGTTTTTATGTTGGAGGAAGCCGGAGTACCCGAAGAGAACCACGACCTTCTGTAGGAAAATTGGCAATCCTTGTCAATTAAGATCGGAGTCGAACACACCCCGCCACAGGTGAGATTCGAACTCTCAACCTCAGCGTTCTCAGGCTAGTGATCATTAGTAGTCATGTCACATCATACAATGAATAAAGCTTTTTAAAGTAACACTGGCAACAGCTATTATTTAGTCACTTTCTAGAGTGAAATACAACTTTCTTGTTCACTTGTGAATAATCACATTTTATTTCACTCAGAAATCATGGTATGTTACATTTCTCATTGCAATAATTATTTCATCAGGGTTTTTTTTACCACTAAGCTAAGGTGTCTGATGTCGGACAAATGCTGCAAAAATGTTCCCTGACCTATGATATAATGTACTTACAACTTGTTTTCTTCTGTATAAACCTAAGTTTACATGCTGTTCTGTATGTAGCAAATCTGATCACATCAAAATTCTGTGTCCCTAAAAAAAGAAACATTGAAATTTCAACACAAATTCTCCTAGGAAAAAAATTTCTCAAAACAGAACACAACATGATTCTGTGGTTTTTCAGCTAAACAATTCTTGATTTTTTTTTTGTTTTCTCATTTTAAAATAAATTAGTCTTGGTAAAAAGTATCAATCTCAGATTTATTTTAATTAAATTTTCTGCCGTAGAGATCAATGGCCATCGAATGCAAGCTTGTATCAGATAAAAATAAATTAAATAAACACCTTCACTGTACAATTACTTTATAAATAATGCAGAGTTTCAACCCTATAAATTTATCATTACAGTCTTGAAGCAAATAATGAATGTTATTTTCAGTGAGTAGCAGTTAGTGTAGGAGGACTGATCACTGAGGATTACACAAAATGTTTACAGTTTTATTCAAAAGTTCAATAATTTAACTTTATTATAATGAGGTTTTATACATAACTACATGTATACTAAACTGCTGTTTAGTGTCCATTCTAAAATGGGGTTCTATAAACATCACATCTCCAAAAAATTATTAAGCATGATATATTTTGTAGTTCAACCCAACAAAATGTGTTTCACTTACAAATATTGTTTTTTATTGTGTAAATTGTGTGTATTTTTCGTACATAAAACTATGCCTGCCTATGGTTAAATCTTCACAAACCTTAGGCTGCTATAAATTATTTAAACTTTACAAGGGTTTGACTTTTATAGCACCAGATCTGAACAAGAACATTATAGACTGCCACTGTCAAATACATCAAAATAAGTAGGGTATATGGATAGGAGATCTTCATACCAAAAAGTATCAAGACAGCTTTAAAAATGATCACTCAAAAAATATCTTTTTTTTAATGAAATTATGAATTTCTTGTATATTTTGACCCACTTTAGCTGAAGCTGTGTTTGACTGCTCTCAGCAAAGAATACAATGAGCTGTTTTAGAATGAAGCCAAACATATCTTTCTTATTCTCACTGTATTTTTTTTTTCATTTTAAACATCTCTGCAAGTGGGGGTTTATTAATAATACCAATGTAGACAATGAAGTTATAATAACATACTCATTTCTGTAAGTAGTTGTTTGTTATGGTGTTGAACTTTAGAGGTTGGACTCATGTCTTCTAAAATCTTTATTTCATCTTCTGGGCTTCCCGTCACATATCCTAAAAAGATAACGAAATGCTTGGTCAGAGCACTAAAAAAATTTATACAATTCATCTGAATAATCGGTGGAAACAAAATGGGGAGGCTCACACTGGCACCCATTAAAAGCTACAAAATATTGTTTTCCATTTAATTTTTATAACAAATATGCACTTACTGAAACACCATTCCTCACTGATCAAGTTGTTTATGTAATAGGATTTTCAGGAAGAAAATGTCCACTACAACCACACTTTTTTTATTTAGACTACAGATGTACCTGTAGATGAAACAACACTGACGTATTTTCATATTCATTAAATATAAAAGTATATTTGGTTTTATCTAAACATCAAAAGATAATTAATGGCCTGACAGACAAAGTACGCCACATATCAAAAATTGCCATCCGACAATGAAAATACAAAGAAAAAAATCCTTACATAACCGATTAGTTAATGAGGAAAAAAAGACAAAACCACTAGATCAAATGTCTAAATTTAGTTATCAAAGAAAAATAATGACTTTCATAAAAGTGATCACCTAAACATAAACTTAACACAATGAATACAAAAGTCTTGGTTTTTGACGTGTATGACAGCACTAAAGTGACATGCTTGGTATAAATCAATAGCCGTAACACATCAAAAACAAATTAAATTACAATCTAATCAGCGATAAAATCCCATTACGCTACTTCAACAACTTAACTGCAAAGTGACTATTTCTTAGCAGCATTGTTCTAAACATTCAATCATCTAAACAATAACTGAGAGATGTACTCATTACTATATATATATATTATTGTCTATAACATTTATACGTCTAATTAACAACTTCTGAATGAACTGAGCACGGTATCTCAGGAAGTAAGGCGGGTATTAAACCAAATGCTTTGTAACTATGAGTCTGAGTCCTGCCTGTTGTATCCATTCACTGTTTATGTATTTGAAAACAGTTTTCAAAATAAAATAAACACATGCGTGTGATAAAGTTTAAGAGAAGGATAAGCACATTTGATACACTTGCATATCCTTATACATGTAATGTAAAAATAAGTGGTAATCTATACGTCCCAAAATAAATCAGAAATCTATGATAACAAAGTTTGCCTCTTTCCCTCACTAATTTTGGTATGTGGCTGTGTAGCTCCCCAAGATGCACCCTTACAGCAAGTTATATGATTGTAGGTGGCTTGGTATCAGAGAACTTAACTCTGACATAAAACTTAACTTAAGACAATGAAGTGTGAATAGTAGGTCAGAGTGACCTTATTTTAGTGGGAGCGTGTTACTCCCCAAGATGCACCCTGACACCAAGTAATATGATTGTAGGTCGCTTGGTTTCGGAGAACTTAACTCGGATGTAAAACTTAACCTTAGTAAATGAAGCTCGATTAGTAGGTCAGAGTTACCTAATTTTGGTGGGAGGCTGTGTTACTCCCTGAGATGCATCCTCACAACAAGTACAATGATTGTAGGTCACTTGCTACATTATTCTATATTTCAAAACTTAGCTTGAATTGCTCTCATGTCACCCAACTTATACATGTTATAAATGTGTGAAGTACTGAGACATTACTATCTGAAAAATATGCTTGTCCTCTGTTGCTATCCATAAAATGGACAACTGCTATATATGTGGCCAAAATTGATAATTTTCTTCTCAGAAACAAGAACTCTGAAAACATGAAAATGGAACACAACAAGCAAACACCACAAGGAACAGTATAACCAAAAGAACAAAAAACATATAACAAACTAAACAAAATTAGAACAATACAGCACAGCAATGTGAACTCCCACTCAAAAACCTGCTCCAATAACAGCACCCATCATAGCAAGTAAAAGCCAATGAAGTGTCAAGTCCAGTGAGGTGTCGACTCAATACCAGAAGGACATGAAATGATTGGCCGATACGAAGTTTCTATTTCATGTATGAGACTAGACATGACATAGAAACCTCGTATCGGCCAATCAATTCGTGATGACAACCGTAAAATTTTTGGAGTGATGAAATTAATAGAGACTGAACATAGCCCTGTCTTAGCAGTTTATGTGACAGCAATCTCACCCTGCCAAGGAAGTTCTTGTATTTACCACATGCATGGTAGTAGTGAATCAACTGTGAAATGTACACACATTAGGCTGCAAAAAATGATATGAGTAATCAATCTTGCATTCCATAGTGTTCATAGTTTTGGAATTAATAAAATATCTAATAAAGAATTAGAATTCCTTATCATGTGATATTTGTATCACAATTGTCCAATTTACGGAAACCAACAAGTGACTTGATATTTTGTTAAAAGTTACTGTCCAAGTACTACACTGTGTGTAATGAGATGCAAAAAGTAGGGATGTAATTTTGAAACACAGGTAAGACAAAAAGAAACAATAGTGTATCTAACATATGATTAATGAGAACTTAAACATCCTCTTCTTTTCAATTAGGTACAACTAAGATTTTTTTAATCATCTATATTTGGGGAGAACTGCTGAACATAAGTTTTTTTACATTTCATTCACCTTAAGTTGTAGGTTTTATCCATTTCATAAGAAAGTATCTCAGATATGTACTGAATTTTAAATGGAGTATTTTATATTCAAAATTGTAGTGATTAGGTTTGTTCATCACAACAGGCAAGGCAAACAGACATTTGTACGATATCATTTTGGTGAATTTTATACACACATGAGTGAAAGTACACAAGGTGGCAAAAACCGGAAATTGGGAAGAATCCAATATTTTATATAGGAATATATAGACAAAAATGGTCAAAATCCGGAAATCTGGCAAATTCCGGAAAACTTTCAGGCATGTACAAAGCGTAATTCACTAGCCATTACAATATACATCAATTGACAAGTTTTCCAGTCATAAAATGATAGTTCTTATGTCCCACTGCTGCTCCTAAACATGATGTCATAAACATTGTTAACAAGAACACAATACAAACTATCAGTCTATCAGTCAAAAGGTACAGATGATATTATGCTCCTTGCAGAATATTGAAAACAATATTCAATACCTTTTATTTGGCTTGTAAAAAGGACAGTTGCTGGACAAACCTAATTTCATTGGAACAGTTCAGTCACAGGAAGGCCATGGGCTGAACTGTCATTGTCAAAGGCTATATATCTTGTGCTTGCCCTAAAGAGCATTTACTTGATACTGGGCACTTATCTCCAGCATTGTCCTTAGGCGTAACAACCTTTGAAACTTCATATTGCTTAATACTACAACATATTTTTGGAAAACCAGTGGTTTTTTTATTACATGTAGTATAAAAAAAATTCTAATACTAGAGGCTCCCAGGAGCCTGTATCGCTCACTTGGACTATGTCCATCTTGACGGGCAGCCTGGAACATTGCTGTCAAGTCCCAATTAGCTCACTGGTTTCATACAAGGGTGTTCAGATATAATTCTAAAAGAGGTCCAACTAAGGACCATTGCTGCCAAGTTTTGTTCCAATTGGCCAAGTGCTTGCAGACAAGAAGATCTTTAAGTAAATTTCCCATAGGGTCCTATGTTAAACTATGTTCGACTCTGGCGGCTATCCTGGATGATGGGTCGAGTCATCAGATATAACTCTGAAAGAGAACCACTTAGGGACCATTGCTGCCTAGTTTTGTTCCAATTTTTCAAGTGCTTTCAGACAAGAAGATCTTGTAGTAAATTTCCCATAAGGTCCTATGTTAAACTAAGTTCTGCTCTGGTGGCCATGTTGGATGATGGGCACAGTCAATCAGATAAAATTCTGAAAGAGGACCACCTAAGGATCAAGTTGTTTCAGACAAATAGATTTTTAAGTAAATTTCCCATAGGGTACTATGCTAAACTAAGTTCGGCTCTGGCGGCCATCTTGGATGATAAGTGGGGTCATCGGATACTATTCTGTAAGACGACCACCTAACAACCATTGCTGTCAAGTAATGTTCCAATTGCCCCAGTGGTTTCAGAGGAGAAGATCTTTCAAGATAAGTTTACGACAACGACGACGATGACAGACACCAGACCCCTTTGGGGCAGGTGAGCTAATAAGCATTACTTGCATATTTAAAGTAAGGTTTTTTGGATACATGAGATAGAATGTAAATGCATGGTGTTTTATGAAATGTTTAATGAAAACTCAAAAGCAAAGTCTTACTCTTCATTACAATTAGTGTTATCTGAGAAAAAAAAGCGGTACATATCGATACCTATTACGATACATGAGCACCAAATTGATAAATCACGATAAATTTTTGGCTAGAGATAATCATCCCTATTATTTAGTCTTTAAACAATATAAAAGTACCACTAATTTTAAACTATAGCATAGAACTGCTTCACTAAATTTGCCAAATTCTTTCAATACTAGAATATTTTACTTGAATTTAATGACTGGAAGCATGATACAATACTCACAGGAGACAAATGACTCACCTTTATCCTGTAGTTCCTTATTGATATTCTGTATAACACATGCAAATCTTTGCTGATTATATGCCAGACACTCCATATTTCAACAAGTGTCACAAAAAACATGAAATTTTCTAGACTTAATCAATTTCCTACTCTCTTCAGAACTTCGTTTTCACTATTTTGCATAATAATCAATGTGTGACCATTATAACATTATAAAAGCTTCCTTATTTTCATACATTGTTGTCAATTTCACGTGGCATCAATGTTCAATACAACAGGAAGCCAGTATTGCTAACGGAAGTGGTCATCCTTCTACAGAATGGATATCCTTGACATTTATAAAAATATTTCCATAATGCTGATTGCCTTCTTATACATGGATGATAATACCAGAGAATTTATCTCTACCAGGAGAGTTTAGTTATTGAATATGGCACATCAATGCCTTACACATTATCTAAAGCTTATAACCTCTAGGCTGTAAATTGAATTTCTACTGACCAGTATTATATTGACAGTACATTTTTGTAATTAGAAATTTTCAGCCAACTCTGTCCAATACAGGTAAATCCAAAATATCTATTTGATATTGACTGTTTAATGTTGCTGATTGCTTCCAACTTATCAACATCAATACATTGATTTTTAAGTGGTGTGAATTAAGAGCAAATACCTGCATTTGGTTTATATTCCCAATGCACTCAATCTATGGCAGCTTTACCTTAAATAGCAAATGGACAATTCCTTTAAACAAATACAACAGAATGATGTAAATTGCTCAAAGTAAAGTGCTATAATTAGTATGTCATTAGAACTCCATATAAATTGTCCTTTAAATCAAAATCTATACGGCATTCTATGCCTTACAAATTTATCTTTCAGATAAAATAAATATTGATAATCAAGAGGAATTGTTTCCGGAACCTGCATCTCTAAAACAGCATAAAACCAGAAAATTTAACAGAAAACTAATTTTCTAAAACTGTTCATTGTAATTGTAATCATCAATTTCTATTTATGACAAGTAAATTTTCTTTCCAATAATGAAACAGGGAATAAGTTGGGGTACACAAATGGGAGACAATTATCTATCCATTGATTTTTTTAGTGTCCTGGAATGTAATGGACAAGTAATGTGACACAATGGAATAGAAAATTACAGGCTTTTTATTGATTGGACATTTTTTATGACCTATCAATATATGAGTATTTTATATACAATACTCAATAAAAACTGAAATTTGATACTTCTTTTTCTGTGATGGCTGGTACGTGTTCTGATTCCATCTAATTGACTTTATTGTTAAAAAAAAAACTGTAAAAAAATTACTTAATTCAAAATATTAAGTGTTATATTAGAGGTTTCCCTAGACCAATTTAGCATGGCACTGCACCATGCCTACATCTTCAAGCACCATGCTGCCCTCATCATGAATTTTACAATGTGCACCCCAGTTATGGAAGGGAATTACCGCCATAATGATAACGATATATTCTTGTTGTATTATTCATATTCTTATTCCTATTATTGTAATTGTCAGCTGTATTATGATAAATCTTATTTTCTAATTTCATAAACATCTAATTTCTATTTTATATTATTAAATTTCTAAATTGTTACAGGCCGATTATTACTTTTTTATTGTAACTTTTCTACTTTCATGCCTAAATTTTTTAATTTTATTTTCCAAAATTGTACCTGTAAACTTTACACCTTCAAGCTTGTCAAACTCCTGAAATGATAAAAATCAAATATCCCGTTTCCATAAAAATACATGAATAAGATCTTAGAACTTAGACGAATAGCAATCAGCATATTGGAATTTAGAACTTAGAACTTAGAACTTAGACGAATGCGAGTTAGCATAATTTAATGTCACATTATGACGATCAGTGGCGCTGTCGTCTGATGAATCTCCCCCATCACGTGACCTTGTTTACGTAGAACGATATATGAGGGTCCTAAAGAGGGGGTATGAGAAAGGACAACGTGAAATAAAACATCTTCGCTGAAACCTAATCACGAATAATAAGCAACGTTCTGAGGAAAAGAAAGGGGACATATACATTGTTTTAGATAATATTCACTTCTTAATTACACTGAATAATGATGGTACTAAATATTGATATAATTTACATATGTATTTCTAAAATTAACGTATATCAAAATTTTCCGTATCTTCAATACCGTAACACGTAAAATAAGGAATCACGGCCAATAAAAAGAACTGGAAACGCACAAAGACCGAAAACACGAGAAATAAAATGGGGGAAAACGCAGCACGATAAATAAAAAAGTTCAAACACGCTGTACGTTACCTCCCTCATAACTGGTGCGCTGCGGTTGACTGTTTACACAAGGTAAGTTTTAAAAGAAATATTGGATGGACACTGGTGGATTTAGAGAAGAGGAAAGGCCCGCCCCTTTTAAGCCGATACCATATATAAAATTATGTATAAAAGTCACATTAAATTATCCCGGGTCTCCTGTTGTCTTCGGGGTCTGTATACGATATTAACTGTGGGCAGGCCTACTCACAATAACTATCGTATTTTACAGGCCCTACGCTTTTTCACTAAAAATTGTCAGATGCCGTGTCCCAACGTTTCGAAAACCTAGATCTGACACTGATCACAGGGGCTCGTACCAATATAGTCTTTCGATCGCCAATCATTACTGGTTGATACTGGGGAAAGGGGAGGGGGCTCTCCATAAAACTTTTCATATTGAATCCTTGAAGTCCTCAGTTGGTCCAGGGCGAAGCCGTTTAGAATATCCAAGATGTGAAGCCCCCGGAATTTCCTGGATTTTCTGAGATAAATTTTGACAAAAAAAAATGGGTGTGGGGGGGGATATGCCGCTTTGTTCGTCCGTCTGTCTGTCTGTCCCATTTCCAGATGATTATTCAAGTTTCCTTTGACCAATCCTTCTGATATTTGAACACAATGTTACTTATAAAAAAACACAGGTCAATTTCTGTTATAAAAATGCTATGAGAAAACAGGGGTGAGGTTTAAATTTTGGGATCCTTGCTCCTCCCATAATAGAACTTGACCTGTATTTTAATATAAGCCAGTAACGTTGTGTTCAAATATCAGAATGATTGGTTAAAGGAAACTTGAGTAATCATCTGGAAACGATTTGCTTTGGGTCAGACAGACAGACGGACGAACAAAGCGGCATATACACCCACCCCACCCCCAATTTTTTGTCAGGGGGCATAAAACTTTTATTTTTATGCTAAAATTTATCTCAGAAAATCCAGGAAATTCCGGGGGCTTCACATCACCCACTGAGGACTTCAAGGATTCAATATGAAAAGTTTTATGAAAAGCCTCCCCCTTCCCTCGTATCAACCAGTAATGATTGGTGATCGAAAGACTATATTGATACGAGCCCTGTGATCAGTGTCGGATCCGGGTCACGGCATCTGACAATTCTTTAGTGAAAAAGCATAGGGCCTGTAAAATACGATAGTTATTGTGAGTAGGCCTACCCACAATAAATATCGTATACAGGCCCCGAAGACAACAGGAGACCCGGGATAATTTTATGGGACTTTTATACATAATATATGGTCTCGGCTCAAAAGGGGCGGGCCCTTCCACTTCTCTAAATCCACCAGTGTCCATCCAATATTTCTTTTAAAACTTACTGGGTAAACAGTGAACCACAGCCGTAAATCTGACGGCCCCAGAGTTATGAGGGAGGTAACGTACAGCGTGTTTATCGTGCTGCGTTTTCCCCATTTCATTTCTCGTGTTTTCGATCTTTGGGCGTTTCCAGTTCTTTTTATTGCCCGCGATTCGTTATTTTACGTGTTACGGTATTGAAGATACGGGAAATTCTGATATAGGCTAATCAGTTCCATCAATATTCAATTTAATAAAGAAGTGAATATTAAAAAAAAAAATTGTATATGTCCGTTTTCTTTTCCTTAGAACGTTGCTTATTATTCGTGATTCGATTTCAGCGAAAATGTTTTTATTTCACGTTGTTCGTTCTCATACCCCCTCTTTAAGACCCTCAGCTATCGTTCTAGTTGTCGTAAACAAGGTCACATGATGAGGGAGATTCATTGTACAGACGACAGCGCCACTGATCGTCATAATGTGACATTAAATTATGCCAACTCAATTATGCTAACTCGCATTCGTCTAAATTCCAATTCGTAAGTTCTAAATTCCAATATGCTGATTGCTATTCGTCTAAGTTCTAAGTTCTAAATTCTAATTCGTGTATTTTTTATGGAAACGGGATATTTGATCTTTTTCATTTCAGGATTTGACAAGCTTGAGGTTGTAAAGTTTAAAAGTATAATTTTGGAAAATAAAATTTAAAAATTTATGCATGAAAGTAGAAAAGTTACAATAAAAAATTAATAATCGGCCTGTAACAATTTAGAAATTTAATAATATAAAATAGAAATTAGATGTTTATGAAATTAGAAAATAAGATTTATCATAATACAGCTGACAATTACAATAATAGGAATAAGAATAGTAATAATACAACAAGAATATATCGTTATCATTATGGCGGTAATTCCCTTCCATACCCAGTAGCCAAACCTAACTTTCAATTCTTAGTTTAATCTTATCTTTTTGAAACTGATTTGCATTTAATCATGCCCCTGTTATGTTAGCACACTTTTATGACACTTTTACACCATCACACTAGGGTGAAGGCTGTTTATTACAGGTTTTGATAAATATACTGATCAAAGTGGGTTGCCCCCGATATTATCTTTTTTAACCACAGAGTGCCTTCAAAATACAAAATTTACCATGCCTTCACAAATTTGTGGGGAAAGCACTATATATATAAATATATACTCTTGATATCCTGAACTTTGACCTTTATACAACCATTAAAAAATCATTTTCAAGATATTTTCCTCTGCTAACACTTTAATTTCATGTGAATGTCTTATTACGCTCTAATTACCACATTCCATGGATGTGATAAGATTAAGCCTGATGACATACAGGATAAGTATTGATTTCACTAATCCATTCTTGATCAAAGTTTTTTTTTTGATCAGTAATTGATTGACCATAAGCTTTATAACATTTTTAATAAACTGAAATCAATTAGCTTCTGACATTATTTGTAATTATCTGGTCAAATGAAGATCACACAAGGTCAAGCTGTATGATGTGTCGGTTAAGTTTGGGTTAAGTTTAAGATGTGGTTGTTAAGTTCAGGTCAAGCTTTATGATGTAGCTGTTAAGTTCAGCTCAAGATTTTTGATGTGGCTGTTCCGTTCAGGTCAAGCTTTATTATGTGGCTGTAATGGTCATCTCAAGCTTTATGATGCAGCTATTAAGTTCAGCTCAAGATGTTTTATGTGTCTGTTATGTTCATATCAAGATCTGTGATGTGGCTGTTAAGTTCAGGTCAAGCTTTATGATGTGGCTGTTAAGTTCAGGTCAAGCTTTATGATTCATCTGTTAAGTTCAGCTCAAGCTTTCTGGTGTGGCTGGCAAGATCATCTCCAGCTTTATGCTATGGTTGGTAAGTTCAGCTCATATGTATGATATGTCTGGTAAGTTCATCTCAACAATTATGATGTGGCTGTTATGTTTCTCTGAAGATTTTTGATGTTTCTGTTAAGTTCAGCTCAAGCTTTCTGGGGTGGCTGGCAAGATCATCTCCAGCTTTATGCTATGGTTGGTAAGTTCAGTTCATATGTATGATATGTCTGGTAGGTTCATTTCAACAGTTATGATGTTATGTTTCTCTGAAGATTTCTTATGTGTCTGTTAAGTTCAGATCAAGCTTTATGATATCGCTTGGTAATTTAAGGTCAAGCTTTATAATGTGGCTGTTATGTTTATCTCAAGTTTGATGATGTGGCTGTTATTTTTTTCTCCCAATTTTTTATGTGGCTGGTAAGTTTCTCTCAAGATTTAGTTGTGACTGGTAAGGTCATCTCAAGTTTTATGATGTGGCTGTTATGTTTTTCTCCAAATTTTTTATGTGGCTGGTAAGTTTCTCTCAAGATTTAGTTGTGACTGGTTAGGTCATCTCAAGTTTTATGATGTGGCTGTTATGTTTTTCTCCAAATTTTTTATGTGGCTGGTAAGTTTCTCTCAAGATTTATTATGTGGCTGGTAAGATCATCTAAAGCTTTATGATGTGGCTGTTACATTTGTCTCAAGATTTTTTCTATGACTGGCAAGTTCAGATCAAGCTTTATGATTCAGCTGACAATTATGCAGGTCAAGCTTTAACCTGTGGCTAGTAAATTCAGGATAAACAATATGATGTCACCTGATATGTTCCATTAAGCTCAATGATGTCACTGATTCACATCTATTCACATCAAGATTTATATCAAGGTTTATAACTAGTTTATGATGTAGCTGGTAATTCAGGTCAAGCTTTATGATGTGACTGATAAGTTTCTTCACATTTTTTTTTTAATTTTTAGCATTGACAGCTGTTTCAGTATTTGTTTTAAGTTTCACATCAACTTTAACCAGTAGTCATTGTATCTTCTTACATTTCTGTCTTTATTGTATGTCAGTTGTCTGACTGAGAAAAAAAAATTATCCAAATTTTGCATACACCATCAAAAACATTGCTCTATTTCATTTGGCTACAGTTTCAAGAGAAGATTTTTTTATCTTCAACAAGTGATAAATAAGAACTGTAAATGGTGGCCATATTGAATTTCCATCTATAAAAATAAAGAAAAATTGTATAAATCCTCCAACAGATGCATCATATTAAGTTTTAAGTTTTGCGCCAAATGGTTTCAGAAGAGATTTTTTTAATCCAGAACCAGAGACTCCCAGGAGCCTGGATTTAATTTGCCATTCAAAACTTATAAAAAGGAATTAAACAACATCATTAAAAACAAAGCCTGACATCTGGGGTTTTTTCTATTTTTTCAAAGCAGTGATGATACTGCTTTATGGTAGTACTGACCCAAGAAAAAAAATTAGATAGGGACCATCTATGGACCAGTCAACCAGATTTGGTCTAAACTGCCTCAGGAGTTTCAAAGACGAATTAAGATCTATAAACATAAATTTGCTGCCACACTGATCAGACCCCCCTCCCCCAAACACAATTCTTAATAATTTGGTCTCTATTGCTATAGTAGTTTCAGAGGAGAAGATTTTTCAATATTTTCTTGCTAATTTTTCAATTTCTGGTAACAGTGGCCATACTGGTCAGCGGAATGGATACTTGAACATGTTTTGAAAGGCAACCACCAAAAGTCCATAATATCAAAATTTGATCTCAATTGCCCTAGGTTTTTCGTAGGATAAGGTTCTGCTGATTTTTTTTCTATTTTTAGTAATTGTTGCTGTATTTGTTGAAGGTCAGTACCCCCAGGGGGGTTAGTGACTTTCCTTTCGGGTATAACTGTGCCGACAGCACTTGCCAAATCATACCCTGTTCTAACCAGAAAACATTGAAAAACATACCCTGTTCTAAACAGAAATATTGAAATACATACTCTGTTCTAGACATGCTCAGAAAATGTATACCTTGTTCTAGACAGAGACCTATATGTTCTAGACACCGGGAATGATCCTGTTCTAGACCGTATAAAATAGATACTGTTCTAGACCCGGGTTCTAGACTGTATCTTAAACAGTTAAATAAGCGATCCTGTTCTAGACAAATACTTTGTTTAAAAAAGACCCTGTTCTCAACAGCAGGGCATGAAAAAGCAACCCTGTTCTAACCAGCAGGACATGAAAAAAGGGCCCTTTCTAACCAGCGGGGCATGAAAAAGCGACCCTGTTTTGCAGCACACTCGTACCGCTAAAAATATTGGAAGTAACCCCCCCCCCCCCCCCCCCCCCCCCCCCCCGGGTCAGTACCCCAAACAAACTTTTGAAAGGGGACATCCTAAAGGCCATATTGTGTGTTTGGAGGGTCAACAAAGTTTGGTCTAAATTGCCCTAGTAGTTTCAGTGGTGAGATTTTTAAATATTTTTTGCTGATTTTTCTAATTTTATTAATGGAGTTATTATTTGTTGTAGGTCCGGACCACTGGAAACAATTTTTTTAATGGAGCTATCTAATGACTATTCCATAAAATTTTGGTCTCAAATGGCCAAATTTTTTGGAGGTACCTACCTCTGGACACAATTTTGAAAGGGGACCAACTTATGCTACCATATTAGTTTTATGTCTATAACAAAATATGCAACCTACATATACAGGTAAGTTTATCCATAGATGCTTATCTCCAGGATTAAAAGGTAGTTTATAAGATAAAAATTTAACAGTTTACATAAGACCTACAAACTAAAAATGAAAATCTTTTTCTAAATCAGCAGTGTCCTCTTTTATAATATATGCTATAACTTTAATAGAGCAAGAACTTTATACAGGTTGTTTACTGGTACAATGTAACTGGTAATATTTTTCTTTAAAAAATACTACCATAAATCTTTTCCTTTACTCACACTCTTTACATCAAAGTTTTGAATAAATATTCATTATCAGTCAAAATTCAAACAATTTTGAAAAATCTATATTCAAATTGCTTCTGAACTGGATTCAAAGTTTAATTAACACTCGTATATACAAATCAGTTCTGTAAAGCTGTAATCTTTGATTAATAACAAAATCAATCACCCGTAAGAAAACTAAAATAAAATAATTAGATAATTTAGCTTCATTCAGGTATCCAAAAATCAATGACTTCATCATCCATTATGCAAAAATGTCAAATCAACAAAAACCTTTTACAGTACAACTTACTCTGATGAACTAACTATATGAGTCAATATCTTTACTTTCAAAACTTACTCTGATGAACTAACTATATGAGTCAATATCTTTACTTTCAAAACTTACTCTGATGAACTAACTATATGAGTCAATATCTTTACTTTCAAAACTTACTCTGATGAACTAACTACATGTATATGAGTCAATGTCTTTACTTTCAAAACTTACTCTGATGAACTAACTATATGAGTCAATATGTTTATTTTCAAAACTTACTCTGATGAACTAACTATATGAGTCAATATCTTTACTTTCAAAACTTACTTTGATGAACTAACTATATGAGTCAATATCTTTACTTTCAAAACTTACTCTGATGAACTAACTATATGAGTCAATATCTTTACCTTCAAAAGCCCCCTCTCTTTTTTAATAAATATGACCGATGTATTCACTTATTTAAATCCTCAAATTAAAACTTCTTTGTCAATGTGATCTAAGTTTTCGTGTTCCTGTTTCACTAAATATCAGTGAAAGTTAATTCACTTTTATGCAGCACTTCAAGTAAACTAAGCACCTCAGAGATGGAGTGCATCTCTTCATGGCCGTGTTTGTTTGTATTGTAGTTCACATTTTTAACTTCGGTGTTTAAGCTTATAATGTGCACACCTTCTATAGATAATAAACTATTATAAAAATCATCATCTTTTAGGCCATACTCAAGTTTTACTATATTTTCTAAGGACATTATCTTTTTTTGCTCTATAATTATTTTTTACAAGATAATTTATAAAATTAAGTAATTGTGATGACATTTTATTATTGATTCATTTTGTTCCATAGCAAGCAATCAATTAAGGTATCCTTTTCTTGAAAATTGCTTCTTTTTATTATAAAATAATTGGTCCTTGTAATGAAATGATTCGCTTTGGTAATATACCTGGGAATGTTAAGAAGAAATGTTTACAAATCAAGATTTTATAAATCTATAACCATGTTTTTGTATGTTACATATCCTTTCATTTTTCATTCTTATTAAAAACTAAAAATTAAATGCCAGTTATGAAGCAAATGTTATAAAGGACTCTCTGACTTACCTTTTTGTTGTTTAAAGCAACAAAGATTCCTACAACATTTTACACAACATTTTTCTTTTCCTGACTTTTTCTTTCCATTAATTTCTAATTTCCTTCTTTTTGGTTTATTATATTCCTTAAGTTTTTTGGAAATTGATTCATCTGATCCATTCTCATTTAAAAGTTTATATTCTTGCTTTTCATCACCACACTGTGAGCTGTTTTCTGATTGGTCAGATGAATTGACCAGTGGCCAAGTTATAGATTCCTCCTTATTCATGAATACAGTGTCATTTGAAAAATATCAAAAACACTTAATCATTTTAATGGTCATTTTCAAAAATATCAAATTTTTCATAAATATGAAACACAACATTCATAAACAAGCAACAGTTGTATTGAACAACCATATCTGTAGTAAAAAACAAGACATATGCTTAAATTCTAAAAAAAAATTAAACTCCTTTGATAACAGTTCTTCTTCACTGCACATATTAAAATGTCAACACAACAGTAAGATCTTCAATTTTTTTCATTTCCTCATTACAGCTGACATTCTCTTCACAATTTTATTTTCAGTTAATCCAACGAAATAAAATATTTATTGAGTAATCCATATGAGATGCAGAACCAGTTATTACAATATTTATCTACCATGTGATTCAATTAAGTCCAATGTTTACTTTTTAACTGCATGTTCATCATGTTCATGTAATCAATCCAAAGTTTCACAGAGACCTAACTCAAGGAAATATTTATTTTCAAACAAAAATATGCAAAAAATTAGCACACTCAAATGGACAAATTTATGTGTAATTATATAATGCTGTACATTAATGTGATTATTTGAGTAATATAATACACCTGAAGCACTGAAATCGTGTGTGATCATTTAATTTAAGATAAGTAAGCTTTAATTTCTAGATTAATATCATAACTTTGTAACATTAAAATTCTCCAACTGTTAAATAACTGCTGAAAATTATTAGTATCTATATGGTACATCTTAAAGAAATTAATGTGAATCGTCAATATATGCAATTATATGAGATAAATTAATGTGATTTCTGTTTATTTGGTAATAAACTAGAGATTGCGTTTGTAAGACATGGATGCCCCATCCTCCTGCACATCAGATTTCTATCTATTTTTATGACAGGAAGTTGATTGAGAATTTTTTTAAGTCTATGAAATTTTCATAAACTTAATCAAAGTCACTCAAGCATATATGTAGGTCGAGGTGACTCAAATGTTCTTAAGTTGTGCTGTACTAAATAAGATGATTGTACACAATATACTACAATAGGTTCTTTAAAAATATACTTACCAGGTACATGCAAAAATTGTACCCGGAGTCATCAAGCATAAAATATAGGTCATGGTGACTCAAATGTTGCTGTCTTTTTTTGTACTATAAAATGAATGAAGTTATAATAACCCTGGTAGGTCTCAATAGATATCTGAAATGTGGGTCATAATAACCCAACTGTTGGAGAAATGCATTAAACAATGTAAGGGGATTATAGTGGTGAAGTATCAATGACATAGCACCATGGATTCCTAGGATGTGAAATTAAAGGCAGAAATTTATCAGTCACACATACATTAAATGTAGGTCAAAGTGACCCAAATGTTGCTCATCTGTGTTTAGTGTAATAAGAAGATTTTAGTGGTATAATATAATTGATATATCTCAATGGGTTTTTAAGAAATGGACCTAAATGCAAAGCTTAACCAAGCTGTAGTTACGTACGTACTGTTAAACAAGAGTAAATCTATATGCCGTTCTTTTCATATTAATAAAAACTACACTTTTTTCCAAATTGTATCTTTTCTATTTGTACTCTCATACTATCCCAGAAACTTTTCTTAATAAATGTACCAATATTTTATGAAATAGGATATGTTTGTTCTTGATCCCAAAACAGATCTGCCCATCCCCCTCCAAACTCCATCTCTAAGAAATGCACATCTACACAAGGTTATTATCAAAATACGTATTTAAAATATGATTACTTATGATGGTGAAGTGCATGTGAAAGAGGATATGAAGTTAACATTCTTCATTAAATCCCTCATTTTAAAATAACCAGTCCTAACATAAGTAATATATTTTTTTTTGGCAAATTTCTGCTGCCAAGTTAACTAAATTCCTGATTAAAAATGTAGGAAATATTAATGACAAGAGCAAACACTAAAAATATTTCTTACCTTCCTCCATTTTAGTTGAAGTCAAGTCAAGGTCAGATGAAATGTCAGACTGACATACGCACACTTAAAATATTTTTGACCTGCCATAAGTGAGAAGGGTCTATGTTTGTGAAGCACAAACTTTTTATTTCAGACAAATGTGTACATCCAACTATGATTCTTTACATCAAATATAACTACAACACTAGTGTACTCATGTATAGTAACTGAGAAACTGAGCATATCACAAAAACTTGACTAAAGTCAGTGGAGCATGAAAATGAGATCAAGGTCAGGTAACATATGTCAGACACCCATGCACACCTTGCAACGAATATATACATACCAATTATAGTTGACCTACCCTTTAGGTACTGAAAAACAGACATGTATAATAAATTAGAGGTTCTCAGGAGCCTGTATCGCTCATCTGGACTAAGCCCATCTTGACTGACAGCCTGTCAAGTTCCAACTGGCTCACTGGTTTCAAACAAGAAGATCTTTCACAGATTTTTTCACTTAGTTCCTATGTTAAACAATGTTGGGCTTTGGTGGCCATCTTGGATAATGGGTGGGGTCATAGGATATAATTCTGAAAGAGGACAACCTAAGGACTATTGCTCATAGGTTTTGTTCCAATTGGCCATGTCCGAGGGTTTCAAACAAGAAGATCTTTACTTAAATTCCCCATAGGGTCCTATGTTAAACTATGTTCGGCTCTGGCGGCCATCTTGGATGGGGAACGTGGTCATCAGATATAATTCTGAAAGAGGACCACCTAAGGACCATTATTTTCTTTAATTGTTATCCATTAATGTATTACTCATTAGGTAAATATGGTTTGGACAGACACACTGCCAAGTAGAAACTTATTCATTTGTTCCTATCGTTTTGGACAATGGTTTATCCAGTTTGGTATTGATAATTATAACTAAGTAAAACAAGCAAACAGAGGTCCATTTAATCATTCCTATTGTTAGGCCAACGATTTATCCTGTAATGGAACATAACTTATGTGTATATACATACAGAGCCTAATCTAGAGGGAGAAATTGGCCAGAACACTGAGCTTCCCTTCCTCCAATTTGTGAACAAGAGGGAGAATTTTTTTTTTATAAAGAAGTAATCAAGAAGAAACAGAAATGGTTAAATTATGCAAAATTGCTCAAAACTTCTCCTTTGGGAAAATTATGCCTTGTTCACACAGGAAAATTTTAATAAATCATTTGAATTGATACTTTTTTCATGTTTTAAATTCCCAATTCTATAGTTCTGTTTTATTCTCATCTATACAAATTAATGTCTGATCCAGTATATATTTTCTGTTTCTGAGAGTCCTGAGGTAGTAATCAATAGATAAAAGTATGGTTTATCACTTCATAATTCCATTCCATAATTAATATAATGTGTAAATATCACTAAAATACTATGAAGAACATAATTGTTTTCGTATATAAAAAAAACCCTGTCGTCAGAAAAAATTTGTACACAGAATATCATTAGATTTGTCAGACCATACATGTATACTGAGTGTCAACAAAAATTCAACAGTTTAGAATTTCCAATATTTTATAAATTTACTTCTAAATAGTTTCACTCCAGTAGCTATCAAATAAAATAACCTTTTAAGAAAGGATTATTTCTTATGTTCTCTCTTAGTGGTAAGGCTAAAAAAATATCTGTCTGTTTACGGTTTCCCTACAGACTCTAATTTGAACGCAACCCTAAGCCTTTTTATTTCCATCATAAAGTGAAAAATTAACTGAACACAACACGTGTCAAAAGTGAAGTTAAGAGTTGCCAATAAATTTAATCAATTGCCAGATACATCCCAATGTTCACAATCGCGAATATGACAGCCGTTTTAAGAAAACTCGCGACTCATGTGATGAAAAAAAAGCTTTGCCGCCATTTTTTTTTTCAACCAATAACCAAGGTAAATGATGCAATTATTAAAAACATGGGTAAAGTCACCCAATGGACAACTTGGACCACAGCAAGAAGGACCGCACAACTCAAAATCATGTCACAAAAAAATAATATAAATGAAAATACCTACCCTATTTTTGTGAATGATGTGTGGAATCTTTGTCTAATTCTATCTTTAAATATTAAAAGAGCATAATTTTTCAGATAATAATAAGAAAATTGTTTGTGTATATGATATTATATGTCAAAGGATTTCCAAGATTTTGAAATTATTTAGAGTCATAATTTTTTTCAAAACTTTTCTACTAACCTACTAATAGAATACCGTTAAAGAATTATAGAATAACTATAATCTGTAAATTGAAATACCTACAAATCTACAAGTTACTGAATAACATATTAATTCACGAATGAGCATGGTGTTTTTGGGTCAAGAATTGTAGATTTTTGGTATTCAAATTTCAAGATTAGTTATTCTGTTATTACATTGACATATTTGATGTATTCATAAGATTTAACAAGAAAATACAAGGGATTATGTTTCTATGTGGCTACACGTCAACCTTTGTATAGCAACAATGTTGGTGTCGGCTATTGTTACGTCACTTAGACCCTAATTCAATCAATTTGAATTAACATAACATGTATAGACCATAAATCATATTTAACCCCTCTCTATCTTAAGATAAAATTCAATTCAAGAATTCAGCACTATTTAAAAAACAACTATAACGCACTTATTACATGCATTATCAAGACTTTTCCTCCCAACGAAAATCCTTGGTTTTTATATGAAACTCTTTTTGGAACTGAACAAATCTGTGTCACTTTATTCTGGACTCCATTACAATTTAAGAAAGAGCTCAACTATACAAATTAAAATTCTAAAGATTTTTTCTGAAAAAAAAATTGAAACAATAACGTACATGTGGATATTCTTTATGAACTATTTCTAGTATAAAGTATGTACATATCAACATAGTGAGTTTAGATTACCGGTATATTGGTATTTCTATTGAGGAATGTTTATTAAACATTATTGATACGTACATTGTAAATTCACAGACTGCATACATCTCACTTATATATTTAAACATTAGTTTGTAAATGAGCCACTTGTATTTGTTCCACATATTTTCCTTACATATTTTAGTTCAGCTTAGAGGGTATTTTTATAAAGAAATACAAAACAATTTAACCTGTAGATACTGACACTTTGAATATAACAAAAGGATAGATAAACAAGGTAAAAACTTTCATTTCATTACATTTTTACTCCCCTTTTCAAAGTAAAGTTTATGAAAATGTTTGTAATATATACTCAGACCTGATTTTGACAATCATGTAAAAAAGAGCGGCAATGATACATGTAGATGATAGCTGTTGCAAAAAATTGATGCATACAATAAAGGCAAACATTTAACTTATCTATTGATGCATGAGAGTCACATGGAAATGCTGTCCAAGTGAAATTTAGGATGGGATTCCATGGGTACACCATGTTGAAAACCTTCTCTCTTTGTCAGTTGACGAACATTTTACATTGATTTATGCTATAATATAATTGAATTTATTTCTGTCATAAAATTATGATTTTTTTTTTTTAAATACAATGAAGGTAGGGGTGTTGCAGAGAGAAAGGGAAGATACTCATGGGTGTACTGGCAGATGAACAAAATTATATACATAATACATTGTACCACGGATACAGGGAAGGGACTCTTCATATTAAAACTTGTAGAGGTTGTTTGCTCTTAATAATCACCTCTTCTTGTTCCTTGCTTATCCATTTTACTTTTCTGACACCTGAAACACTCTCACTCTGACTCTACATTCTCTTATTATTTTGGAGTAAAAAAAGTATGTCAAAGTTCATAGCCTCTTGACTGGTTTACGTTTACGTTTTATTCTAACCTAAATTCTCTCGTAAATAAACAATGGACCCAGTAGAAATTTGTTAAAAACCAAAGAGAAAAGTTCAATTTGTCGATAACGACGAACAGTTCAGTGAAAAAATAAATAAAAACGACCCACTGTTGAAGTCATTGAAAAATGTCCGTTATGATACAGTTTTTTCTCTCACTTAGTCCAAGGTGTTAGTACTGTGGAAATTCTTCTTTTTTGTGACAGTGACAATTTTTTTAAGCAGATCAACGCGTGCACTATAGATCCAAAAATTAGTTACGTTAAATCAGAGACATATAAAACGTTTTATAAATGTTTTATATGTCTCTGATTAAATATTACTTTTAAGTAGATAGTTTACTATTTAAATCCTTGGATAATTTAATATTTTCCTATAAAATATTTTTTACGAGTCATTGTGTTCTTTGTTATTTGCTGTAATGTTGTTCGTCTTCGTTCTGATAGTCTATATATATATTATAAGTTATCATGCTTTGACCCAACTAACATGATTATTTAGACAGTGTCGAAAATTGTTGAACGGTGAGGGCGAAAGCCCGAACCGTTCAACAATTTTCTACACTGTCTAAATAATCATGCTAGGGGAAAGTCGGAATACATCGATCAGCGGCTAACATCGATCACTATTTTGTTATTCCGATTTTACATTAAATAAAACATGTATTACACATAGTTGCATATTGTTCTTTTCTATTTTTACTTTTCCATCCATACATGCGTGATTATTTTTCGGTCAAGGTCATATTCGGCTCTTTTCATTGGTTATCATTATCACATGATCGAAAAAGAAAAAATTCCGGGAAACTTCGAAAAGATCAACAAGAGACGGGTCCAGATATTTACATAGATTTCACGTAAGTAAACTTTGTAATAATACAAAAAATACTGATACCCTATTGAAAAAATATTTCAGTTGCTAAAAATGCCAAAATACAATGTAAAAGTTTACTGGATAATTATCAAATGCTATTTTATCTAGTGATCGATGATACCCTTATGCAAAATTTAATAGAGTGCAACATCGATCACCCTTAAAATTGTACCAGGGTAACCTTGTCCAAGGTTACTAGAGAGCATATTGCACATGTTATATCAAGTACATGTTATGTACAGCATGGTTTTACGTTTTATTTTACTGAAGATAAATAACATGAATCTAAATACTGTTAGACATACATAATAAAGATATATAAATAAACCTCTGCATACATTAAGATAGCACTAAAAAGGAAAATTTATAAGGCATATAAGATAAAAAGTGAAAAAAGATTGAAAAAATCAACTTGCATTCCTAAAACATAGTTTAAGGTGATGGGTTCAAGTGCCGCGTGACAATAAAAAAAAAGAGGGGGGGGGGGGGGGTAAGCGGGAATGCCGCGCCAACATCCAATTGATTATCATAACATTTGAAAAATGAGTATTATCAAGGGAAACTAAAATCAACAATGTCATCGTATTTTCTTTCTTTCTTTCATTTTAGCATGAAGATGCTAGTAATACCAGACTTATGGGCCGTAGGCATGCATCACTGGGGCGGGCGTTCCTTGAATGTTGGCGCTGGGTATAAAATCGAACGGGACGAAAATAACCCTAAAGATCCAAGTGCTGTGTGCATTAAAGAAGATGGGCAGATAAAACCATTCACTGATTGGCCGTTATGGAGTTCTGCGTCCCGTATAACGGAGAACTTCATTTGTCATAGATTCCTTCTTTATTTTTTAACGAAATTGACCTTTAACAAGTGACATGGCGGGTGTCTTTGCAAGTACCCAAACCGGAACACCTGAATTCACACCCAGTTTTTCGGCGGCGGGGTCCGTACGTGTTGCTTATTCATATTTTTTTTAATTTTATTGGCGTATAGTGCTGTCCTTTGTGTATCTTGTTTCCGATGATGGTTTTGCTCCTCGATTTCCCTTTTGCCATTGACCCTTAGGTTGTCTTGTTCCTCTTTAGAAGAGACCGGCCTTGAAATATCTTACCTCAATTAAATAACAAAATCGACATTCAAACCATGAATAAAAGATAACGACAATCATATTACACTGGGCGCCACTTAATAGAGTTTACAGGCAACAAAAACAAGACTGACATAGAAACCTGATCGAAATTTATCAACTCAAACTCAATCAAAAAGATGAATGAACAAGGTGCTCCGGAAGAGTATAGCCGATTTCTGCTTTCTGTATTGCAACTACAAAACGAAACGGACATTAATTAAATTTTGAGAAACATTTAAAAATCAAACAACAAATAATTTTCGCATAATGAAACCTACTCAGATTAATTACGATCGTCATGTACAGAACACACACAGAACTTGAACAAACCACATGTAAGAGAACAATTAACCTATTGGGATTAAAGGAATTTTGAGAAAATAGGCTGTAATTGGTTAATACAAATACTGATCGAAGTTTTCCTCAATTATGATCGAAGTTACCCGAGAAGTGATTGATGTTACCCGCATTGAAATTTTCAGCTTATCGATGTGATTGGTCGTTTACCTATAACGTGACCGAGTCAGATCGCCGTCTTTGCAATGCTTAAACAAGGTTCTAACTGTACAATACTTAAAAGCATGCATGAGACTTTTACACTAAACAAAAAGTTGTGATTTTTCCTGGGGTGATCGAAGTTTGACGACTTTCCCCTAGTTGGGTCAAAGCATGATAACATTTTTGTGCGGTTATGCTAACCGTATTGAGTATATAATTAATTAAACATTAAACACACAAATGTCCTAGATTTCACTTCGCAAAATTCACGTTTACTCCGCCCACTGACCGCGTGTTTGACCCTCACTCTTAATGTGTATGCTCCGCCCACTGATCGTGTAACCTGATGATCTATTGATTTTAAATGTAGCGCATAGTTGATGTGCTTTTATGCCAACTAAAGATGGAGCCTGGTATAATAAATATATTTTATTTGAATTGCTCTATATCGATAAAGCCCTGGATTGCGTCATGCATGTATAGATGTCAACCAGTGGAATTTTCCATTCGCCGACCGGTTAACAGGTCAACTTGCCTTATGTAGGGCAATACACTAAGGTTATCACAAGACAGCGTGTTCATTACTTTGTTCTTTTTATAGCACACATGATTTAAGGTCAACAGGTTGAGCACACACGATTAAAGGTCAACATATTACAACGCGATTGCTGGTTGGCTACAGGCACATGTTTTGTAAGAAGTTTTCTTTTTGGGGGCAATTTGATTGGGTTGTGTATGGCGAACATGGTTATTTAGCAGATGGCAAGGCAGCCAGTAGAATTCAAGTATACAACTGCATAACCGTACAAACTCAGTTGACATTCACGAGTTCCCACTTGTAAACCGTGGCCCCATGTATCTGATGTATTCATATAAAACGATTTTATTTCAAAATACCACCTGATGTTATTTCTTATCCTATAGTTATGAAATTTTTACGACCAATATCAGAAATATTTAAAATTTCTTTATATAATTTGGAAATTTTTCTGTAATTCTGAATTTTGGAGAAATCGTTATTTCAATGAAAACAAGGACGTATAACTAACAAGGATTGGTGTCTCGCGGTATCTCGTTAAAATATCGCGTATCGTGAGACTTGTATTTACTCACTACTACAATTATGCGCGCTTCAAGTAAATATTTCCGATTAGTTACGATAATGTAAACAACTATAACTCCTATAGTCTCGATCATCATGACAGAAATTCTCTCATTTGTTTTTAACTTAAAAAACTTTGTTTATTATTTTCGATGTTCAAAAACCACTGAAAGAAACAAATATATAAAAAAAAATTCTATCAAATATGTCTTACAGGGCCGTTAAAATCGTATAAATTACAAAGTTATAACATTTTTATTATTGAATAGTAAATGTCTTCTAGAAACAATGATTAATTTGATTAAAACCTTATTTAGTTTGAGCATTTACCTATGCATTCCTAATTCCTGTGATTATTTACAATTAATTATAATAAATATAAATTAGTCCTGATTGTATGTTGTTCATTTGATGAGCTTGTGCGGTTTCCTTTCTACTTTTTGACAGATTGTAAGTTGTAAGTTGTTTATTTAATGAGCTTTTGTAGTTTCCTTTCTACTACTCAATTTAGAAAGGCTATGACCCAAGCTACACCAAAAGAGTCATTGTCTAATTTCAAAATGACCAAAGCTGATTTGAGAAAATTAATCTTGAGAAATATACACGAATATGTCATAAAAAGAACGAGTTGCAAAATCTGCTATTTACTTTTTGATTTGAACTTTATTAACATGTCAGATTTTTTATCTTGAGACACTGATCTTGATTTGGAACTTTTGCCAGGGGAATATACAGAATATAATAAATATATTTATTTGTCTAACTATTTCTCTACTGAAAAAAAAAAAACAACTTAAATGACATACTTTAGTAAAATTATAAAGTCTAGTTGTCATAAAACTTTTATTGCATAATCACATCTTTAAAACCGCATTTCTATCCAAATAAAAATCTTTTTCTCAGCTGGGCACCTGTATATTCAATTATCAATAGCACCTTACCTTCCGAGGTTCACCCGGCCACATGACATTTGTTAATTACAGGTGTTATGATTGATTGTATAAACATGGTCTGTTAGTTAGCCCGCCACATAGGTAATTGTTTCAGTCTTTTACACATAATTTCGTACATCATCTACATCATACTACACTACACAAAGCCATTCTTCAATTGGTCCTGACAACTGAGACAGAAGTATAAGACAAATAAAACAAAATATGTATGCTTTTCTGCCAGATAGGAGGCTTAATTTTGCCCAGCATGCTCAAAAACATGTAAGGAACAGAAGACCTTCAAAGTAATATTTGTTTACTATTCCGATATTGACTTTTGAGCTGCAAATTAACTGCATTGCCCGGTTCGCAGTTATTTTGAGAATGAAAAAAAAATGAAAATGAATTTAAGCAATATCTCATTCATTTTCCAAAATAGGAAGCTCATTTTTTCTCTGCAAGTCTAGATATATGTAATGACAGGAAAAAAATAACTGTAATGCATTTTTATGCAATGTGCATGTAGCCTATACCTGCAAAATAGCAGCTCTGCTCTGATAGGTAGATATTATGAAACAAAATAGAACTGTTAAAAACTAAGGACCATTGATGCAAAGTTTGGTTCCAATCGGCTCAAGATTTTCAAATGAATTTTCACATAGGGTCCTATGTTAAGCGAAGTTCGGCTGTGGCGGCCAACTTGGTTGACAGTCTGGGTCATCTCACAAACTTCTGAAAGAGGATCATTACTGCCGTGTTAATTGTCAATTGGCTCAGTGGCTTCAGACGGGAGATTTTTAAATGAATCCTATGTTTAACTAAGTTCGGCTGTGGCGGCCATCTTGGTGAACAGTCTGAGTCATCGGACACAATTCTGAATATGGACATCCTCAGGACCATTGCTGCCAAGTCTGGTTCCAATTGGCCATGTAGTTTCATATTTTTAGATTCATTCCTCTTTTTCTATGCATGTCCCTTGGAAGTCGGGGATGCCGGACACAGGGGATACATGCATTCCACCAAAGTTTGGTCCCAATTGGCCCAGTGGTTTCAGAGATCTTTGAAGGAAAGTTTACACAGGAAGCCAAGTGACTGCAAAAAGGAAAACATTTTCTGGCTATTTTTCTAAACTTCACTTGCCAGTTCATTTTGCCATCACGAGAGTCAAGTCCGCATGTACTACACATACCCTAATTTCAAAGCTTTTTTTTAATGTTTTTATACTTTATTATACTAAAATATACACCTTTTCATTATTTGTGGGCAATATATTTGTTACATAATAGTAAAACTTTACCAAATTACCAAATTAGTCATTGTAATTCTGGGGTTGCATCATTCTTTATGTCCTACCTACTCTGCAAATGTTTTTCACGAGCATCTCTTATTAAAATCAAAATAAAAAATTTTACTCTACCTTTTTTCTTGTAGTGTCACTGCTCCTATGATGTGTATTATATACAACTTTTTTCTAATAATTGATATAATTATTGCACTAAATTTCAACCCATGAGGGTCCATGATTGGGTAATTAACAGATTTGATTTAATTTCCATTATTAGTCCTAATTAATGTTTTCCGTTGCTGGAATACCTGATATTTTCCATTTTGTGTGTGCAATTTGTTTTTTTGTGTAAAGTATGACGTAACCACAAACAAATGTGACATTGCTGAATATGTGTAAGTTGTTTCCAAAAGCTTGAACAATGTTGATATCTGGGGTATGCCAAATTGTTATTTGAAAAGTATAGAATTGTAATAATCTTTAGTTTTTCATCAAGAAATCAGTTGCTGAAGTATGTGGGACACACACTAAGTACTTTTCCATTATCTACTTTCCAGTAAATACAGATCTGTTGAATGAATTGGATAACAGTTGTCAACATGTTTGACCAAATTCTATGGAGTTTTTAGATGTTGTACTGAGGTGTCCTGGAAAATTATCCTGGAGGTTATTTCTTGCTGTGCTTGTAATAGTTGCTTGTTTTACAGTGAAAAACATTTTTGTTTCTACTAAGTACTATAGTCAGGAAATTTAAAGGGAGGAGGGGTTTAGTTCAAATGCAATCAAGTTTAATCCACAATACATTTACAGAGGAGGAGAATAAAGCTGCTAATTGATTAGTCTTTCCAGGTAATACTTTTCTTTATACAATCACTTTCAACCAAGTTTAAGCTTTTCTGACAATGTTTTTTTTAACTTTTTACTTGAAAACTACAACTATGTATGTTTAATCAGTAAAGTATTGTTATTGCGGTGAAATTGAACTTGAATATTCAATTACTACAAATTAGTCTTTTAGAAATGTATATATTTATCAAGTCTATAATAAACAACAAGACAGTATTTACTTCAATATTTAATATTGAACTCGCTATTTTCACCCTCACAGTGGACTTGCTCACACAAGCAAATAAGTCAAAAGACTTTACAGAACTTCACAGATTGTCATATATAAGTTAATCTCTCTCACTCTCTCCCTAACTCTCTTTTGACCTAATCTTTTTTCAAAAATACAAAAATTTAGATACCAAATAACAAAGCTGGCTAAAGCCACAAAAAATCTTATCCTGGCTAAATGAAACAGGTATAGGTTTTCACAATATTTTACATTTTTCTGAAGGTTATATTAATAGATTTTTTATCCCTTCTTGTGGTCTCTCCTATATGCATGAGTTATCTTTCCTGACAGAAGGTGTATTGTATTTAACAAAAAGGGAAAAAGGTACTTTTTAAATTTTTTTTTAATATTGAATTGGGGAAGGCATTCATCACACATCGAAATATTTAGAGAAAATATCCCAACATATCCGTATATGTGGAAGTACAAATTTCTGCAAAAAATGAGTTTGTCCATTGATATCTATTGAAGACACCTTCACTAAAGAGCATACAACTCCATAAATTAACATATACCAAAAATGGGGAAAATATAAAAGATGATTATTATGTTATCATATCATGAGAAACAATTTAATTTTGATAAAGTTGCATGCTATTTATCAAAACATAAAGATGTCAATTTGTGTCTTTATACATGATGTATTTATCTTTTAAAGTATATTTTTAAATTAAAAAGTTTAGACATAAAACATGTCTTGAATGTTAAAAAATAAAATATTACCATTTATTACTGCTTTCAGGTTGAGCTTTAAGAAAGTGTGTGAAAGTCAGGTGATGCATTCCTTTTCTGACATGCACATTCATTAATCACAGTGCAGTCTAATTACAGAAATATGGACGCTTTAACTGTGCAGTTTCTGAATACAAACCATCTGAATTTGTTGCTAAAATTACTGAGATTTATTTTAGTTGATTCTTCAGAGAGATTGGGAATCAGATGAAGTTTTGGGGAAATCATATTTTAGGATATATTTTTGATAGTCTAAACAAAACTTCCTCACTAATAAACACATCTTACATGTACTCCATAACATTAATTAAAGAAAATAAATTCAATATATCTTTATCAATTAGCAAAGTAACTTTAATCTGTACACTGAAAACCTACACATGATCATTGAGCCAGGATTTTTATATCTGTGAAATCCTGCATAACAACAATAATAACATGAGCACATTAGGAATTAAATGCATCACAGATTGATGACTCTACACCCTGCTGTTTTGTATGATTACAACCCGTTTGTGTTTTGCTGGCATTTGTTTGTCCATTAGACACACGGTCTCATCTGGTATTTTATGATCTATAAGAATGATTTATGAAATATGTAAACAATATTAACACTAGGTAGGCTCTCACAACAATTCTTTGTACTTTTTATCACAATAACCTAATAAAATGTTTGACAAAACAGCAGGGCTACAATCTGAATGTCCAAACAAAAAAAATTTAATTCAGTGTATTAACTTCAAAAAATACATTTATCCAAACAGTTATATCTCATAATTTCTCTAAACCAATCTTATCCTTCCATTATGAAATCTCTTACTGTATATATTTTCATAAAGTTGACACACCTGTAAAATTGCTGCCATTCATTCCACGATGGCAAATTACCGAAAGACAATGGGAACACATTTTAGTTGTAATTTCTGAGTCTACTACTGTGAATACATTATGTATTCAAGCTTTACAAATTCCTATTGTAAAAACCATACAATTTACACATCTATGTCTCATGACTTTGGAGAAAGAATAAAGTGTTTTATTCTGACTAATTGGAATTTATACAAGAGACGCTTACATGAAATCATACAATTTTTACATAAAAAAAAAGAAGAAATCTTTCATAATACTACTCAATTTTTGTTGTACTTACAGTATATACATAGGGATATGTACACTTAGTGATATAAATAATGATCTAAACATGCACATCAGAGAGTGAAAATGGCAAAATGAAGCAAAATACAAGAATAAATAGGGTACTTCGTTTCTCAAAATTCGACAGATTTTGCAGGAAGTCATTAGATGCACATTTTACGCATAACAGGAATGATAAAAAATTTCCATAATACATTAGTGAAACATAGCACCAAATTTCAACATTTTAATAATAATAAAAAAAGCACTGACAATGTTAAATTTGCCCTTTAAACATTCACTACATAAATCTGAATGATGAACAAATTCTCATAATTCAGCACATTGACTCCTGCAAAATGTGTCTTCAATTCAGACTATAATCCATGTTATATGGAAAATGACAAGTGACAGAAAATAAAAATTGCAATTAAATATACATTTCTCCTTACAAATCCGAATTCTAAGATAATTTCGTTTTAGATAAAGCAACAAGTATAAAAATCAGAAACATATTCATTTATTATTTACAATACTAATGGAGTAACAAAAAATAAAATTAGTTTTTTTCTGCACATTTATTGGACTGAATACAAATGCCCAGAATAACATCTTCCTGAAGAACAATTAATGTAGTCAATCCAATAATGAATATATACAATTTATTCCTTATACAAATATTGAATTCATTTTGCTATGTTATTTGTTATTACTGCAGACCTCTAAAACAATTTACGTAAATACATATACGTTCAAATTTTATCATCTTTCAAGTCTTGAGTCTTTTAACCTAGTTACATTTCTGAATTTCAAATAAAACAAGAATATGTGTCCATAGGACACAATGCCCCACTGCATGATCATTCTTTATGTTCAATGAACCACGAAATTTGAGTTAAAACCCCAATTTGAGATGCAATTGAGACAGATCACATAAGAATGAACATACATGTATGTACTACGTTGATGCAACTACAACTTTATCCTAAACTACCTTCGCCAAAAACTTTAACCTGAGAATGAACTGTTTCCACACGGTCATATTTCTATGTTCAGTGAACCATGAAAATGGGGTCAAAACCCTAATTTGGCATGCAAATTAGAAAGGAACATGTGTACTAAGGTTCAAGTTGATGTGACAACAACTTCACCCTAAATTTTAACCTGATTCAGGACGGACGAACGCACAGACTGAAAAAAATAATGCCCCTCTACTATCTGAGGTGGGGCATAAAAGAGAAAGAAAGAATAAGAAATGTTTACAACTCGAAGCACTTTAAAAGATAGTATGAAAACATTGGTAATAGAAGATCCTAGTTAGAAACTCAAAAAAAATTTAAAACTTAAAAATAATAATTAATGAAGATTGAGATATAAACAAAGCTTTATAAGTAATGTGAAACATTCTGAAATCCTACAAGATTTGAACAAAATCTATCAGTGGTCTCAGGAGTTGCATCCACAAAGTGTTCCTATAGTGTCCAATACAGAAAAAAGTTTAAGTCCCATAACTCCCGGAAAATTTTTTGAATCAAAATGGTGGTGCGATAGTATCATGTACATATTGTGACTAACAGTCCTACAAAATTTTAACGAAATCCGATCAGTGGTCTCAGAGGAGATGCGTCCACAAGTAATTGTGACAGGCGGACAGACGGACACAGACCATAATAAGTCCCTCCGACGCATTGCGTCCTGGGAAATAGGAACTCAGTTTATAGAAATTAAGCACAAAGACCTTTTTTTCAAAATTAAAAAACTGTCCATTATCATACAAAATTTCATGTCAAGTTACATGCATTTAAAGTAGTACCAAAAGGTGCTCTTTTATCCGATACAATGCATTTATTACGTGTTCTTTTATTGCAATATTTATTGCATATTATCATTAATATTAAACTATGATGAATGTTGATATGACATTTAAGATAGGTATCACATTGTTAAGTCAGTAAACTTTATCTGAATTGTAAATTTTAACCATTGATTACAATGACTAGATCACAACATTTACTGTAGGTAACACAACTTATTTACTTCATTACTATCCACATCTTCATGATAAGACTCAATACTGCAGGAAACATTACTAACACTTTATTTGTAGAACAGAATTGAGCAAACTGCTTGATCGTGTTGATCTTGGAATGTAAAACAGATCTGTTCATGATCCCATTATGTTCCATTCATTATTGGCACTACAAAGCTGTATTTATCTATTCATACATTTTGAAAGGTTTTTTTTCGTTTTATCATCTTTTTATCTTTCTGACTGCCTTCTTTATTTTTCTGTTGTCTGCACTTCCACCAGTTCTAAAAAAAGGAATTAAAATTAAAATAATATTTTATGAAAATACACATATACAATGTATGAGCAAGATCATTGTGTGGTTTTTCAAACTGTAAATTCCCATTACTTTGATTGATAACGACATGTCAGAATATAATTTATGATTAAGTAACCAGTATTGACATTTACATATGTGTATGTTCTTGGCAGATAATACCAGTTTCGAGTCTTTCATTTAACTATAATTTATCATAACCAAACTGCTAAAGAAACTAAATGATCTACTTTAAGAAATCAAATAATAATACATATCAAGGTTATGCAAATTATCGACTAAATCAACTTTTCCTTACCCTATACTGAACATTCCTGGTGTTGCAGGTTGTTGGGGTGTTGAGGGCTGCCCAAAACCTGCTGTACCTCCAAATGACTGTGCTGGTGTAGCACTGAAGCTGAATGGAGCTCCACCTGGTGTACTAGGAGTTTGATTAAAATTGAAACCACCTGTTGGTGCTTGTTGTGGGGTCTCAGCCTAAAAACATTGAAACAAAAAGTATAACCTTTTTTTTAATTTTTGTTGTTTCATTTTAAGATACATTATCTATCAATCTTATGTAGGAATAATGTGTAACCTGCATCATTTTATATTTACTACTTAGGGCTCATTCAATAAATCTTCAAAAATAACTAGAGGCTCCCAGGAGTCTGTATCACTCACATAGGTTTAATATACAATTCAAAAACCATAAAATGAAAATACAAACAACAGTAAAAAGCAAAGCCTCACCTGTGCTTCTTTGAGATTAATTTCTCATTAACAGTGGGTATATTTATCATTACTCAAGTATTACTACCAATTCTGTTTTGTTTCTAGTTATTTGAAATGTACAGAACTTTAGCAAAGACACAAATTTTAAGCAATCAGTTGAAGAATATATTCACATGTATTTAGTTGGGATCTGACACCGTTTTCAGCACATTTGGCTATTTCGCAGCGGTAAGTTTTTATTGGTGGAGGAAGCAGAGTACCTGAAGACAACCACCGCCCTTCAGTAAGAAAATTGGCAATCGTCAATTAAGATCGGAGCCGAACACACACTGCCACAGGTGAGATTTGAACTCACAACCTCAGTGTTGACAGACTAGTGATCATTAGTAGTCATAAGGAACTACCTATATCACTTGGCCACCGAAAACCCCCAAGAAGAATGTAGGATACAAAGCAATCAGTAAAAACATTAGGAAACTCACTGTTTTCTTCTTTTGTCATTTTCTCCCTTTTGTACTTATGGGTTTTATTTATTTATGTTTTAATTAAAAGAACATCAGAATTATTCCAATGTATACTGGGTAGTTTAAAATTTTCAAAGCTATCTTATTCAAACCTCTAAAATGTGAATTACCCTGCACTAAAACATGACAAATTTATTTCAACAAGGTTCAAGCAACAAAAATGAACCAATAGATAACTAAAAACGTATCTGACATTAATTTAATCTGTATAAACAATGTGATTTTTTTTTAACCTTTAAAAAAATACTGACCGGTTTAGGTCCACCAAACTGAAAAATACTACCACAAGGCTGTGTTGGGGCTGCAGTCTGTCCAAAATTAAAACTTGGAGTGCTACTAAAGTTAAAACCACCTAAAATATAAATTTCAAAGTGAAACATACATACATGTAAGTCTAGTCCTATTTTTGTAATAAATGTCCTCCTTTGATTTTTCCTCATAAATTAAAAAAAAAGTTCATGAAGATTTTCTTCAGTTCAGATGTGCAGAAAATATCAAACAAATCATATCATTTATTTTAACAAGAGTGGACACACTACACGTCTTGCCTGAGTATGCACATGGAAACAGAATAATGATTATCTGATCCCGACATTGCACATAGGAAAATGTGTTAAAAGATATAGTAATGGTCAGCCGATAATTTGTCTGAAAAATCTTATGCATGTCAATCAAGCCTAGGTTTGAGACAGCCATGTTCCCACTGCACTATCTATAGAACAAATATGTATATTGGTTCACAACGTGAAACAAGTCAGTCAAGCATGAAATTGAGGTCAAAGATAAGGTGTCAGATGTTAAAGTGGTGTATACCCACTAAGAACTTCTATCATCCAAATACTGCGGGTCTAGTAACAAATGTAATACAGTTGCTGAGAAATGGACTTAATCTCAAAAATGTAACACAAGTCAATCAAGAATGAAATTGAGGTCAAGGTCCAGAAACAAGTGTCATACTGACATGTACCCACCAAGAACTATCAATAGACCAAATATGGTGGGTCTAGATATTACAGTTTCTGATAAATGGACTTAACCACGAAAATGTGATGCAGGTCATTCAAGCATAAAATTGAGGTCAAGGTCCCAAGCCAGGTGTCAGACTGGCATGTACCCACAAAGAACTAGATGTACTGTGAGCAAAGCTCACAAAGGATACCCCCGCTTTGAAGTCCAATTATCTCCCTTGTGTGATATTGGAAAGCAAAGATTTTTCTTCATGCACATCTTTGGATAATGTACTTATTTCTGTAAAGTTTCGTTGAAATCCATTGAGCGGTCTAGAAGGAGTTTCGCTTACAAGATATATGGACAGACGGACGGACAAGGTGATTCCTATATACCACCTCAAACTTTGTTTGCGGGGGGTATAACTATCTGTAGACCAAATATGGTTGGCCTAGGTATTACAGTTACCGAGAAATGGATTTAACCACAAAACTTGGACGCAGATTTTACATTTATGTTTATGAAGGCAGTGAACCATGAAAACGAGTGCAGGGTCACAATACAAGTATACTGTGGCAAACCTTATACGATAAGTTATCTGTGGACCATAAATCTTAAACTGTAGCTATTATATGTGCAAAGTTATTAAAGTTTTAAAAAAGTTTACGCAGCCGCCGGAAATTAATACCTATATCTCGCCTTCGTGAATTTTCGTCACAGGCAAGACAAAAATCAAAGATTTTCATGTTTTGAACCCTGGATTCATCTGGATTTAATTAGCCATTTAAATGCCATAAAAAGGACTTAAAATACATCATTAACAGCAAAGCCTCATAAACAAGAGACCCTTACGTGAAATCATACAATTTTTACTTTAAAAAAAAAGAGAAATCTTTCATAATACTACTCAATTTTTGTTGTACTTACAGTATATACATAGGAATATGTACACTTAGTGATATAAATAATGATCTAAACATGCACATCAGAGAGTGAAAATGGCAAAATGAAGCAATATACAAGAATAAATAGGGTACTTCGTTTCTCAAAATTCGACAGATTTTGCAGGAAGTGTTTATTGCTGATTTTTTTTTTCACAGAGGCGATATTGGTCTACAGTCTTCACCCATGTTGCAAGAATCTGACAGCAGTAGAATACTTCCTTCAGTTAATTTGATATATGTTAGAATGTAAGGACAAACCTTGTTGGGTTGTGGAGGCAGCAGGTGCTGCTGCACCAAATGATGGTGCCTGAGACAATCCAAATGTCGGTCCTGATGAAGTCTGAGGGGTTCCAAAGCCTGGTGTTGAGGACTGTCCTGCTCCAAATGCTGTATTAGACTGAGCACCAAATATTGGGGCAGAAGACGTCTGAGGTGCGCCAAATGGAGGATTTGTGGAGGATGATCCAAATGCTGAGCTTGTAGATCCAAATCCTCCAGCTGGGGCAGTAGAGGTATTACTAAAGCTTGCATTATTACTTGAGATACCAAATGATGGTCCTGTATTAAGTTTATTGCTTCCGAATGATGATGAATTATTTCCAAACATACTAGGAGTTTGCTGAGAGGTTCCAAAAGTAGATGTGGTGGTAGTGGCTGGCTTTGTGGAACTTGCGCCAAACACAAAATTTGAACCTGCTGAAGAGGAGGTTACAGACGTAGTTTTCCCAAAGACAGTTCCTGTTGTTCCAGTAAAGTTACTTATAGTACTTGTTGACTGAACATTAAACCCAGTAGTTGAGCTTGTAGCTGTGCCTAAGAATAAAAAATGACAATTTTTGTGAAAAAATTAATCTAAGCAGGAATGTTTGTCTGAGTTACATGATTTATATAAATCATTTCAATCTCTGTGTGCACAATTGTAATTTTCTGCTTTAAAAAATGTATTCATTTTCAGTGGAAGTAAACTCAGCAATACTAACATCTTTTCATTGAATATTTTCAACTACAGACTATGAGGATCCTGATCATCCAGATATTATTTTCTAAAATTAAAGAACCTTTGTGAGCACGCTCACAAACCCCACGTCTTCATATTGTCACTGGAGAAACAAAATCTCACTTCACAAGTAAAATGAACACAATCAAATGCTTACCTTCACATATTTATCCTAATTTGAATGGCAGCATGTTGGGAAATTTAAATTCCAAGCGAGAGGAGTCAACAGTAATAGTATAGTGAGGCAAATAAGTTCAAAGGGGTCTAACTCCTAGAAAAAAAATTGAATCGTAATTTCCTGTCGATATGCACATCTATGTAGTATGTCCTTATTATCTGAAAAGGTTTCATGAAATTCTGTTGTGTGGTTTGAGAGGAGTTGCGATGACAAACTGTTGCAGTAGTACATTAAAGTAAATTAGTTCAAAGGGGCGTAACTCCTATAAAAAAAAAATGGAATCGTAATTTCCTGTCGATATGCACATCTACGTAGTATGTCCTTATTATCTGAAAAGGTTTCATGAAATTCTGTTGTGTGGTTTGAGAGGAGTTGCGATGAAAAACTGTTGCAGTAGTACATTAAAGTAAATAAGTTCAAAGGGGCGTAACTCCTAGAAAAAAAATTGAATCGAAATTTCCTGTCGATATGCACATCTACGTAGTATGTCCTTATTATCTAAAAAGGTTTCATGAAATTCTGTTGTGTGGTTTGAGAGGAGTTGCGATGACAAACTGTTGCAGTAGTACATTAAAGTAAATAAGTTCAAAGGGGTGTAACTCCTAGAAAAAAAATTGAATCGCAATTTCCTGTCGATATGCACATCTACGTAGTACGTCCTTATTATCTGAAAAGGTTTCATGAAATTCTGTTGTGTGGTTTGAGAGGAGTTGCGATGACAAACTGTTGCAGTAGTACATTAAAGTAAGTAAGTTCAAAGGGGTGTAACTCCTAGAAAAAAAATTGAATCGCAATTTCCTGTCGATATGCACAACTACATAGTATGTCCTTATTATCTAAAAAGGTTTCGTGAAATTCTGTTGTGTGGTTTGAGAGGAGTTGCGATGACAAGAAACAGGACTGATGGACTGACGGACTGACGGACGGACGGGTCAAAAACATTATACCCTCCGCAACTCGTTGCGTGGGGTATAATAAGGATAACTGCTGCCATGTTTAATTCTAACTGGCTCAGTACCTTCAGAAAGGGATCCCAAGTGAAATTTTCCATTTGCACTAGTTGGGCAATGGCAATCCATGTCATCAGACACAATTTTCATAGAGGACCATTTTTGAACCACTGATGTCAGAAAAACAATACGGGTAAAAGGTTTGGGAAATAGCATGAAGTTTCAATGAAAACCATCCAACTGTTTGGGACTTGTTCTTACAAAGTCAATATCAAATAAATACTTGTGTCAAATTATATCTCCTGTATTTTGTTTCTTTCAAATCTTCATTTTGGATAGTTTTATAAAGGTCAATCCAACTGTTTAGGAGGAATTGCAAGTCAACAACATATTATTCCAATAAATTCTGAAGTCAAATTATTGTTGTTCACTCTGTTATTCAGAGTATGAACCAAGGGTAGAAGCAAAGACAGTGACAGATACAAATTTTGATTCCATTGTGGATTTTTTAGATGAAGCCTTGTCAAGTCTAGATAACCCCAAAAATGAAATCGAGTCTGTTTTTTTTTGTTTTTTATTCCCAGCCGACACTTCATACCACAAATGGCCTAATTGAATTGACCTTTTGTCCCTAGAAACAAAATACCTAAATTTGAAAAAGATTCATTGAAGGTGAATGAAAACCACTTTAAAGTCCCATTGTTTTCTAAATAAAGGGGCAAAATTCTGGAAAAAAAAACTATTATCAAAAATCAATGTTGACCTTTGTTTTTTCACTAGAAACAATAAATCCAAAATCTGTTGAACACTTGTATCACTTGTTTAAAATAATTGTGTCAAGGTAAAGTACATGTATGTTAATTATCAATCGCAATTTATTTATTCAATCATCTCCTCTACAGCTTGGGGTAGTCAATTCATACTAAAATTTGTGTGTATTAAAACTGAATCCAAATTTCATGCTTCAATCAGAAACTGTACCAAGGCTATTTGTATTGAATTACATAATGCAGATCATGAATTTTTACATTTAGAAACACTGACATTTCTGTTTCTTTTCAATAGTTGTATATTTCTTAAGTGACAAGTATTTTTACCAATGCATCAACCTAGATTCAGGAGACTATTCAAAAATCACTTAATTTTGGAAAAAAAAAAAATTGGTACTCAATTTAGACATTTCCTGATTTCATGGTTAATCAGCAAATATGAAACATCTTAACAAATGCATAGATGCCAACCCCTTTACGGTTCTATCAGTAAAAACAATCCGAGTTGTCAGTAATTTGCAACTTTTTTCAGTAATCATAATTTTATTGGATATTATTGCGTTCATTAATATATTCGGAATCATACAAAAACCAAATAGATGGCAAATAATCCTGAGATATCCCCAAAGTATTTAAAAATCCGACTCTCTATTGCACTTTATCTTTCCACGATAATAAACTGAAATGAAAGATTAAAATCTAAACCGGGAACGGTTTTGGACTGGTAATGAACAGAAATCCGTAATGATAGACAATAAACCATAACATCATAATTTTGACCTGAATTTCGTAACAATTACATGAAAATCGTAATGGTTGGCATCTATGCAAATGTAAAAATCTGAAGTTGAATAATTGAAAATAAGACATACAGGATGAATAATTCAGACCAATCAGGCCTTTTGTCCCTACTGGCACCATGAGATTCTACCTGAAAATCTGATATGACATACCGGTAGATGTTTCAGCCTTCATTTACTTTAGGGCTCCCACTCCATAAGGGAGTATCCTGTACTTACCCTAACCCTACATAACATAACCATGATAACTCTAAATCCTAACCATAACCCTACCCTAACACTAACCAAACCATAGCCCTAAAGGAGTGGGGACCCTAAAGTAAATGAATCAGAATACTCATGTTTTTATGTAAGAATTCATAAATATATCATTAGTAACAGTGATTCTGTCAGGTTAAGCCTGAATACTTAAATATGCTATGGTTATTGCAATATTTTACCTCCAAAATTTACTGAAGATGCGGAAAACGGTGATGGCTTATCTGTGTTTTGACCAAATGCGAAGACACTTGTGGGAGCACTTGCATTAGCTGTAAATAAAACACTTATAATTTAGTATTGCAGATTCCAAAAATATATGCAAGGGACTATTTTCAAAAAAGAACACAAAAAAAAAAAAAAAAAAAAAATGCATGTAAAGAGTGAAAAAATAAGATAAATTTCAGGGCTCAGCCTACCTCACGTTGACAGGGAGAAGTGACCTCTCTCTGGAGCTGACAAGGAGAAGTGGAGAGAGACAGGGAGAAGTCATTACTTCCTTCACAAAATCTTTCTCTTCATTTTTAAATTATTGTTATTCCGGTCCGAATTACTGTGGTCTGAGTTGTCAGCGGGCCGAGTTTACCCATATTTTTCTTACTGGATTATTTCCGTTTGTTTATTGATTGAAAAAAAATGGCGACATGGACTTTATTTTCATTACAAATGTCAGAGTTTCCCTAACAGCTGTCATATTCGCTATTTCGACAATTGAAACGTATCAGGCAAGTAATTAAATTTATAATCGACCAAAACTTCACTTTCGACTCGAGTTCAGGCAACTTGACAATTTTCAGGGTGATTTCAACTTTGCTTTTGAAGAGAGTTGGGGCGAAGTGAAACACTACAACGCGACTTCTTCGCCCGAATCACCCTCCAGGTTGAGCCTGAAATTAATGAAGTGATTCTAAAGTAATGTTCAAGAGATTATGGAGCTAAAAAAATATACAAGTCAGATTATGTGTGTTGCATAAATTATTAAGGCTGACCACCTCACAACATTTATATTTTAGTATGTTAAGACCATGTAATATTTTTTAATAATCTTACCTGTAATTTTGGTACCAAACTGAAACAAAGTAGATGATGCAGTTGATGGTAGAATAAATGGTTTCTTCATATCACTTGGTCCATTTTCTGACAAACAAAAATTAGAAAATGTAAGAACTACTAGAGAAGATCTGTTCATCAGATGAATGAATTTCTGCAACTTTCTTTAAACTTTTAAATTGTAATGTGCATTTACAGTGACAGAGAAAACAACATCCAAGAAGACTGTCAGTACTAAAGATACAAACATGTGTACAGGGTTCGTACACATATTTTATTATAAATATCAAGCACTTTTCAAGCACTTTCAAGACCTTTCTAGACTATTTAGTTGCTCTTTTTCTGGAATTAACCATATATGGGTAATAAATTTATTGTTAAATGTTATGCTTTGTTGACTATGTGGTTTTGTGATTACATCATACTCTACTTTTGTCAAAATTTTGGGTCGTTCATTAATAAACTTTCAAGGCCTTAACTTTCCCATTTTCATCTTCAAATACTTTCAAGGATTTCAAGGCCTGTGCAAGCCCGTGTTTAATTGGTTGACTTTTTACAATAAACTATATTTTTTCTTCATCACGGTTTTCGCCATCAATCCCGTATTGACCCAATCACTTCTTTCATATGATGCAACATATCAATTGGCTGCATGTGGAAACTAAATTGTTAAACTACTGGATTATCCCTGTTGATCTATCAAGAAACATAACTTTTTGTGCATGTGTTGCCATTGTATTGAGAATTTGGTTTAATTATAGAGGCTGTAGAAATAATCAACTGCTCTGGAAGTAACTTCCTGTTTCTCTTATTCTTTTAACAATTTACAGTGGAGATACATGTAAGTTAAACCTTCTGATTTTGAGCTGGTTGAGAAATTTGAAGGATTACTTTCAAGGCTAGAAATATAATCTACTACTCACAAAATAAGATTCTACATGTATAAATAACACATACCATCATCTCTGCCTCTTTTCAGACTTGGTGAAACACTTTTAGACTGAGTGTTAAATACTGGCTTTATTTCTGATTCCTTATTCTCTTGTTTATTAAATGAAAACCCTGATGAAAAAAATCATACATTTAAACAGCATTTTGGTAATGTTATGGATAGTTGTATAACTATTAACACAATGTATTTGAATTATTTCAAGAAAACTACTTGAAGGAATATTAAAAATCTGATCAATCATACTGACTTATTTTTTAACAACAAGAAAGCTTGTATCCTACCTGAATTATTTGTTCCAGTAAAACTACTTATAGATGTCTTTGCATCACTTCCAAGTATAACGTTTTTTGTATCTGTAAATACAGAATTTGCACTTGTCTTTATATCAGATGTACTGTCTTTATTTGAGCTAGCAGTCTGGCCAAAGATAAAGCCACCATTTACTTTTTGTCCGGTTGCACTAGAATTGGCAGTAGATTGTCCAAAACTAAAGCTACTAGCTGTGGCTTTTGTCTCTGACACTGATGAAGTAAACAAAAGTCCTGTAGTTGCAACAGTAGATGTTGAAACTGACAAATTTGTACCACTGTCCAATGATTTTTCTGATTTTCCAAATGATATCCCACCTTTGTCTAATGATTCTGAGGTTTTTCCAAATGAAAATCCTCCAACTGTAGGTTTATTGTCTGCAATTGAATTTTCAACCACTATACTAGTTTTTGGTTTACTTAATTCATTTAAAGATTTATTGGAGAATTCAGCTTTTGTGGTAGTTAATGGTATATCTGCTGATAATGAGTTTGGCTTTCCAAATACAAAACCACCTGTGGATGACTTTTCTTTCTGATCAGAGACAGAATTTTCTACTACTAATAAAGATTTTGACTTGTCAGTATTGTCTAAAGCTTTGACTGTGCTGTCCCCAAATTTGAAACCAGTTCCAGAACTAGCTGTGGAATCTCCACCAAATTTAAATCCAGTTCCACTCTGTGAAGTGGATTTTGAATCTCCACCAAATCTAATTCCACTGTTTGAATTAGAATTAGATTCTGTAGGTATAACAAATCCAGACTGTCCAGAGAAGGCACCTGGTGCAATCTTAAAACCACCTGAAAAGTGATAATAAATAGTTTATACCAAGTCACATATTATATTACTTCCTGCTTTTACCTGCATAATTAATACAATTTTATGTCAATAACATCTTCATTGTGTGTATATGTTAAATTAGCACTTAAAAACAACTATTGCCATATCTGAATGAACTAATAATGGTCAGTTTTTATTTATGGAGGATGTAACCACAGCAGAGTTAAATTTGCCAACTATTATAAAGATACTATGAAAGACAAGATTGCTACACGTAGCCATATGTCCCCAGTTCCAAAGAAAAATAGAAGCCCCACAAGATATACAAAATGTTTATTATTGAAATGGTGGCACAGTATGGATGTCAACACATAATAAAAAAAAAAATTGCAGTATAATACAAATAAAAATTTGCGTCCACAAAATGTTCCTGTAGTGTCACATGCTTAAAAACATTAAAGTCCCAAAACTCCCATAAAATTGGTCAAATGAAAATTGCAGTGCAATAGTATGTACATATGGTGACTTAAAATCCTACAAAATTTTAATGAAATCCGATCAGCGGTTTCGGAGGAGTTTTGATGACAAATAACTGTGGCGGACTGATGGACAATAAATTGCTTCGCTGAGCGCAGCTGGATACGACCGCAGAGGTCCAACCCTGAACAGTTGGGGCAAAAATGGACACAATATTCACGCTTGATACAGGTATGAATTTGGATTGTAACTAAATATTTGACACATAATAGGTTTCTGACACAGAATAACTGTAGTCAAAGAACTGGACATATGATTTGAATTTATATTCAATTTTTTGCTTTTTGTGCAATACAATATGCTGTTGCGAATTGACCCCTCCCCCTCCCCAAAAAATAAAATTTAACCCCTTTTTTTGCTTTTTTGCAATACACTATGCTGTTGCGTACTGACCCCCCCCCCCCCAAAAAAAAAATGATTGTACCCCCCTCCCCACCCTTTGTTTTGCAAAATAAAGATTTGAAGACATTTTTTTTTTAATTTCTGAAATCTGAAATGAGAAAAAATTGCCCCCCCCCCCCTTTTCCCTTTTTCCAAAAAAAAAAAAATTCTTTCCCTCAAGATATGGTCATAATCCCTATTCAAATTTCTCATGGAGTTTGCAAACATAATTACCCATTTAAATATATCATAAAAGTCTTAAAATAGAAAATGACATATGGACAAAATTAATATTAATTAATAGTAACTTCTAAAAATAAACTGAAAGCTATAAATCACCCCAAGACAATCTACATTTCTTTATACATAATTTACAAGCAGTGTGAGGGAGGTAATTGAATCATACACAACATTTTACTTTAAATCTGTTTGGATTACCTCCTTTACACCAAGATAATAACCAAACAAGAAAAATGCTTATTGGGCCCTTTTTTGGAATGGAACCTAATTCTTAAACTGTTGGGACCAAAACTCCCAAAATCAATCCCAACCTTCCTTTTGTGGTCATAAACCTTGTGTTTAAATTTCATAGATTTCTATTAACTTATACTAAAGTTATAGTGTGAAAACCAAATGTCTTCGGACGACGACGACGCCAACGTCATACCAATATACGACCGCAAAAAGTTCTGCAGGGTTCACGCTGGAGAGCGATTTGCGAAAAGGAGTTGCCTTGTAGTGTTTGACTTCATCTTACCTCTTGTCAAACACGAAGTTTGAGATGCCTATAAATTGAATCAACTGCTGATACATTTCAATGGTTGAAATCGCACATAAGAAAGTCGTTTTTAATGAAACTCCCAACTCATGTAATAAATATTAAACCAATCTGTCATTTTTCCAATCAATAACAAAGGGAAATAATCCAATCAGAAAAAATACAGGTCAACTAAGCCTGCGACAAGTCAGACCGTAATAAGAAACATTTACGACTTGTAAGAAAGAGAACAAGAATTGTGAATGAAGTAATGATTAGGTTTTTATGATCTTCAGAAGTCTATTTGTGGACTGTGTTGTACGTATTTTGGGAGATGGGTATGTAGAGATGGATTAACAAAGCATGCAAGTTTAGTTTCCTTTATCCAGTTGTATTGTAAATCTAGAGATGACTAGTGAATCCAAACTTCTCTAAAAAAAATTACAAGCATAAGAATAAGACTAGCTATAATGGTGCTAAGCATCAATTCAAAATCTATTCTCCCTGTTCTTTCTTCCCTTTTCCTTGTCAGCTTCAGAGAAAGAAGTCGCCTCTTCCTATCATCCCCAAGTAGCTTGAGCCCTGATTCTTTTTTTAAAACAGAAAAATTGTTTGCCAGAGAAAACTGCTGCCAGGAATAAAATATAAAAAGGCTTATCACTTCAATTACTATCAGTCCAACACACTTTGTCCCAAGTCGGTCTTGAAGAGTCGGTGATCATTAATAATTATGACAAACAAGAGCTCTTAATGCAGGCCCTTGTAATGAACATGTCAAAAGTTTGTTTGTTTAGTTGGGGTTTTACAATTTCACTATTTTGCACATTATCAATGGTCATAATTAAGGACTGTGTAAATGTGAAACAGATATAGTGAAATCAATAAAAACTTTAAAATTAATGGAAACCATTTCAATGCCCCAGTTACTGTATTTCTAAATCTATCCGTGTCACAATTTTACCTGAAGATGAAGGCTGTGTTCCGGGACGTGGTGATTCACATGCTATACATTTGGTCACATCTTCTTTGTTTGGTACAAGACACACATCGCAATCCCAGTTTCCTGACGGCTTCTTGAACAAAGACTGTAAACTGCCACCACTACTTGACTGAGATTTTGATAGACCTAAATATACAGAACTAGTCATTTATCACATTTGCAAATAATTTTTTTTCCAAATTTCTCTGTATAAGTAACACAGTAAAATTAAGGAATTGTTTGTGTAACATGACCATTCTTTCATCCATTGAATTTTACATTGTTTCATTAATTCTTAATTTGGCTAAGATGAAATACTAATTTTTTTTTTTCCTATTTTAATTTTGTAGTTACTAAAATCTATTTTTTTTAACAAATAATCTAGTGATAATATTATTCGTGCATCTAAAACAATTGTCACCCTACTGTAACCACTATTCATGTCTAATCAAGTCAAGGTTTCCATGCCTTTCTGAACAATAAATTCCAGAGTTTTTCAAGTATTTTTTCCGATTTTTCAAGGGTTATAATTAGAATAATTTTACTTTTTTTTTACTCGTGAAAGGGAGTATTCTCTGAAAAGCAGTAATTCTACACACTAACAAACACTTTTATGATGCAAAGTCAAGAATAGTTTCGCTCCATCAACATTTGTCACAAAGCAATATGTATGGTATAAACTCACTGCAGAACTTGCCGTACATCAATACATTACTGTATTACTACTAACCTTTCTTAAGGCCGGGTTTATTTGCTGTACAGGCTATACATTTCTCTGCATCATCTTTGTTTGATACTAAACAACTATCACAAGTCCAGCCTTTGGCTGCAAACTTTGCAAGACTGTCATTCTTTGGTAATGCTTAAAATATTATACAGAATTGTAAAGACAAGAAATATGACTTGCAAAACTGACAGCAAACCAGATTTTCTAAACATGTTCATTTTTCTCCATCTCAATTTAATGTCAGAATGTTAAAAAGTCTATGAATTATATTTACACTGCATAACATGATGATTTTGTTTCTGTAGTTACTAAATATCAAAATAAAACTCGAGGTCAGTCAATATTAATTCTTTCCAATAACACCAGATGTTTATTTCCATGGAATTAAAAAATTTAAAAATGAATTTAGCGGACTTTGACTTGCCTTACAATTGGAAATTTTGTCAATATTGATTATTAAGGTGTTAAAACCAGGTCAATGGGAGGATTTTAAGAGTATGTTTGAGAAAAAATAATAGTAAAGATTATAGATAAATATTAAAAAATAAAATGGCAATATTAAATAAGTTGTCAAAAAGATTTTTGTTCATATCTGTAACAGAAATTTTATTCCAAGTTTGGAGCACCACTGCATACATGTGTATGTTCATTTTTTCTTTTTCTTTTTTGGAAATTATATTCATCAGTATTTTGAGGCAGCACATGATTCTAATTAAACTTTTACAATAGTACAATAGGCCTACCATGGTCAAAATAATGAAGGATTGTACATTAAAAAAGTGGCATTGAGTCCTTGGACTCATCAAAATCAGCTGGGACTCACCATTCTGAAAAATGATGAGTCCCAGGACTCATCATGAAAAATTCTTAGTGAGAACCCTGACAATTTTCTGAATGTCAGAAATGGATTTTTTTCCCATGTAAATTTATGCCCTTAAAGAGAAATTTATGTGCACATTAACCATATACACAGCAGTGATTTTCTTTGTTACAGTTAGGATTGAATACTTTAAATAATTCATAATTACATGGCTTTGCTCCAGGTTTAGGAGTTGTACAGGCAACACATTTATCCACATCATCTTTATTTGTGATTAAGCACACATCACATGTCCATCCCTTTGGGGCAAACTGTGAAAAACTGTTTTTCTTTGGAACTGCTAGAAAAATATTAATTTAGGTTAGCATACTTTATTTACAAGGAAAAAGTTTATGTGAAAAACATGGAATATACAATTCTAAAGTTTTAACTAGATGTACTGTGAGCAAAGCTCACAAAGGATACCCCCCGCTTTGCCTAGCCCAGGTTAAAGTTTCATAAGATATTTGCATCAATTTAAGCATACTCATGGTTGCCTTTACTACTCCAAACGAGCGGTCTAGGAGGAGTTGCGCTTACGAGGTTCATATATAATGTATAAGCCAAAAAAAAATAGGTCCAATTATCTCCCTTGTGTTATATCGGAAAGCAAAGATTTTTCTTCATGCACATCTTTGGATGATGTACTTCCTATCTGTAAAGTTTCGTTGAAATCCATTGAGCGGTCTAGGAGGAGTTGCGCTTACAAGATATATTGACAGACGGACAGATGGACAGACGGACGGACAAGGTGATTCCTATATACCCGCCAAACTTTGTTTGCGGGGGGTATAATTAACATGAGAAAATAATTTATAGATCTGAGTATAGGTGGTAGACAATGTTATAGTTCAGACTACAGGAGAAACACAAACTAAGTCTTAAATAAATGGAATATACAAATTCATAGTTTCAAGAGTGGAAAAAATGCATAGTCCCCAGTACAGGGAGTACAAATTTGTAGTGTTGAGGGCAGGGAAAGCACAAATTAATTATTAAGCTCATTAAATAGACAAATTTATAGCATTTAATACTGATAGACAATAAATATTGAGTATAACAAGAATACTGCAATGTGATCATCACAAAGGGCCCTGCTGCATATGTATTGTTGTAGAGAACAGAAAAATATTTCAAGTGACTGATAGGGCATTGTCAATATACAATTTCCTCATAAACTTCGTTAAAATGGATAAAAAAATGCAAAATCTAGAGCACTAACAAGAACTTGATAAGAAAACTAGAGGCTCAGTGGGCTGAGCCTGTATCGCTCACCTGACAAAATGCTTCTACAAACTTCCGTTAATTCTTTGGTTGAATTTGCTTCAAAAGTTTCAGAGCAGATGATCAAAATATATTTTTCTCAAAGGATCCAAAGTTAAAAGTATTTCCCCTCTGTCGGCCATGTTTTTCTCAGATTTGAACATAATGAGCCAACTTGGTAAAGGACCTTCCATACATCATTCCAGTACAGTTTTATTCAATTTGCTATTATAGTTTTAGAGGAGATGATCAAAATATGTTTTTTTCCATAGGCATGTATGTTAAACTATGTTGCTGCTGTCAGCCATGATATTTGTCGCACGAAATGAGCAATCCCTCTAAAGGATCTTCCATACATCATTCCAGAACACTTTGGTTAAATTTGCTCAAGTAGTTTCAGAGGAGATGAACTTTAACATGTTTTCCTGTAGGGTCCAATGTTAAACTATGTCCTGCTCTGGTAGCCATGTTTTACAGCAGATTGGAAAAATTTTGGCAATCTTAGTAAAGGACCTTCCATACATCATTCCTGTAAAGTTTGGTTAAATTTGCTCAAGTAGTTTCAGAGGAGATGAACTTTAACATGTTTTCCCATAGGGTCCAATATTAAACCATGTCCTGCTCTGGTAGCCATGTTTTTTGGCGGATCGGAAAAATTTCAGCAGTCTTAGTAAAGGACCTTCCATACATCATTCCTGTAAAGTTTGGATAAATTTGCTCAAGTAGTTTCAGAGAAGATAAACTTTAACATGTTTTCCCATAGGGTCCAATGTTAAACTATGTCCTGCTCTGGCAGCCATGTTTTTTGGCGGATCGGAAAAATTTCGGCAATCTTAGTAAAGGACCTTCCATACATCATTCCTGTAAAGTTAAATTTGCTCCATTGGTTTTAGAGGAGATGATCAATATGTGAGTTTATGGCCGACGGACGCCAAGTAATGGCAAAAGCTCACATGGCCTTTGGCCAGTGAGCTAAAAACAAAGTCAAGGGCAGTGACTCCCACAAAAATTATCTGATAGCATTGTTTTCGAACTTCAAGGTATTGGCCATACACATCTTCTGTATAAATTTGGTTGAAATCCGTTGAGAAATGTAGAATTGAGAGCGCTAACAAGAAGTTGATAGGGAAAAACTAAGGGCAATACCTCTCACAAAAATTATTCGATAGCGCTCGTTTTCGAACTTGATCAAGGTATTAAAATATACACCTTCAATATAAATTTATTTGAGAAATGTAGAATTGTGGGCGCTAACAAGAAATTGATAGGGAAAAACTAATTCAAGGGCAGGTCCTTCCATTAAAATTATCCAATAGCGCTCGTTTCTGAACTTGATCAAGGTATATCCCATATACAACTTTCATAAATTTGGTTGAAATCTGTTGAGAAATGTAGAATTGAGAGTGCTAACAATTGTTGAAGGATAGACGAATGCAGTGAGAACCATAGGGTCCCGCATCTCTGGATGTGTGGTCCTAATTATTACTTTCAAGTCCTAATTGTTCTGCTTTACTGTATATACATAGAAAGTTACCCACCTAAAGTAAAATGCCAGATAAAAATGAGCCTGAACATGATGGGATCAGCAATATCATTACAAAATTTAAATGGAGTATTATATTTCCAAGAACGTAGTTGGTTCATCCAAACTAGAGGCTCTCAAGAGCCTGTATCGCACCTGGATTTAACTTTTCACCTTGAGCAGACCTAAAAATTTAAGTGTTGCAGTCAATTTGGCTGGTTTTTCTATAGGATTCTATGTTAAACTAATTTCAGCAGTGGCAGTCGTCTTGGTTGACAGTCCAGTTTCTAAAAGAGAACCATCTAAGGACCATTTCTGCTAAGTCTTGTTCCAACTGGCTAAGCGGTTTCAGACTAGAAGATTTTTAAATGAATTTTCCTATAGGGTCCAATATTTAACAAAGGTTGGTGTGGCAGCAATCTTGGTTGACAATCCGGGTGATTGGACATATTTTTGAAAGAGGACCTCCTAAGGACCAATGCTGCCAAGTCTGGCTCCAATATGTCAAGTGGTTTCAGACAAGAATATTTTTCAATGAATTTTTCCATAGGGCCCTATGTTAAACTAAGTTCTACTGTGGCGGCCGTCTTGGTTCACAGTCCACGAAATCAGACACATTTCTGAAAAAGTGACCTCCTAAGGACCAATGCCGCCAAGTCCTGCTCCAATATGTCAAGTGGTTTCAGACGAGAAGATTTTTCAATGAATTTTCCTATAGGGCCCTATGTTAAACTAAGTTCGGGTGTGGCGGCCATCTGGGTTGACAGTCTGGGTATCACACAAAATTCTCAAAGAGGACCATCTAAGGACCATTGCTACCAAGTCTAATTCTAATTGGCTTAGTTGTTTCAAACGAGAAGATTTTTGAGTGATTTTCCCATAGGGTCCTATGTTAAACTAAGTTCTGCTGTGGTGGCCATCTTGGTTCATAGTCCACGAAATCAGACACATTTCTGAAAAAAGACCTCCTAAGGACCAATGCCGCCAAGTCTGGCTCCAATATGTCAAGTGGTTTCAGACAAGAAGATTTTTCAATGAATTTTCCTATAGGGCCGTATGTTAAACTAAGTTCGGTAGTGGCGGCAATCTTGGTTGACAGTCCGGGTCATCGGACACACATCTGTAAGAGGACCATCTAAGGACCATTGCTGCCAAGTCTGGTTCCAATTGGTCAAGTGGTTTAAGACAAGAAGATTTTTCAATGAAATTTCATATAGGGCCCTATGTTAAACTAAGTTCGGCTGTGGCGGCCATCTTGGTTAACAGTCCGGGTCATTGGACATATTTCTGGAAGAGAACCTCCTAAGAACTATTACTGCCAACTTTGGTTGCAACTGGACATGATTTTTGAAAGTCCCCCCCTTTTTTTCTATTTTTAGTAACAGCAGCCATCTCGGTTGGAAGTCGGGGATGCCAGACATAATTTTGGAAGGGGGCCACCCAAGGACCATTCAACCAAAGTTTGGTCTCATTTGGCCAAGTGGTTTGAGAGGAAAAGATCTTTAAAGGAAAGTTTATGCTGGATGCTGTCTTTAAAGGGCAAAAACTCCTATAAGGGGTCAATCAACGATTTTGGTCATGTTGACTTATTTGTAGATCTTACTTTGCTGAACATTTTTGTTGTTTACAATTTGTCTTTATCTATAATAATATTCAAGATAATAACCTAAAACTGCAAAATTTACTTAAAATTAACAATTCAGGGGCAATAACCCAACAAAGGGTTGACCGATTCGTCTGAAAATTTCATGACGGGTAGATCTTGACCTGATGAACATTTTTACCCCAAGTCAGTTTTGCTCTAATTGCTTTAGTTTTTGAGATATAAGACAAAAACTGCAGTTTACCCCTATGTTCTATTTTTAGCCATGTCGGCCATGTTGGTTGGCAGGCAGGGTCATCGGACACATTTTTAAACTAGATACCCTAATGATGCTTGTGGCCAAGTTTGGTTCAATTTGGCCCAGTAGTTTCAGAGGAGAAGATTTTTGAACAAGAAGATTTTTGAAATTTCAGCCAATCAGAACACATTATTGGGCCTGGCAGCCATGTTGAATATTCGATCAGCACCAAAATTACAAATTCTGTAAAGGACCTTCACAGGAACATTGCTGCCAAGTTTGGTTCCATTTGGTTCAGTGGTTTTTTAGAAGAAGATTGAAATGTGAAAAGTTAACGGACGGACGACGGACGACGGACGCAAAGTGATGGCAAAAGCTCACCCTGGCTTTTAGCCAGGTGAGCTAAAAAGTCTTTTAAACTTGTGTGTTCCCCAAAGACCATAATTTTCAGGAAAAATTTCTGATTTGCCATTATTTGTTTCAGAGGAATAAAATGGAAAGGGGAAGGAATGCCAATATAATCAGGTAGAAAATTGCAGAGATTGTCTGCAATAATAACTAGAGGCTCTCAAGAGCCTGTATCGCTCAAATGGATTTAACTTTTCACTTTGAGCAAACCTAAAAATTTAAGTGTTGCAGTCAATTTGGCTGTTTTTTCTATAGGATTCTATGTTAAACTAATTTCAGCTGTGGCAGTCATCTTGGCTTAGTCCAGGTCAACGGATACATTTCTAAAAGAGAACCATCTAAGCACCATTTCTGCTAAGTCTTGTTCTAACTGGCTAAGCGGTTTCAGACAAGAAGATTTTTAAATGAATTTTCCTATAGGGTCCAATATTAACAAAGTTCAGTGTGGCAGCCATCTTGGTTGACAATCCGGGTGATCGGACATATTTCTGAAAGAGGACCTCCTAAGGACCAATGCTGCCAAGTCTGGCTCCAATATGTCAAGTGGTTTCAGACAAGAAGATTTTTCAATGAATTTTTCCATAGGGCCCTATATTAAACTAAGTTCTGGTGTTGCGGCCATCTGGGTTGACAGTCTGGGTCATCGCACAAAATTCTGAAAGAGGACCATCTAAGGACCACTGCCACCAAGTCTAATTCTTATTGACTTTGTGGTTTCAAATGAGAAGATTTTTGAGTGAATTTCCCATAGGGTCCTATGTTAAACTAAGTTATGCTGTGGCGGCCATCTTGGTTCACAGTCCACGAAATCAGACACATTTCTGAAAAAGGACCTCCTAAGGACCAATGCTGCCAAGTCCTGCTCCAATATGTCAAGTGGTTTCAGACAAGAAGATTTTTCAATGAAATTTCCTATAGGGCCGTATGTTAAACTAAGTTTGGTTGTGGCGGCCATCTTGGTTGACAGTCCGGGTCATCGGACACACATCTGTAAGAGGACCATCTAAGGACCATTGCTGCCAAGTCTGGTTCCAATTGGTCAAGTGGTTTAAGACAAGAAGATTTTTCAATGAATTTTCCCATAGGGCCCTATGTTAAACTAAGTTCGGCTGTGGCAGCCATCTTGGTTAACAGTCCGGGTCATTGGACATATTTCTGAAAGAGAACCTCCTAAGAACTATTACTGCCAACTTTGGTTCCAACTGGACTTGTAGTTTCAGATAAAAAGATTTTTGAAAGTCACCCCCCCCACCCCCCCCCCCCCCCTTTTTTTTCTACTTTTAGTAAAGCAGCCATCTCGGTTAGAAGTCGGGGATGCCAGACATAATTTTGGAAGGGGACCACCCAAGGACCATTCCACCAAAGTTTGGTCTCAATTGGCCCAGTGGTTTGAGACGAAAAGATCTTTAAAGGAAAGTTTACGCTGGATGCCGTCTTTAAAGGGCAAAAACTCCTATAAGGGGTCAATCAATGATTTTGGGCATGTTGACTTATTTGTAGATCTTACTTTCTTGAACATTTTTGCTGTTTACAATTTGTCTTTATCTCTAATAATATTCAAGATAATAACCTAAAACTGCAAAATTTCCTTAAAATTAACAATTCAGGGGGAATAAACCAACAAAGGGTTGACCGATTCGTCTGAAAATTTCATGACAGGTAGATCTTGACCTAATGAACATTTTTACCCCGTCAGTTTTGCTCTAATTGCTTTAATTTTTGAGATATAATACAAAAACTGCAGTTTACCCCTATGTTCTATTTTTAGCCATGTCCGCCATGTTGGTTGGCAGGCGGGGTCATCGGACACATTTTTTAAACTAGATACCCTAATGATGCTTGTGGCCAAGTTTGGTTTAATTTGGCCCAGCAGTTTCAGAAGAGAAGACTTTTGTAAAAGTTAACGGACGACGCCGGACGACGGACGCCGGACGCCAAGTGATGAGAAAAGCTCACTTTCATTTCACAGACCATTAAGGTTTAAAAATAGATTTAGCAGAATTACACTTTTCAATATTTTTCTTACATGCAAGAGTTGTAATTTCAAAATCAATTGATAATGTATTAAAGTACAGAATAGTGTTAAGAAACAATGTGTTAAACAGCTAGGCCTAAAAAAATTATAGTTGTGTTTAGGGTAACCCGACCCTACCTAATTTTTAGTGCCTACCCTAAATTTTTTATAACCTTTCTTCAACAAGCACTGTTAAAGTCAAGGTGACTCCAGTATACAACCTAACTAAAAAAATTAATGTAAAAAAAAAATTTCCCTACCTACCCTACCTAACTTTTTTCAGTGTGTTACCCTAAACACATGTATTTTTTTATTTGGCCCTATTTACATTGTTAGTGTGAAGTTTTCCCATTTTCTGTTAACATCTATAACAGAAATTTCTTCCAATTTTGGAGTACCCTGGGGTACTGTTTATGTTAAAATTTTGTAGATTTTATACCACTCTGTATTTTGAGGTAGCATGATTTATGTTAAAATACAATAATCTTATCAGGATACAGAGACTCATCATGAAACTAGAGGCTCTCAAGAGCCTGTATCGCTCACCTGGATTGAACTTGTCCACCTTCATTGACTGATAGTTAAAGTGTAGCAGTCATCTTGGCTAGTTTTCCCATAGGTTCAATGTTAAACAAAGTTGGGGTGTGTTAATTGACATTCAAGGTTATCAAACACATTTCTGAAAGAGACCATTGCTGGTATTAGTTTGGTGTCCAAATGGCCATGTTTAAGGTATGGTGACTACAAATTAAATTTTCCCGTAGAGTTAAACTAAGTTCAGCTTTGGTGGCCATCTTGATTGAAAGGCCAGGTCAGCGGACACAATTATGAAAGGAGAACATTTAATGATCATTGGCCAATTGGTCTCAGATCAGAATATTTTTTAATGAATTAAAAGGATCCTATGTTTAACTTAGTTCAGCTGTGATGGCCATCTTTGTTGACATTCCGTGTCATAGGACATAATCCTGAAAGAGAACCACCCATCCCAAGGTTCACAAGTTTGGTTTCAATTGGCCATGGGGTTTTGGAGAAGATTGAAATGTGAAGAGTTAACGGACGAACGACAGATGCAAAGTGATGGCAATAGCCCACATGGCCTTTTAGGCCAGGTGAGCTAAAAAATTGAGAACCCTGCCCAAATCACTAGGCATCAATTCCCATTTTTCCCACTTGTTAATTTTACACTGTGTATGCCCCTGCCCAATATGTATCTAATGATTACCTTCTGAAGATTTGCTTTCTGAGTTGTCACTTTTCCCTAAAATATCCATTACACTTCCTGATTTTAACTCTGTGGCTACCTTGAACCCACCAGTGAATGGAGAATTACTGCTTGCACCTGTGGTTGAGGCAGGTTTTGGAAAACCTGTACCACAAAAATAATTATTACACATTTTGAGTGTATTTAGATATGTAGTTTGTAAATGCATTTTTAAAAACTCATTATTCACCATCATAACAGCTGTCATCAAACTTATATCAACAATTCCTTTTTTTTTCTCTTTTCCTTTCCTTTTTTTGGAGGGTTGGGATAGGGACGAGAAAGATAACCTTGAAGCAAAGTGAACAGAAACATCAATATGGCTATTTTTCACATTATCCTGTGAAAATCTTGTACAAAAACAGTAACAGTTAAGCACCTCAAATTCTAACTCAATATGAGCTATTAAAGTGGTTGTAAACATTCTTTTCAACAAAAAAAATTTTATAACAGCATACTTAAAGTTTGTCACTGAAAACTTCAAAGGACATTGTACATTATAAATGGGCAGAACTCATGACTGGCAAATGCAAAACATGTCAAAATCAATATTAGTGTTTCTTACAATTGTGTTAAACTTCAAATAATTTCAATGAAGCAACTCAAATAAATGAATGGAAACCAATTTCTCAAACCATGTAATTCATATTAAATTGGTACTTCATTAGTGATAGTACATATCAAGATGATACTTCATTTACAATACAAATAGCTAGCATGAATATTACCTTTTGATACAGAAGTACTGATGTCATTTGATGAGACAGCTGGAGTTTTCAATATTAATGGTGAATTATCTTCTAGATCGAATGTGACACTTTTTGTTTTATGCGGTGATGTAGATCCATCTCCTTGAATTGGTGAGCTGAACTTGAATTCCTAAGAAAAATTCATTTTATAAGTAATGTAACAAATAATAATAATCAGAACAAATACAATAGGTCTTTCCACAGAAAGGTGGAAAGACCTAATAATCATGCGAAAAAAGAGACAGGTCTTTCCCAAAACTTCAACAAGTTGATAAAGAGTGAACTTATGTTGAATTAGATCATTTTTAAGCAATTTTTACCACATTCCCCCCATTTTTTAAAATTTAAAAAATGCTTCAATCAAGCATATATGGATATTTTTGAAATCTAATCATCACTGTCATCAATTTGCCACACTTTTTAAGTTGATATCATGAAAAAAAGTTCACTTCCGGTTGATATTTTTTAATTTTCAATTTTTGAAAGGCCAGAACTATAACCATATTAAATCAGATTTAAAACTCTTCATAGTTTTGAGATGTGCAAAGATCCATTCTACCTTCCGGTACCCGTTTTATATCTCTAAGAGAAATGCTTTTCTAATTATTAGAAAAAAAAGTTTACCTCAACCTATGTTGGAAATCTATAATTTAAAGAGATACAGCTAAAAGTTGAGGTAATTCTAGAAGTACTATAGAATATAAAAATGCTACATCAAAGACAAATATGAAATACTGCCAAAACAATTTTGCGCCAAGAAAAAATGGGTTTTTTCAAATTTTTTGATCTTTAAAAATTTTTCATTTTTTCTCGTTTTTTGTCTTACGAAAATGGAAAATAACATATTTTAAATGATTCCTGCTAAAAAATAATGCATTTTTGAAAAAATTCCATGTATTACACTTCAAATTAGAAAAACAACATTTTCTAGAACATGACCTTGACCTTTGACCTTGACACCATTTTGAAGGTCATTGGTCCCTGGTGTAAAAACAAAAGACCCCATGCCTCTATCTTGTACCGATATTAAGTTATAGCCAAACACCGAAAATTTAAACGTTCTAGGGGCAATTACGCCTATAAAATGACGTCATACAACTTTTACGCAAATGTAACAGAGCTAGGTCTCAACGTCCTTAACATTTTCTCCATTACATTTTATCAGCTATCTTTTACCGTTTCAGAGGAGATGCGATCACAAGCAAAAGTCAAAATTTAGAACGTGACCTTGACCTTTGACCTTGACCTCATTTTACTTGTTAGGTGTCATGGACCCTAAATACAAATTTTCATGTTGATATCTCAACTCAAAATAACAATTTGTATGATACACCAAAAGTGTAAGTCGTTTGAAGGGAAATAACTCCTATGAAATGTCGTCAGATCCATTCCAACCAAATGGAACAAAGTTGCACACAGATAAACTGAAGACATTGCAAAAAATTTAGGTCGATATCTTTTACGGTTGCAAAGGATATGCGCGCACAAGAAAAACAGTGTTTGGGGAGATAACTCTTACAAAGAAAATTGTTCGGCTTAACAGGGTGAAATTGAAAAGTGCATAAACTGTACGATACAATATAAGAAATATCTAAGCGACATGTTGCGAAACAAAAATTTATCGCAAGAACAAAATTTGGCGGAAGAAAAAAAAAAAAATAATCAGAACAAATACAATAGGTCTTTCCACAGAAAGGTGGAAAGACCTAATTAAATATACAATACTTAGATGAACAAGAATATGTGTCCAAAGGACACGATGTCCCACTGCACTATCATTCTCTATGTTCAATGAATCATAAAATTGGGGTCAAAACCCCAATTTGCCATGCAATTGAGGCAGATCACATAATAATGAACATATACATGTACTAAGTCGATGTGACTACTTTATCCTAAAACTATCTTCACCAAAAAATAACATACTGTTTCCACACTATCATATTTCTATATTCAGTGAACCATGCAAATGGGGTCATAACCAAAATTTGGCATGCATGGCAGGCAAATTAGACAGACCACATTATAAGGAACATGTGTACTAAGTTTGAAGTTGATGTGACTACAACTTCACCATAAACTACTTTCATCAAAAAATTTAACTTGATTTGGGACGGATGAACAGGCCTATACACCGACCGAAAAACATAATGCCAGTCTACTATTGTTTGTTTAGTTGGTGTTTTATGCCGTTGTCAGCACATTTGGCTATTTCACAGCGGCCAGTTTTTATTGGTGGAGAAAGCCAGAGTACCCGGAGAACCACCGACCTTCGGTAGGAAAATTGGCAATCCTTGTCAATCAAAATCAGAGTCGAACACATCCCGCCACAGGTGAGATTCGAACTTACAACCAGTTTTGAAAGGCTAGTGATCATTAGTAGTCATGACGAACTACCTAGACCACTCGGCCACCGAGGCCTCCTCTACTATCGTAGGCAGGGCGTAAAAACCAAAACATATGAAAATATAATCTAATTCTGGACACATAGCCATATGTCCCCTGTAGCTGAGAAAAGTTCCTATAGTGTCACATGCACAAAAACGTTAAAGTCCCATAATTCCCGTAAAAATAATTAAATCAAAATGCAGTGTGATTGGATCAAGTACATATGGTGACTAACAGTCCTACAAAATTTTAACGAAATCCGATCAGCAGTCTTAGCGGAGATGCGTCCACAAGTAATTGTTACAGACGGACGCAGACCATTACTAAGTTTCTCCGTCACGTTGCGGAGGGGGACAAAAATTCAATTCTGAGCATTTCTATTATAATTTATTATAACAAATCTGATGCACTGACCAATTATCTTTCAGAGATGTTAATGCCTAAAAAATACAAAAACCCATACAATAACTAAAACTTTGACTGTTAATCCCAAATGTCATACACACATTTACTGAAACCATCTACATGTACAAAGACATCAGTAGAGAGCTATTCCAAAATTAAACAATATCAGTTTAAAGATTTCATCAGAATATTCTAAATATATACATGTATATAAGCCAGCACCAAAATTCATGTTTTAAAAAGTGATGAAGTATATGCATCTAGTTTGTAAAAGATAACTCTAGACCTTTTTTAAAGAATGCACCCTCCAATGGATTTTAAAATTTGCTTAAAAACATCACAATAAGAAGCATTGTGTTTAGTTACTGAAGGTTTAACTACCGGACAAAAAATTTATCACATGATTTTTGCACTGTTCCAGATTTTCTATGCAAAGTAATGCAAATAGCCGCAGTATTTATTGGCCTACTTAAGAAAACTATTTACCCAACTTACTTTGAAAGAAACATAATACTAACTATGAAGTAATAAGTTTGTTACGACTTGGGAAATATACATGTATACACAACTCCCACTTTTAACTATTGATTGATATACATGTATATACACAACTCCTACTTTTAACTATTGATTGAGTATACATGTATTTTCTGTAAAAAAATATCATTTTGTAACCATCATACACTGTTATCTTTTTTGAACGTGCAAAATTTTAACAAAAACCTTTTCAATCAATGTACCAGAACATTAGATAAGATGACAAATACAGCCATCAGCTCGGGTATTCTGACTTTCTATCTGCACATTAAATATTACTATGACAGTAAATGACTACACAGTAGTTGCAGTTGTGCATTTCCTTTATTTGTGATCACAACTTAACCATATAATATACATTTAACATGCAACATTACACACCTTTTTTGGGGGTCCTGTAGGCGTGTCTGTTCGTGTAACTGGCATTTTCTGGATGGGGGATGAGAATGTGTAAGATACACTAGAAGAATCTGTGGAAGGTCTAACTGAAGACTGTGGTGTTGACTTTGGCAAGGTAAAATTAAAGGCAGGCATATCTTTCACTGGCAGTGTAAAATCTGTTCTTAATTTTGGAATTTCATAAGGCTGGAAAATAAATAACATGTTCATTTATTGTGTAAGCTATACATTGTTAAAACTTTCTTAGTATATAAAATAGAATTTTAGGACAATATTAATGTATTACAAGTACAGAAATAAACTTTGGTCTAATTGATTGTTGCTTAAAGTCCAGTGGCAAATATTTCATGGTTCTTCAGTACGAGAACCAGTTAATTTTACCAAACAATTCAAATACAGGTAGGACAGTACAGAGAGGGAACCAATTTTGACTGCCACTGTAAAATGATGGTTGAGTAGGATCAAATAATTTAGCCTTCTGTAGCAGCCATTAGCCTACACTTTGTCGAAAACTACAGAAAGAGTCTTTAGCGTGCAGGTAGTGTGGTATTCTCCAAACATGTTACCCACTACGGTCCGTGGTTAGGCTTTCCGTATTATGACTTGACAATCCCCCAACGAGAGGGTCTCCCCTATCCGCTACCTGGGGTTTAGTTCCAGTGATCCACCAAATGTGAGTGTTCCATGGAACATTTTTTCAACTGGTTAAGTAGGACTTGCAGTTTGGGAATATATGTGTTTAATTAAAAGTTATTCCACCCTACACCAAAGTAGGTTTATAATGACCAGTTTAAAAATCCATGTGACATCCCATAGCAAAACTTGTAGGTAGGAAAAAAAAACAAAATACATGTGTATTACAAAAAAATGTCTTCAAATGGAATCATACTCCTTCATGCACATCTTCAAATATTCTGCATGGTTTCATAGATCTGGGTTAAATGCTGTAGGAGGAGTTTACACAAAATTGGTACCCTCCATACATAATTGTTGCAAAAAATGATTAAGTTCCACAACAAAGGAAATATGAAAAAAATCCTTCTCATGTCATCATACTCCTTAATGCCAGAGTTCCCACACTTTTCTCAACAAAAAATTCCTGAATTTTTCCACCATTTTTTTTTTTTTATTTTCCAGTGTGATAATTCAAAATAATTTTACCAGTGAAAAGGACTATGCATCTCAAATTCTCTGCAAAGCACACTAACAAGCATTTTTATGACACAGAAGTCATGAACAGTTTCGCCCAATCAACATTCGAAACAAAGCAATATGCATCCCATCTAATACTTCTTGGTATAAATTCACTGTGCAACTTGGATGAAAAAACGATGATCAAACGGAAGTAATCAATTTTTTCCAATTTCCAGTCAACAAATTTCAAGAGTTTATTTTGCTGTTTTTTTTTCAATTTCAAGGACATTTCCCGACCAGGAAGGTGTTAAATTAAATTTCCAGGTTTTATTCCGTTTCGTGGGAACTCTGTTCATGCACAACTTTAATATTTCCATAAACATTTTGCAAAGTTTCAAAGATCTTGTACAAAGCTGTAGGAGTTCATTACATAAAATAGATACTGTAATTACTCAAATTTTTTGAAATTAAAATACAGCTTTTATTTTCAGGAAAATTGGAAGATTGTCCAAAAAAATTTGGTGTCTTATTGTCGGCATTTTTTCACTTCCATATGATCGACCTGGCCAATTTATGTGATGAATATGTGAACAAATAAAATTTCGTACTTGCAGTACTATTATTTTATTTTGGTTCTATTTTGTTCCTTAAAATAGTTGTTTTAAAGTAAGAAAAAAACTTTAAACAAACTGCCATGTTGTTGACAAATATGTGTGATCTGGATCTTATTCCAGAATTGGATTTCTACAACATGTGTTCAATGTTAATTGACTTGGAATATTGTTGACTATAACTTTTAAATGTCTATTAGGATTTCTTTATACAAATTTACCCATTTCATTGAAATATTTCAACTTTATTCTTCTTAGACCATTTGAATACACAAGTCCATTCTGAACTTGTTTTGGTTTAAAAATGACTTACTCAAGTTTTGTTATGGAAACTCCAAAAAATTATTCAATGGCATATGTTACTGAAGATGTTTAGGATGAATTTCAGATAAGGGAAAGTTTGACAAAGATGAGAATGATAACAATGCAAGAAAATGGACATAAATTTCCTATGTGTTGACAATGCTTTGCAGGAAACAAGAAACAAACATTCATGTTTATATTCACAAGATTAATAGAGATGCACAATAATGTAATGTATACCAAAAACAAGAGTTCATTTTAAGATTTTCACTATTGTGTATTGACAAATCAATTCTTTCCTGGTAGGACAGCCTACTTATTTGAAGTATTGTCATAAACAGGTTTTTATATATGATATTTTCATGAAAATTGATTTAATTTATTGGGTTTTATGCCACTCAGTAAATTGGCTGTATCATGGCGTAGTTTTCATTTTTAGTTTTTAGCCGGAAAGACTGAAAATCAACTAATGATGCTAGGTTTGTATATCACTATATCATTGGTTTGAAAAAAGCATCCTTTTCGGAACTGTACAAACTTCATGCAAATATAATATCTTTATTTATCATCACCAACAGACTTATTCACTTCCTGAATGAAATTATTTTTTATTCTCCATCTATGAAAAATAACCCAAGAATCAGCTGTCATCTTTCCTTTCTGTGATTAAGTTTCTTTAATTCAAGTCCCAATCAAAATTAAACTTTTTTTCCTACTTTTATAGCAGTTTTAAGATTTACCAGTTCATCCTCGTCATCTTTTCTTGATGAAGGAGCATGTTGGGAAAACTTTTTACTTTTCATTTTTCCTCCCTGTATACTGCTTAAAGGTGTACTTTGTTCTCTTTGGAAAGACCTGGAAAATAAAACAAAAAAACTCTCCACTTCATCTCTCCCATAAACAATAAATTATCTAGATATTCTGTTGGTGCAAATACATGTACTTATATCCGACACTTTATACATCTGAATGTAAATTTTGTGTTTAGTTTTTAGTTTTATTATCATTGCAATGGATGTGATATGTTTGTATGCGGTCACACAATCTTCTGTTTAATTTGATATTGGTTGATTAAAAACCATACTGACTCCTTTCATTTTTGCCTTCACTTGGATTTCAATCACATGGCATTGCGGCAGTTCTTTTTCAATCTGTCTTAGTAGAGTTAATTTCATTTCAATCTTCATCCAAGGATATCCATTGTATTGTAAGTGCTTTGAATAAACAGAGAAAGATTGCAAACAAGACTTCTTGAGCTAAATTATGGCAGTGGTACAGGGTTATTTTTACTTGTTTTCATGTTGGATGGTAAATATTCAATAGTTTGGTGCAAATTGTTTAAACTGCAACATGTCAGTACAACATTCATGTCCTTTTTTAAAATTTTTGTTCAACATGTATGACATTTTTTTTCATGTTCACCTGTATTAATATCCCTTTGCACATACCTACATACATTATTGTGAATTAAGTTTAAAACTGAACCATGCAAACAGAATATTGTACTGAATTGGAAATTTATTCCTCTAGTACAATTTCTTAGCTTTGAATGTTTTATGCAAAATAAATTCTATTACCAATATTTTAATGTAATAACAAAAACTACATACTTTAGTCAAATTAGGAAAACCTACTCTACAAGATCATCTGAAATTGGATGTATGTATACCTATTCCACTTTTGAACTATAGAATATGAACAAAACAAGTGGGTGTTTTCTGGTTGGGGGCGTGTGTATCAAGCATGCATGTCAAGAGTCTAATTCAATCCATCATCCTCTAATAGAGCCTTAACTGGTTTTCATAGCAACTTCACACTACAGGGTCATAGATTAAATTATAACCCTTTTCTATGGACCCTTACAAGTCAATGTATTCTTGTACACATGAAAACAAATGATTTTCATTGTTATAATTCTAATGATACAATGAATATAGGAATTAAATATGTACACATCCTCTCACATAAAACAATTATTAGATATATACAGTCAATTCTCGTATGTTGAATCCATTGGGAACTGAAAATGTAGTTCGACTAAAGCAAAAATTCAAGATATCAGGAGTAAATCTGTATAGTTACTGCTGTTGAGGGTCGAAACAGATAATTCGAGTTACCTGGAATTTCCACTTAAGTGTGTTTGAGATGACAAGAGTCAACTGTATATATTACAAGTTTAAATGATAGCAATAGACATGTAAATGTGTGTATTCTTACCCAGGTAACTGATAGCTGCTGGTGGCATCAGTATTACTATGTGTTCCTTTGTCCATTTCAGGTGTATTGAATCTCTGTAGATTTACAGCAAGGGATGCTGAACCTGGAGTACTAACTTTCTTTAATGGTGGACCTTTACTTGGGATCTACAAAAAATTAAATTACATGTCTAGTTTTCACTTCTTTTTTGGGGGTTAACCATAAACAGTTGGTACTTATAAGCAAAAAGTACATCTTAATATGAGATTCAGATTCATGTGGTTGGTTTCACAATATAACACCACAATAAAAGACAATTTGTCTGATTACCTTTGTCCAAATTATGTAGGGCATAACCCTATAAAATCATCTGATATTTCGTATACTTGAAGCATATGGCATACTTGTCTGTTTCCCCATTTCCCATTAATCTGTTATCTAATCTGAGATACTAGTAACCTTTTTTGATTTGATGTTCACAAAATGTTTTATAAATACTTTCTTCTCAAATATCATCCCTTGCCTATCATTACCAAACACAAGATTTACTGGAAATAACAAGAGGTTTACTCTGAGGACATTTTTGTGACTTCTCAAAGCATTAATTGTTAGCATGCATTAGGTTTCGTGATTTTCTGTATTTATCAGTTAAAACAAGGGAAACTCTAGTTTAAGAAAATGACAAGAGTCTCTTTTGAATGGGAGATAAAATGACTGTTATGACAGGACAACGTATTTATCCTGTTAGAAATGTGGGGAATGCAATAAAGCAGACCTTTAATTTTTACATTAATAAATATGTGTAGATATTAAAAATAATAAAATAGCCAACCTGAAGTTCTCTGGATGAATTCAGGTATGATCCAATACTATGTCTTGTTGGCCTTCTGTAACTTGATGGCTGCAATTCAAATATTTCGAAGTGATGTAAAACATGGAGAGTTTCAACTCATAGACCTTTTTTTTCAATGTACTCATTGACTAACATGAGTTTGAATAATACATGTAGGTCAGACTATTTTCAAAAGTGTGTTCCAATAGTTCTGGTTGCCACTCGTGAGAAGGCTGCATAGTTAGTCAGTAATTAAGCCTTGCAACAGGCCATCTAGGAACATGATTGTTGCTGCAAGGAATTTTTTTCTTTCCAATTTATGAGAAGTCCATTTAGATAAATCAAAAAGTTGCTTCATTTCTATACTCTTCCTATCCAAGGTGGTTTCATATTATTTAAAATGCATTTATAATTTAGGGTGGCTCAGTTAAAATCATAAAATCGAATGTCTTTTCAGTCAGTTATAGAGAATAACTGAATGGTTAAAAAAATTCTTTTACATGTATATAGAGTTAAAGTAATCCTCTTGGGTAATACTGCTTAACCAGTTACGGAAATAGATTAGTATAGAAGACATAAAATAAAAGTTCCTTTGAAAGTTTAAAAATTAAGGTATAATATAATCATTTAATTTGTTTTTAAAAATGCTCTAGATATTTCAGAGACAAATTGAGGTTTCACACTTACTGTAAAAGAAAATGATGAACTCAGGCTCTGCATGACAGTATCATCCACTGGTATTTTCCTGGCATCCTACAGTTGCAAGTAGAAATATCATCATTACTGGCAATCATATTATAGAACATCAATTGTTAAACTTGAATAACTAAAGATCTTCAGTATCTAGACATACATTAATTGTATGACTATGAATAAATATATCATTGATCATTGATCTTATACATTGTACATGTATCATTTTTGCATGCATTATATTCTTAAGAATTAACTTAATGACTAACCTATGTCTCATTGAGAAATTGAGAAAAAAGTCAAAATTATTATGATAAGTTATGAATTTAACAATAACATCTGATAACAATCGTAATTAATAGTGATGTCGAACATCAGTCGATTGTATGGGAAATTGAAGCGCTCGAAAAGAAATCCATATAATCAATTATTCTACTTTCACAATGGGAAATGATGTCATCAGGTAGAGTTAAAAGTTTTGTATTTAAGTAAAAATGTATTTTTGATAGAAGTCAGTAATGAGTATTAGTGTTTTTTTCAACTTAAAAATAATATTCCGTAATCTCGTTCACAATTTATAACTAATTTGATTAATATACGCAAATGCATCTAAGCATGCTGTTGCGACTTCTATGCCAGATAACTGGCAAGCAAATGAGTTGACACATTTATTTTTATTCCGATTATTATAAATCATTAGTTATTTATAGGATAACCTATGATCGATTGTGAGACTCGTTCTGATTTCCATCACAAGTAAATAAGAATGTATCAAAAAAATCTTCTCAAAAGAACATTTTCGAAAAGCAAATCCAAAATACAGTTATGATTCATGACTGAACTAGAAAATGTGTCTATAAGACAGATGCCCCGCCCTAAAAACAGCCCAAGTGCTGCTGAACTGCGTTGCACTATACAATAGGACACTAGTGGTGAAAAATCATTGATATATTACAATAGGTTTCTGAGAAATGAACCTAATCAACCAAACTCATAGTACCAGGAAATGTAGGTCATTGTGACCTGTGTAGCTGAACTGCGTTGTACTATATAAGAGGACTGTAATGGTGAAAAATCATTGATATATTACTATAGGTTTCTGATGAGAAATGAACCTAAACGCAAGACTTAACCAGTCACTGAGGCATGAAATGTAGGTCATAGCGACCCAAGTGTTGCTGAACTGCGTTGTACTATATAAGAGGGCTGTAGTGGTGAAATATCATTGATATATTACAATAGGTTTCTGAGAAATGAACCTAAACGCAAAACTTAACCAAAGTCATTGAAGCATGAAATGAAGTCAAAGTGACCCAAGTGTTCCTCAACTGTGTTTTACTATACAAGAGGACTGTACTGGTGAAATATCATTGATATATTACTATAGGTTTCTGAGAAATGGAGCTAAACCGAATCGGGGCGTACGTAAGTAAGGACAAGGGTAAATCTATATGCCCCAGCCACATTCATTAAAGGGCATAAAAGAACAAAATTATTCCATCAACCTATAAATCCTGTACTGACAAATTTTCCTCAATATGCTATTTTTTACGACTTACTCCTAGTGGCGTTGTCATCTTCTCTAACGTTTCCAGTATTTTCCTTGCAGTACCACTGGTAGTAGCACTACTTGAAAAGGAGTTGTTCATTGGCTTGGCTTTCATCTTTTGTCGTACAGGAAATGATGACTGGAAAAAAACCCAATATGTTAACTAACATTCAAGTAACAATGTTAGAATAAAAAGTTCTCTTTTTATGTATAACTACGTAGATGACTGATACTTGCACTAACATTTATCTGTCCACCAGTAAGACTCAACACTTCAACAGTATCGCAGCATGGTTCATTGAATATAATTGTGGATAATGGCAACTAATTGACCATTTTTGCTAAGTCTGAATCAAATTTGCCTGCAGATTCAGATATGATACCATTAAAGCAAATTTTCTACAGGTACTGCATTACTATATCCAGGTTAGTTATAAAAGTGAAATTTATACATATAACAAGGATTTAGCTACTGCTCTTCAATTTCGCCAATGACGAATTTATTTTAAAAGTGACAAATAAAACTCTAAGTAAATTTTTCACTTTACTTTTGCAGCAATCCTTAATATTACATAAAAATCTTCTAAAGCTAAAAAAAACATTTATTTTATCTACTTTCTATGCCATTTACTGAAGTTTTAAAAAATTTCTAGTTAATTGTCTGATAAATAAACCCTCTGGCAGACAGCCCTAAACATGAGTTGACATTTGAACTGGCAGTGGAGATATTTAACAGTAATCATCTTTTTAATTGATTTTAATTCTTTAGAATTTTGCTCTAGGGTATAATTATTTTATCTGTGATTAATTCCAAATTTGTGCCTGGTGATAAAATAACATTTAATATGATTGTTTGTTTGGAACCAACGTTATACATTTTGGACATTTGTCACATGACTGTTTACAGGTTTAACCAAAACCACAAAACATTTGAAAATGACAAAGCAGCACTTCGTTTTTTTTCTTTAAAGCAATAAAAATTTTAATTATTTATTATTATTAAAGACGACATGCTAATAAATACAATGGTACAGTTTAGTGACCCACTTTCTGGTCAGTATAAAAGTTACCTTTGTCGCAATCAATTGCACAAAAGTGACTTATGGTCTTTAAATCCTAGTTAAAACCCTGCATATAAATACCTGATATGGAGCTGTAGAACCAAGACTTTGCCTTCTTTGAGATGCTGCTCCACCATATGTTGTACGCCCTGGGTAAAATGTGGATTCATGTAATCTGTCGCTTAAAAGAGAACTATTTCCTCCCTAAAATATACATACAGTAAATCAAAGTATGTAGTGAACTGTACATTTTTCTGCTATACTGCTTTGAAATTTAACAATATGTTAAATATGATTATAACATACATGCAATGTGATTTTGACCTATGTCTTAATAGCAAATATAGTTTTAATGTAGAAAGTTTTTCATTGTTACTATTATCAATAAGATGTAACAAAGCTGCACATCTATCAGATAGGTTCTTAGTGAACTTTTTCAGGTGTTTTTACCCAAATTTTGAACTTCTAACACAATTGTCTAAATGTGGAAACTCTGCAAAAGGAACAAGAGTGACACTTAAAACCAATTCACAATACCACACCTTTTGACAATTTTTATAGTAAAAATGTCAATTTGTACCAGAAAATTTTGAAAATAAGATCAACAAGCCAGATTTAAAATTATGAGATATCATTTATATACTTATCCGATTAAATTTATTTACTCTTTCTCTATAAAAAAAAAAAGATCCATATTTTCTCAAATACAAGTATTTGCCCTCTCTTAATGATTGATTGAAAGTCTTTTGCATGCAAATGTTAATGAATATAACGCAAATGCCATGCAGTATGTACTTCATCTTTCATGTTACAAAACAGTTATCTGTCAAGTGAAATGGATTTAGTGAAAAATTACTAAAACTTTTTTACAAGATGTTGAACTTTATTTCTGGAGTTTTTTAGCATTTTTTTGTTTTCCGATTATTGCCATTAGCGATTTGTAATAAAATCTACATTATCAAACTATAGTCTTACAGCTACTGGTGATCCAAACAAGGAAATATCAAAACTAGGTCTTCCTTGCAGTGCTGGCTTTTTAGGTCGTTTAGTATTATACTGTGCTGACCATGTAAGTGATCTTCCTGTTTCTAAAATAAGTATGGTGTAATATAATCATTTGATCCTGATTTTTCAACAAGTTTGATTGTAGTTTATATAATTATGTTTCATAAGGTACAAGTAATAGAAGAACTAACTACAAAGTGTAAATATTTTCACTTGTTACTATTCCACTAATGGATGTTAAGGTAGCCGGACCATAAATGATCACGTGATTATGCAAAAGTTCCCGGATGTTCCATACAACGCAATTGAAATGACCTCGGATATTATCGGCAAACTTCAGAAATGCCAATATAACTAACTTATTTTTACAGACTGCATATAAGCAACTAAGTGTGTTTCAACTTGAGTAAATTTATATACAAAATTCCTGTTTTATTTTTGTTTGGTTCAGTCATTCACGTTCACAAAGAGATACAATTTTCGATCATGATCTATTATGGTCCGGATACCTTAAGGCGTGTTGGAAGATAATTCCATTAAAATTTGATGGATTGTTGTTATTTCTGAAAGTATGCCTTTAGAAATATATGTCATACTGAATTAAATTTTACACACAATAGGGTAAATAAGAATCAAACATCCCAATTGATGCATTTACTTCAGAAACCGCCCTAAAAATTATCTTTAATAATCAACTGGTTTTCTAAGTATCCATTAACTATGTGAGAACTTTCTCATTTAGAATTTTCTATTTCTTTCAATATATTCATACAAGTATATACAAGGCCACCCTTAAAAAATTGTTTGTTTGGCATTGCCGACCCACACTATCAGCAGTTGGGTAGGTAGGTAGGGAAATTATTTTTTTTTTACATTTAAAAGCTTTATATTTTCAGACTGGTTTTTCTCAGGAAAAAAGAGGAAGATATGACATATTACAATTACATGCAGATACACCTACTTCTCAATTAACTGATCTGAATCATTTAGTGTAGATTAGTTCGATTAATGCATATACAATGTATGTGCATAAATTGTAGATAAGTGTGGCAACATAATTAATTTAATTTTTATTAAGTCCTATGCATTGTGTGATGGCTGTTGGAGGATTTCTCTTGAACCCAATTATGTTTTGTAGATAAATTGATGTTGGACCTTTTCCCACTGTCGCAACATTTCGTTATATTGATAAAATCTTTTCTTATTTTGAGGATAACATCATGATATGGTTTGTTGAGTTAACAGTAATGTTTGTTATTGTAGATCATTATAGGTAATATCTTGCTTGTACTGTTAAATCAATTGTTTTGTCGACATGTCAGTTTTCTATTATCAATAATAGTTTTGGTTTATTTGAATTGAAATTTACCATATTTCGGATTTCTCCAATCCTCATCAGCCATCTGGGAGATAAAACCCATTGTGGTTTAATAGGACAGTATATGGTGTAGCCATTTTAGTGTTTAGTAGAATATATACTTTTGTTAAGATTATTTAAACTTGAGGTTTTAGATTTTTAGTTTGTATGCATTTTAGCTGAAGTTACATACTGCGCCAAGTTTTTGTTATGCTTGTATGCAACCAATGGTTGTCTTTGAAACAATTGGTTAGCTAGTTCACATTCAGTAATGAGATGCCAGTGTTTTCGAATAAACTGTGGTAGATGTCGTAAACTGCTATGAACGGAATATTTGTGTTAGACTTTTTCTTATATTCAAGAATTTTCGCCCTTCAAATAATGTTCATTGATTTCTTTTGCTTTCTATCATCTTTTTAAGAATCGTTGGATAGTTAGTTCGATTTCTTTTTTTCTGTGTTCTGGGTCACTGTTGTTTCGTATGTGTCTAATTATTTCCCCTTTTACTATACCTTTGAATACTTTTTCATTGTGGGATGAGGATCGATGTAAGTATCCAAAGGTTTCCATTGGTTTGTGGAATAATTTGATATCTAGAATACCCTTTTCTTTGTATCTATTCCCTGTGTATATTTTAGTATCTAAATATGGTGTTTGATGATATGAGTAGTTGTAAGGGCTATTCCATTTAAATCTATATCCCAGGGGGGGAACGCCTGTTTTTTTAGACCCCATCACCTATGGAAAAAAATTTCAACCTCCCCCCACCACCAAGAGAATTGTGTAAAGTGTTATACCGACCACCAATAGAATTAACAAATTTAACTAAACCCCTCCACCCACCAGAATTTGATTTTTTTTTCACATCTTAACCAATTTTGAAGAAAAAAATTGCATCACTTATATAGGTCTGGTATCCAAAATGGATTATACAGTTTATGTTACCTGTTGTAAATTTTTAGTGTGTTGCCTTCTACATGTATAGAATGGTGACATAACTTTGGACATCTTGCGTCTCGTCCAAATCAAATGTTTTCCATTCTGGCAGCCATTTCAATTTAGACATACGAGAGTGCATATAAGGAGATATGCCACTGCTAAACCACTACTCCTTCTTAACCACTTCACATAATTCAACCAAACTTTCCCAGAAACTTCGAAATAAATTATATATGATTGCACCTCCTATTCCATTTTTCTTGCAATCAATATTTTACCTTCTAGCAGCAGTTGGCATTTGAGGATGCTATGGAAAAGGGGGACAGGGTGGCACTGCTAATTCGTTGAACAGAATTCAACATAACTTTCAAAGTTTTCTTAATAAGCCTTTTCAGTATTGCACTTACTTTATTTTTTTTCTTGCAATTTAATATTTTCCAAAACAGCTTCCAAATCAATTTAGACATATAAGATGAGTTATGCAAATGCCGGTGGAAGCCATCTCCTACTTATCAACAAACCAAAATAATACAGCTACGAAGTATAAAGTAATTTATGTTAATTCTATCCATATTTTTTACAGTTACCATAATGTTAATAATCTTGCAAGCAGCAGGTGACACATGCCTTTCAAGAAACCAATTTCTACACGCAATCTGTGTACTGTGATTTGAACTTGAATGATTGATGCGATTTGCTAAGATTTTGATATATGTATTCTCAGAAAATTTACCATCTAATATAAACCTTTTATGTGCAGAGATTAGAAGAGTATCAAAAATCTGTCTTATAAAGAAAATTTAGATTGAACATCCATAACCATCACATAATGACTATAACAGTCCACAAAAGAAAGACAAAGACTGACAAACAAGTAGTCAAAAGGACAAGCATAATATAATGCATAAAGGAACTTGGACAAAAAATTTTCAGCTTTGAACAAATACTCCAGGAAGATCAAAGTCGTGAACCATGTGAATGAGAAAAGAAATTTAAATTCAATATTTTCAGAAGAAACAGAAACATAATATGACAGCAAAATGTTTTGCGGTCGTATAATAAAAACTAGCAATGGATGGACAGATGACAGACGAGGGACACTCAGTGGTTAACAGTAGCTCACCTGACCCTAATAAAACAAAAAAAAAATACTGACTGACCCAAATTTCTTTAGATTTTATGGTTGGCACTGTTGCAGGTTATAGCAAGCAAATATTTTTCAATCTGACCAAGTGGATGAAGTAGAAAAAAATATCTTACCACATTAAGATATGCTGAAAAAAAAACAATCAAGTAAAAATTTACAACTTAATTCCTTATTATGGCAACTGCAGTTCCGGTGTGATAAAACAAGGACTGGATGATTTTTCAATGTGTTCATTTCAGTTTAATGTAAATGCTTCTTCTTTAAATGATTTTTAAAAATTGTTTAATCATATATGACTCAATCTAAACAAGTTTGATGAAAGTTTTCTGCCTTCAAATAATAATCGATGTAACTTCCAGTAATATGATAAAAATCAGGGTTAGCAGAGTTGGAAAAAGCAGCCCCCCTGCCCGAGGCAGGCTAATATTTTCAAAAATTTGTTTAATTATACATTTGTATAGCAAATATTAAATTCAGGGCTGGCAACATTTTGGAACGAGTTTCCTACCCTGGGGTTAGACCAAAAAAAATATATGTCTGTTTAGGGTTTCATCCTCTCAAAAAATAGGGTCGGTAGGTCGGTATTATTATTTTATTTTTTTCATTTTATTTTTGAAATCGGCAAATCCGGAAAATAATCTTGCTTTTCCGTCTCCGTATCCAATATTTCATAACATTTCTGGTTTCCGCCATTGTCGTAAATGAAAATATTGAAGTGGACATTATATTTATATCAATTTCTGTACTTTGTCAACATGTTTTGACAACAGAAGTTAGCAGTTGTCGAACTGAAGCATATTAAGAGTTGTTTATAATAAATTTTGATGAAAAAATGGTCTAGGGTCGCAGCTGAAAAATAGGGTCGGTCGGGAAACCCAAAACAGACATATATTTTTTCTTGGCCTTAGATGCAGATCAACAGATTCCCGTACAATTTTTCCAGCATTTTATAGGAAGTGCCAGCCCACATATGAGAATATAATCCCATGGCAAGGGATTATACCGACTCCAAAGTTCTTTGTGTGTTATCCTCTTTTTCAACCCTAAAGCAAGATGCCATTGCTATCCTTCTCCCCCCCCCCCCCCCCAATAAAACTGAGCAGCACCCGTCCTAATACCTTTACTTTTCAATTTTGCTCCCTACCCTTTCTGACCCAGACCGAAGAAGGAATGTAAGAAAAGAAAAGAGAATAATTGGTCAGGCATCATTTATAAGAACATGAGCCATATATTCTCTTTGTCCTACAGATAGTCGTACCTTAACTTTGTACAATTGTTTACTTGTTTCCGGTTTGCAGAGCGAAATATAGTCAGTCACCTTCTTTGATTTTTCTCTTTTGATACTTCATTTTACGATGTTGGATTTATTTCTTATCCATGTGTACATAAAACTTATTACAATGTGTTGTTTTATTACCTTCAAAGACAGTTCTGTACTCCCCCAAGCCTACATCGTACAACCATGTCTCCACTGACCTCATGGCCCTGGGCGCAGACATGTTCTTTTCTTGTAAGGAACGATAATCCGGCATACTTCCGGTTATTCAAAGGGAAGCAACCGATTTCCGGTAGTCGGTTCCTCATAGTTACCGCTGGCGTTTCAACTGCTAGTCAGACGTCGTCTCGATTTTTTTACGAAAAAATAGTATACATATCGCACGGACAACCCCCCAAAAGAATTAAACTCCTGAGCACTAAATTTCAGCCCCACCACCAATGGAATTCACTTTTCTGACAGCCCCACCACCAATGGAAACAAAATCATCTCCAGCCACAGGACCAACAGAAAAAAATTAAATCGGCGTTCCCCCCCTGGGATGTAGATTTAAATGGAATAGCCCTAAGTAAATTTTAATAATTTGTGCTCTTGGTTTGCAATTTTAAAGAGTTTTTCTATTTGGAGATAATCTCCATTGAAAAGAATTATCCCATCGTCTCAATAGTGAAGATGAGCAATTATTTGTTTTCAATGACTTCGTATGCCCGAAGGTCACTATTACAATTACACATTTGCTCTCAATACAGTGTACAGCAAGCACTTTCACGATTGTGATTTGAAATAAGTAAAGCCCGGAACAAGCTCCATGGATACGATCAAAATTCAGGCAAGATTCCGATTATTATATAATACAAACAAAAAAAAAAAAATAATTCTGAAACGCAAATAAAATTATTTGGGCGGCAAGTTTTTCAGTGGGTCGGGCGGCAATGCCAAACAAATGAAATTTTATTTTAGGCCCGATGAAGCAATATCAAAATATCATAATGATGTGGATGTAAAATAGATTTACATTCTATACGTTTTTGTTTTGAACAGAAATCTCATTGTTCCTTAATTAAAATAAATTCTGTTCAAATTTTTCCCAATAAAAGGGGAAGTCATCAATGTTTGATGGGAATTAAACGAACATTGATAAAATCTTAATGTTTCTAAAATAAATTTTATAGTATCTAGAAACACAAATGTTAAAAAAAAAATTAATTTAATTCTAAACACATACAATGTTATCCGAGATAATTTTGCCAACTAGGGAAAAAGCAGAAATGGCTAATTTAACCATACCATAATGGACAATCAGGACAGAATAAAATCATCCTGCTGAAATATCAAATACATACTAGGTTGGATGATTTCACTCGAATCTACAAGTTTGTCTTTCATGCTGCTCAGATCACTTTCATTCAACTCCTGCATGACTCTCTCTTTTTGTGTTGTACTGGGTGGATGAGGTATCATTGATGAACAACCACTTGTTGACTTAGAGTGGTCACTCTTATCTGATATGTTATCATCTGAAATAATATCCATGTTTCAAAGCTGTAAACATTCTAGTATTCAATTCCAAAATTGTCTTAATAACACTGCAAAAAATGCTAATTTCTTTGCTCGGTGCATTCACTGTTTTTAAGAGTGAAATAAAAAATAAGAAATGAGATTGAATTTTCTGGATTCCCATTGTGTTCTTACAATGAAAGAAAAAATCACCAAATGAAATTTTTCTGATATAATTTATTTAGAAAATATTATGGATTTTTTCTGCTGGCTAATTCTACTAAATTAAATTTTAAAAGGTACATTTTTTAAGTTATTGTAACCTGTGGGAAAATTTTATTTAGACATACAGAGATGATTCTTGGATACTAAACACATTGCTTACTGAACATATGGTCAAGCTGGTTATAAATATAAACAGACAATGGTGAAAGTACAAAAGTTGACAAAAACTTGGTTGCAGGAAATTATCCAACTTTCTCTTGGGAATCTATAAATGCAGAATTTATCATAATTTGGAAATCTAGTAAAAATTTCACCCACATATTTGTGTTAAAAAGATTGCAATTTGCTAGTCATCAACACTGAAGGAAATATGCCAATTTACAACAGTACAGAAAAGCTTTAACTTGAGATCGTATAAGGTACCATACCATTGTCCTCATGATGGTGAATATGTACTTTTTCAGGAATCAAAGGAAGCTGTGATGATGTGAATCCTATCTGTACTGGTAATTGATCTTGATTCAATGCAGGAACAGATTCAGCTGGTTTGGCATGTGCAATGACAGTCGACTGTGGAGGGGCCATTGCTGATACCTTGCTGGGTGTGCCATTTCTCTTATCTAGTGGAACAAATACTGGTGGAGGTGGTTTCATATCATTTTGCTGATGTTGAAGTCTTATCAGTGGTGGTGACATTACTGGTGACTGCAAATAGTATGTCATTAAATTAAAGTGTACCTTCTGTCATTTTGTTTTATAACATAACAGAGCTTAAAAGCACAGATTATTTGCAAACTAATATTTAACTCCAATTGTGAGTAAAAAGCAACATAAATCTGCACGAATACATGTATATTTGATTCTTTTTTGAAACACAAATTAATGATGAAACAAATGTAATCTTCCCTAGACCACTAAGGACATGAAACTGATATATACTGATTCATTATTGTTCACAGAACATGCAGTTTCTTTATTAGTTCGAGATTCAATCTTTATAAAGAATTGGCTAAGCTATGGAAGGTTAGAGCACACTTTATATATAAGACTTGGAAAATTGATGATCCTATCAAGAATTGGTATTAACAATGTTTCACAACTTTCAAATTTATTATCTAAATAAAAACATATATTTCAGTCCATAAACTTTTTTCTTAAAAATGAAACTAACCATACCATAATTCAACAGCTGAGCAGTTTTTCTTTAAAATGTATATGCCACTATACTCTCCATAAAATGAAGGAAGACAATGGACATGAAATAAGATATACCAAATATTTATATTTAACTGAGATTTGAATTATTGAAGGGCATGAAATTTAATACAAATATGTTATTGAAGCAAATCATATTAATCTTGAAGAATTATGTCTGGAATTTACAACACTGTTGTAGGTGCTGCTTCTTCAAGGAAAAGCTGAAAATTCCTTGTTCAACTTTACATATATGATGTGTGCTCAAAGACATACACTCAGCCAATTCTTCCCATTAATGTAAATACCATCTGATGTCACAAGGATCTTGGACTAAGTGTACACAAAGAAACAATATTGCTATTTTTAAGTACTACTTGCAGTATAAGACATTTAAGGCTTTTCTCATTACCATAAATTTGTCATCCTTATGTTTTTCCTTTTCTTCTGGTTTCGTAGTAGCAACTAAACTGGACAGCCAAGATGGGGTTATCAGATCCTTAACTTTCCCAAACAATGACTAATAAAATAAATCAAATTGCATTTAACAGAAATGGTGATAAACAACGATGAATATATATAACATACAAGCCTAAAAGTTTACCAGGTAATATTGAGTTTTTTATTTATACAATACCTTTAAAATTTTGGATAGAGCTAATTGATAGTACATACCATGACAAAGCAAAATTCAGATTTTGCTACATTTCCTGCAAGAAGACATGGCACCTGTTTTTACTAAAAAAAAATCAAAAGAACAAAAATTCTATTTTGTGTAGCCTAAGCACTATCTAAGTCAAAATTTATCAACCCTTTCGTCGATGAGTCATGAACATCAAGAGTTATCGTTTTTATATTTGACACCCGGATAAAGATAAAACAATGACGGATCTTTTACAAAAAACCACGTGAAAAAAGGCCAAAAGTTGAGGATTTTATGGGATTTTAAAGTTAGGAAAATGAATTTAAGAAATTTTTTGGCGAGATGGATGCCAGGAAAGTATCTATTGCTTATCAAATGTGCCGAATTTGTCCAAAATTGATTGGAATGGACATCAATGATTGGAAGTTTACTTCTGGAAATAATTTTCTACAATTTTTAATGACAAAATTGCATATTAAGAGCAATTTTAACAATATTTGAAGAATTTCAACATATCCAGCCACGGAAACACCTGTCTGCTACTGAATCTTCCCATTTCATTCAAAAACTTAAAAGATCGCGAAGATAACATAATTTATTAACTTTTTTTATTCAAATAAAGAATAAATGACCCAATATTAATGCTCTAAAGCATTAACAAAAAAGTAGCCACTCAAGTCTGCCATCTGGTCAGGGAAGCCATCGTGCAATGGTTACTTCCTGTGGGGACTCCATCAGTGAAAGGGTTAAACAAACTATTTTTCTCATGTCTGTTCTTTATTTCAATGAGAAATGTTAGTGAAAATGCTGTATTTTTTTTCTTAGGCAAAAATACCTACGACAACAGAATAATATCTACATGGAGATTTCTTAATTGGTACATTCATCAGGTCTGGTCGAACTCGCAAAAGAGAGTATATTTGAAAGGTGAACTGAAACTCACTTTTGCGAGTATGACATCATCAATTTACTTGCAAATGCGAGTTTCTTCACAAGGTTGTATATTCTTTCACCTGTAATGCAAACCCATAATCCGTCATACCTGTAAATTAGGATATATATTCTTTATACCTTTTTGAACATTTCTACCAACAAATTTAAAACCTACCATGAAATTATCGAGAAACTAAGTTGAACGATCTTTCGGACATTTTTAGCATAGATAACAGACACATTTCATCTATTTTTGTGACTTAATCTTACATAAAAGAACATTATTTCTGTTGACCAAGGTAGGGACAGATTTTTTTTAATTCAATTTGAATTTTTTATGATTTGTTAACGTTTTTTAAAGAAAATACATAACCGGAAGTCACTTCTGCATATTTTATTTTATAATAATTATTGAAAATATATTTACGAAATATTTTGCATTTCTATTGTGATTTTTGTATATTTACAAAATATACGAAACTCTGGTGAAATACTATTCCAGCCGCAGCACTGGGGATTTCATCAAAAACATTGGATGCTGGGAAAGAAAACTAGCTTTTGAGAGTACACTCGGTTTTGCGAGTTAGACTAGACCTCATTAAGTTCCTCTCATTTACAAATACAATAGCAGTCCGGACCGATCGCTGTATTCATCGATCAATGTTTTTAACGATGTCGTTGTTTTTAACGAGATCGCCGAAAAATCAATACTTAGTTGCTAACTAGCACATTTTTAGGTTGTTAACAGGTAAGTAACTTGTAATTTATTATAAAACAAGGTAAGTATGCTTTATTTGTGTCTATTCTTACGTTTATCGGGTAATTTCAAAAGTCGCTGTTTTTAACGATCCAGAAATCGTTGTTTTCTATGATATCGTTGTTTTTAACGAGGCGGTCGAAAAAGTGATATTTTATTCCTAAATGGCGCTGCTTTATGCAATAAATTGTTGAAATTAGATAATGAAGTAGCATTGAAACATCGTATACAGGTAAGTATGTCTTATTTCCTTGTTTAAGTGACAAAAATTACTTAAACACGAAGAATCGCCGTTTTTAACGTGTCGGAAATCGCTGTTTTTAACGTGGCGGAAGTTTAGAAAATTTCAAGGACAAAAGTGACAAATAATGTTTTCAATGACAAAAATATCTGTTGAGGCTGTAATTAAGGGATACCATGTCTACAAACGTAAACCCGAAGTTGGTACAATTTGTAAAGTTCAAGAGACTGCTCCTGATAACTTCAGCATTGTTGATAATTTTTACCAAACAGTTGGCCACGTACCAGCCAGGCCTTTCCAGATCAACAGAGCCTTTTCTGAAATTATGGACGTTTCAGCATCAATTGAAATCAAATGGTGAGACCAGCTTAATCCCCGAAGACCAACTCTGACTCTTCCTCATGTCTTAATTTGCTTCTAACTTCTAACTCGAATGCCCCATTGGTGCCTCTTTGCTTCTTTCAAACTTTAATACGGGGCGTATCCAGGATATTGAAAGGATCCGCCAGTGTTAATATAGCATCGTTAAATACTTGTATAAACCTGATAAATATGCATGCATCAAGTGATTGTACAAGTGTATTTCAAAAAGACAATGAGCCAAGGCCACGAAAGCCTCTTCAATGAACGATAATAAACTCGCATACCCTACGGCAGGTTGCGAAAAATAGCTCACAAGAGTAACCAAATGCATAACAATATGTGATTCGTTAACAACAAAAAAAATCAATAATTTATACATCCAATACTAAATTTACTTCATATTTCTGATATATATATAACACTACGGATAGTTAAAGTTTTCTTTTCTTTCACTAGTGAAATCATCGGATACCCTTCCGCCGCAACCTGTCCATGGGCTCATATATCTGGCAAATCTGGACCAGTGATACCATGTTTATACACAATTCGAGTGCCTCAGTTGATGGAGGACTTGGTACTTCGGGCTTTAAGGTCATGTCTTCCTGACGAATGTCAACATTTGATATGTGTAAAGATGGAAAATGAATCAACACCACCCACAACACCACTGAAAAAGAACTATTCGCCGGACTGGAAGTCACTGACTCCTTAAATATTTTTTATATTGTATTAAATTAAAGTCCAATAAAACATATTTTAAGATAACATGTTTTGATTTTTTGTAGAGAATACATACACGATGGCTTCAAGAAGATCGAAGAGCATAACTAGAACTCATGGCAGATTTGCTGCCAAATGTGGCTGCCTTAATCACGAGTTATTCGCCGGCGGAGGTGGAAGTACTCTCCTTCAAACAAAAAATGAACAACGAAGGTCTTCATTTTCAAATCTTGTCAATAGAAAGCTTATAACAACAAAAAGTAAATACGTTTGTTCAGACTGTTTGAAGTTTTCACGTGAAAACTTCAGCCAAATCACAACCATGCAAAGTTCGTTCTCATTGTCCGAAACAGATGCTGACTTAAGCAATTTAAACATATCATTTTCACGTGAAAACTTCAGCCAAATCACAACCATGCAAAGTTCGTTCTCATTGTCCGAAACAGATGCTGACTTAAGCAATTTAAACATATCATTTTCCGACTGTCAAAGTGGTAATGACCTGATAAATGAAGACGTAAAGTCAGACATTACTGACCATTGTGTTCAACAGACTGATAGTTATGATAATTCTATAGAAACTAAAATAGAAAATTTAACAGAGAGCTTGTCTGTTGTTGATTGGAAAGACCTTACACCAGACTGTCAAGCAAAATTAACAAAATTAGCAGGTGTATTGGGGATGATAGTAAATATACCAATTTATAACGACGGACGGGATGCTCACTTAGACTATAAAGATAGTGATATAACACAAGTCAATTGGGTGAAGAAACGAAACCCATTGCTTTTAGAGTTTCTGTCTTCAGTAACTGGCGTTCATGATATAAGTGAGGCGTCTACAAAAAAAAGAAATGCATTCACGCATACCGTTGAACAAATTTACTATACAAGGAATTTAAAACTGGTTACCCCTTTTGCCTTTCAAAGGAATGTTGTTCAGTACAGTTTAACAAATTCTAAAATTTGTACATCGCTGATGGGTTGTTGGGAACCGGCGGGTTGCTATTCAATGGTTCACGACTTCGTCTGTTCCCCATGCGAGCCGATAGTTTGCCCTGATGGCCATGTCGATAATGCTATCGACAATAACCAAAAAGTTGGAAAAACGTCCGGCAGAATAAAAGAAAATTCTAAAGTACCGGTGGATGTTTGCACGTCTGTAAGTCACATAGAAATCCATGATAATTCTGACCTCCACTCTAAGTCCGAATACATGCCACAAATGTGGCAAAATTACAATAGTGAAAATATCCCAAGAATCGTACAAAAAGTCAATGAGTTTGAGTTGTCTTATGTAATGGCATTCAGGAATTACAGATCAAGGTATGTAGAGGATAATTTGAAAGAGGTCAAACGTGATCAAGTGCGTAAAAGTAACGGTACATTCAATGACAAAATTGACATATCTTTGACTCAGAAGGAAATGGGTTTAAGCAATCAAGTATGTTCGTCGTGTAGTTTTGTATACCCGGACACATTAGACTTGTGCCCAAAGTGCCGCTATAACCCACTATTACACCCCATAGATTACGATCCATATTATAGAACCAAATCCTTACATACTGTTAAACCCGTAGTGAAGGTTGGTGAACCGTGTTTGATAAATCCAAATAGCGAAAGCACAGTAACTGAAGTACTTAAGCACATGAAAAGCGTTTGTCGCATTCCACACGACCGAAAATGGACCGTTGTTTGGTCAGACGGCATCCCTTATCTGTTTGCATGTAGACTTCAGCAAAATGTCTTTCAGTGCACGGCTTGTAAAGAGATTATAGACATCAGGAAAATGTCTCTGGAAAATCACATCAAAAACAAAAAACATGCCAAAAGTGTAAAAATTATTCCATTATTTGGTGATCTTATCTTTCGTCCTGGTCCAGGGCATATTGAGCTCAATATGGCAAAGTGTCTTCTGAACTATTGTTGGCCAATACTCGTGCCATTGGTCAAACGCTTAGGTTTCAGAACACCAAAGGCACAAGATGTTGTTAAACGGGGCGTTGATCACCATAGATCGAAACAGATTTTATTCACTCTACTCGATTCTTTAGTAAGAGAACTATTAGTTGCTTATGTCCGAGTCTCAAATGATACCTTGCCGTTGTCATACACTAAGTTCATTGAATGGGTAATAGGATCTGTCTCGAACCCAACTTACCTATTCTTGTTCGATATGGCATTAACATTTCTTTTGGCTTTTAAACTCTATAATGAAGCAGTGCGAAAGAATCACCACGAATCAATGCTTGCGGCTCGAATTACATTTGCTCCTTTGTTTTACTCTGGAAACCATCCAAAGTACCAAGAACTGCATCTCAGAGATTTATGCGAAAGAGTGCAGTACCCTTCTGACTTAGCTACTGAACTTAACAAGTACGAGTCGTTCTCACAGTCAGGCATTGAGAATCGTGGCCAAGGTGCGGACTTTGTCCATGAAGAAGTTAATAAATTCATTAAATCGTTCTTACCCCCCGGCGTCCCAACTCCCCAAATATGGCAAAGGGTCTGTCGAAAAAGTGAATTGTTAAAAACTATGAAGGACAAACTTACGGAGGAAATGGGCGAACATACCCAAACGATAAACCGTGTTAAGAAATTTGACAAAGAGGTCATGATGATGAGGTCCGATTTAAGGGGAGAACTATCAGATCCATGCACGTTCAAGCCGCATATTTCTCCTTCTGGCGAGGAACTTGATCCTCACTTATACAGAATAAAACAAATTGGCAAGGCTAACTATAAAACATATAAAGAGCACCTTAGCTCAGAGGGTTGTTTCAGTGGTGCTGAACTTAACAGGGTTTTTATTAGCAAGTCTGAACGTGACAATTTTGACAAAATTGAGAACAAAACGATAAAAGAGATCCTTGTCGAGACAAAGAAACTAATTGATCTAATTCCAAATGAGCCAAGTAAGGAATCATGCAAACAGCTCCTTAAAACGCTAAAAAAGAACAGTAGAAAGGGCACTTACATTGATGTATATTACAGTGTCTGTAATGAGTTACAGGATCAGCTGGATAGTGATGATTTTCCCGATGTTGGTGTGGTTGTTAGTGATCCTTCATGAAATTGTTAATATATAATATATTGGTATATTGTTCAAATTTTACATTTAATTTATTGTATAGTATTCAGGTTCAGAGTAAAGTTAGAAATAAAGGTACCAACAAAATTACCGAACTGGGATGATCAATCTCATATATCCAACGAAAGACAAAACAAGGCAAAGACATACCAGAGAAATTGAAGATCGCAATGGTCCTGACTTGGTACAGGCATTTCAAAGGAAATGGTGTGTTGAACCAGGTTTTATGGCGCCAAACCTCCCTCTTCCATTGCGATCTAAGGGTCTAGTAACACAAAACGGATCATACTTTATACTGCATTAAGATTTGAGTTTTAGTATGTACAGTAACACAACAGACCGACACTGTGGACAGACACAGTGATATTCTAAGAACGGTAGGAATTGGCTTATGATTGAATTAGACTTAAGATTTTGCCATCACTAAGATAAAATTTAATAAACATAACAACATAGACATAAAACTCTGGAAAAGAACTGCAGTAATTGTACTGTATACATACATTAGTAATAAGTATTTATAGTATACCACCCCGGTTAAGTGGGGACAAAAATTTATTTCAATGGATAATGTCAATATATTTTCATGACAAGAAAATATGATTTTTTTAAAACATAATTAATAAACACATCAAATGAGTATATGCGCAATGAGTTCATATCTTTAGTAATTCATAACAGTTGAGCTTATGATATCAGAACATTTTAGTGTAATAACTTAACCGGGGTAGCATCATCATGATTATATATTAATTTCATTATTGTTTTGGGTAATGCTTTGGGCAAAAGACCCTATTCTTGGACCACTTTGTTATTGCGTTATATCCCCCATCATCAGTTGGGTAATATATACAGATGAATTTCTGGTGAACCCACCACCCACACATCTTGGTACACTGTATCCAGTTGCTGTCAATGTCAGCATCCGACCCATACTCTATATTGCAAATCCTACAAATGTCTATGTTTGTCTTTTTACTGTTTCCAGCAGCACCACTGGGGCCGGGCTGTAGCACTTTTGCTGGGCTCTGTGGGGGCGGGACTTCAGGGGGGATGTTCTCTCCATTCTCATCTTGTGTGGTCTCAGGGGTCTGTAAATAAATATCCGGAAACCCCTCCGATGCCCATGCCTAAAATAAATACATACTTACAATAGAGATTCAAACTTGCAAAACATCAAACGGAAAAAGGAACGGTACTTTGGTAAATTTATTTCAATGAGGACTAGGTTTTCCAGAACACTATATAACATATCATGTACAATGTAGCCCCGGAATGCAGCTAGGATAGCGAGATATATAAAGGTAAGTAAGTACACGTACTTATTCATTTTCATGAGTTAATCTTAAAATCTTAAAGTATTATATAAGTCCACTGATATAGCATCTGTACATTACTGGTATATATATATATATGAACATGATTAGGATAAATATGCACATGTATGTATAATTTACTAGTATCTAACTTCATTGATACGTGTATAGCACATAGCATCAGTATATGTTATATCATAAATAATAATTAACACCAATTATTATTCAAATCGTACTTTATTCTTCCCTCCAGTCCAGGTTGGAATGGCCATGACCGACACGTGACACCCGGTAAGCATATTCAGCTCCTTCGCCTTCTGTAGAAGGCCCATGCCCCGGGTGTAATAAGTGTCGGCCCTGCTCCGACCGGTCCTCTCATCATTGGTATTTATTTTTCTTTTTCCTCTTTCGTCCGGCTCTGTGAAATTTGTGTGTGTGTATTTTCTTGCAGCCATTATACTTGTCACTGCAAAACATGCATGCATACATGTATAAATGAAACGGCCACATCAACTGGATTTTTTTTTCATGTATTGTGTGCGTTTTTGTCACACGCACAATCACCCATATCCTTATTTTTGCTTTCACCCTGAACAATAACTTTTTATATTATTATTGAATTTCATTAATTCCTAAAAGAAATTATTCATAATCAATTATGGCGGGAAAGGGGAGATAACCAGATACAACACTGTGCGTAGGGTAACGGGAGGTAACTCTATATAGCTAGATGTTTGAAAATTGGCCGCCATGCTGAAGGTCTTTCCAAGTTTAATATGTGTAATATTTTGGTTTTAAGTGCTGGATTTGAGTGATTCTGTTTAAAAATATCCTTGGTAGATATTGTTTTGCTGCGGTCATAACTTAAAATATACATTATTCTATCAAACTGCCCACTTACACTTTGTGTGGGGATCGTGCACTTTGTGTACGGAGGAAAAGAAAAACAGAAGCCTCGGTATCGCTAAAAACAATGATTCCAGATCGTTGAAAACACCGATATCGTTAAAAGCAGCGATCTCGATAAAAACAGCGATCGGTCCGGACTGATAGATTAATTCTTCTTCTTCTTCTTCTTCTTAAGTTCCTCTCATTTATAAATACAATAGATTAATTACCAGTCAATTTTTGAGTTAACTGCTTGAACAAAGCAATTCGTACACATTTTGTGGAACCAAAAATTTATCAGGAACGACTAATGAGACTATTACCATTGTCAAGACAGATCTGTACAATATCATGATATTATATAATTTTTGCAGACCAAATTTTACTCAGATTTTGTTTCAACATCGACTTACCATATTGTCTAGTTTATGAATAAAATATTTTAGCCTATACCAATAATACGGATATTTTTAATAGTTTGGCAGTTTGCTGACATTCATTTAATAGCATTAAACGATGTGTCGTGTTGAAAATTACGTTTTGTAAATTTTTTAAAGTGAAATTGGGAGCTTACTTTTCTGCGTTCATAAGGTTTACTCGATCCATACTGGCGTTTGGTTTTGATCTTACCACCACCTTCTTCTGACATTTTTAACTGTCGTCAAAAGGAAAGTGTTTTACGAGTTTATTTGTTTAAATTAAATTTGAATGAAACACCATGCCACTTTCCAGACAGAGTAAGATGGCGGCAATTGACACAAATATTTGATTGGTTCGTGGTATCACGTGACGCAATATAACATGAAAGGTCACGAAAGATTTCACGCAGGAAAACTTAACTCTTATATTACGGGAAACAATTCTCATTTCATAAAATTCTTTTAAACAATTTATACATGTTATACTGTAATTTTATCTAACAAAATCTTTATTTTTAAGTGCTCAGATCACGCTGAACTGAGAGTAAATGAAAATAAAACAACGTTAAATTTTTTTGTAACTTTCGCAATCATCACTGATTAATTTCTCTGGGTTTATTCACAGGCAACTGCGGAATGGATTTAGTATGTTACATCCCCCCTTTTCCTCTGCCTTCCCTTTTTTGCAACACCCTTCGGTCCTTATTATTATTTTTTTTCAATTTTTTTTTTCATAATTTTATGAAAGAAATAAAACGCAATATCACAATTTTATAGCATTTCATTCTATGTGTCCTAGAAAAAGAAGAAATTTTGGACATTTGATTTATGCTATAAAATTGTGATGTTGCGTTTATTTCTTTCATAAAATGATGAAAATTAGAAAATAAATAAAAATGAAGATCGTAGGGTCGCGGTGTTGCCGCAAAAAAGGGGGCTAGGCAGAGAGAAAAAATGGGGTATGTAACATACTATATAAATCTATTCCCCAGGTGCCCGTGGGTTTATTAACAGTTTTGGCGGATTTTAGTTTTTCCAAGATTCTGAAATTTCAGAGGCGAGACTTACAAAGATATATTTTTCGATGAGCCCCTGTGTTGAAAATATGAGTTGTCTTAATATGTACATTTAGTTTTAAAAACATATAAACTATAATAAATCTTATCTAACGTATTAATATCAAACTTCAATGTTATAAAAAGTGTCAAATACACATGTCGCCAATTTCAAATAATGAATATTCAGTTGAAAAATAATGTTCTCTGCACCGATTTTATGCACATACTTAATTAAATCATACTTAATTAAATCCAAATAATCCTTTAAGGAACTATTGTATATGAAAGCCAAATTAAAAAAAAATCGATAAATTTAGATGTGTCGTCTGATTATAATGTACAAGTTAGACTTTTGTACCTTTTCTTGTCTGGTTAAGGGTTGAAAAGTGGTGAATTTTGAATTACTATCTCATTCTGTCCATGAAAACAATCAATCTCTGCGAATTCTCCTTATATATTCCATTTACTCAAATATGCTTATCAAATGATTCCTCCATAACGGTAGCTAGGCTAATCCATTGGTACAGGACAGAAACTAGAAATTCTGTTTTTATACCACCAACCATACATATTTTGATAATAAAAAAGATTTTGCGGCATTCTTGAAAAAAGCTATTAACTGCCTGGAAATTCCTCCATAACGATTCTTCCGTAACGCGGGACATTTTTATACAGTGTATATATATATATTCAACTGTAAACCTGTTAATAATGTACCATGTGGTTTAAAAGGTTTCACGGGCGGGATTGTTTAAAAGTAAGCAGTACTTCACCACCCAAAACGATATGAATTGAAGAAAAAGTTTTATCCAGGATATTCACTGAAGATAAATATATTCGTTGACAGAGAGGAAAATTTAAATAGAGTTATTTTGTATTTAAAAAGTTTGTTTACACTGAAAAACACAATAATACAACAACCAAAACGTACATGAACAATTTTTCGGTGTAGAACATGTAGAAGGAAAAATGACAAATAAAAAAGCGCCTATACAACGTTACGGAGGAATCACAATTCCTCCGTAACATAATCTTATTAACAATAACGACGTAAAATATGAACTACAACTACACATAAATGGGTTTATCGTATATTTGGTTCTAAATACAGGAGTTTTGAATATACTATAAAGCCCATGATGTTGGTCCGTATCTGACGTCTATGACGTCATACCCTTTATCGCATGGCTTACCCTTTATCACGTAGCTTTTTTCATTTTTTTTTCAATTTTATTTTTTTCGTATTTTTTTCAATTTTTTTTTTTTTTTGGGGGGGGGGGGCGATTTTTTTGGGGGGAGGGGGTAAAATTAAAAAAAAAAACAAATGTTCAATTTTCTTTCCCGATTACTTGACTTTTTTTTTCAAATCACCCCTTATTTTTTTCACAAATTATTTCCCCCCAATCAACTTCATTTGTGGCAGTAGACTTTAATAAAAATGGAAAATTTGAAGTCCTCTGTTTAAATATATGATAAAGTGTATAATACATGTTAAAATCTGTATCACATGCTGTATCAACCTAGACCAATATGAGCCCTCGGGCTAAGGCCCTCTGGCTGATATTGGTTTCTCGGGTTGATACAGCATATGATACAGATTTTACCATGTATTATTCTCTATATAATAATTTAGCCTTTCTACTTAAAAAAATGAAACTGTATTAATAAGTACATGAAAACATTTTTCTTATTGTTTCCAGTGTAAATATTAAAAATTATTCTAAAATAACTAAACACATCGTTACTAAAATGGTGAAAAAATGGTTACAAAATATTGCCAAGTTTTTTGTATCTGTGATCAGAATTTAAAAGTTGCTAAAAGGACTGGTACTAGACTCACGAGACTTGTCTAGTTACATTTTCCTTAGGTTCCTCTACTGTTACCTAATGAAAGTCAGATGTTGTTCTGGAGTTACGTCGCCTTGTCCATAAAAAAATCAAATATGCACGAAAAATCACAAAATTAACAATTTTCGGGTAAATTAAAAAACGTGTCGACCTAGAAGGGCTCAATATATCTTGTTAAAATTTGAAACATACTTTGTTAAGATAAGTATCTTTCAATGGTCAGCTGCTAATCAATGCTAAACATAAAGCTTCAACTCCTATTTTGTGTTTTAATTTAATGAAGTTTACCCTTGACTTAACGAAAAACGTCAAGTAAAAAGCCTATTATTATAATAATTATTTAATGGTGGTCTATAGTGAATGCTAGTAAAATATTTCCGTTCCATTTTAATGGCGATGCTAGCTTATATGCGAAATAAGGAAAAGAGGGTACGGGGAATTGATAATCTAGATATGTTTAACACACAATACAGTTGCATTACCTACTTTATCGAACATAATATGGGTATTTTCAAGTCAGATACTATGCAAAATTGACCTGTAAGAAAAAGTAGCAGAGCTTACTCTCTTCCGAAGGACAGAGTTGACAAAATTGAAAAAATTTTTCTTGAAAATTCCTCCGTCGCGGCCACCTATCGCTTAGGCTCAGTCACAGCCCAATGCTGTGAAAGAAAAACGTTTAGAGGAATTTCCGGTTGTGACTTGGAGGAAACCATTTACGTGACTTTTTGCAGGTAGGCCGTAAATTTGTGGTCCCGTATGAGGTTTTTAAAGAGAAAATGAAAATTCTAAGAATGTCATCATACCCTTTAGAAATTCCCCTGTCACATATTAACAGCGTTTTTACATCTGTAATATTATGTTGCGTTACAACTTTTGGCAGACAGAAGTTAAGGCGTTTCATGCTGCAGACGGAATTTCAAATCGTGTTTTCCGGAGCGAAATGGTGGTTTCTAGATCACCCTTTTTTATTCAAAAGGAATCTATTTACCGACTAAACATTTAAGTCACTTTTAATGAACTAAAGTCTTTGAATTGCCAACATATACGGACATTTAGTGCAATGTTGTGACTGAGAGAGACCTGTTGTGACTTGGAGGAACTAGATGTGATTTGGAGGAATCAATATTTAGAAAATTCGGTAGTGCATTAATATTTGTATTATATCCCAGTCGCAAGAGTTTTGGTATACTGGATCACTTCGTTCGTTCGTCATTCCGTCCATCTGTACGCCCGTCCGTCATTCCGTCCGAAACGTCCGTCACAACAATCTCTGCTTTGAGATAAGGTACGTATTAACTTCATAGGAAAGAATAGAATATTATAGAGTAGAACAGAATAGAATATTTTATTTAATCCAATCACGGGCCATCGCTGGCATATCATACATGAAATAACAATATACGATTAATTTAACAATATAAAAAAACCCGCAGGCAGTGCCAGGTCTAAATAAATTGATCATGTTAGGGGAAACCAACGATTAATTTTCCTTGGCCCAAATAATCGTACAGTTAATTTTGTCCTTTTTTTTTTTAATTTTAATATGTTTTTACCTACCGAGAACAGAAATGATCTCTGCCAGACGTGAAACCAAAATTGTGATATGCAATCTTATAATTATGACTTTTATTATATTCATAATTATGATTTTAACTTTTCTTACCCTGAACCGTTTAGAAGTCATAATTACGAGATTATAATCCACAATTTTATTTTCTCGTATGGCAGCAATTCGCTTTGGTAGATTTTCATGACGAACATTTCACCATTACACACAATCCAAACAAACAAACTCTATTTCATTCTTCAGTAACATAAAAGATGGTAAAATTATTAAATTTTAAAGAACTGTGGCAGCCAACATGGTTGAGAGTCTAGGTCAATAGACACATTTCTAAAAGAGAACCATCTAAGGACCCTTGCTACGAAGTCTAGTTCTAATTGGCTTAGTGGTTTCCGACCAGAAGATTTTTAAGTGAATTTCCCATAGGGTCCTATGTTAAACTAAGTTTGGCTGTGTATGCCATCTTGGTTCACAGTCCACGAAATCAGACAATTCTGAAAGAGGACCCCCTAAGGACCATTGCGGCAAAGTCTGGTTCCAATAAAGAAGTTTCGTGTTATATCCATCACCGGAAAAGTTCGTCAATTATGCGCGCCTTTATGACGTCATTTACCAGATTGTGGGGCACGCCTGTATCCCTACACTATTAAAGTTCATCAAGCGTCTTCGTGATCGTCATTATGCAGGATGGTCTAGAAATATATTTTGCTCCGTAGGTACTTTATCACAATTCCTTCATGACTGCGGACGACGACGGACTTATAAGAATTTAATTTGCCAAATATTTCATGGAACATAGCATCATTTTTTTTTCAACCGTTCGCTCAACACGGAGACGGACGTGACGATGCCCGTAAACGCACTAAAGACGTTCACTAAAACCAGAGTTTTTGACGGAATTGCAACGAACTCGAAAGTGGCGTATTGGTCAAGTGGTTTCAGACAAGAAGATTTTTCAATGAATTTTTCCATGGGGCCTTATGTTAAACTAAGTTCGGTTGTGGCAGCCATCTCGGTTGACATTCCAGGTAATGGGACATAATTCTGAAATAGGATCATATAAGGACCATTGCTGCAAAGTCTGGTTCAAATTGGTAAAGTGGTTTCAGACAAGAAGATTTTTCAATGATTTTTCCATGGGGCCTTATGTTAAACTAAGTTCGGTTGTGGCAGCCATCTCGGTTGACATTCCAGGTAATGGGACATAATTCTGAAATAGGATCATATAAGGACCATTGCTGCAAATTCTGGTTCCAATTGGTAAATTGGTTTCAGACAAGAAGATTTTTCAATGATTTTTCCCATAGGGCCCTATGTTTAAGTAAGTTCGGCAATCTTGGTTAACAGTCCGAGTCATCGGACATCCTTCTGAAAGAGAACCTCCTAAGGACCATTACTGCCAAGTTTGGTTGCATTGGCCTTGTAGTTTCATAGAAGACGATTTTTGAAAACCCCCTTTTTTTCTATTTTTAGTAACAGCAGCCATGTCGGTTGGAAGTCGGGGATGCCCATAGACTCAATGTCCAGCAATGGCGGCTACGTTGGATGGCGTTCGGGGAAACCGAACATAAATTTTAAAAGGGGCCACCCAAGGACCATTCCACCAAAGTTTGGTTCAAATTGGCCTAATGGTCTCAGAGAAGATAACGAAAATGTTAAAATTCTCATAGAGTCCAAGGTTAAACTATGTCCAACAATGGCAGCCATATTAGATGGCTCCCCGGAAAACCAAACAAATATTTTAAAGGGGACCATCCAAGGACCATTCCACTTAAGTTTGGTTTAAATTGGTTCAGTGGTTTCAGAGGAGTTAACGATAAAGTAAAATTCCAATAGGCTCTATGTTAAACTAAGTCCAGCCATGGCGGCCATGTTGGGTGACTTTCGGGGAAACCGAACACAAATTTTAAAAGGGGCCACCCAAGGACCATTCCATCAAAGTTTGGTTCAAGTTGGCCTAATGGTCTCAGAGAAGATAACGAAAATGTTAAAATTCCCATAGGGTTCAAGGTTAAACTATGTCCTACCATAGCAGCCATATTGGATGGCGCCCCGGAAAACCGAACACAATTTTTAAAGGGGACCATCCAAGGACCATTCCACTTAAGTTTGGTTTAAATTGGTTCGGTGGTTTCAGAGGAGTTGATAAAAATGTGAAAAGTTTACGACGACGACGACGGACGCAAAGTGATGAGAATACCTCACATGGCCTTTTAGGCCAGGTGAGCTAAAAATGGGCCTAGACAATATCGTAGTATTTATAGACAACTTACACTTGTATTTCTCTTTTTGGATTGTGTGTAATGGTAAAATGTCCAAGATCGCAAATTACAATTTTGGTTGCACGTCTGGCAGCGATCTTTTCTGTTCTCGGAAGGTTAAAAATATATTACAATTTTAGAAAAAGACAACTGTACGATCATATGGGCCAAGGAAAATTAATTGTTGGGTTCCCCTAACATGGTCAATTTATTTCGACCCGGCAGGCAGGTTTTTTGTTTTTTATTCGTATATTGTTATTTCATGTATGATATGCCAGAGATGGCCAGTGATTTGATTTAATAAAATATTCTATTCTATTCTATTCTATTCTATTCTATTCTGTTCTATTATATTCTTTTCTATTCTATTCTTTTCTATGAAGTTAACATGTACCTTACCTAAAAGCAGAGATTGTTGTGGCGGAAGTTTTGGACGGAATGACGAACGGACAAAGTGATCCAGTATACCACCGCATTAATATTTGTATTATATCCCAGTCGCAATGACTGGGAGGGGCCTCGGTGGCCGAGTGGTCTAGGTAGTTCGTCATGACTACTACTGATCACTACCATGTCAACGCTGGGGTTGTGAGTTCGAATCTCACCTGTGGCGGGGTGTGTTCGACTCCGATCTTAATTGACAAGGATTGCCAATTTTCCTACCGAAGGTCGGTGGTTCTCTCCGGGTACTCCGGCTTCCTCCACCAATAAAAACTGGCCGCCGCGAAATGGCCAAAATGTGCTGAAAACGGCGTTAAACCCCAACTAAACAAACAAACAAACAATGACTGGGATATAATACAAATATTAATGCACTACTAAATTTTCTAAATATTGATTCCTCCAAATCACATGTAGTTCCTCCAAGTCACAACAGGTCTCTCTCGGTTACAGCATTGCACTTAATGTCCGTATTTGTTTAGAGATTATAATATTCACAGAATGACGAACGAACAAAGTGATCCAGTATACCTCCACTACTGCGACTGGGATATAATACAAATACTAATGCACTACTAAATTTTCTAAATATTGATTCCTCCAAATCACATGTAGTTCCTCCAAGTCACAACACGTCTCTCTCAGTTACAGCATTGCACTAAATGGCCAAATTTGTTTAGAGATTATCATATTCACAGGATGACGAACGAACAAAGTGATCCAGTATACCACCACCATTGCGACTGGGATATAATACAAATATTAATGCACTACTAAATTTTCTAAATATTGATTCCTTCAAATCACATCTAGTTCCTCCAAGTCACAACAGGTCTCTCTCACTCACAGCATTGCACTAAATGTCCGTCTAGGTGGCAATTCAAAGACGCTGGTTAATTAAAGGTGACTTAAATGTTTAGTCGGCAAACAGATTCCTTTTGAATAAAAAAATGATCCAGAAAAAACAATTTCGCTCCGGAAAACACGATTTGAAATTCTGTCTGCAGCAGGAAATACCTCAACTTCTGTCTGCCAAAAGTTGTAGCGCCAACACAATATTACATATGTAAAAACGCTGTTAATATGTTACAGGGGAATTATTAAAGGATACGATGACATTCTTAGAACTTTGATATTCTCTTTATAAACCTCATACGGGACCATAAATGTACGACCTACCTACCAAAGGTCACGTAAATGGTTTCCTCCAAGTCACAACCGGAAATTCCTCTAAACGTTTTTCTTTCACATCATTTGTCTGTGACTTGGAGCGATTGGTGGCCGTGTCCGTAACAGAATGCGTTAATTGAAACATTTGTCTGTTTGTTGGAATGAAAACTTTTATTTTGCTAGGATATACTTGCCGTTAGATATGACTGACATTAATTAACTGTTCTTAAAATAATTTAAGATTCCTCCATAACAGAAACTGTTGTATGAATTTTAAACCGAGTAGATGTTTTCAAATATGAACATAAAATAGTTTTATGAACTTCGTCGTATTAAAGGTTCAATAATATTTGTGTAAAGATCAACAAGGATATCTTATTATTTCACTCCCAAAAATCTTGATTTATCCGGATTCCTCCGTAACAATTTGATTGCTTACTTCTTGTTCATTTTTTAAGTAAACTGGGTTTGTAATATGCATATAATATGTTTATATCAGATAAAGATTTATAACTGTACTTAAAAATGGTATAATCTTGTGTTGTCCCGTTTAACAAGTTTTGTATAGATAATGGCATATAAGGTTTATTTCATAATTTAAAAATACAAATTTAATCAAATATATATCCATTGAACTCATAAATCACACTTTTATTAATATCATAGCTTACAGTTTTCATCACTTTAAATTTGTTGAATACATATAAAAGTTTAAATATCAGAAATTCGTTTCGCATTTTTGGATTAAAAAAAACAGCGTCCTTATAAGGATCCTTCAATTGTTATGGAGGAATCTGGATGATAAAATTAGGGTAGAGAGTCCTTGTATTTTGATATATATATCTTTAAAAGTGGTTGAGATTTGATCAAGATATTTTACCATTTTAAAGTTTAATATATTACAAGTATGAATATGATTACAATGTCGAAATATTGAGGTTTTATTTTTATGCATTTTTTATATCCAAACTGATGCATGACTTAAATGAGATTGGGCGTCAGATTATATCCTCTACGATAACGACATTTTCTATAGTCCTATAACTTGTTGTCATATATATAGTTGATCCTGAACTTAATAAGTCTATAGTCATGGTAAGTTGGTATGAACTCAAAGTTCTAAAGGGGAATTAAATATCTCAACAATTCAGTTATTAAGAAATTAGATAGAACAGGAATTGAGAGCTGCTTTAAAGTGTGTCTATGTTTCATTGATGTTAATCAACTTAGGTATAGAGAATTTATTTAGAGATTTTCATATTCACAGTTGTAGCATAAATTCTAGAGACTCGTTTGTTATTTTTGATCAGCAGTTAAAACTTCAAATTGATAAAACATCCAAAATTATACCGCGTAACCTCAAAACCGTTTAAAGGTTCATTTTTTTTAAAAATGAGCTCTGAATAAACCATTTACTCACTATCATATTGGTTTGAAGATTTAAAGAGTGGTATATAGAAGTTCTATAGGGGTTGTAGGCAACTATACAAAGTATTATTCGGACTTTGATATGATTTTTAACATGGACGGCTACGTTCTCAGGGTCAAATTTTTGATTTGTGACCTAGCTTGATCTTTAAGGTAGAGATTTCGGCCTATTTGGGACAAACAATAAAGAAAAATCAACCAATCAGTATCACGATTTAACTTTTAGCAATATTGAAGATCTAGACAATACACAGTTCAGAAAAATGGACTTACGGTTTACAAAGATAAATTCAGTTTATGATCACGAGCTTCAACATTCTCGAGATGTTTTGAATAATCAAAGTATCACTGTACCGTATTTCATGCAGAAATGTATTGAAAATGGGCAGTGCAAACTATTTATGAACATTAACCTATGTTCTGTAAAGTTGAAGTCGGTTTGTGACCTTGACCTGCGCATACCCAGCTGGAGGTCATTGTCAGTCAATTCAATTTAACATAGGCGTGGAAAGAGTGTGTGTTACTAAACCGTAGTTACTTTTTAGTACCGCTATTTTTAATAAATGTGTACGTATGTCACAAATTTTCAAGGCATAATTTTCTCTCTGCGTTGAAGACCTATTGGTAGCCTTGACCTGTTTTCTGCTCTTTGGTCGGGTTGTTGCCTCTTTGACATATTCCCCGTTTCCATTCTCTATTCTATAAAATTCTGTAAAACTGATTTAAGCTCATTTTCCCTTAACAATCTATATCAATTTACTAATTTGTCTGATTTGTTCCCCTTTATATGTTCTGTGCTTCTTTATTTTTCAATGTTTAAATATAATTTGGGAATTTTTATTTGTTAAATACGAAATTTGAAAATAAAATCTTTTAGAGAATAAACAATGAAATTTGAATAATATGATAATTTCTTTTTACGCATTAAAAATGCTTGTCCGTACTTACGTAATCATATATTCAAATTGGCATCGAATCTGACAAATCATTTTTTCTACACACACGTGTGTGCACAAGAATTATCTTGCTTTTCGTGTCAAGAGAGAATTTCCCCTAGAAGTTATGGTCAATATACAAAGACATCAGTTTTCACCTGGAGTTACATTACACAACCCAAGGCATATTAATCGGCAATGGACATTTGCGCCAATTGACAGGACAAAAGTGCCAAAAATAATGGACATTTGCGCAATTTATACCTTTACCAATAAAACTTCTTCCGTTAGCCAGAGAATGTATGTTTTCCCTTTCTCACCAAGGGGAGAAAAACTTAATTAACTCAACAAACTTTATAATGGCTACAAATACTGTTCAGATCGTATACCTCTAACACAAAAAAAAGGACAAAGGCAATAAAGACGAAAAATTGATATTTAAAAGGTTTTTGATTTTAATACTATATTCAATAAGAAATTTCTATTTCTATTTCAACCATTTTTTGTTAATTCAGCATTTTGTATCATACATTTCATTCAGTCAAATTAATTTGGCGCAAATGGGTATTTTTGAAACTAGCGTTTATGTCAATTTTCGAGTGGCGCAAACGGTCCTTTTACATCTTTAAGAAAATGGAGCAAATGTCCATCGAACATATTAATTACACACGACTTGGGGCCTATGATAATTATCAATTGTAGACTTTTATTGAGGTCAATACATTATATATGGACCCAGGGATCATATAATACTACGGAGAACTTTAGTCGATATCATTCTACCAGGTCCATATATAACGTATTGACCGAATTAAAAGTCCTTGATTATTATAGTTTTCAATCAAGAAATTCTCCTCAGCAATTTCCTACCAAAAAATGTAAATTGTACATTTTGAAAGTTTTCAACCGTCCGTAAAACAGGTAGACAATGAAACATAAAGTTAAATATATTTAACCAAAGAAAATAAAAAAAAATTAACATTTTGACAATATTGAGAAATTTTACGAAGGAATCCGGATCAAATAGTTAATATGGGGTGAATATTCTTTTACATCGTCGGAAACCCACGGCGGGTCGCGCTTACCCTTTGCTTTACCGGCAAGTGTAGCAAAGCGTAAGCGCGACCGGTCGAGTGGGTTTCCGACGATGATTCTTTTACGGAGTCAATATTCTTTTCCAGAGAATTATGTCATATATTATATTTCATAAAATATATTAGATGCTTGAAAAATAACTAAATTTAGCTTAATTTGTAGCATTGTGACGTCAAATGATGTGATATTGTTTCATTGACCAAATGATCTTGAAAATAACTGATTTTTAGCAGTTTTCCATCCACCTTTTGCTTGAGAAACATTGATCGCATTCGAGAAACAAGCCGAATAAGAAGTACAATATGTTTCACAAATTGAGAAAAATGCAACATTTGGCCTTCAGGGTAATTTTTCCCCCTTTGTCCAATATAAATAATATTTTCTTTTTCTCGTTCGGTCGTGTACATTCCTCCTTTTTGCACAACCATTTAGAGATCCGAAGATCTTGCTTCGGAGATAGGGTCTTGTCTGTCCAATGTGTTCCGGTGATTGAAATTTCGTATTTCGGGATTATCTCCCTTTATAAATGACGTCCACTTATACGACGTAACGCCTAAATTTGCAACATGTCAAATTGTGCTGCTACAAAAACGAATATAACCGATTTTAAGCTAACAAGTTATGGTATTTTCAAGTTTCATCATTGTCGAAAGCCCTATCTGCCAAGAATGATATATAATGCATTTGAAAATGGTGAGTTCATTCCTTTTCCTATTTTGGTCGCTTAAAAGTTAAAACAATCTCTGTTGGAGTAGTTTCATGGTTTACAAATTAAAGATAGATACAAATTAACATCGGTACTGTGTTAAGATTTATATTTTGTCTATGTTGGAGTAGTTTTATAAACTTTCGATTCATATAATTATCATACGAAAATATATATGGAGGCCTACTTGCGATAGACGCCCGGATCAGCGATCAAACATGGTTCTGAGTCTGATTCAACCCCTCGTTTGTCGGCTGCTGTTGCTGCCTTAAGTTTCCAGGAAAACCATATATATATATATATATATATATATATATATATGTGTGACTTTTTGTCATTTGCTCAGGAAGTAATAGGCATAAACTGATGTTTGCAGGAATGGAAAGACCACCTTTTTTAGGTCAAAGGTCAAGGTCACATTGACATTTTGCGTTTTTGTAACAACCTAATGGATACAACAGAGCTTACAGTTTCAAATGGGCTAATAAAGGCCAGGTGAACATCTTGTTTTCCGACCCCCAATAAAAAAATGTCCTCTATCTAAATTCAAAACGCCATGCCCAAGGCCACGTTAAACCAAAAATGGCTGTATCCGACATCCTCGCCAAACGTTCAAGGTATAGCCACCAGGGTTGAAATTATTACATCCAACAACAGTCACGACTGTTAAGATTTCTAACCACGTGAGGTACGTTTACAGCTCGTATTATAGTAATAAAGTTTATTTTGAAGGAATTTATCTGTATTTAAACTCGAGCAATTCACTCGCAAACTAAAAAAGTCAAAATAACCTTTATTACTTATGCATAAATATAACGTTTTCCAAAGAATCACAATAAGAATTTATATGATTGGTAAACATTACATCGCGGCATCCCCGCCCTACTATTGTTTCCAACAATAAGTAAATGGGAAATGGTAGTATAAAATGGAAAGTACATGTATGACTACATATGTTATCAGCAAGGAGTAATTTATGCAGAAATAATAAAAATGGAGAGTGGAAGAACGAAAAATGTCAAAGCGACCTTGACAATTGACCTTTGACTTAAAAAATGTGGACCATATCTTTCCTTCCTGCATCGGTTACAGTCTGCCCACTGGCATTACTTCCTGAGCAAATGACAAAAAAGGTAATTTCCAATGGTTTCCATGGACAATTTTAGTAGCCGCAGCCGTCGAATGAGTAGCAAAGTTTCAAAACATTTCATAATGTAGTTTCAGAGGAGATTTTTGAAAATTGACCAGTCAAAATCACAGATTGCCTCCGATGACCATGGAACGAACATCGGTGAACTTCAACATGTCCTTCCAAATATAATTCCTGCCAACATTGGTTTAAATCTGCCCATTAGTTCCTGAAAAAATGACAAAAAAAATCCATATGGTTTCTTTGAAAAATTTGAGCAGCCGCAGCCGTCGCGTTAAGCTAGGTTCACACAGCCGATCAGATCAACTCGGCAGATCAAGCCCGATCAAGACAGACTAAACGATCAGGAGACTGGTCTGACTCGACAAGAATGTTCGTGCTGGTCTACCTTGCTCGGCATCGCTCCGATTTTTTACCCGACAATTTTTTACATGTTAAAAAAACTCGAATAGGGATCGAAAAGATAAGCACTCGAGAAGAGGTCGGGTATTCGTCGAGTAGCGGGAGAATTGATCGAGAACGGATCGTGTAGAGATCGACTTTGGTCGGAATATAAATATTTTACCAATCATCTCGACATTTACTCGACCAATATCCGATCGCTTCCCGATCAACGCCATCCTGTTTTATCTGTTGTCCAGAACTCGTGTATGGTTGAATACAGATCGAAAGTGATTGAATGTGGTCGAGTAGAGATCGGGTATTGGACGAGTTGGTCTGGGAATCAAATATTATAGTAGAAGCAGTGATCGGGAAGAGATTGGGCATTGGTCGGGTAAAGGTCAAGATGATCGAGTACTGATCGGTAATATATTGTACCCCGACCAAACTTGATCTCTACACGATCCTTTCCAGATCAATTCGACTGCTAGTCGACGAATACCCGATTTCTTTTCGAGTGCTTGGCTTCTCGACCCCATCTAATTTTTATTTGGCATGTCAAAAATTGTCGGGTAGAAAGTCGGGGCGATGTCGAACAAGGTAGACGACCCCAAACATTCTTGTCGAGCGAGTCAGACCAGTCTCCTGATCGATTAATCTGTCTTGATCGAGTTGATCTGATCGGAAGTGTGATCCTAATTGTCCAAACCCGACCAATTTCTGACTATCCCTACGACCCCTATTCGATCACGTCGAGATCGGGTTGAGATCGAACAAACGTTGATTTGGTCTAGCTAGTCGAGTAAGTGCATTGGTCGGGATAATCGAATAGATGTCCGATAAGTGGTCGGGTAGAAGTCATAAACAGGAACGATCAAAAATTTGGTTGCGATTGGTCGGGAAAATTTTGACAATCGGGATCATCGGTTTGATCTGATCGGCAGTGTAACCCTAGCTTTGGCGGCTGAATCTCAACCACACGTGGAGGGTATTGTCACCACCAATGGCCTGCAAAGTTTCAAAACATTTCACAATGTAATTTCAGAGATGTTTGAAAATTGGCCAATAAAAATCAAAGATGACCATCCAACCACAGCCAATGGTGAGGAGTTTGTACAGGTCCTTACATACATCATTACTGCCAACATTGTCCCGGAGCATTGTTTACAATCTGTCCATTAGTTCCTGAGCAAATTATTATTTGAGGAGGATCATTAGGGGGATCCACCGAAAGTGACGTCACTACTTATTCCCTTTTTCTTTTATTCTTTTTTATTTCTGTCTTTCTTTATAATATTAATGTTAGTTCCAGTTCCTCCATCACATAGAGTCATTGCTGTTTTCAGCTGGTGGTCGTCGTAGTCGTTCAATACACGGTTAAGTAGATATTTTAGTTTTTCTGCGGGATATTCCGATGATTATTTTGATTCGTAGTCTTCCTCTTCTCTCAAGGGTTTAGCCGTTTCTTGATGCCAGAACATGCCTCAGGTAATGCTTTCACATTTCTTCTCTGTATGAGTCAAACATGTCTCTATAAGCTGCCAATCGTGGCTTGTTCTCTTCCATTCCGACTTCGAATAGTTCATTTACTTTCTGTGAGTATTCCGGATGAAATGTTCTCGGAATATATTTTCGTTAAAAGCTTTCCATTGGCGTCATGGTGACGAGGATTGCTTTTGTCTGTTCATTCAGACCACACAGTTCGCTGCTTATCACTGCTGTTTGCTACTCAACACTGCTGGTAGTGGTCTCTGCCCAAGACGCTGTTCTTTGTTGCTCGTGACTATACTCACGTGCTCATTTCGTTTTTTTTTTTTTTACTGCTGCTGAGCACGTGAGTACTGTCACGAGCAACAAAGAACAACCACTACCAGCAGTGATGAGCAGCGAACTATGGTCAAAATGAACAGACAAAATCAATCGTCGTCATTATGACGCCAATGGAAAGCTTTTAACGAAAATATAATCCGAGGATTTGTTTAATTTCGTGAGTTTTTTGAAAACCGTCAAGCAGCACACACGTATCTATGGAATCGAAAACGCCTCTCGTTGATTTAGTGGTTCCTACTAGATATTTAATGCCTGTGGATCTTTCTAACGCCTAAGCAACACCAGAAAGGAAAATGAAAATACTTCCAACCAATGTCAAGAGAACCAAACGGCTAGAAAACACAAGTGGATCCAAGGAAGTAATGTACAAAGTGCCAAATAAACAAGAGCTTTGCGGAATTCTACAAAAACTATAAATATCCGCAAGGGATGTATAAGGATTGACATAGAGTGGACAAGACTTAACAGAGACCTCGTCAGAAAAGTGAAATCTGAACTGCAACAATCTCGAAACGAAATGTTTTCGTATGAATCAACAAGCCGTTGAGGAACCTGTAGCTAATATAAGCACTTGCAGGACGACTGGAGCTAATTCGATTATCGAATCCCAGGAAAGAAAGACGTCTTTAAATGTGTAACTGTCACATATGTGGATACCAGTCCAAGCGAACCTTCAACCTAGTGCGTCACAAAAAGAATACACACGGTATGAAAGAGGATGCAACAGAGTATAGTGAATATGATTCATACTCAGACGGCACCACAGAAGCCGATAACGAGGAATCGGAACAAAGCAGTGACCATTGATCCAACGAAGATTCCGATGAGGAATGCGAACAGTTCACATGAGAAGTCATTATGAATAGAACATTTGAAGTACATCAACCGGAATACTCACAGAAAGTAAACATACTACTAGTATTCGAAGTCGGAACGGAAGAAGACAAGGCACGCTTGGCACCTTATAGAGACATGTTTGACTCATACAAAGAAGAAATGAGAACGTATTACTTTGGACTCATGTCCAGGCACCAAGACATGAATAAAGACCCCGTACATAGAAAGATTAAATATGGCTAAACGCTTGAGAGAAGATGAAGATTACGAAAACAAAAGAATCATGGGAATTCGAATATGCTATAGAAAAACGAAAATATCTGCTTATACGTGTATTGAACGACTAGGACCCACCACCAGCTGAAGACAGCAATGACTCTATGTGAGGGAGGAACTGGAACTAACATTAACATTATAAAGAAAAACAGAAAAATAGGAAAAAAGGGAATAAGGGGTAATGCAGCCTATATATGTTTATACATATATACCCAGTCACAAGCCTGGAAAAATGCAGAGTGGCCTTTCAAAATGACCCTGATGTAAGGGTGCTCTTGCACAGATCCAATCTTTGACTAACGACAATCGATCGCCACTAACAACAGCAGCAGAAAAAAAACGAAATGAGCACGAGAGCATGGTGCTGAGCGGCGATGGGCAGGAAAGAACAGCCCAGAGCAAGAGAAGAGGAGCGATGAGCAGGAAAGAACATCACATAGCAAGAGAAGAGCAGCAATGAGCAGGAAAGAACAGCACAAAGCAAGAGAAGAGCTGCGATGAGCAGGAAAGAACAGCACAGAGCAAGAGAAGAGCAGCGATGAGCAGCATGGAGCAAGAGTAGAGCAAAATGAGTACAGTGCAGAGCAGCGATAATCAGTGAAGAGCAACACGGAACAAAGAGAAGAGAAGCAGAGCAAAAAAACCGAAATGAGCAGGAGAGCATGGTGCTGACCAGGATGAGCAGGAAAGAACAGCACAGGGCAAGAGAAGAGCAGCGAAGAGGCAGCATGGAGCAAGAGAAGAACAAAATGAATACGGTGCAGAGCAGCGACGAGCAGTGAAGAGCAACACGGAGCAAGAGAAGAGCAGCATCAGCAGCAGCAGCAGCAGGAACAACAGCGACAAGCAGCAGCAAAAAAAACGATGAGCAGCGAAGAGCAGCATAGAGCAAGAGAAGAGTAAAAAAGAAAAAAAGAAAAAAAAGTTAATACAGTCTGCATTTGAAGCCATCATAATGGTTTCCGTAAAGAAATAATTTAAAATAGCGGAAAATACACCATTTCTGGTTGCGCATGCACGCAAACTACTTCCGGTTCCGGTAGGAAGTGACGTTATTTCCGGGTATATCTGTAATAGTGGATTAACCAGAAAGAAACGAAACGTATCAATAAACTTCCCAAGAACAGCTTTTATCATAATGCTAAAGTACAAGTTATTTCGAATAAAAATGGTAAATGTGTACATTTTACAGACCAGAGTTGCTTCTCTTGTAATGTTTTTTTTATAAATCTGCATGTAGATTTAAATCAGTACTTTGTCACTTGCGTGTGTATAGCCGAGTGCCGTATCTAGAGTGTACAACCTTATACATGTTCCCGGGAGGGGGGGGGCGGGGTGCTAGGTGTGTTCTGACAAAAGGGGCCGGTTTTTTTTTCGCAAAACGACTGTAAAGGGGTATAATTTTTTCTTCTTTTCCACAAAGGGGTAATATCTGACTACCTTTTTATATGTCAAGAACATCTGGAACGGGTTTATAATTTGAAGGATACATAGAATTTCAGTCACAATCACATTTAAAAAAGAAACTTACATGGGGAAAACAAACATAAGACAAGTATGGATGTCAATGTTCTACATTTGGATTGCTGGTTAAAAAGGGGTATTATTTTAGACAGGTTATCTGTAATGGGGTATGTAACATGGTCATTTTTTTTTTATTCTGGAAAGGTTCAAATGTGCTGGAAGAACCCACCTGTCAAATGTTTGACAAGGTGTCCCCCCGGATACATGTTATATAAAACTATGAAATCCCTGTAATCTGGGAGAGTCTGTCCAAGCAGAGTCCCCCCCTCCCCTCTCCCCCCGGTCCACTGCATCTATCCGCCTATATGATCACAAAAAGTCATGATGTATTTTATTTTATTTCCGCTTTAATATTAAATGTAAATGCAGTTAGCTCGGAATAAATTTTAGAGTGTTATACAGGTTACGGTTCGGTAGCAAATAAAAGAAATTTAAAACTTTTAAATTTTACATTTAATTTCATTCTTAATTTCAGATTTGAATTTATAATGAGCTGTGAGTAAAAGAGTACTGTTTGATTATTTATTCATAAGAAGAAATTTATTTTTACTTCAATGGCAAAAATCGTGTAAATTGCAAAGGAATAATGAAATAAAAATGCATCAAAATTAAAGAAATTTATGTAAATTCATTCAATTCCATATCATCATTTACCAGCTTATAACAACTAATTAGTGTACTTAGATTTAGTGTTAGTATCGTATCGCAGAGGGCCGTTTTTTCCTATTCTGTCCACAGTAATACAGTATTGTGCACAAATGACAGTTTATTTGAACAGTTTGATATGTAAAATGAAACGATCATTTATTTTAAAGAACTGATACAAATCTTTTGTAACGTGGACATATTTATTTGATGTTTTTCATGTATTTAAACTGAGAACATTTAACTATTATGTAAGCTGAATCAGTTGTGGTGAAGTCTTTTTTTTCAGTAAAGCTCGAATTCATTTATCGGATACAAGTTACGTAAAACTGGAAATACATGTCATTGAAGGATGAGTGATATAAGAACACTACCAAGGTCCACCACAGATCTAACTTTCGCAAGGAGTTTTACATTTGAAAAATCTAAAGTAATTGCTCCGATTGTGAAATTGAAATATGATGTTCCAAAGACTCCATCTCATCACATGCGTTATAAACGGAAAGTGGTTTTGCCTGGTCCTGTAGATCAAAAATTATCTCACAGGCATAGCTTTCGCTTGTTTAAATCCAATACGTTTTCGCTTGAGAATTCGGGTAAGTACTTTTTTTTATTCCGAGAGATTTTTTATTTCATCGCGACCTTAAAGGAAAAGTCTAGAAGGGTCCGATGAGGAGAAACGCGGGAAATGGTTAAACACGTTTACACTGTCGATGACTCGGTGTAATGACAAAAAAAGAAAAAAAAAAAAAAATAGAATGCATGGTCAGAATGGCATAATTGGTATTACGGTAGATATGTCTTATCGTTTGTAATTCGCCCTAGGGAAATTAGAGTGTTGCACCCCTGCTCTCCCTCTTGCTTTTTCTCAGAGCAACACTTCGGTCTCCTTAAAAAAAAACAATTTCTTTTCATTTCATGACAAAAATAAATGCAGTATGACATTAAAACAAAAATGAAGTGTCCAAATAATAAAAATCTTATAAAACAAATTTGTGATTCAACAAAATTTGGACAGTTTTCACTAACTGGGTGCCTGTGATTTATGGCACGCCGTTTTTATATTTATTCAAATTCCAAGATATCTTATTTATTTAACAAGATATCTTATTAAGTATTAAGATATCTTTAATTTTTATAAGATATCTTATTTAATTTGAAAGTAAATAAGATATCTCTATAAGTTAATAAGATATCTCTATTAGTTAATAAGATATCTCTATAAGTTTATAAGATATCTCTATTAATTTATAAGATATCTCTATTAGTTTATAAGATATCTTATTAAGTAAATAAGATATCTCTATTATTAACTATATAAATGATATCTTATATAGTTAATAAGATATCTTATAAATTAATAGAGATATCTTATTAACATATAGAGATATCTTATATATTTAATAAGATATCTTTAGAACCAGTTAAATAAGATATCTCTATAAGTTAATAAGATATCTCTATAAGTTTATAAGATATCTCTATTTGTTTATAAGATATCTCTATTAATTTATAAGATATCTCTATTAATTTATAGGATATCTCAATTAGTTTATAAGATATCTTATTTAACTAAATAAGATATCTCGAAATTGAATAAATATAACAACGGCGTCCCATAGTGATTTCACTAATCTATACTCTAGTTACAATCAAGGATTTTTGGGATTGCATGTGCTACTTAAAAGTTAGAAATTTAAAATTTACAATAATGATTTATGAATTTCAATTTTGTATTGAATTGAAGATAAACCTGCTGTTGATTACCTCTCTAGCTGTCATTTAGGACATCACTTCAGTTTTAGGTGGTTTTACAGATATACCATTTGGGGGGGGGGGGGGGGTATAATGACATTTTATACCCTGACCTGAGACATCAAAACAGTTTTTTACAGATAATTTCATATCATAGCAATGTCAAGAGTTGCTTTTATTTAAAGATTGTGTTAGCCTTCAAAGTCAGTCAATTAAAGGACAAGGTCAAGTATGTTAAACAGGTTCTGGACCTGCCACTGTTATAAACAAGCTGCATCAGACAAAGTCGAATTGGAGTGACTGAATACTTTTAGAAAAAATTTGACAAGTAGAGATGAAAAAGTGAAATCTTTGAGATGTTCAGCTGTGATAGTATTAATAGTTTCCATAAATATTTAACATTGGCCAAACACTGTGATAAACTGTTGTTTTACACCAACATTCCAAAATTGGAATGAAAATCCCTACAGTGAATGAAATAGCTTTCAGTTTTTACTCACTTGGAGAAATTCAAAGTTTCTGTAAGAACTTTGGACCTTTTACCTGTGGTAAATCCTATAAGCTTTTGGGAATGGACTTGATTTCCAGCTTGGAATCTCCCTTTAGACTCTTTGAACTGTAGATTTTTTTTTATATATACATATATGTAAAAGATAAAGGTATTTATTTTTACAGTTGTAAATGATAACCTTTTGTATATAAGTTTTCAGCTGAGGTAAAGGGTAATTTCATATGCAAATATTAGTTTAATCTATAATGTGTAACAACCTTAGGTTTTGGCAAAATTTCCTGTTTGTAAGTTGGAGAACTGGATGAAAAGCTTAGGTTGTTTGTTATTTAAAAGAGTATAATTACATAAAAAGAAAAATCAGAAAGAAATTAAGACTTTTTTTTTACTTTTTTAAGATTTAAATTTCATCATGTTTAATTTAAGACCTAAAATGTTCATTTCCCAAAATCTGGCCTACCCAGTGAATACAATGCTACCCAAAACATTGTATTGCCACATTTAAATTTAAGTTACTTGCTTATTCAAATTATTTTTGAAATATACTAGTACAGGAATGTATAGAATATGTGCTTACTGAGCAAATTTTCGTAACAAAAATTTAAAGGTTACAGGGTTTTGTGCTAGTACCATTTTAAAAGGATAATTTATACCACATTGATTCTTTTTTTGGATGAAATAGAATTTTTCATTCCATGTAGTAAACCTTATGTTTTCCTGTGATAACATATTTTCAAGTTGCTGCAGGTATTGCACAAGTTTCTATTTTAAGATATAATGTATTTTAAAGCTTACATTCAAAGTTCAGAAGACTGGGACATCTAATGAAAAACTGCTGGCAACATTTGAATTTTGTGCATAGATCAAACATTTTACATTCAGTTTTAAAGATAAATAGGAAAGAAGTACATGTACATTCGTTTTGAAGGCTTTTAAAAAATTGTTTGAGATTATGCTGAAATATTTTGTTTATAACTAAAGGACAAGTTTTTGAGACACATATTTGGTTGACTGGTTATAAGAGGTGAGTCTAACATATTCAAAGTAATCAGATGACCCTAAAATTCTTATTATTATTAACACAATATTCATTTTATATTTCAAACAAAGAAGCTTCTATTGCTACTCCTGGTTTTAAATGTCAGTGAAGCTGTCAACATGGAGAAAAGACAAAGATATCTAAAAAACACTCAAAACTTGCCTGAAAATTTCAGGCCAAAAATCCAGGTTACAAAAACATTTTTCACTCCTACTTTATAACGTGTATAAGATATGTTTAAATAAAGAAGATGCCATTAAATCTAACTGGTATATATGTCCAAGTGTTTGTAACCTTTTTTTCCAAACCTGAGATCAATATACTTACACTAAAAATTCTAAAAAAATACAGGCTAAACATAACAGAAATTAAGAGAATGTTTTGTAATTTTTTTTCTGGAATAGTGGAGGTCTTGAATGTCTTTTTTGCAAGAAGGTTTGCAAGATTTGCAACTAGAATACATACATGTCCCTTTGCATCCTTTGATTAATTTAATTTCTCTGATTTTGTAATATTGATTGAGGCTTGACAAACTTAGGGCAGAACACATAGTTATTACTGTCTTCTTATTTGATTTTAGAATGAAGTTACATTGTAGCCATAAGGATAGTTAAAATATATATAAGTTAATGATACTGAAAGCTTATTAGATATCTTTTCTTGTGAAAAATAAAATTGGTGGAAAAGTAGTTAGAATGATAATGTACTTTAGAAAGTTTTTGTTGAACCTATTATTGAAAATCCAATTGAAAGTTGTATTTTAAAAAAAATATTTTGAATTCTACACAATATCAGTACAGATCAATTGTAACAAATTATTTTCATATAGAAGATAATTGGATATAAATTTGAAGTATTTTCAAACAAAAAAATTTCCTGGGCAAGTTGACACTAACCGGTCAGGTAAAATTGAAGTGTTTTTTTAATTTTTGGTTCATAATTATATGTTGGACAGAATAGATTTTGGAAAAGACAATCTTCAGTTATAAAATTTTTCTGTACCATTTGTTATTCAACACAAAATAAATAGGTTTATAAAAAATATTTCCTGAATCATTGAACAAGTTACCTGTACTATGATAAGTATATTTTAGGCACATTGTTCTGGTTAGCACTGAAAAACAGAAACAAAATTTAGATGTGAAATTAATGATAATGAAACAACAATCAGAAATTCAGTACAAAAAGAGGATGTCATAGAGCCTTCAGGCTGGGCATACACAGGCAAAAATGCCACATGTGTGTCACGGAGATATATGAGACGTTTCATGCTACGCATATGACACATGTTTGCAAAATGCATGTAATACGCATGCTTCACATATATGATCATGTGTGACAAAACACACCTGTGTCACATGCGTTTTCACTTGCCATTCACATGTTTGTGTCACTTAGATTGTTCTGGGGCCAGTTGTTCAAAAATTAATCACACTTTTCACATTTATTTTTACTTTTTTGCTTATGACTGATAATGTGCAAAAGGGTTAATCTTCTGACTTAATAATTTGAAAAGAAATATTTTAAACAAAGGAAATATTGGAAATTGATAAAAGTGGTTTACTTTTGAACAAACGAACCTGATCAATGAGTATATAGATTTCAAATGGAATTTTAAAATATCTTATGGAAGTTTGACAATATACAATACCAAAAACATCTTTTTTGCCTGAAAACAAACAATACAGTCTATGTTACGGCAACAGTTATTGTTTATCAATAAATTAATATTTTCTTGATGACCTACTGGTCAGACAGAAGTTCTCTCTAGGAAGCAATTCTTATCTGAGGTGAAAAATTTGAATTTTACAAATGTAAGAATTATCATAAAGTAGACACATCTGTTTTAAAGACTTTTGATATAGCATTTGTAGCTCACATGGCCTTTTATGTATCTCACCTGGCCTGAAAGGCCATGTGAGCTATTGCAATCACTTTTTGTCTGTCGTCCGTCGTCCACCTGTCCGTTAACTTTTCACATTTCAATCTTGTTCTCCAAAACTCGATGGCCAATTGAAACCAAACTTGGTGGGGATGTTCATTGGATGGTCTCTACAAAGTTTATGTTTTTGATTCTGATCCAAAATTCAACATGGCTGCCAGGGCCATTAATGCACTCTGATTGACTGAAATTCAAAAAAAATCTTCTTTGAAACTACAAAAGCAATTGAATTGTTATCTTGCAGGAATGATACTAAGTTTACATGATCCTGTACAAAATTTATGTTTTTTGTGCCAATCTGAAATCCAAGTTGGCCACCACCATCGGATACATTTAACATAGGATCCTATGGGAAATACATACAAACATCTTTTTGTCAGAAACCGTTTGACAGATGGAAGTAATATTGTACATAAATGATCAGATAAATGGTCCATAACAAAATTAATGTTTTTCGTGCCGAACCGAAATTTAAAAACATGGCTGCCATGGCCATTTATGCACTCTGATTGGCTGAAATTTCAAAAATCTTCTTCTCTGAAACTACAATTGTATATATAATTGTTATATTGCAGGAATGATCTTTACATGGTCCTCTACAAAATTTATGTTTTTTGTGCTGATCTTAAATCCAAGCCACCACCACGGGACACACTTAAACATAGGATCCCAAGGGAAATACATACAAACATATTTTTCTCAGAAACCATTACAAATAGAAGTAATATTATTAATATTATACCTGAATGATCAGTTAATGGTCCCTATATTTTTGGTGCTGATCTGAAACATGACTGCCAGGGCCATTTATGCACTCTTGATCAGCTGAAATTTAAAAAATCTTCTTTTCTGAAACTACAAAAGCAATTGAATTGTTATATTGCAGGAATGATGCTTACATGATCTACAAAATTTATGTTTTTTGTGCCAATCTGAAATCCAAGATGGCTGCCACCAGGGGATACATTTAACATAGGATCCTATGGGAAATACATACAAACATCTTCTTATCAGAAACCGTTTGACAGATGGAAATAATATTATGCCTGAATGATCAGATAATGGTCCCTAACAAAATCAATGTTTTTGGTGCCAATCCGAAATTCAGCATGGCTGCCTTGGTCAATTATGCACTATGATTGGCTGAAATTTCAAAAATCTTCTTCTCTGAAACTGCAAAAGCAATTGAATTGTTACATTGCAGGAATGATCCTTACATGGTCCTCTACCAACTTTATGTTTTTCATGCCAATATGAAATCCAAGATGTCTGAAACTACAGAGCCAGTTGGAACCAAACTTGGCAGAAATAGTCCTTAAATGGTCCTCTGTCAGAATTGTGTCCGATGACTCAGTATGTCAACCACAGCCAAAATTAGTACAGCATAGGACCCTGTGGGAAAATTCATTAAAAAATCTTCTTGTTTGAAACCACTAAGCCAATTGGAACCAAACTTGGCAGAAAAGGTCCACAAAAGCTGAACCTAGTTTAACATGGGACCCTATGGGAAAATTTAATTTGCAGTCACCATACCTTAAATTTGACCATTTGAACACCAAACTAATGCCAGCAATGGTCATCCTTCAGAATTATGTTTGATAAACTTGAATGTCAACTAAGATGGCCACCACACCCTAACATTGTTTAACATTGAACATATGGGAAAAGTAGCCAAGATAACTGCTACTCTTAAACTTATCAGTCCTGCTGATGGTGGACAAGTTAAATCCAGGTGAGCAATACAGGCTCTTGAGAGCCTCTAGTTTATTCACCAAATCAGTCTCCATTTAGATATACTATTAAGAAAATGTATAGCACAGCAGAACTACCTTCAGACCATTACAGTAAAGTTTTGTTTTTCCAGACTGTGCAGTAGCTGAAGGACAGAAGATAACAGGTATTGGAATTAGTAGAAGTTCTGAGGGAGATAATAATAAAAGGAAGAATAACATAAAATCTGCTGAAGGAGTTCGTTCTGTAAGGAATGGTAGTGATGGTGGAAATCTTGGCAACAGAGGCAAGTAAGTGATTTTTTTTTACTGTTGACATCTGCCAATTTGGAGAAGAAAAAGAAAGATCTTTTTGTACAAATGGTTGTGCATGAAATTAAATTAAAAAAAACATAATTCCAGAGATAAAACACATTAAATTCATCTGATTTGAAGGGCACCTTCGTCAAGCAAATTGCTGTCTTTAAAGAACAAGTATGAAAATGTGCAAATAAATGAAAAAATTTAGTCTTTTGCAAGTCCACACAGAATATATCTTGCTAATGACTGTATCTCTTGTCAGTTGATTTTCAGAAATGAAAAGTTTGAAACTCAGTTCAAAAGATTCTTATATATAGCTGTTTTTTTCTATTTAGTGGTTTGATAACATTTACTTGTTTTGTATTTGAATTGATATCAAAAGGTTTTAATTCATGGTTTTTCTGGCAACTTTTAAGACAAAAGAGATATTCAGTAACAGTTTGATACAATTTATTTATTAGATAGAATCGTCAGTTATTTCAAAGTTTTGTTAGCAGAAAGAATTTTTTCACTGACTTTTAAATGTAAACATTAAAGTCAAGTAAAATGGTTGTACAAAGTAAAAGGTAGTTTGTGCTTTAAGTACAAAATCTGTGTCAGTTTCCAAGTGTTGAACATAAAATCTTTTAAAATTCAGAACAAATTGATTAAGCCACGAATTTGTAAGTTAAATGTTACTTAATATGGTAGGTCATAAATATCTAATACCCATTAACCTTCCAAATCATTTATTCTTAGATCTATTATGGTTAAATTTTATAAATTATTCATTTCATCTAATGGGGGGGGAAATTTTATTGGAAAATAATTGAACACTGATCTCTATTGATGTTTTTAGAGTTACTTCCCTTTTAATAAGATCATCTGTAACAAAATAGGCTTTTTACTTGACGTTTGTCATTTAGTGAAGGGTAAACTTCATTAAATTAAAACACAAAATAGGAGTTGAAGCTATATGTTTAGCATTGATTAGCAGTTGAACATTAAAAGATACTTATCTTAACAAAGTATGTTTCAAATTTTAACAAGATATATTGAGCACATCGAAGTCTGCACGATTTTTAATTTACCCAAAAATTGTTAATTTTGTGATTTTTCGTGCACATTTGATTTTTTTACGGACAAGGCGACATAACTCCAGAACAACATCTGACTTTAATACGGTAACAGTATAGACATGATAGAGGAGCCTAAGGAAATTTCAGTCTAGTGAGTCATTTTAGCAACTTCAAACTTTGATCACAGATACAAAGAACTTGGCAATATTTTGTAACCATTTTTCACCATTTTAGTAAGGATGATTTAAGTTTTTTTAGAATAATTATGAATATTTACCCTGGAAACAATAAGAAAAATGTGTTCATGTACTTATTAATTAAGTTTCATTTTTTTAAGTAGAAAGGCTAAACAAAATATACTAAGTCACTTGAGAAAAAAGTTATAATATTTGTAGATTACCTGCCATAGTTTTATACTGACATTTTTAAATTGTGGAACTAGAAGAAAAGGTTTTACAAGTTCGCCAATCCATTCTATAAGTTCTTTGAAAGATTTTTTAAGTCTCTTTAACTTATGATGAATGAAATATTTTTTTATTTTGATGTGATCTGAATAAATACCACTATTATTTGGTCTTAAATCAAATAATATAATTGGATATCATGACATTAATTTAGTGTGAGCAACTTTCCATATTTTAAAAATCTATACCAGGTGATGAAAATTGAAAACTACATTGTATATGTACGCAACTTCAAACATTGATAATGCCCCTCCTCCCTCCTTTCAAATTTCAAGACTCCTAAAAATTAAGAATTGTAGTCAGAGTTGTAGTGACCATGTTAGATAAAGTCAACAGTTTGACATTTGTGTTTTTCTTAGAAAATCCCATCACCCTGAAATTTACCCCTAAATTAAATGAATGCCATTAAATTTAGTATCTCCAAAGCAAAAATTTTACAGACCCACAAAAAATCAATACCTACAAAAATAACTTCACAGTATCTAGTGTTACTTACTGTTGAAATGTAAGAGAATCTATAACCTAATAGGAGAGAACTCAAACATATTTTATTGTAAAAATACCTAAATTGTTTTAGAGTTCTTTCCCTTTAACTTTCAGTTTTCTTTGTAGTTTAATATTTGTAGAAAAAAAAATAGTTTTGTAATTTGTTGTTATCAGTATCACTTGCTTCTGTTGTCTGTCTCTCCATATCTGTTCACCTGGAGTTCAAAAAATCTTCGTAAATACTGTAGTGTCATTTATACTGTGCAGTGGTTCCAACTAACCGAAATTGCAAGCTCCTCATCGGAGATCTATAATACAAGCTTTGCTTGCTTTGAAATGCTAAATTGTTGAAACTTTTTGAACACCTATATGTTCAGGGAGATTTTTTAAGATTTGACTCTTACTGCAGTATTTATAAAAGTAAAATGAAACATTGGGAAAAAAATGAGAACATTGGAGTTATTGAAGTTATCTCCCCTTTGTAACTTGCCATTCACCTTTTATCTCTTTGTATAATTGTCTCTTGGTTGTACCTTTTCAAAATAACTTGCAGCAGTTCTAACACAACAACAATGTTTGAAACTTTGTTTACTACAAAGTTAAAGGACCATTGACATATATATAGTAAGTGGAAAACGGTACTTAGCAGTAACATACCAAAGTATACTTTCACAGTTGATTCATTACTGCTGTGCATAGGATATATACGAGGACTTTCTCAGAAGAGCAAGATTGTTGTAACATAAATCTGTGGACAGAGTTTTGTTCAGTCCTTCATTTAATATCACTCCAAAAAGTTCAACACAAATTGTTTGGCTAATCTCACAAATGATACTATAACTTGGGGAATTCTACGCGAGGGCTCACATTTTTCTTTAATTAAAAATGTGATGCCGAGGGTGGAATTCCCTTATCGAAATGTACTGTGATGTTACGTTTTGTGTCAAGTGATGTATGACAAGGATATTCCACATGGGTGTCTTAGACCACCAAACATTGTTTCCAACCGCTTGTAATGAGAGAATAGGATATTCCACATGGGTGTCTTACACCGACAAACGTCTTCAACCACTTGTAATGAGAAAATTAAATATCTTTAGTTACATTACATGTCTTCCGGCAATTGACACCTCACCAGACTTGACACTGGATGTTACTCAGTGGCAGTGTAATTGGGGGCCTTAACAAAGTTTGGGGGGATATAGGAATCAGCCTGTCCGTCTGTCCATCTGTCTGTCTTTGTGTGTCTGTCTGTCCATAATTTTTTTGTACCTGCAGTTTCTCAAACATGCCTTATCAGAAGTTAATGCTTTGCATACTGTTAGATCCTAGTACATAGATGTGCGCATGCAAAGTATGTCCTGGTCCAATACTTTTTTCCATAATTTTATACCCTTTTGGACTTAGAAATTCTGTCTATCCCCAATTATTTTTGTACCTGCAGCTTCACAAACATGCCTTATCAGAGGTTAATGGAACTTTGCATACTGTTAGATCCTAGTGCATAGATGCGCACATACGAAATATGTCCTGTCCAATACTTTTTCCCATAATTTTGTACCCTATTGGACTTAAAAATTCTGTCTATCCCCCAATTTTTTTTGTACTCGCAGTTTCTCAAACATGCCTTATCACAGGTTATTTAAACTTTGCATACTGTTAAATACTAGTATGTAGATGTGCGCATGCAAAGTATGTCTTGGTCCAATACTTTTTCCCATAATTTTATACCCTTTTGTTTCCTCAGTTATACTCAGTTGAACTTAGAAATTGTGAGACAATTCACCATGATAAGGATGCTCTTTTCCATTAAATTAACAGCAAGGGGGGGGGGGGGGTATAGTTAGTGAGGTCCCATTCACAGTTCTAGTTTAAATTGTTTACTATGTATTTTACTCATTTTGGATAAATGTTGTGTATCTAATTGTCAGTGGATTTGTTCCCACTTGCAATGTAATGGTTGCAATTAACAGGGCAGGACATGCTTACCCTTCTGTAGCTCAAATGCCCTCAGGGGTATATACAATACTTATTTTGTCCAAAAAATGTTAGCCTATTTAAGATTTAAAAAAAGTAGATAGTAACATCTGTTTTATTATGTATATATTTCAATTTTAGACATTTAGAAGTACGTCGTCTATTTTTTATAAGTTGATAAAACCATAAATATATTTTATATATTTATCAAGTGTACTAGTCTACTGTATCTAGAAGTATATTTTCACTTTCTTGTTGTAATGCAGTTACAATGTGTATTTTGTATGATTTATTGTTCTGTAAATATACCTTTGACATTTTTATATTGTTCTAGTCCAAGTCTTACCTCATATTTTAATTTAAGACTTGAGTTGAGAAACCAGTATTTCTGCAGTGTAATATTTGTTTAGAAATTTTTGATGACCAAATTTTATGCAACATTATATTCCAAGAAGAGTTGGTTTTTTTTCCATTCTTCAGATTTTTGCTGTTACAGATTTGTGAAATAACTCAGAAGAAAAGAATCAATGTATTTCTTATAAATAATGATAATCAACTTTTTTTTTATCAATTTAAATAGTATTTTACAAAGTTTTAGGTTCCATGTTTGATTCTGTCTTGGAGGAATAATGAGACGTACATGTAAAATAACATTCAGTGTTGTATGATGTTTTTTTTTATACTTTAACTGAATCTTTTTTCTTTTAACAGTTTTTCTATAATGTATAGCTCACAAAACCAAAGGCCAGTCTGAGCTATTGCCATCATTTAGTCCGGCATCTGTTGTCTGTCCATCCATCTGTTGACTTTTCACATTTTGATCTTCTTTTGAGAACTGCAGAACAGAATTTAACCAAAAAAGGTAGAGATGTTCTTTTTCACTTTGGTGCTGATTGGTCAAGAATCATGGCCACCAGGGAAAAACTTCTTGTCAATAACAATCAACCCGATTGAACCAAAGAAATGCTTCTTTAAAGGTCCTTAACCAGTGTTGTAACTCTGGTGCCAATCGGAAATCCAAGATACTAGTCAGCATCTGACTAGTTAACACTGGACCCTACTGGTATTAAAAATTCATGTTCTGAAGAACAAATTGATATCAAGCTTGATGGATTTGATTCTTATGAGAACACGAATAATTCTTATTGACTGTTTTACCAACAAACATGGCTGTGTGGCCCCAAAAGGGGGCTTTTCTGAAGAGGTAATTAAATTTTCAAGATCTTCTGTTCAGAAACTACTTGACGCGTGGATTCAGAACTTATCATGAATGATCATTGCAAGAAGCCCAAATTATTTTTGTAATTTAGTGCAGTTCTGGTAACAATCATGGCTGTCAAATCCCAAAATGGGCTTTTCTGATTGGTTAAATTTCCTAGATCTTCTAATCATTGCAAGGTACTATCCAAGAGTTGTTACTTGGTTACTAATTGGAAATACCAGATGATTGACACTGCAGCTGGACTAAGTTCACATTGACCATAGGTGTTTCCCTTTTATAATTCCATTCATTGATACCAAATATTAACTTAAATGGCAAATAAAATCCAAGTGAGTGATACAGGCTCCTAGGAGCCTCTAGTTTATCCTAGAAAAAAGAGGCATGTGCATATTACATTATACAGAACAAACTGTCATATTGGATTATTGTCATTTTGTCTTTGGTTGTCAACTTCCACTGTTTATTTGAAAATAAATGTTTTTGATTGGTAAATGATGGTTTATTGAATTTGTTTAATTTCAAATTAATAGAACATGTTCTTTAGAAGTATTGTAATAAAGCTTTGTAATTTTCATTTACCTAGATTTAATGTAAAGGCAATTACGTTTTGTATGTTAACCTCACTTTGACAGACAACCACATTAAAAACATGAATAGTTTGTAATAGATTACCATATTAGAATGTAGTTTTCTATATATTTTTATTGGTAATTATGGTACTTTTAAACTTCTAATTGCTTCCACTACTGTCCTGCTCATGTATAATTAAGATGTTTAATATTGATAAGCTGGTCACCCTTTAGTATTTAGATCATGACAAGTTTGTACGGCCTCCATGTTATTAATTTAACGGCAGAAATATTATGTCTCTATATAAAAGAGGTATAGTAATGTGTTACTGATTGTATCTTGTTATGCACACCTATAGATTTAAACTGTAAACTTGGTGTTATTGATTTGATAAAAATCTTCATTATAAGCTGACCCAAGGATCAAATTTTAGGGAGCAGGATAAACATTCAGGACTTATATAAAAGGCTACTTTAACTTCAAAATGTGAGTTTATGTATTTTTATAATTGTTAATTTTGGTTCTGTACATGAACTTCTTCAGCAGGATAAATTTTATATTTTTGTTACATTTTTGTTTGCTGTAGTACCTCACATGTAAAAACATACCAGAAACAATGACTTTTCATGTTTACAGTTTTGTACAAAATTATATTATGTATGTTTGTGTGAATTTTCTTAAATGAAATGTCTGTTAAGTAATTTTTTTCAAACCTGACTTTTAGTATGCTCCTATGTATGGATGGACACTTAGATGTAACTGCTGTAATTTAATTTTTTGTTTGTTTTAAATTATATTCAGTGAAAATATGTAATTTAAATGAAATATTATGTGAATATGTCTTTTCCTTGGTATGAGTTACTTCATTGATTTTCACTGTTTTCCTGTTAGAATTTCATGAATTGTTTTGGAAAGTCTGCTTTTCATTTCTTATGCTTTCAGTTTGTTTTTTAATTTTGCTTAGTCCAAAATATATGATTCCACTAACCTGACCTACCCTAGATTTTTTTCACTATAAAAGTCAGAATGAGAATGTTTCCAATATAGTTAAAATTCTGATAAAAAAAAACATTGCCTACTTACCAATTCAAACTTTTTACAGCATATATAGTTGAATCACATGTAGTTTTTTAATTGCCTCAATAAATTACAATGTGACTTGTAACAACTGTATTTGGACAAGTGATAAGAAAGAACCAGAAAGATAATTTGGGGTAGGAATAGTTTTTCATGTTAAAAAAATCTTGCATCTTTTGGACATTGGTTTATAAATGTGAGCTTATGAACTAAAATATACCGTTTTTATATTGTACATTGTGATCAGGAATTTATCTTTTTCTGCTTGATTTCAGTCTATTTCATATGGTTGAAACTTTATACACTAATCAGCATCCATTAATTTAAAAAGAACAAAGTCTTATTGATGGTAACCCTGCCATATTATTTCTCTTGCATGGTCACTGATTCATGATCCTTTAGACATATAGATTAGGATTGATACAGAGGCTTGGCTATATTATTGGGTTTTTGGGAAGATCAGGGGGCTCCAGGATTGACCCCTCTATTCATGACAACAGAGAAATGAAAAATATACATTTCGTTTGCCTTCTGGTAATTTTGGTCCTTCCGTTACATGTACTATGATATTGATGGGCCCTCTGTAATACCCATATTGTAAACTTTTGGATCTAACTTTCACCATGATTGTCTTATTCTAGGCCTTAACAATTGTGTTCGACCTGCCCACTTTAGAATCGTATAATAGTTGATGCTTGAAAACAGGAAATGCATAGCCTGTTGCTGTACTAAGTCTGAAGTGTGGATTTCATTTGATTTTTACTACATTCCTTGTTTGTGTGAATTTCTTAGTTTAGGAAAGTGATTTTGCTATTTTTATTTAGTTCACTAAAATGAGTTATAATTGCAAATACTGTATTATATTTGACTTTTTTTTTAATACCAATACTGCATCATTTCAAATACTGAATACATGTATTACACATACATCTGATTTGGTCTTATTCTATAAAACAGCCCTGTCATACATGTCAAGTAACACAAATATCAGAATACATTTACTGAAAAGTGATATCACACTATGCTTTGTTCTATCTTTAACTGTCTAACATGTCCATTCCTAAATAGTTGTACTACTTAGAAACCTGAATCCTGTTTTATTTTCATAGAAAAATATTTGTTCTGTTTTGTGTTGCGAAGTTCACTTCTGAGGATATCCAATTAACTAATGCTTATTAATGGCAAAACAAACATGTTAACAGAGGTCACTGTCTTTGACAACTTGACACGGACAAATCTAGTTTCAAGAGGAAAACTTAATTCTAATAGAAGTTTTTAAAATGGATATAATTTTCAGTTTCTGTCAATATTTAAATCTTAAAATCAATCAAAGTGTTAGAGTTGATCTTTAAATGTCCACATAGACATTAAAAGTTTGGTTTCAGAGAAACTAGGATCTTAAATAAATATGCTGTAATCCTTGATAGTTTGGGTTGGCCAAGTACTGTCATCAAAAGGAATGTTCCATATTAGAAAATTATAATGTTGCAAGTCCATACTTATTTGTTTGAACAGGCTAGTGTATTTCAACTTATATATCAATCAGCCTACAATGTATTTATTGAATCAAAATCTTTCTTTATCCAATGTTGCACAATTTTTCAGAAGAGAAAATAAAAATATATATTTGTATACAGATAACAAAATTATCATAATTTATCACATCCTAAAAGATCTATCCCTGAATTACTGAAAGTTTGCAGTGAGCATAATATAAAAGATATAAATAAGAGATATTATGAGTTTAGACCCTCAGACACATATTTTCTTACAAGGTATCAAAGTGATATTATATGAGACATTCATTATTTCAATGAAACAATACTAAATTGGACATTTTATAAATTGAGACTCTTGAATTGAAATCTAAACTCAAGAATCACTGTAATGCATTCGTAAGGTCATTAAAATTTTAAGTTTTTTTTTTTTTTTAAATACCACGTAAAGAGGAAAATTACAAGTGGATAAAATTTGGAAAATTAAATATCCTAAAGTATACAGAAAGGTATTTTATTTACCTTTAAATGACATAAATAGAAGTATGATTCGATTTAAAAACTCTAAAAGTAAATAAAAACCTTAGTACTCCACCTAGGATGTTTACTGTCTTCTAAAAGGGTAAGTGAAATTTGTCTGTTTATATTATAATTGTGACACTTGACCTCAAATTACACAGCAATGGAAAAGGGGGAGGGGATAGCTTTAGAGCTGAAAATATGGGGTTTGAATACCTATAAAATCTTGACTTTAAGGAAAGTGATTACAATATCTTATTTAAAACTAGGGTATAGATTCATCCTACAGTAACTGCTCTATTTCAAACTCTTGTAGTCTCTCAAAATATTTTTTTAACATTTCAGTCCTAATTTATTGCATTGGACACCATTATTTATAAGTTATATAGTTTTTTAACCATATTTTCCCAAAGAAAAAAAAATTGTTTTTGGTTTGATGATGTAGAGCAAGATGGAAGATGTTCAGCTCTAAACAGTGATAAAAGGATAATCTGGATTGCTGGTTTGTCAAATAAACCGCTAATTTCTTGTTATGGGTCAATTGGAAGCATGAATTTTAAGTAAAGGTATTGGATCAGTACTTCAGAGAGAGACAAAAAAAAGAAACTTAGTGTCTTTTAAACAACAAAATGTAATGTAACCACCCAAATTGTTATAAATAATAACAACTTAAATTGCAATAAAAAGAAATTATCATTCGGTGTTATATATTACTGTAAACTCCACACGAGTAAATAAACATATTTAAAATTATTGATTTAAATAATTGATAAGAAATGAATTTGTATAAAGTTATATGACTTGCTATGAATTTATTGACAATATTGATGTGTAATTGGTAAAATTTATACAAAGTTTTAGTTTGTCACATAACTTTCATTTGATAGTACCTTAAGTTCTTGATTTTATGTCATTGAAAATTGAAGGAAATTCATTGTATAGAAACTAAAATGCTTCTTATGTGCTACACTATACAAGACATTATAGCAGATGAAGTTATTGACAGAAACAGTACAATGGAGAAATAAGTCAGAATTTTTTACCAATAAAATGATATTGTCTTATAAACTACATGAGACCATATTTGTTTTGATAACTTTTAATGTCCCCATTAGACAACCAAAACATTAGATAGGCAAATCAAATCTTATTTCACTATAAAATATTAAATTTTAAATGTCTGTATTGTCAAATCTCAAGTATATTTTTCCATTTGAAAGGGGAAGTCGTGTTTTTGAATTGTTAAGGTCAGATTTTCTATGTGTAACATGAAAATGTTGTTTGAACAAGTTATTTTCACTTAGAAATGGAAAATAAAATTAATTTGTAAGTACAATGTAGAATAGTATTACAGTGAAAGAAATTTTTTAAAAATATTTTTCAGTTCCAACAAATCAAATTTAATTAAACTTATTGTTTACTAAACTTTTTGCATTTTCACATTTAACAACACTCCTCCTCCACCACTGTCCCCCCTCCCCCCACACACCCCCCAAAAAAAGAAAAAAAAAATTAGGTATTGATATATGCACTTCAAACTTAGCTGCACCATTCATCACCAGATACATCAGGCTTTATTCAGCAATTTAACTTGCTGAATAAAATAATGAGATAAAAAATAGTACATGAGAAACTAACCCATACAAAAAGTACTTGAACATAATACAACAAAGTTATATCTAGGGTATTCAGGCTTCATGGAAAATTTAAAGCCACTTAAGTGCTTGATATATCTAGGTTCTTTGGTTTATCTAACAGTTTCATCTGAAATAATTGAACGGTTGACCAGAAAACATTAAGTATTTTGTTTTATCTAGTAGTTGTACTATGCATCACTTAATGGTCATATTGTGATATCCAGGCTTCACCAAGTAAATTTTCATATACATCAGTAAGTTGTTTGAAAACAAATTAGTCTTACCATAACTATAACACTTCTTTGATGGATTTTGTATTGTCTTGGGCATCATAAAGGAATAAATGGAACATAATATTTGTTCTAGCAGGAACGTTCATTATAGCATTCTGATTAAGTTTCTGGAGACTCATGTTAGAAGGAACAAATATGTTGACATATTCACATTTCTATATCTTTATATGATGTACATTCATTTTTCTTTTAGTTGATCATAACTGTGAAATCAGCAAATTTGTTTCACGGCTTTGGAATTTTATAGACTTAAAAAAACTATTGTAAGTGTCCATTAGTCTACTAAAAGTCTCAAGTGTTTTAAACAAACAAAAAAAAAAACTTTTAATGTTCCTTATTTACAGTTTGTTTAATTTTCAACTACAAACTTGTGCAAAATTGATTTTAGGTTGGGTTGTGTGATATCAGAGTTGTAAATAGTAATTTATTTCATTGTAAAAACATGATTTTAAATTAATTGAACAGATTTATATGGTCATTTTGTACAACTTAAGGCTTATAAAGAGCATAATATTGATACATTAGAAAATAAGGACTGGATTGGATTTTATTTATCACTGACTTTTGGATTCCTTAATTATTTCCAATGTAAGTAATTTTGATAGCCTTCAGTTATGATTGAGATCAAAGTAATAGAATAGAGAATGGAATCGAGGAAAGTAACTATGATTTTATTACAATTTTGTTACTTTGTTTGGGATGATGTAAATAGATAATTCAATTATATTTGAACAAATTAAATATTGTGATTTTGTTGTATGTCTACTAGACAAAAAAACTGAAAAACAACTCAATCAAGTATTTATTTTAGATAGTAATTTTTAGCTCACTTAGCTGGAGGGCCATTTCAGCTATTGTTATCATTTGGCATCTATCATAAGCTGTTGTTGTAAACTCTGTTTGCCTGGGCAAACTATAGTGGAAAGGTCCTTAGATGGTTCTGTTTCATTGGTTTGGATCTTTGACCAGTATGGCTGCTGTTACTAAAAACAAACAAATAAGCAGAAAAATATTTAGAAATCTTCTCTTAGTCCTTAGGTTGTTTACTTTAAATAGTTTGTTTCCTGCGTAAATATGACCATCAGTTCAAAAATTGAAGAAGAAAAAATCAACTGGGCCAATTGAGACCAAACTTGAGTAGACAATTTTTTAACTTTAGACCAATGTAGCTGCTGTAACTATAAATAGAAAAATCAGCATTAGTGTAATAAAAAATATATATATATCTAACAGACTGGTTAATTGGGACTTTACTTCATTGGAATGGTTCTGAAGTTGTACTCTTTAGAATTAGGTCTGACAGACTGAATCTTACTGAAGTAGTTGCCACCATTACTGGAAAAAGATGCCAGTGTTTAAGTTCCTCTTTATGGCCTTTAAATGGTAAATAAAATCAGGTGAGCAACACACTGGCTCCCAGGAGTCCCTAGTTCAAAACTAACTGACTTTAAAATTTTGAAAATAGTGAGTAAAATACTATTTTTTTTTTTACCTTGACATGTATCATTATTATTACAGGTATACAAGTTATCTTTGAATTTCAAACTTGCTATTCTGTCATTAATTAAGACTTATTATATTATAAATTTATAAAAGAGCAGTACCAACTTTGTGCATTATTTTTAAAAAACTATTGAAAGGTGCAATTCATTCTTTTAATTGAGTTTGTTTGTTTTCAGAAGGACGGTTTGATGTCAAAAGATCCTGTCACATCAACCAAAACATTTGTACTATGTTCACACATCAAAGGTATTAAAAATGAAAAGACGATTTTGTTAGGCAGTCTGCAAAGAATATTAAATGTCAGTTTACACTGAGGCACTAAAACTGAATAAATAAAAACAACTTATTATTTAAATTAAAGTATTTTTTATCATTGGATAAAGGCACTAAAAAATTTGAAAAGTAGATATAACTGTGCATGTAGAATTTAATTGAAATCCAATTTTGACAAGAAGTGACAGAACGATTGTATTTAAGCCACCTAAGTATCGGAGTGTTTTGTATATAGTCTGCATTATTTATTAGACTTTGTGAAAATAGCAATACCTTGTGGATGTATAGAATCATCTATTTAAAGTATTGATAACTGATGGATTTTTACCATTAAAACTTCCATTAAGAAAAGTACACGCATGAAGCCTCAAAGATCATGGACGACTTTGGAGGAGGGGGCACTGGTGGAGGAAAGGATCACTTTGAAAGACAGTATGTTCCTTAAACTACCAACTAACAGTCAGCTACTGAACAGACTATATGCCAACTCTGGTGTCAGAGTCAGAATGCAAGTCGGAAGGAACCCAAAGCGTAAAATCCCAACAGTTCGGGAGCTCATCGAACAATTACAACATAAACATGAGCAACGATTAAGAAAGGAAATGACAGAGATGATGCCATTAAAAGATAGGTAAGAAGTTCACGACATATAATTTGATAATGAGTGAATCTGTTATCGATACAAGTAGCATAGAAGTATTCTATTTGAATGTTTTTTTTTCAGATTTTATATATTTAATTGTACTTATAGAATTTTGTCAAATATAAGATTGAGCTTATTCATTGCATAAAAATAACATTTTTTAAATTATTGCATCATAAATTTTAAGTTTTATGTTTAGATATTAATTACAGAGATTCCTTAGCACAGTTTTCATTTTGAAATAGTGTAAGAGAATGGTGGTTTTTTATACTGCCTAGCTGTTCTTGTTATAAATGTAAAATTGTTTTATTCTACTACTGTACATTATGAACTTAATACTAATGGGGATTGATTTTAATTGATTGTCTGATTAGTTTAACCTGTGACCTTTGATTAAGGTGGAGGGTTAAGATTTAAACCCAATGCATATTATATGTATCAATATAAAGTTGTGCCCCTGTATATTCAATGTTTGTTTTCCTTGTGTTATAACGTTTTTTTTTTAATCTTCTGTATTTTTTTTGGGTGTTTGGTTTTTTATGCCCTGTACACAAATGTGGAGCAGTGCATAGATTTACCCTTGTCTGTCTGTTGGTCTATACATATGAACATCCATTTTGGTTAAGTTTTTGCATTTAGGTCCATTTCTCAAAAATTCATACAGATAAATCAGGGATATTGTACCCCTACAATTCTTGTTTAGGATTGAACACTGACTCTGATCAATTTTTGCATTTATTTTCATATCCTAGGAAGCTATAGTGTTATATCAATGATACTTTATCCTGTTGTAATCTTCTAACATAATATAGTATTTTTCTTAAAAACTGGGTCACTATAACCTTCATTTTATGCTTGAGTGACTCAGTTAAATTTTTGGGTTTAGGTCCATTTTTCAGAAAATGAATATGCCACTTCATTCATCCTACAAGTCAGCAACACTTGAGTCACAGTGACGAGGAAAACTTCTTCTCAAGAATGACCTTCCTGATTTAATCAAACTCAATAGAAATGTTTCTGTCCCTTTAATTGGGAAATCCAAGATGGCTGACTAAAATTTAATGTAATATTTTATAAAAAATGTATTTGAAGCTCTTCATAAGACAATAAAGTAAATTTGAAACAAATTTAGAAAATACCAAAAGCCTTTATAGTTATAGAAAAACTCTCATCATTTGTATGATATGCTGTTAAAAACATATTTCTAATTAATTCTGTTGATTGCACGTCTTTAATAAAGCTACCACATATGACAATATTACACACAATTTTCCGGTATTTTATTTAATCATATCACTATGTTAGCTAATTAGTATTTCACTGTGTTATTAGACATAATGCGTCGGTAACCAGAATGATTCAACAGTTCTTGGAGGAATCAAAATCCACACCTCGAATAAGACGGTATGTCTATAATTTATCACTGTACATTGTTTATATGGACTGAAGATGAGACCGTTTTATATGTTAAAAGAGTTAAACATTATTGGTGATCAGAACTGTCCCTAACAATGTTTGGAATTTTGTGTGTAATTATAAAAGCTATAAACCTTGTTGTCAAATGTGAATCAATTTATAATCTATCATAGATATTTGATATAATGAATATGGATTTTCCTAATATTTGAATACAGTTTAAACTGCAAATTAAATTCAACACTAAACTAAAAAAAAAAATGGTTAGATTATTAATATACTTTAAGCATTTTTTTCAACAAAATTAAGCCTCAATGATCCAGACAGCATTTGTAACTTTCTGGCATCTATTGCCATAACATAATCTCCAAATATGATTTTTTGATGAAAGTGACATAATGAATTTAGTTATTTTTAAAAAATTACTGTTATGATTTCAAAAAGACTACACCAGAAATTAGAACAATGTACAGTGAATGAGAGGTGATTTGTACTTTTAGATCCATCCATTTTTCATTCTTCTCAGATACAACCTGCAAAGATTGAGCATAACAACCATCAGATCATTATTTACTTTTTACCCTTCTGATACTGTATTTGAATATTTTAACACAAATTTTGAGTCAATCTTACAAAATTGTATCTGACTAAACTATTGGTTTAATGCTACTTCTGTTTCCTTTTTTAGCTGTTTTACTTCCTAATTGCAGGTACTGTTTGTCAAAAACAAACAAATATGTATAATACAAGAACATTTCACCTCAAACAGATCTCCATATAGTGTACTTTAATGTTTGATTGCATCAATAATAAATTTAATTATCAGCCATTACTAACCAAAGATGATAGCCTTCTGTCTTCGTTTGATGCCATCCAAGATTAAAATTGTGCATTGTTTATAAGTATGACTGAATCATTGTATAGGGGTGGATCTAGTGGGGAGGGGGTCATTATTGTAATCATTTTATTCTCCGAGTCCATTGCTGACAGTCAATCAAACTGGAAAAATAAGAATGTGATGTTAAAGTACATTATTTGAAGAAAAAAAACTTTCCTGGATATTTTTGGTATGATCCAATTAGAATGAATTTAAAGTTAGATAAAGTTGGATAATGCCTAACTCTTGTGGGAGAGAGAATTGTTTCATACTTAGCCAAAATGTAGTAATTATCATGCAGTTTAAAAAAAAAGTATAAAAATTGTATGTCAAGCATATATCATTATTCTTGCAATTTAGCTACAGGTTAATTACAAATTTCTTATTTTATATATCGGTAGATTGTTAGGGAAAACACATGGTTTTGTAGAAAAAAAAACATATCTGGGACTGATTTGGTTAATTGTGGTCATCATATTCTTTTTTTAAAATAGAAGTCTGTTTTAAATGAAATAGTTAAAACCATGTGGTTAAAACATTCTATTTTTGCATTAATTTTGCAAATAAGAGAAATAGTCCTCTTTCTTCATTAAACATATGTTGAAGTATGCTCAGTGAATATATGATATGAATATGATCGATTTACTTTTAATGTCACACAGTTATTTTATAAAATTGAAGGAATTTGACATGTATTAATTAAGGTTTAGGTAAGAATATAAAGTGTTAAGTTTATTGATAATAAAGGAGAATGCTTTTTCAGGCTATTCCTTTATGATTGGACTTTTAGAGTATAGTATGTAACGTCTGCTTTATCTAATTATAGTAAAGTGAAAAGTTGGTTTTAGGTAGAATTAAAGGTAAGCTTGTCTGCACCCTTGTCTTGTTATAGTGGGTTTCACATTGTTGTCTTGTGTATTGTGTCAGGGATGTCTGACATCCAATGCCTATAGCAATCATATGCAGGGGTAATTGTGATTTTATTGTTATCACATGGCACATACAACTTATTAATTTTATATAAAGTACTGGGTAGGGTTTAATGCAAAATGCAAGGCTTTTCAAAATACAGTTTAATGTGAGAAATATTGGAAAGTTATTGTATGAAAGGGTGTGAGATTGATCGAGAAAGAAAACTTAGAAATAATAGGATTGTGAATCTATTGTAAAAATATATGAACATTTGTATAGTTAAATACTACAAAAATCCTGCAATAGTATTCTCTTTTTAATCATTTCTTTTGTCAAAACTTTCTTCAAATATAAAAATGCATGCCTGGCAGGTAATTAATTCTTTTATAAAGTGAATAGATATTTGCTCTTCTTAGATGTTTAGTCAGAAAATAGTCTTGTCCTTTAATTATTACTGGATTAATTTATGCAAGTCGGATAATGCTTACCTGTTTGCTTTTCTATTAAGATGTTACATTTCCTTCAGAACATAGATTCTTGTTGGTGTAATGATGATAGGCAGGTTACTTAAGAAATGTTTTGTATTATGATTGTATTAGGAAATGTTCACACATTTAGGTGATAGTCATGGATATACAGGGTACTAGTACCATAATTTTTAAAATCATAGCAAATTTAGCACAGATGTGCTGTTTTTCAAGATGTAAAAGCACAAATGGGAGGTAACTCTAATTGAATTGATTAACAGAAAAAAAAAATTTGATATAATTTATATTTCAATTTACTTAAGAAATATATTTGTTAAATCTGTGACGTCTTAAAGGCTTTTTTTGAAAAATAATAATTAAGGTGTACAGTATATAATGTTATATGCTGAAAAACCTTAAGATACTTATTGATATTTATTTTAATTGCAAATGTCTAAAATCTGAATGAAGCCACAAATGTTTTGAATTGAGTCTGTAGTGGCATTGTTAAAGTATACAAAGACCAACTTATAAACTTATCATCAGTCATGACCCATTGAAGTAGATCATTCAGAAATATTGGGAATTAAAGTAAATGTTTTGTATACTGATTTAATTTGCATGTCTGAATACAATACACCACCCGTCAGTATTGACCCCCATGTAATAATACACCGTCCACACTTAGATGGTCCGATACTCTGTTAAATAATTCAATTTTATAATCATTGAATTATTTTATGAATTTATCTATAGACAATCTGAATGGGCTAGAAATGGGTATTAACTAATTTACATATTTTATTACAACTAGGAAAATAGATTGTCTTTGTACTGAAACGATTCTGTAAGAAACACATTCTTTGTTGTAAAAATATTTACACATCAAGCTTGTGAAAATGTGTTTTAAAAATGATTATTTGCATATTTATTCAAGAAAATTCCTATATGAACCCCCATGTTAAGTCATTGATGGTTAATACAATAAGAAAACTTAAATCAAATTTCTTAAGCCAAAGGTTTTCATTATCATAGATATATACTTAGTTTTCAAAATGTTCCAGAGAATTTCATGTTTCTGTTGTCATCAATAGATTTGATTCAGTATTAGTGATTTTTAATAGATTTTAAATTCAGTCATGGTTTTTGTTGAAATGCTAAAGCATTACAAATTTTGGCAATATTTCACCGATTTATATCGTTTTTAATATTCACACAGAATGTGACGACATAATAGCCATGTGTAGTCTTTAGAATAAAGTAACTGATGACATCTGATCAAGGTTTTAATTGGGAAACTATTGAAATAAATGATGTGATGGTTAATTTGAACTACACTGTTTGTGTACAAGTGTTAATTGTTTATATTAAAATATTTTTAAAGATGTGGATTAATTAGATTATCATTATTTATGAGGATCAGGAGCTAATCAGATTTGAAATTTAAAAATATAAGTGAATATGAACTATTATGTAATTAAAATTATATATATAGATTTGAGTAAATGTGAAGGATAACAATATTCATGTGGCTGGTAAGATTTCTGTCTACAAATTACCTATTAAATAAACTATGATTGTTGTTGAAAAAAGTTTAAATGAAGTTTCCCAGATTACTGACAACAAAACGAGATCCTTTTGCTCGTCAGAAGATCCGATACATTTTAAATCAACCTGTTCACAAACGTGCCCGAATTGTGCAGTTTAATTTACCTCCGATAGATGACCCAAACAAAAGTAAACAAAAGCCAAATGATGTTGTGCCATTGGAAAAATCCAAAAGATTTGAGGTTAAAAAGTTTGAAACTATTGAACCTTTAAAATATGAAGAGAGAGAAGAAGAAACAATCAGACTGAGATGGACATCCAGATTGGAGAAAGAAGCAGAAAGCATCTCAAAAATATTATCTAAACCAGAAGCTAAAAGAGAAGATGTTCTGAAACTACCTAAAATTGTACATGTTCACAAGAAAGTAGGAAAATGTCGAGGTTCCTGTACTTACTGTGAAGCATCCAGGATAATTAATGCATCACCTGTAGAGAAGGTTTTCCGTGAACACAGAGACCATGGAATAACATGTACATGTACTGTGTGTGAAACTGTCAATAAGATTCGTGTCCTGCCTCAGTCTCCTGTACCGTCTGAGTCAGAGGTAAGTCATTCTGAAAGTCAAACAATAGTGTTTTTTACCTATAAGCAGATTGCGTTTGAAGTCATGTGTTCAAATTCTATATAATTTCAAAGATTGACAAATGTTAAGTAAAATATATATTTTATATCAAGTAATTAAGATAAAATGAGAATATCTTTTGAATTTGATGCCACTTCCATTGGTACAAATTTTCTGGACTTTAGCACATTTGAGAAACTAACAATAACAAGCAAATAAAAAACAAGTGGTGAATTAAAAGAGTTTTTTGTTTTGTAAAGATTCTGATAGGAGGATAGTGTCTGAGTTCTCATTCATGTATTCATTGGATACGGTTTAGATAGTTTATATACCTTTTTAGCTCACCTGGCCCATAGGGACATGTGAGCTATTTCCATCACTTTGTGTCCATTGTCTGTCTGTCGTCGTCGTCTTCGTAGACTTTCCTTTAAAGAAAAGGAACCACTGTACCAATTGGAACAAAAGTTGGCAGCAATGGTCCTTAGGTGGTCCTCTATCAGAAGCCGAACATAGTTTAAAATAGCATCCTATGGGAAATTTACTTGAAGGTTTTATTGTCTAAAAGCACTGGACCAATTGGAATAAAACTTGGCAGCAATGGTCCTTAGATGGTCCTTTTTCAGAATTATATCTGATGACTCCGCCTGTCATCAAAAATGGCCACAAGAGGATCCTATGGGAAATTTACTTGAAGATCTTATCTGAAACCGCTATGACAATTGGAACAAAACTTTGCAGCGATAGTCCTGAGGTAGTTCTCTTTCAGAATTATATCCAATGACCCTGCCTGTCGTCCAAGATAGCCACCAGAGCCAAACATAGTTTAACATAGGACCCTATGGGAAAGTTACTTAAAGATCTTCTTGTCAAAAACCTTTATGACAATTGGAACAAAACTTGGCAGCAATGGTCCATAGATGGTCTTCTTTCAGAAATCTATAAGATGAACCAACCGGCCATCCAAGATGACGGCCAGAACCAAACATATTGTAACATAGGACCTTATGGGAAAATTCATTGAAAGATGTTCTTGTTGGAAACCAGCAAACAATTTGGCAAAACCAGTGAGCCAATTGGACAGCAATGTTCCAGACTGCCTGTCAGGATGGATATACATGTAGTCGAATAATTTATACTGCAAATGATTTCCAGATGAGCGATACAGGCTCCTGGGAGCCTCTAGTTTAGATCAACTGCTCAGAAGTTCCAATTTGTCTATTGTGCATCAAATCATGTATAAAATTTTACACTTTTTCTCAAACCTCTTGGGCAAATCTGTTGAATATTGGCACTTTAAAGCATCTATGGTAGACCCTTCAAAAGAATGTATACCAGTAACATGAAGAATTGCATCCATCAGATTGTCTTTTTTGTAAACTTTCTTGTAAAAATTTCCTCTTAAACTTTGGTTTTTTGTTAGAATCTAGACGTTGGACCAGTATGTTTGTTAATTGTTAATTAAAAAGAGAAATTCAGTGGGAAAAATAAAACATTCTCCTGTGAAACCAGATTGGAAACTAACTTTAAGTGGTCAGCACTCAAGAAAAATATGGTCCAGATAATGGACCAATGTGATTTTTGATACTGACAATAGAAAAAATATCAACTAATATTTAAAATTTTCTATGAAATCCCTTTCCTTATTGGGACCAAATTTTGCTTGAATGCAGGATCCTCAGGAGGTCCTATTTCAAAATTGTGCCCAGTGATCAAAACTGATATTGCATCGATCACTAAAAGGCAGAGAATTTTTGTAAAAATATTTTTTAAAATCTTGTAATACATCAAAGAATTTTCAAAATCATCTCAGAAAATGACCATGTGAACTGAAAATGAAATTCATAGAAGCAATAAGTTTATCATTCCTATTAATAAGTTAAATCTCCCATGGTTACTCATTAATGTGATTTTCAGTGTTCAATTTTGCAGAAGATTCTTCTCTTTCAGTTCTCAAATTCCAAAGTTTAAGATATGAATAATTTATGAACCAGAGATTTGTATTTAATTCCAATATTTAAAAAAATCATTAAAAGTTTTACTGTTAAAAGATAACTCTACCAAAAAATGTATTCCAGCAACACTCGATCACTCTCTCTCTGCTGTTTTAGTTATACCATTGATTTTTTTCCCTTCTATAACAGGTATTTTATGGAAAACAAAGAATCTATATTTTATAAAAGTATATTAATTCTATTTACAAGTAGAAAGGTAAATAAATATTACACCAAGTGAAAGTCTGTTTCAAAAGAATTAAATACCTTTGATAGAGATTATGTATGTTTTAAGTCTGTTAAGTAGATAAAGGCATAATATAATGTTATGTATGGTTTTGCTTTTAGATTATTTGTTAGTAATGTTGGGAAATATTTTTGAAAATAATGAAATTTCATGATAAAATAAGGGCATTACATACCCATGAATGTTGTCAGTCAGAAGCTTCACTTTTCCATAAGGTAGGTTAAATTTCATCTTGGATAGTTGTGAAGAACCATTCATAAAATAACTTGTCAACATTTGACTTACATGATGATCACATTTCACATTTGATTGACTGATTTTTGCATGTTTGTCTATTTTTTCAGAGTAATTGACAAATATGCACAAGTTGAACAATTTGACTTATATTTGGCATATCATTGAGTTTGATTAACTTTTGCATTTTAAATGTGTGAATAAATTGATAAAAATTTAAAAAAGCAACTGAAAACAGTCACGACATTAACCACAAGCGCAAGGTCAGAGTCTAGTAAACTTTTGTTTAGCCTAGTAAATTTCTCAACATGTAAACATGACGGTCTAGTATATTTTCAGTTCATAGGTGAAATAAAATTCTGTGGTGTCAGCACCTGAAAATTAGAGACCTAATGGGTTTATTAACTCCCTTTGCCTTTTCACAAATTAGTGTATTTTTGGTAAGTGATATCTTAGGAAACAAAGTACTATAACTGTTCGAGGTCTATAAACTTTCACATCATTGATTTTTAAACGTGCTTTATAGGTAAAGAAATTGTATGCCAAACTAATAATTGTTTTTATTATTTATCATAATATTAAAGTAAAAAGTCAAAGGTATTTTTCCTTGTTATTTATTGTCTATTGCTGTACATTTGTTTTCCATTGGCAGTAGTTTGATATATACTGACAACCAGAAATTTAAGAAAAATCTCTAGAAAATGTCAGTCTTGGGTATGACATAGAGTACACTCCCTGGGAAAACACTTAATAATGAACTGACTCGATGTGTTCATTTTAATATTTCTGTATTTTATTTGTTCTAGTAGTTTTGGGTTTGATTAAATAAAATCCCTCACTTAGCTAGCTCAACAGACTATTGGCTGAAACAGTTAATGGCAAGGACTTAAGCGACTTAAAGATGGTGCCACTGCTTTTAGGGTAATTTTTTGCCTGTCATGTCACATCATTGCATTTTAAGTCTTTTACTTAAAAGACTGAGTGATGGTATATCAATGATATTTAGCATACTTGATAAAACATAGTTTGGTTTCATTTCAGTTGCCATTGTCTACACTTTATAAATTATTTTGATTAAATTAGGTTTGCTCCTCTGAGCCCCATTATTTCTATTTTGCAGTCTCCTGTGAAAGTACAGTTAATATATTTCAACATTTTAAGCTTGAATCACCTTAAAATCTCCAGTACCACTTGGGCATCCTCATTGTAATGGTCCATTGAGGATCTTATTTCATTTGGAACGTCAGCATTTAACTCCAAATGATTAATTTCTTTGGTAGGAAATGAAGGAAAGTCTCTATAGTTTGAAGATGACCATTTTTCACTGATTAGTTTACATTTGAGTTTTGTGAAATTAATGTACACTCTTAAAACTTGAAGGTTATTGGTTCTCTTTTATTTTATAGGCTGTTTGTAATTGTTTCTTTCTGACGGCACCTGGATCTGAAACACTGGGTGAGAAATATCAATCTTTTCATGAGTTTTAAGCCAAAAAAATAAAAAATAAATATATGAAATGTCAAGGATGTTCATGCATCTTCAGTGTGAATAATCCAAAGCTTTTCAAATGTTAAAAATAACTTTCAGAACACAATATTCCCCTAAACTGCTCTTATTTGTATCCACGGAGGCTATGAACTGATCCAAACACATCAACAATCTCACATTATTTGACCCAAAACATTTACCCTAATTGTCCTTTACCTTGTACCTCACATAAATATATTTAACTTTCTCATTTTTGTTAATTTTGTTCTCATCTCTCATTATGACCTAAGAAGGATACATTTCTGTTCAAAATGGATTGAAGTTCCAAAATTTTAGAAGAGTTATGCTCCTAAAATCATCAGAAAAGTTTAGAATTAAACTTCAGTTTTGATACATTTAAATTTAAGAGCTTTGTAGTGGGTGTTTGGAATAAAAAAATGCAGTTTTATATGATAGAGATTTAAACAATTAAAATGTATTGGAGATTATAGCATTAGATTGTGATACACTGTTATAATACACCCATCAATGAAATTATAATTAACTGATTAATACAATAAAAAGATAGGTTAAAGGGGCCAATCAGAAGGATAGAAATACCTCTATATAACCTGCTGACCTATTAAATGGAGGCCAAGTGGAAAACAAATATTATTTGATATTAAAGATATAGGATCTATAGAATTGTTGGCCTTTACAATTGGGTTATTATCAGTCCATATACCCTAGCACACCTCTCATGTTTTAACCTAAACTTATCACATTTAATACAACAGTATTTGTCAAGGACTCTAAACTGGTCATAAAAAAGCCAATAAGGCAACCAAGGCTGTATCAGCCTGTCAAAATTACCATTTACATATATTTACATTATAAGGATAAATTGGTTTATATTGTTTATTTCATTTTACTTAAATAGTTTTAATGTGTAGGCAGTGTTGACATAGAAATTTTCTACAGAAAATATTACAGAAAACAGACAATGGATGTAAAATTTATATTGGATTTAATATATTGCACATCTTAATCTTCATATTCAAAGGATGTCTTAATAACGGATTAATGACAAAAGAAACAAGAATTGATCAGTTGGTTTGCAATTCTAATATTTGTGTTTAAGCAATCTTTTCTAAGGTTTTAAGGATACATAATGTAATATCATAGAAGGAATCGATGTGAAAGATTTGGAATCAATATCTAGCAAATACACAGAAAGTGTAAATAAAGTTTTATTTGAATTGATTAAAATTACATTCCTGGATCATTGGAAAAAGATCAAAGATAGGAAATAAATATTTTTAAATTATGATGGAAATTTGTGAAGGTAAGAACAGTCAAAATCTAATGACAAAATTTTGGTTAAAATTTCATGAAATTAGCTTTTTAAGTTCCTAAATAAAAATTTGTTTTTAAGACAAACTCATTTTAATTTAAATAATTTGAAGTGGAAGCATGAAAAAGCAAGAATATTATTTAAAATTAAAACAGTAAATATTTTTGTATTGTGTCATTTGAATTGTTTTTGGATAGATTTGGTAAATTCCGACTTCATATGGTACAACATATCTCTTTAATAATGATTTATGATTCAGTTGTTAAGTTTTTCTTTTTGAAAGATTTTGTTTTGGAGTTTTATGTCCAGTTTTCCTCATATTTATGATGTCTGATGAAAGTGGCATCAAGTTTCATAAGTTTTTTAAAGAAATCCTGTTCACATAAATTAGTTTTTTCTTTTATTTCATTTGCAGCAAGATGGCAGTCTCACTCCACGATTATTGTCACAGATGCAGATCAACCAGCAACTCAGTCTTCTCAGAAATACTGGTTGTCTTACCCCTATACAAATGTACTCTAATAGAATGATCAGATTTAAACTTATGCAGAACCATAGAAGACAAACGTTGCCCATGAGATTACAACCACCAAGTAGGTAGGTCAGACAGAGATTTAAACTTATGCAGAGTCAGAGAAGGCAAATGTTGCCCACAAGATTACAACCACCCAGTAGGTAGGTCAGACAGAGATTTAAACTTATGCATAGTCAGAGAAGGCAAATGCCCATTAGATTACAACCACCCAGTAGGTAGGTCAGACATAGAGATTTAAACTTATGCAGAGTCAGAGAAGGCAAATGTTGCCCATCAGATTACAACCACCCAATAAGTAGGTCAGACATAGAGATTTAAACTTATGCAGAGTCAGAGAAGGCAAATGTTGCCCATTAGATTACAACCATTCTATAGGTAGGTCAGACATAGAGATTTAAACTTATACAGAACCATAGATGACAAACGTTGCCGATTAGATTACAACCATCCTATAGGTAGGTCAGACATAAAGATTTAAACTTATACAGAACCATAGATGACAAACATTGCCCATTAGTTTACAACCATCCAGTAGATAGGTCAGACATAGAGATTTAAACTTATACAGAACCATAGATGACAAAAGTTGCCGATTAGATTAAAACCATCCTATAGGTAGGTCAGACATAAAGATTTAAACTTATACAGAACCATAGATGACAAACATTGCCCATTAGTTTACAACCATCCAGTAGATAGGTCAGACATAGAGATTTAAACTTATACAGAACCATAGATGACAAACGTTGCCCATTAGTTTACAACTATCCAGTAGATAGGTCAGACAGAGATTTAATCTTATACAGAACCATAGAAGACAAATGTTGCCTATCAGAATACAACCACTCAGTATTTAGGTTAGAAACAGAGATTTAAACTTATGCAGAACCTTAGAAGACAGACTTTGCCAATTAGATACCAACTACTCAATAAATAGGTTAGATATAAAGATTAAAACTCAGGCAGAACTACAGAGAGCAGAAAGTACACTTAAGACTGAAAATTAGTAGGTAGGTTAAACATGAACAAAACCATAGAAAGTAGTCATTGCCCATAATATTGCTACAACCAAATAAATAGGCCAGACACAAAGATTTAAACTCAGAACCACAGAAGTCAAACATTTGGGCATTAGATTTCAACTTGTATATGGGTAGATTACTCATGTAGGTTTTACCACACCAATAGAAGGCATACATTGCCCATTTGACAACAAGCAAATGGTAAGATAATCAGATACTAAAATCTAAACTGAAGGCAAAAATTTGCCATTTTACTTCAATCAACCAAAGGGTAGGTCATACACAATGATTAAAAACATTTGCAGAACCGAAAACATCCATAAACCTAAACCAGGCACAAAGATTTGAATTCAATGCAAAACCAAAGAAAACAGACATTGCGTATTGACTACAACCATTAGAAAAAGTGAGTTAGTAGAAGTATTTGAACTTATGCAGATCCACAGAAGACAAACATTGCCCGTTTGTCCACAATAAACAAACAAGTAGGTAATAATATAGTACAGGAATAAATATGTGATTGTATAAAATGATTGAAAAAATATACACAATAGATTTCCCCTCGCAACATCAAAGAAAGATGATTTATGCAGGTCGGCATTGTCTAATTGGCAAAGATAAAAAGGTCATATTTATTTTACTTCAGTGTATGTTAAGTAGTTTGAGTATTTAAAATCTACATAGTCTTTCAGAGTAAATTCTGTCATGAATTTGTTTGTTTTCACACTCATGTCAAAAGGGATTTTAATATTACGAAATAGTTTCAAAAGGTGCCATTACATTATGCATCTATCATTATCAAAATATTTCAGTTAAAAAAAAAATTGAAAAATTCTCATGACATATGTTTCTTGAATTCAAAATGAATTATAATAGAGTGGACCAAATTCCGATTGATCTGTTTGAATGTATGCATTTTACAAAATCTTTTTAAAATATATGGAAACTCATTTTAAAAACTTTGTAAAAAAATCTCTTGGTCTATGACATTTCATTGCATTTATATAGGTACAGTGCAATAATCCCTTTTTAAGTTCACTTGACTGTTTTACATTTAAGAATATTTGTCAAAAGCTGATAGATTTTATATAACTCAAAAGCTAGGAAACAATGTTTTTGAAAGACTAAAATGTATTATATTATGATACAAGGAATATACACATGTAAATGAAACTGGTAAGCTGTTAAAAGGGCAGATTACTCTGGGTTTCATAGAGTCAACATATTTTTTTTTTTACCTGCTAGGCTGTATTGGTCAAAATGTTGGGCCATTTTAACTTTAAAATTTTTTTGGGTTTGTTATTTTCCACATTTAGTTGTGTTCGGCTTTTGTCTTTCATATGTTTAATTTGTTCTCTGCCCCTTTTAAGAGCTCATAAATTCCATTTATATTCTGTGTATTATATATTCATATGAGCTGTTTCCCACAATAAATATGTTATTTATTATATTATACTTTCTTAATATGCTCCTTGTGTTAATGTAAATATAACATTGTAAAATTTGTATACAAACTATACAGTAAGTGTTGATATTAAATTACTAGTATACAAGTGTCAGTATTTGTTAGAATCAGCAGAAGTTTAATATGATTAATATTAACCTAAAAAATCTTATTGAGGCATGTGTTTAATCAATAAAGAACTTCTGTGACAGCTATGTAAGTTTTTTTTTACCAGAATACAATCTTCCTGGCTGCTTTTTTAATGGTGTGGAATATGACCAAAAAAAAAAAAAATAAACCCCAGCAACATCCACTTATGATATCACAGTAATTCCAGGGTGACTAAATTTGAAATTGAAATTCTCCCGAATGTTTCCTGTAAACAGTGAACACCTTTCCCATATAACCTACTTAATAAATATAAATGATTTTTTTGCATCTAAGATTTAAAATAATTTAAGTTTAGACCATTACTACCTAAAATAGGTCTGAAACAATTTGAAATGATGTTACAAAGTAGATGTACATGAAAATATATAGTTAAAAATACTTGAAGTATTGAAATTGCCAAACAAAAAAGTCAATGGTGTCAGCAATGCAAACAATTATAATTATTTTAAACTGAGAAAATTTGAAATAATGAGTTAGAGTTATCTCTCTTAGCATACTTAGCTTTAGAAGTTAGTTGGGCAGGAGTTATCTTTCTTGCCATTGTCCAGTGTTGCCTAGTTTCAAACTAGAGTTATCTCCCATTGTACTGTTGTAAGGGTTGCAGTGAAATCCATACAAGAAAATGGTAAATATTTTTAGTGCTGTATAAATATTATTACTCATTGTCCTAATTGTTTTGAATGACTTTGATCAGTGTAAAGTATTCTCAGAATTTCTTGGCATTTAACATGGATATAAAATAACTCCTATGTTCTAAAAGTGTTCTAAAAGTTAAAGGATGATGTCAGTGACTTTCAAGCTTTATTTGAAGTACATTTCTTAAGTTTCAGATTAAATGAATATGATACAGTAGCAGGGGGAGGTAATAACGTCACCTAGATGTACACATTGTGACGTCATAGTATCTCTCAAGAAAAAGCCTTATAACATCATAAAATTTGAGGTTTTTCTCAAATATCTCTTTAATAAGCACATGGACCATAACTTTTTTCCTTTGCAAACAGAAATCCCTTTTTTAAAAATAATTATACTAAAATTTAATGAAAAAATTAGTAAACAATTTTTTTCTGCATATATCTGAAGCTACTAAATAATTATCAGTATTTGCATAATTTTCTAATTATTTTATCGATCTTTGTTACTATTATTCATCAGAGAACACTGCCTATTCATTTGGGAATATTTTACACAAAACCCAGTAAAGTTATCTTTTTCTGTTAAAAAGTTAAGCAGTCTTTTGTGAATGTCTTGAAAAATTAAAAAGGGTTTTTGGCTCAAATATTTCAAAATCAGTATCAAATAATTTAAAAACTAATTCATAAAGGTATGTTTATCTTTTTGTACATGAAAAGTATACATAAACATTCACCACATGGTAAAATTTCAGAAAAACATCAGTAACGGAACCTTATTGTATCATTACTTCTCTTAATGGTCCTCATAATATAATTATTTATAGATATAGTTACATGTAGTGAAATGTTGACACACAAAACTATCATCCAATCTGATATTTGACACTATGGCCAGTATAGAATCAGTCATTCCATTCAATCACACAGAATCACTGAAAATTCACTAAAAGAAGGGAACTTGAATTTGATAATATTATATTTGTGATTCTAATATGACCTGCTTTAAACTCTTTCAGTCTACATCCGTGATAAAATATGGATATATTCTTTCCAACATCACAGACGTCAGATAGCTTGTTTTGCAATGACATAGTAAACTTTCCAACAAATTTTAACTTTCACTTCGAGTCTGAATACCTATGTTGCGGCGTTTCAAAATGTAGTAGAAACTGTCCTATTAGAACAGAAATAATTCACAGTGGCTTGAAAATATGATTTCACCACTGGTAGGCCCTTTATGCTGATAAAGGGCCTACCCGTGGTAAAGTCATGATATTTTGAAGCCACAATGATTTATTTCTCAAATAGAGTCCTGTTTGTCAAACATAACACTGGAAACTAATTATACCCCCTGCAAACAAAGTTTGGGGGGGTATATAGGAATCACCTTGTCCGTCCGTCTGTCTGTCTGTCCGTCTGTCCATAAAACTTGTAAGTGCAACTCCTCCTAGACCGCTCAATGGATTTAAACGAAACTTTACAGAAAGGAAGTACATCATCCAAAGATGTGCATAAAGAAAAATCTTTGCTTTCCGATATCACACAAGGGAGATAATTGGACTTCTATTTTTTTTGGCTTATACATTATATATGAACCTCGTAAGCGCAACTCCTCCTAGACCGCTCAATGGATTTCAACGAAACTTTACAGAAAGGAAGTACATCATCCAAAGATGTGCAGGAAGAAAAATCTTTGCTTTCTGATATCACACAAGGGAGATAATTGGACTTCTATTTTTTTTTGGCTTATACATTATATATGAACCTCGTAAGCGCAACTCCTCCTAGACCGCTCAATGGATTTCAACGAAACTTTACAGAAAGGAAGTACATCATCCAAAGATGTGCATGAAGAAAAATCTTTGCTTTCTGATATCACACAAGGGAGATAATTGGACTTCTATTTTTTTTGGCTTATACATTATATATGAACCTCGTAAGCGCAACTCCTCCTAGACCGCTCAATGGATTTCAACGAAACTTTACAGAAAGGAAGTACATCATCCAAAGATGTGCATGAAGAAAAATCTTTGCTTTCCGATATCACACAATGGAGATAATTGGACTTCTTTTTTTTTTGGCTTATACATTATATATGAACCTCGTAAGCGCAACTCCTCCTAGACCGCTCAATGGATTTCAACGAAACTTTACAGAAAGGAAGTACATCATCCAAAGATGTGCATGAAGAAAAATCTTTGCTTTCCGATATCACACAAGGGAGATAATTGGACTTCTATTTTTTTTGGCTTATACATTATATATGAACCTCGTAAGCGCAACTCCTCCTAGACCGCTCAATGGATTTAAACGAAACTTTACAGAAAGGAAGTACATCATCCAAAGATGTGCATGAAGAAAAATCTTTGCTTTCCGATATCACACAAGGGAGATAATTGGACTTCTTTTTTTTTTGGCTTATACATTATATATGAACCTCGTAAGCGCAACTCCTCCTAGACCGCTCAATGGATTTCAACGAAACTTTACAGAAAGGAAGTACATCATCCAAAGATATGCATGAAGAAAAATCTTTGCTTTCTGGTTTCACACAAGGGAGATAATTGGACTTCAAAGTGGGGGGTATCCTTTGTGAGCTTTGCTCACAGTACATCTAGTTTTTCATAAATATTTCAGAAATGTTTTTAAAATATAAATCTTCAGTTCCATTTGTTTTTGATGGTTGTAATTAAATATTGCCTTTTTCAGTGCTTAGATGTAATTATTTTCTGTGTGTGTTTTATTGAGTTTTTGCATATAATATGTCAGCACGATGTATCCTTGCTGTACAACTAAAATGTTTGGTTCCTAAAGTTTGAAACATAATGACTGTTAGGACATACCTGACTTTTATTTAAAAGCACATAATACATAAAGAAATCATATTTTAAATTATATAGGTCTTACAGTAAGACAAGTGTTCCAAAAACTGCAACATTGGATTAAAAATTTGTGCCATAAATATATTTAATTTTATGTAATTTCTTATGAGTTGGTACTGTGTAAGGTAGAAAAAGTTTGATTGTCCCAGAAATATTCTTGATACATTGGAACCTCTGTAAACCGAACAGCTTTCAGACTATAAAAATTGGCCGGTTTTCAAAGGTGCCGGTTTTGAGAGGTTCGGTCTTTACTGAAATCCGACCGGAAGTAAATAAATTGAAATAAAGAAATACATAATTACTACATTTGCATGTTTTTTTCTTTAAATGTTACTAAATCATAGTCTTTTAGGTCTGATGATATTTTATGGTAGAAACAGAAGTTAAAAACTGTTATTTAAACAGATTTTTTTCCAGTACATACCAATGAGGCTTTGTTTAAAATACGCTTCCCAATGAATAGAGTGAAAGTTCGGCCGGTATTTAGAGGTGTATTTGACAGGATTATATGTGTTTAGGACTGCAAATTATCTCCGGTATTCGGAATTCAGAGGGGCTGGTTTTTGGAGGATTTTTGTCCCCCGCCGCAACGCGATGCGGGGGATATGGTAATGCCGGGCGTCCGTCCGTGCTTCCGTCCTTGTAAGCGCTCTAGCAAATTTATTTCTTGACCGATTTAGATAATATTTATTTTTATTTTTTTTTTTTATTTCTTTTTAATAGCCAGGAATTTACATAAACCCATATAATGCCACCTGACCATGGTTTGCTGGGTTTTACATTTGTATAGGATGGCTATTTTATTTTAGATTTTACAAAATAAACATTATAATGTTCTCTTTTCAAACACATATTGATATAAAGAGAAAGAAATATGTGTTTTCACAAATATAGCTACAACGTGAAGAAAAACCACAATACACACACTCATTTCCACACTCACACTCTAGCACACATTCACACATTTACACCCTTTTTTAACATACACTTTCATTAATGTCTGCCTTAGATTAAAGTTTCGTACATAACATATTGCTTCAATTGGTTTTACAATGTATATGAAATACAAACTGAAAAAAAAACAACAAAAAACAAAAACATATTTTGCTATACATAAGGGTGTCTGTATTAACATATATCAAAGTTGGGAAATATACTCTTAAGAGGGGTCCAGAATCTTTCAAAAACATACAATTTATTCTGTTTTTTTGCAATATATTGTTCTAACAAATAAAACTTCTTAATTCTATACATAAATTCCTTAATGTTTGGCATGTTATTTTTAAATTTACACTTGTAAACATATTGTTTTGCTAATATTATCAACAAATTTAATAACAAGCTTTCATTTGGGTTTCCAAGAAAGAAATTTACCTTTGTAAGCTCAATATTAACATAGAATCTATTCAAACAATTAAAAACAATCTTTAAGAATTGGGAAGTTACATGACAGTCAAAAAACAAATGTTCCACTGTTTCATCTTCAATGTTACAGAAAGAACAGACTTTTTTATCGCTAATTTGAATCTTATACAAAAATGAATTTGTTGGTACAATTCTATGAAGAAATTTGTATTGAAAATTAATAATGTATGTATATTTACAACATTTCTTGAGCATATAAAAGTATTTTGACCAGTCTGGTATATCACACTGAAGTTCTTCTTCCCATTTCGAAAATTTTTGGGTTGGAAAGTTAACAATACCTCTTACAAGATCTGTGTAAACAAACTTAATTTTTTGGCTTACGAAAAGCCTTTCTAAAAACACATCACATGGAATAAAACTTTCTCTATTGTAGAAACTAACATTTTCTCGTATAAGTTTTCTAATATCACTAGGAACATTTGAGATTAATGTATAAAAACGAATAAAGTTGTTAGTATGAATTGTCTCCCTTATTTGTGAAAAAGATTTCAAATCATTTTGTTCAAAGTCAATAAGATCAAACAAATATTTCACATTGTAAGTTTCCCATTTTTTATAATACACAAACTCTTCTAGTGGAACAAAATTCAATATATCTAGTGAAACACATTGTTTCATTTCCAATTTTGTGACAGGTTTTGCAATATGTAAACTAAAAAATACATCTTTCCAGAAACAGTTTGAAACATTTTGTGAAACATCAAAAAGCTTATCTTTACACAATGAAAAGCACCTTGCACCACCTAAATTTTTCAGATTATAATTTAAAAGAATTTTCCAAAAACCGTTATCATTTGAAAAAAATCTTTTCACCCATGACAATTTGAGGTAACTAATAAAAGATTGAAGATGAATCATTTTTAACCCTCCATCAATGTAATCCCCAATAAGTGTATTTCTCTTAATCTTTTCTGTTTTGCCATCCCATATAAAATTGAAAAATAATTTATTTATTTCATTAATATGTGACACTTTTAAATTAGGTAGCGAGGTTAATAAATGAATAATTTTTGGTAGTGCAAGAGATTTGATAACTGTCACTTTACCCAACAGTGTAAGTTTCCTATGCTGCCAACTTTTCAGTAATTTTGACATATCAATAATTTTTTTACCAAAATTGAGATTAACCATACTACTTAAATCAAGGGAAAAATCTATTCCAAGCAACCTAAAATTTGAGCTAGACCAGTCAAGGTTTGCTTCCGGACATAAAATCAAGTTAGAATACTTTTTATTTCCAATCCATACAACTCGAGTTTTCATGGTGTTTAATTTTAATCCAGACACTTTATAAAACTGATCAAAACAATCCAGACTCTCTTTCAAAGAAGTTTCAGTACCATCTAGCATTAGGAAAGTATCATCAGCATACTGACTAAGTAATGCTTCAGAATCATCTACAGATATTCCATGGATAAGTGGATTTGACTTCAACTTAAGGGACAATAACTCAACTCCAATGATAAATAAATAGGGAGAGAGGGGGTCACCTTGACGGCATCCTCTACCTAAGTTGAAAAACTGAGACATATGACCATTATTTATTACACAGCTCTTAGAATCATTATAAAAAGTATCAAACCATCTACATATTGAAGGACCAAAATTGAAACTTTGAAGTGCTTTTTGTAGAAAATCCCATTCTATTGAATCAAAAGCCTTCTCAAAATCAGCCAGAAGTAATAAGCCTTCTAAATCATTTTCCTCTAAATAATGCATTAAATCATATAGGAGACGAGTGTTTTCACCAATAAACCTACCCTTAATGAATCCTGTTTGACTGTCACTAATAATAGAAGTTAGAACCTGTTTCAATCTATTGGCTATAGCTGCTGATGCTATTTTCAAATCAGTATTAAGCAGACTAATAGGTCTCCAATTACTCAAATATCTCCTATCTTTACCTTCCTTTGGGATACAAGTAATTACACCTTGACTCTGGAATTGAGATAACTTTCCAGACTCATATCCATATTTCAATGATCTAAAAACAAAAGCACCTATAAATTTCCAAAAGAATTTGTAGAACTCGACAGTAAAGCCATCAGAACCAGGACTTTTTCCATTTTTCATATTTTTTAAAGCTTCACCACACTCTTTAAAAGATAAATTACCCTCACACAAACATTTTTGATCTTCTGACAATGCAACATTGTGGTTAAAAAAGGTATTATCCATTTCACTATCCCGTTGATGTCTAGAAGAATATAAAGTACTATAAAATGATTTTTGAGCTGAAAGGATTTTAAATTGGTCTGAAATATGATTTCCTTGTTCATCAATTATTTCAGACAGTGTCTTGTGTATAAAAGCTTTTTTCTCTAATTTGCAAAAATATTTGGTACATCTTTCTCCATTCTCATGCCAATTTGCACGAGAACGTAGAAGAAGACCCTCTATCATACTGTTTCTGATGCCTTCAAGTTCAATATTCTTTTGATTGAATTCTTCTTGAATAAGATTTGTAGGATTTTTGTTCAGCTTGTCTTCTAAAACTTGTATTTCACTTTCAAGTCTTGTCACATTTTCTTTTTGTTTCTTAGACTTGGAAGTGCTATGAGCTATAGAAAGACTTCTAATTTTCATTTTTAAAATTTCAAAAAACATCTGGTCATTACATGATAATTCAATATCAAGAAATTCATTTAAATCACCACTTGAATAATATTCATTTACAGTTTCTGATATACATATTTTAACTTTCTCAATATATTCATTATCTCGTAGCAATTGAGAGTTAAATTTCCAGTATCCTTTGCCTCTTTTGGCAAAGGATGCTGCAAAACTAAAGACAATTGCAGAATGATCTGTACGATATCCCGGTATAATTTTAGTTTGTTCCATAAGTGTAAAAATATCTTCAGATACAAGAAAATAATCAATTCGGCTTTGCTTGATTGGTGTTTTTTGCCTCCATGTGAACTTGCTATCGTTGGGATAGCAAGTTCGCCATGGATCCAGAACAAGCAATGTTTCTTGCATTTTTTCAACCATTTGCCGAGCATTTGGGTTTCGGTCATGCAGCACATTAAATGTATCATCAAATTTATTCTGCACTACATTCCAATCACCACATAGTAAAAAACTGGAATTAGGGAAATTAATACACTTCTGCAGTATATCCTGAAAGAACTCTGGTTTGTCTGTATTATGTCCATACAAACATACAAGAGTTATTCTGTGTTCATAAATACTCATATCTAAAATAATGTAACGACCATTCTTATCAATAATAGAATCATAAACTTTGAATTCAAAATTATTTCGGAACATAATTGAAACCCCAGCACTTCTACTACTACAGTGACTAAAATAGCATGTATAACCCCAGTCATCTTCCAACTGTTTTTCTATATTTTCTGTGCTATGTGTCTCTTGAAAACATACAATAGACACCTGTTTAGATTTGACCCAATTAAATACATCTAATCTTTTTTTTGTATTCAAAAGACCCCTTACATTCATAGAGATAATTTTTACATGATTATTTACTATGTTTAGCATTATACAGAATATCAACAACCAATAAAAAGCAAACTAAAGGAACAAGGCAGACAAAAATCATTAATAACAAACACTCACACACATACATAAAAGCAAGATGGTGCATACCAAAACTGAAAATAGTTCTAGTATTTTTGCAGTTTCTCAATGAATTTATACTGTATATCTTAACATTTCCTTTTTCAGTTATCTTCCATTGTAATTGAAATTTTAATAGGAAAAAAAAATTATTTGACTATAAATTTTGGTAAGGACAGACCAACTTCACAATGCAAATTGAAGTCCCACTCAGCATAGATATTTCAATTTATTCACTTGTGTATGAGGATATCATACAAAATTTTGAACACATATAAAAAAAAAGGGGGGGGAGATATATCAAGTTATAAAGAGGATAAATATTACTTACATTTTGAGAAAATTAACCATAATTCCTACATGTAGTTTATAATTCTATAGATAATAGATATAGTTTAGTTACTTTTGACGTAGTTTCCATTCAATGTCATCAAATAAATTAAATCTGAATTTAGTCCCTTCAGCTGTTTTACCATAGACTGCTCCGTTGAAGTACCATACACTTTCAAACCTTTTCGATTCTCTCAGTCTTGTTATAAGAGCCATATTCATCTGAGTCACATCATCTACTAGGTTCAAACCGTCCTTTGGTAAATTTTTTTTCACACGCATGACTTTGGATTTGACTTCTGAGTTTTTCATTTTCACTAAAACTGGCTTTGGCTGACCTGGTTTCCCAGGTATTCTGTGTATAGCCTGGATGTCTGAGGATGAGATGGTAACACTTAATTTGTCTTTTACAATATCATCTACAAACTTATCTTTTAGATTTTCATCCTTTTCTTCTGGTAAATTCATGATCTTAATATTAAATTTACGGGAATATTGTTCATTATAATTTCCCATGTGAATGGCTTCTTTGGATCTTTTTTCATTATCATGAACTTTGATGTTAAGATCTTGAATTGACCGTCTCTGATTAGCTATAAGTTCTCTCAGCTGTTCATTTTCTAGTGTAAGGGCTTCTATCGCCTCTGATTGTTTATCAGTCTTTTCCCTAATTTTTTGTTCTAGGTCTTTCTTCATATTATCTAATAATTTGGTAACTATTGTTGTAACAATTTTTTCAATGTCTCCCTTTTGAACAATATTTGAAAGGGCTTTGTCTAAATCCTGTTTTTTAATTACATCCTCAAGGCCTCCTTTAATAGTTTCTAAGTCATTCTGAATTGATGACAACTCAAGGTCTGAATTACTGTCTGTGGATAAATCACTGGCTAATCTTGCATTTTTAGCTGGAGGGCCTCTATCTTTTTGTCCTTTTTTTGCTGCAAGCAAAGTTTGTACTGTTTGTTTCTTCTCAACAGTTTTTTCATTATTTGTATGAGGCATTGTAATCCAAAGTTTTAAATCCAGAAAGATAAATTTAAGTATGAAAACTGTTCACTGGCCAGATCTATATATAGATTTTAACTTGTGTATTACAATCCAATAGGTTTTCTTTACAGTCAAAGTCAAAAGCTGGAACTGGAACTAAACAAAATCACACTAATGGAAAGTGGAAGAATTTCTCTTCATTCCTATATAAATATCATTCATTTCAAAATTGTTTAAACACATAAATCCATTGAAAACTGCAGAGCTCTGATTTAGTTGACCACTCTGGCAGCCATCTTGATCTTGTCTAGATAATATTTATACAGTAGCTTTAAATCAATGATACTTTAAGGGAGTTCGAAGATGAGTCATGTCGAAATATTTTTGTAGGAGTTATGCCCCTTAATAACTTAGAAAATTGACAAAATTTTCATGTAAGCGCTCTAGTAAATTTATTTCTTGACCGATTTGGATAATATTTATACAGTAGCTTTAACTCAATGATACCTCAAGGGAGTTCGAAGATGAGTCATGTCGAAATATTTTTGTAGGAGTTATGCCCCTTAATAACTTAGAAAATTGACAAAATTTTCATGTAAGCCTTCTAGCAAATTTATTTCTTGACCGATTTGGATAATATTTATACAGTAGCTTTAACTCAATGATACCTCAAGGGAGTTCGAAGATGAGTCATGTCGAAATATTTTTGTAGGAGTTATGCCCCTTAATAACTTAGAAAATTGACAAAATTTTCATGTAAGCGCTCTAGCAAATTTATTTCTTGACCGATTTGGATAATATTTATACAGTAGCTTTAACTCAATGATACCTCAAGGGAGTTCGAAGATGAGTCATGTCGAAATATTTTTGTAGGAGTTATGCCCCTTAATAACTTTGAAAATTGACAAAATGTTCATCTAAGTGTTCTAGAAAATTAATATTCTCCTTGCATTGGAATAATATTTATACACTTGGACCTAAAGGGAGGTTTTATACATAAACTCCTATCGAAACTTATAAAATTGAAAAATACTGTCTTTAAGAGTTTGTTAGGCGGAATACTTTTGATCAAAGCATTTCTGTTTATTGAAAAGGAGTAAATGTACATTTGTATAAATTCTCAATACCATTGGTAAAATAAGATTTCAAAACTATACCCATATTGTATAAATGTCTTCATACCACTCATTAACTTGTAAAAAACTTTAGCAATAACCACAAATTGTTTGTCCTTCTATTCTCTCTCTTTGAGAAAATTTTGTTATGTTTCACTTGTCCAAGGGTTTCTGATGCTCTAGCGGCGGGGGACTTCGGAACGCTGTTCGATTTTTTTACTTGAAAATATAGGTGAGAAATACGCACCAGAATAAAACATTCGGTTTGTGAAGGAATTCTGTTTTCAGAGGGGCTGGTTTAGGGGAGTTTGAAGCTTATTGAATTATAAATCTTGGAAGACTTTTTATTGAATATAATGAATTTTCAAATAATTTTACCTAGTTCCTGGGGGCCTCGGTGGCCGAATGGTCTAGGTAGTTTGCCATGACTACTAATGATCACTAGCCTGTCAACGCTGAGGTTGCGAGTTCGAATCTCACCAGTGGCGGGGTGTGTTCGACTCCGATCTTAATTGACAAGGATTGCCAATTTTCCTACTGAAGGTCGTGGTTCTCTCCGGGTACTCCGGCTTCCTCCACCAATAAAAACTGGCTGCCACGAAATAGCCAAATGTGCTGAAAAAGGCGTAAAACCCCAACTAAAACATAAACCTAGTTCCTGTAATGGACTAATTGATTGTTTCAGGAACAGGATACAAAAAGAGAAACAGATAAGCCATGAATACTGCTCTTATGAAACAATGTTTTGTTAAGAAATCAAGACATAATATCTAAATTATTATTTTATCTTTTACTCACAAAACAAGACAAGTTCTTAATTCCTTGAGACTCACCCTTATTTGTTACAGAAATTCTTAAATGTTTGTTACAATTTTGAGATTCCTCATATTCTTTGATTTTCTTCGGTATTTTTCAAAATTTCACCTCTAACAGGGAGAATTCTCACACTTGATCGTTTTGGACTGAGTATGAATGTTATCATTACCAAAAGAAACATAAAGGCTGGTTGCTGTTCAAATACCGGTAGATATTTAGACCAGTAGTTCAAACAGTGTTCATATTTATATTAAACTATGTAAATTGAATATTCCGACCATATCTGAAAATAAATCAAATACTAGATTTATAAGTATGAAAAGTAAATATTGATACAAAACAAAGTTTAAGTAATGAAAATGTATATATAATGTTCTGTGTTATTATTAAATTAGACATGAGAAACATATTGGAAATGGCTTCATTTATCAACAGTTTTACAATTAACGGTGTAAGGGATAGCCTTTAGCCTAGCTACTAATAGCAATTTAATAAACATGGTTTTCCGGTAGGGGGACAAAATCGTACATTGAATTTTAATAAAATTCAAAACAAATTGATTTAAGATAGATTAAAAAACATAAAATTTTATTGAAATTTGATCATTATTAGTTGAGGAATATGAAAAATCAAAATAAATTGACTCGTATTCAATTGTACGTGTTTCAAATAGTGATTGACTTCTTATCCCTTTCTGATGCTTCATAGCTTTTTAACAATAAGAAGTTGAGCTGATTATACTGATAGAATATAAGGTTATTACGTGTGAAAATTTAGTAACGGCTTCCGTAGGCTATCATTAGTTATTGTCAAATACTAAAGTAATGGAAAATTTTAATAATGCAGATCATTTACTCAACTTTTGGGATAAAGATTATTGATCATCATAAAAGAAGATATTAATTGATTGTCGTTAAAATTGCAATTTTGTGTTGGAATGATGGCTTTTGTACCTGTCAAAAGTTTATTGTAGCAGGTAACTGTAATTGTTTGAGGAGGTTTTATATTTTGAATTATCAAGGACAGAAATATTGTTATCCATGTCCTGGAGATTTAAATCTGTGATTATATGAGATCATTATATTGTTAGATGACAAAATTTTTAAGGAAAGTATATTAAATGGACTTTTAATTTCAACTTCAATGCTGATTTTCACTGCATGACAATATTTATTGAAGACCTGTCATGGAATTTATTGAGTTTTTTGCATGTTCATTTAAAAAGAACATTTTGGAAGAAAAAACTCTCATATCTTTTGTTATTAGATTGTCAATCACACATTATCTTTGCAGTCAAATTTTATTTACATAATATCATTGTCATTTAAACAATACCTAAAGTGCATAATGTGCAGACAAAAAAATGGCTGGTAAATAATCGTAAGAAAATAGTACAACATTACGACATGGAACATCTATTTTATTTCCTGATTTGAATTATTTAAATGTATAAAAAAACATTTGATAGTAAATTAAAAGATCATTAAATCGTCATCCACAGAGTTTCGACTTTATAATAGAAGGGACAGTTAAATATTTAACAAGGACTTTTTATAGATTGTTTTTCTAAGTGTGTGTTCAGTGAAAGAATGTTATTACGAGTAATTAGTTAATGGTTGTAAAGTCGGCCTTTCAAATATTGTAAAAGGACTTAAAAGCAAAAGTACTGTGTTGACATTTTGATGGCTCTACCTAAAATGGTGAAAGTAGTCAGTGTTAATTAAAAAAAAGTTATTCAAGATTTTATGTAGAATTTGTAATTCAAATGATTTGAAAAGACTTAAATATGAAGTCGGACTTTATATCGCATCAGAGGATATGAGGTGCTTTTGTTGGTAAAAAACATGGATTAATGTATCTGTAGAAATTTTTACCATTGCATGGCAGAAAGCAGAGAAATATTGATTTAGATAATTGTAATAAAAGACTTTTTAACTAGTAATATGATATTTTTAAAACAATTACATTTCATTCGAAAGGATATTGGATTATTTCTTCACCAAGAGAAACATCTATAAAAGTTGTAATTATTGTTTCCGCTAGAATGAAGCCATATTTTATGATGTTGTAAGCATCTCATTGGAAACGATTGTAACATCATTATATATTTGGCATATACAGTCTTAATGGATTTTATATGTTTTTACTGTTTAGAAATGAAGAAATGATTTCCGAAAATGACCATGAATGTATGTATAAATCAAAGGATTTTTAGTTATGTCGTTTTCAAAAAAATAGTCCGACAAACTTCAAAAAACCAATTGGATGTAGTCTAATGGTGACTAAAGCTGCAAATTTTATTTCCATGTTGACATATAACTCATTTGAAGAATGATTTTTCTGACAGCTTTATAATTTGATATTTTTCTGTGTTCAGTCAGTCTACAAGCTTCCCGATCCTTTAGAGGACAAAAATTGGCTCTTCAAAGTCGAGATCAAGCGAGGAAATGACTTGAAATTGAACATGTCTTTTCCTGATTATGTAGCCAAATTTAGAAGTAAAATGGTTGAAATTCGTTCCCGATTCAGAGAATCAGCTCGTTTGGGACTCTATGCCGATTACTGGGTACCTCCCATTACGTCACTTCAGCCATGTTCGTAAGTATTATTTATATCTTTTAACAGATTGTTTAACCTTGATATCATAATTTTTTCTGTCATATAATGTTTGTACCTGTATATGCTATTTTCTTCCCTCCATCATGTCAGTAAAACATTTACAGTTGAAGTATAGGTATATCTAAAACTTCTGTATCTTTCTTTTAAATACATGTATAAAATATTGTTTGCTTTGGTCTTTGCCATCTTTGCAAGTCTTTACAATTTCTTCTAATTATTAAGTTTATATACATTATCTGATTACCATACTAGTATTTACATTATCCGATTATCAGACTAGTACCGGTATTTACATTATCTGATTACCATGCTAGTAATTACATTATCTGATTACATAGTACCGGTATTTACATTTCTGATTACCATTATCTGATTACATAGTACCAGTATTTACATTTCTGATTACCATACTAGTAATTACATTAACTGATTACATAGTACCGGTATTTACATTATCTGATTACCATTATCTGATTACATAGTACCAGTATTTACATTTCTGATTACCATACTAGTAATTACATTAACTGATTACCATGCTAGTATCGGTATTTACATTTCTGATTACCATACTAGTATTTACATTATCTGATTACCAAACTAGTACCGGTATTTACATTTTCTGATTACCATACTAGTACCAGTATTTACATTATATGATTACCATACTAATAATTACATTATCTGATTTCCATACTTAAGTACCGGTATTTACATTATCTGATTACCATATTAGTATTTACATTATCTCATTATCATACTTAAGTACTTCTATTCTCCTGTTTCAGATCTAACTTGCTCTTCCTGTTTGTTTAAGTACTAGTATGCACATATTTCACTAATTTATCTTGCCTGTTGCAACAAAGGAGAACAAATTGGAAGATGCTTGTCATGATATCATGTCCAACTTAATGTTGGGATTACCTCACATTTCAAATGTGCAAACACATACTTACAGATGCTCAGAGTTAACTTACATGGAGTTACATATAATTTGATCTTAGAAAGTAAAGGAAAATTTTCATAATGTTTGACATTTTGTTCACTCTTTGGCAAAAATAAGCACAGATGAATAATTTAAAGAGCAATTGAACTAGGACTGAGGAAAATAGTTTGATTTATGGGTAGTTGAACTAAGGATCAAAGAAAACAGTTTGGGTAATAGTTATAGGGTAGTTGAACTAAGGATCAAAGAAAACAGTTTGGGTAATAGTTATAGAGTAGTTGCACTAGGGACCAAGGAAAACAGTTTGATTTATTGGGTAGTTTGAACTAAGGATCAAAGAAAACAGTTTGGGTAATAGTTATAGGGTAGCTGCACTAGGGACCAAGGAAAACAGTTTGATTTATCGGATAGTTGAACTAAGGATCAAATAAAACCGTTTTGGTTATAGGGTAGTTGAACTAAGGATCAAGGAAAACAGTTTGGGTAATAGTTATAGGGTAGTTGAACTAAGGATCAAGGAAAACAGTTTGGGTAATAGTTATAGGGTAGTTGAACTAAGGATCAAAGAAAACAGTTTGGGTAATAGTTATAGAGTAGTTGCACTAGGGACCAAGGAAAACAGTTTGATTTATTGGGTAGTTTGAACTAAGGATCAAAGAAAACAGTTTGGGTAATAGTTATAGGGTAGCTGCACTAGGGACCAAGGAAAACAGTTTGATTTATCGGATAGTTGAACTAAGGATCAAATAAAACTGTTTTGGTTATAGGGTAGTTGAACTAAGGATCAAGGAAAACAGTTTGGGTAATAGTTATAGGGTAGTTGAACTAAGGATCAAAGAAAACAGTTTGGGTAATAGTTATAGAGTAGTTGCACTAGGGACCAAGGAAAACAGTTTGATTTATTGGGTAGTTTGAACTAAGGATCAAAGAAAACAGTTTGGGTAATAGTTATAGGGTAGCTGCACTAGGGACCAAGGAAAACAGTTTGATTTATCGGATAGTTGAACTAAGGATCAAATAAAACCGTTTTGGTTATAGGGTAGTTGAACTAAGGATCAAGGAAAACAGTTTGGGTAATAGTTATAGGGTAGTTGAACTAAGGATCAAGGAAAACAGTTTGGGTAATAGTTATAGGGTAGTTGAACTAAGGATCAAATAAAACAGTTTTGGTTATAGGGTAGTTGAACTAAGGATCGAGGAAAACAGTTTGGGTAATAGTAATAAGGTAGTTGAACTAATAATCAAATAAAACAGTTTGGGTTATAATAGGTAGTCAAAAACGAAACTACCTATTATTCTATATATGTATTTGATTGTATTGCCATTTTAGTATATCTGTTTTTGAAATATTCCTTTAAAGTGTAAAAAAATTTGAGAAGGTAACAAGATCTATACTACATCCAGTAACTAAACACCAGTTAGAGCACCTGACACAGATTAATTTTCATTTGTTTAAAAGTTTATACATCTATATAAGATATCTGATATATCAACATAGATTATAGATAGATATCTACTGATTATCAGTAAGTTGAGGAATATTTAAATCTATACAATGGTCCCAGAAAGACAGTGATCTTAACCTGACATAATCTGTCTATAATGTTTATATCTCATTACTTTTTACATTCTTATGATAATGACAAAGGCAATAAGAATGTTTAAACTGAAACTCTGTACTGGTGTAAAAATGCTTATTGCCCCTTTTACTAACATAAAACAGACATTGTGGGCTATATTTGGTAGTGAAACATTGCACTAATTTGGGTTTTTTAATTACTATACAATTTAAAACAAAGTTTTGAAACATCTGTTTGCCAGAAAAAGAGTGAAACCTGTCTTAACCAAACAGTAAAACTAAAGCAAGTACTGGTAAAATATAAAATTAACTTTCATTTTTTAACTGTATAAGTAAGGAAAGTGAAATTATGTGAAGTATTGCAGCCTACCGTGAATATTAGTTTTGTAAATTAACTTTAAATGAAGTAAATATTTGATATAATAAGAGATTGATACTAGTGTAATGTAATGAATGGATTACTTAATTAATGTTTACTTTTAATTTTAAATGTTGAAATAAGTTATACACGAAGGACTCTTATATTAAGTCTGGTGGGCATTAATGTTTCCAAGTTTATACAGGATTTTATTAGATTTATTAAGGTTTTATTTTTATTGAGAATAGACACTTTGTTGAAGAAACGTTAAGACTATTCAAAGGATCGTTAGAAAATTTTTATTGGGTACCAATAACCATGGCTTTTAGGGACAGCATAAATTGTATAATTTAGTTCTGAATAACACAAAAGAATGCATAAACTATAAATTGTGCTCAAACTATGAAAAATGGTAGTATCAAGAGGAATACAAGAATTAGGTTCTATTTTCTATTTTCAGTCTATAATTTAACTATTTTTCAAAGAATATGTATTGTCTGTTTTTTAATTCTCCTTAGTTTTCAGTATGATCAAATAAATGCCATCTATCGTAAGTCTGTTGTAAGTTTTAAAAATAATTTTGAAGAATGTCAGCATGAAATATAAATCATAATGACTTATTGCCCTGGAAAAATTTGCATACAAAGTTATAGGACTGTAGGTCTCATAGTATCTAAGAACTGACAGGTGTAAAACTTAAAAGTCAGTGACTTACTTTGGATTGAATGTGCATATGTAACAAAAAAATTGTTCCGGCATGACATTTGTTCCGCCGGAACTTATTTCATAGAAAATATGTTCCACCAGAACTTATATCACAGAAAATAAGTTCCAGCCCTGTAAAATTTGTTCCGGAACTAATTTTTAACCAAATGTGAAATAAGTTCCGGAACAAATATCACAGCTCCATGAATTTCGTTCCGATATAAATTGTTTAAAAAAAAGTCAAATAAATTCCCTTTATAAAAGTTAAAAATTTTTGAAATATCAAATTAAGTCAGCATATCTGTTGTAAGTAAATAATATGATTAAAAAACATGCACAATTAAGATTAACAACGGTGATAAATAATTCAAACACTATTTAATTTTTCTACAAATTCTGATACAAAGTAACAAATATGTTTAATCGTAATATTCATATAAAAAAGATTGGCGTTTAGTAGTAGCCTTCTTGTTTTGTTTTTGGCAATTTTCACATTGTTGAACATATTGCTTTTTATCACTCACAATACCTTTCCACTATTATCTTTCTGTTATCTTATTGACAGTTTTATTAAGACATTGGTGCCCACTATGGTCATGGCACATTTTTAAAATATTTTTGACTTTGTATTTTGTAACTACAAGTCTTTTGTTTAACTGACCAGTAGTTTTGTCCTTCTCAATATAATACAAATGTTCATCTTCAACTATGATTTTTTGTGTGTGATTTTTCGAATTCTTCTTTTTTCTGCATCATTTGTTTCATTTGGATATTTTTTTTCAAGAATGTAATTAAATATTTTCCTATACTCCAAAGGATCCATATTGGATGTTTACACTTTTTATTATTATATATTATCAATGTAGTGCTTGAATGATAACTTTAAACACACTAATGACAATGCTCATTATTAAAGATAAGTTGTATAACCAGTGGAACATATTTCACAGACTAGGAACTCATTTCATCATGTAAGGAACAAATTTCATAGAATAGGAACTTATTTCACAATGTAAGGAACAAATTTCATAAACCCAGAACTTATTTCACCAGGTAAAGTGTGGAACTTATTTTATAGAGATGGAACAAATTAAATAGAAATTGTCTGTGAAAAAAGTTCTCCCGGAATATATTTCATGTGATATTTGTTCCACTGGAACTTTTATCACAGGAACAAATTTTGGCTCACACATATACACCTCCCTACCAAGTTGTATGAGTTTTAGTCTCATAGTACATGAGAACTAAACTCAGATGTAAAACTTTAAGTCAAATTTAGGTCAAAGTGTCTTACTCTGGATGGAATGTGGTGAGACTCTGCAGATGCATCTCCATACCAAGTATATGAATGTAGGTCTAATAGTACCTTAGAACTATACTTGGATGTAAAACTTAACCAATGTTCAGTCAAGTATGAAATGTAGGTCAAAGTAATCTAGTATGGATTGAATGCAGTCAGACTGCCCTATATATATCTCCATACCAAGTTACAACCCTAAATCTCATAGTACTTGAGGACTACTCTCAAAAGTACAACTTAATGCCACACATCAAAATTAACCAAATCTAATAAACAGTGAAATATTGGTCATATGTCACCTCCATTTTTGGACAGGACTCATCCACATGCATCTGTAAGTTGGTTACAGGTCAATTTATTTCAGATATCTGGCTTCAGAGATAGACACAGACTAATATGTGCACATGTTGGGGGTACTCCAATAGTTTTTTCTCAACTAAATAAAAAGGGGGAACATACATGAAATAGTTTATCTTGTAACATAAAATATTGTCCCCCGTCGGACAAAATGTCATATAAAATATTGTCCCTGGACACTATTTCATAACGAAAAAATGTCCAGGACAATATTTCATTATGAAGTAGTGTCCTTGGCCATGAAATTTTGTTACCTCCTTCGGGACAATATTTCACTATGAAATTCTGTCCATTACAATATTTCACTATGAAATAGTGTCTGCGGACAATATTTTATATAATTTTTTTTCCGATAGACAAAATTTCATAGAGAATAATATGTTCATTATGAAATACTGTCCATGAAAATATTTCTTAATCACATTATTACAAAATTAGAAACAGTACACAAGCATGCAGATTTTTAAATCATAACTGAAATTATATTGTAAAGCAAGTATTTTATATTTCAAACTAATATTTATTTGAACATAAGCTAGATTCAAATTTGCATAGATACTTTATGAATTGTTAATATATTAAGGAATTGTCTAATGTATGTTCCATTGTACTACATTATCCTGTATAAATATAAGTAAGGTACTGACAATCTTAAATTGCATGTACTAATAGTATTCATATATGCTAGATTTTCAGAAATTCTCTCCGGTACAACTTTATGACTGAGATATTCGAAGTGTTTTGTATTCCTTGCCATCCATGATGAGCAAAACTAGTTTTCTGTTTATACTTGTATCTATTTATAAAATTGTGTTTATTTGTTATTGTCAATCAAAGAAAATGCTTTAATGATATCATTATCCAACATGATATATGTTGATAACCTCCCCTTCATGAGACAAAATTTCATGACAATCTGTCAATGAAATATTGTCTTAATATATACAAAACATTACCTCCCTTTAACAGGACAAAATTTCATAGTAATCATCTGTGAAATATTGTCTATATACAGACAAAATTCTACAATGAAAATTTGTCCTCTGGACATTTTTTCATAGATGAGGACAATATTTCATGATACATAGCCATTGTCTTGGTGGACAATATTTCATAGGACAATATTTTGCTTTAAAATCTCTTGTGTCATATGATTATTGATTATATTTTATAAATCAGTGGTTTAGAAGATTTTAATATGTGATATTGAACTTTGAGGGTGATTTTTTTGACTGTGTAAACCTTTTGTTCAGATTTAATGGTTCTGATCTAAACTCACCCCCTAAAAAAGTATAGTAACATGTCTTGTAATAAATTATAAATATTAATATTTGAATGATTTAAACATTGGACACTAACTATATATAAAAAAAAAGGAAAACAGAATCACCATGTATAAAAGTCTTTTCCCAGTTGGAGATCCAAACTTTAAATCTTTGATGGATTGAGAATCTATAGTCTATATATTTATAATGAATAAGTAGAGATTTTCAGATCTAAAGAGGCTTAGTATTGTAGATTTTTCATGTATATAAAAATAAGGTTGTCACGTAGTCGAGTATTTATACAGTAACAAGTTTCTTTGTGTTGTCAGTAAAATCAAAGCATATCCACGTAGGCAGAACATTGTTAATGCTGAATGAGAAATTTTAATTAGAGATTGTACACTGTGATTTCTTTAAACTAAAATTGATTTGATGCAAATGTCAAAACAGTGCTAGTTATTATGAGTTTATATGCTATATACAGAAACGGTATCGATATGACAGTCGAATCCAGGAAGAAGGGGATATTGTAGTTAGACTGTTTTATTGGAAAAGGCACTTCAAAAAAGATGGCAAATTCAAATTGTAATGATTTTTGTGAAAAATGTAGAACCAGTCAGAAATGAAAAGAATTGACAAGCTTTACCTGATTAGATTTTAAGTGAGAGTTCTATGAGTAGAAATTCAGTAAATAGGTGAACTAAGTTTAAAAGCAAGTCTCAAATTACCTCGCTTACTTCTTTATTTTGTCATTCCTATGCTAATAAAAAGTATTATTATACAGCTATATTTATAATCCAATAAGAAAACCTTATTTATGACACGTGACTGTACAATATCTTTTTAGTATTGTACAACCGGAAAGGAACAAAAAGCCGTATTTTTTCCCTATTGTACAGTACAACGCCATCTTTCGGCGTCTTGTCCAATACCGTTTTCAATACAATACTGACTCTTACAATATTTTTCCGTATTGTACATAACACTGTAAAATAATATATTATTCTCTCCTTTTTAGCTCACCTGACCTGAAAGGTCAAGTGAGCTTTTCTCATCACTTGGTGACGGTCGGCTGTTAACTTTTACAAAAAACTACTGGGCCAAATTGAACCACACTTGGCCACAAGCATTATTAGGGTATCTTGTTTAAAAAATGTGACCGATGACCCTGCCTGCCAACCAACATGGCCGACATGGCTAAAAATAGAACATAGGGGTGAACTGCAGTTTTTCTTTTATATCCCAAAACCTAAACAATTAGAGCAAAACTGACATGGGATAAAAATGTTCATCAGGTCAAGATCTACCTGTCATGAAATTTTCAGAAGAATCAGTCAACCCTTTGTTGGGTTATTGCCCCTGAATTGTTAATTTTAAGGAAATTTTGCAGTTTTAGGTTATTACCATGAATATTATTATAGGAAAAGACAAATTGTATACAGCAAAAATGTTCAACAAAGTAAGATCTACAAATAAGTCAGCATGACCAAAATCATTGATTGACCCCTTATAGGAGTTTTTGCCCTTTAAAGACGGCATCCAGCGTAAACTTTCCTTTGGAGATTTTTTCCTGTCAAATCACTGGGCCAATTGAGACCAAACTTTGGTGGAATGGTCCTTTAGTGGCCCCCTTCCAAAATTATGTCTAGCATCCCCAACTTCCAACAAAGATGGCTGCTGTTACAAAAAATAGAAAAAAAAAAGGGGGGGGGGTGAATTTCAAAAATCTTCTTATATGAAACTACAAGGCCAGTTGGAACCAAAGTTGGCAGTAATGGTTCTTAGGAGGTTCTCTTTCAGAAATATGTCCAATGACCTGGACTTTTAACCAAGATGGCTGCCACATCCGAACTTAGTTTAATATAGGACCCTATGGGAAATTCACTCAAAAATCTTTTTGTCTGAAACTACTAAGCCAATTAGAATTAGACATGGTAGAAATGGTCCTTAGATGGTCCTCTTTCAGAATTTTGTGTGATGACCCAGACTGTTAACCAAGATGGCCGCCACACCCGAACTTAGTCTAACACATGGGCCCTATGGAAAAATTCATTGAAAAATCTTCTTGTCTGAAACCACTTGACATATTGGAGCCAGACTTGGCAGCATTGGTCCTTAGGAGGTCCTCTTTCAGAAATGTGTCCGATCACCCAGATTGTCAACCAAGATGGCTGCCACACCGAACTTTGTTAAATATTGGACCCTATAGGAAAATTCATTTAAAAATCTTCTTGTCTGAAACCGCTTAGCCAGTTGGAACAAGACTTAGCAGAAATGGTCCTTAGATGGTTCTCTTTTAGAAATATATCCGTTGACCTGGACTGTCAACCAAGATGTCTGCCGCAGCTGAAATTAGTTTGACATAGAATTCTATAGAAAAACCAGCCAAATTAACTGCAACACTTAAATTTTTAGGTCTGCTCAAGGTGAAAAGTTAAATCCAGGTAGCGATACAGGCTCTTGAGAGCCTCTAGTTCCATAAATGGTAGCGTGGTTCATAGAGGTATCTACAGTGTAATTTAACTGTGCAATACATTTTCCATATGGGGACAACCCCCTTTCTTTTAAATATTTTTATATTGTCCGGTATGAATTTGACCTTCATGGAAATATAATTTTTTAGATTAAGACAAGCACGTGTAAATTTGCGTTACACCAAATAATACATTCCCATTGATATTTTTGTGAAAAATGAGGGTGAAAAAAATACATGTTTTTGTTTGTCCAAAATCTGAAATTTTTTCATCATGATTTGTAACTACTCATAGCAGGAAATTGATTTTAAAACATATGGTCTATATTGATTACATTCTTAATTTCATGCATATCATTAGTACCCAATCGAAAGATGTTCAGATGTTTTATGCGAGCACTACATTGGTTGGCCAAAATAGAGGGTGTATTTATTGAAACTGGATACACTGTAGATACCTATAGATATTTCCAACTGGTATCATCTGTCTCAATTCTCTCAAAAATCTTAGTCTATAATGTTTCCCATTGATAACATCTGTCTTGAATCTCTAAAAAATCTCTTAATCTTCATCCAAGGTTTTATTTTATATAGAAATATTTTTAATTGTTTGTTTCTAATGTTACAAGACACAAACAAATACTATTCTCAATTTTATAACTGTTTAGAACATTAAAAGTTATTTCAGTTATAACAATATTTTCTTTTAGATTCCAATCTTTGAAATGGGTAAACAAGATTATGTAAACATATTTAACTGAGTAGAAATGTTTACATTAAGAAGCATCAATTATGATTTTAGGTTTTTGAATCTCCAGTAATTTATCTTTCCTTATCCCGTTCAGTAGTGATGTTTTTGGTGGGTAAATAATAATTTTAATCCAAATGTTGACTCACTTCAGCATTGTGTGTTTGTGTTTATTCCTCTGATTCCTTAAACATAGTACATGTAATAGTTTTCATTGTATTATATCAGAGACATTATATAGTGACAGAATATGACAGATGAATATTTAATATTAAGATGTGAATATCCTTTCTCAATAAATCCTTGACAGTTCAGATTGTTCAGCTTTATTTTGATGTGTTGTTTAATTTGTATTTTGATAAAACCTTTTGTCTCTGTCCAAAGGAGCAAAGCTATAATACCTCTAAACAGTAGGTAGGATAAACAAATTATAATCTTTGTATCCATACTATTCCTAGAACATTTCTGAAATCCATACAATTTGGTATTTTCTGTTAGATCTCTGGGGACATTACTTTGGGAGTTGTTATATAATAGTCATTATTAAATAATATTCTAAGATTATCAACATTTAATTAAAAGAAATAAAAATTGATGTTGAGAAGTTATCTCAAGAATAAATTTTCCAAAATTGTAAAAATGTACATTTGAGGAAATGTAAAATCTAATGGCTTCCACCACATACTCTATCACTATAATGAGTAAGAACAATTTTAATATCTTTTCCAATTTTTGTATGTTCAAATGTCTAAAGCTCAAGCAAAAGTAATGGCATTCTTCATCTTAAAGTTAGAGTGAGAACTAAAACAAGGTTAAAAATTGTTACTTCATCTTAAAGTAAGAGTGAGACCTACAACTAGGTCAAAACTTCTGTAGCAATGCTTTGAGACCCACTTGAAGCATCAATTATGTACTTAGTGTTCCAGCTAGCTTAAAATAACTATAACTAGTACCCTGCCCCTTTTCCAATGCACCCCTCTGTCCTTGCAGTGCTCTGGTCTGCCCTCTGCAATAAGTATAATAAAGAATACAGTAAATCACTTTTTATAAATACACATAAACAATATTAACAAATTAAAAAGTGTAAAGAAACTAATAGGACTCTTAAAAGGGCATTAAATAAGTGAATAATTGATATTTCATAAACGTTGACTTGATCCTGTTTGCCGTTTTCATAACTGGAAATGCGTTAAAGTGCCCTGTATACTCAATAAATGCCTCTCTGCTCTTAAATCCTAGCTGGAATAGGAACATGTGTACTTAAGTAACAAGCTGAAAAGACAGCAATTCAGAAATAGATTGATGCATTCAAATTAGATGTATATGCATTCATAATAAAAAGTCTGCAACATTACAGGAATACAGCCTACCGGAAGCTGCTCTTGCACTTTTTGCATACTTCTGTTATCTGGTTTACAATGAGAAAATTTTTATATTCTGTGAAGAGAAAGAATAGTCATTCAACAAAGTCCTTGTTATATATTTAATTAAACTTCAACAGAACAATAATTGAATTAATATAAATTATAAATACTTTGCATGTTGATTGTTTTTAACAGTTTGTTATTAGATTTAAGGTTAAAATTGTAATCTTGTTTTATGAACCATAGTTTTATCTCATATATATCATTTAACTGGGTTTTTGTCTTCGATCTTGTCCAAATTATCATACCCAAAGGTAGAATAAAGGATGTCACATTTATGTAACCTTTCTTTATTTTGCAGTGGTAGATAACCCTCATACTATACACTATTTACTTTGTTTTGAAGACGATAGAATTGTAGTAAATGGAAAAAAGTACAAAGTCTTAATGGATATCTTAAAAAATAATGATAAAAGATAGTCATTTATCACTGTTCTTGTGATTGAGCTGGGAAAATTATTCGGTTAGATTGTAAGAATGGGTTCTTTGTAGCAAAATGTATGATTCTTCTAGTTTTGAGGTGACTCGAATACTTCGATGTGATGAGGAGTCAATCGTTTGTGTTGGAAATAGTCGTCAGTTGAAACTGCTTCGCCATTGCCGATTATTAAGTGCTAATTTGACCAGAAAACCAAAAGTTCAATATCATCATCGAAAAACATTTAGTGCGAACTGGTGAGTAATCCAGTAAAGATATATTTTCAGTATCATTGTGCAAAGAGGCGCAAAAGAGGGGGAATTAATATGTTGCATGATAAATGAGCATAGTTGGACTAAATTGATGCATATCAAATAATGAATTAAATATTTTGCCAAAGCCACTTTTTATTACTGATTAAAGCACTTGTATCTGAAAATATTTTATCTTTTATTATAGCCAATGGTACTATGAATAGTTTTCCATTAAGTGCCTGCAATTGGTATTCCATGGCCTTGAAGATACATGTACACATATGCTGTACATCATCTACATGCATTTATACCCCCACCATGCCCACGGAATCTCAGTCCGCCTTATGGTTGTCTTTTCCAGTTATTAAATCACAAATTGAAATATCTTTAAATATTGCATTTTTAAAAGTCTGTTTAGCTATATATTTATTGCAGTTTCAAAATATTTTTTTTCTTAGATCAGTTAAATACCGTTTTGATGTCACTTTCTAATAAATCCTATAATCTGCTATAATAATGAGTTTAACTAGAATACAAATTTTTTACAATTTGAGAAAATCAGAATGCAATAGTGTAATGGTCAAATTCTGAATTAAATCGACACTAAGTGTTAAAATCATGATTGATTATAAATGGCAAAGTTGCCATGGGTTAATATTGTGAGTTTCATGCCGATATTACCGTATAGCGGGTAATTTTCGCGAGGTTCTAATTTTCGCTTTATTCGCGACTATCATTGAACCGCGAAAATTGAGACTCGATAAAATTGAATTCAGCATTTGATACAATGGTATACTTTATAAACGCGAAATTTCAGATGCGCTAAAATTATGTACCCCAATATTTTGAACTTTTCGCGAAATTTTGGACTCGCGGAAATTACCCGCTATACGGTATTATTAAATGATATTTTAATGTAAATTATTTTCTGTGTAGAAATTGGTTCATACTTTATTCAGAGTACGTAAATAATTAACACAAAATTTTTCGCTGAACAAACATTTGATTACACTATGGAATTTGGAGCCTTTCAAACATGCATATAAAAATTATGAATAATTCATATTCAAAACTATAATGTTTACAGAATTGTAGATAAATTTTGTTTCTCTTTTAGAAAATGAGTCAGTTAATTGGTTAGTTTTAACTAAACTATTCAGGTTTGAAATTATAGAGTTTTACCATACTGATAACACGAATATCATATTACTACATTGTTCCAGGCAACAAATCTCCAATACGTACTAATATACGTTGGTATCTAAGTAGCTGTTCATGTAAAGCTTTCATTGCTTGTATGTTAAACAATCTGTTGATAAACTAAACCTGGAACACCTTAAAGTTTATTGTTAAGTAGTAACAGCAACAAAACATTTACCCCCTAAAGCAATTGGTTGGCATAAAGCTTAGAAATTATCAGATTTTGTGTCAGAGTAGATAAAAAAGCTTTTTGATAGATAAACTATTAGGTCATAACAAACATACTGGGCTGTTGAATAATTAGGTGTGCTCAGAAGAGATAGATTATTAAACTTGGTGTCAGAGTAGATAACACAGCTCTAGGACTGATAGATTATAAGGTCTGGTGTCAGAGCAGATAACACAGCTGTAGGACTGACAGATTATAAGGTCTGGTGTCAAGAGTAGATAACACAGCTCTAGGACTGATAGATTATAAGGTCTGGTGTCAAGAGTAGATAACACAGCTCGGTGTCAAGAGTAGATAACACAGCTCTAGGACTGATAGATTATAAGGTCTGGTGTCAGAGTAGATAACAAAGCTGTATTACAATTGATTATAAGGTTTGGTGTCAGAGTAGATAACAAAGCAATAGAACGGAGAATTTAATAAGGTCTGATAGATCTTGTGTCAGATTAGATATCAAAGCTTTAGGACTGATAGATTATAAGGTCTGGTGTCAGAGTAGATAACAAGCTATAGAACTGAGAATTTATTAAGGTCTTGTAGATCTGGTTTCATAGTAGATAACAAAGCTGTAGGACCTCTAGTTAAATCTAGAGGAGAGTATCATTTTGTGAACTTGTGTCAGAATAGGGAACATAACTGATTATCAAGACCTGCATCTTGGTCAGAGTTTAGTGAAGCTGCAAAACTGGCAAGAGTTATATATTATCAGGACTTCAAATTTAACAAACATAGAACTATGTAAGAATATGTAACATAATAATAGCTAAAAGCCACAATAATTATAATTCTACCAGTTATTACATTCATCAATACATTTTCCAAAATTTTGGCTCAACATAAACTAATTACCTTGTATTTTGGATTTTAATTACTAATATTTCAGTATTATATCAATCAGTTGTAATAAATAAAAAGTCAGTATATAATTTCATTGTCATTAAATTAAAATTAAGCAGAAATGCATAAAAAAAAAATGCAACTCATGTAATTAAGAATGTAATTAGTAAAATTATAAATTCATAAAATTATTTCATGTTAAAATATGTTGTGGTGTATGCTGTATGTTATACTAGTGTTTATGTATTTGGAAAATAATGGCTGGGGTACAGGATTTAAATCTTGGTGGAAGTAAAACTTCCAAGGAAAAGGCAAGTGTAAAACTGAAAAAAATCAGTCCAAGGATTGACAAAAAGAAGGCAAAGAAAATCATCAAACTTTATAAAGATTTTAACAGGTGTGTAAGTTAGATATAACAGAAATACAGATACAAATGTATATAATATAGGTTAAAATTTATTTTTGTTACGTTGGGAAATAAAAATTTTCACCATTAATTAATATTTATTTGATCGTAAAATCAGTATTTTTTTAACATCTGTCAATTATAAATATGATCATACAAATTTTAATGCTAAATCTCCATATTTGAATATCTTCCGATTAACTTGTTTTCATCTATCATCCATTTTTTTCACTGTGAGATCATAAAGAATTTGCATTTTACACTTTAAAACAACATTAGGGATTAATTTAAATGGATTGACTGCAATTTTGTCTTTGACCTATATGAATAACCTTAATGCACATGGTGCACACACTTTAAAATATTGAGGTTATTAATGAAATAATTCATGTATTGATTTTACCATGGGTTGTCCCTTTATGGAAAACATTTTACCAAAAATAATAAGGGGTAAAAAATTGGTATAGAGGACAAAATCAGTATAAATTCACACCACCATTTATATTCTAATAGGACAAATACAGTAAACACTGTACTAAAGTTAAATATCAAAATATGCAAATTTTACCACATGTCTGGATTCAAAGCATTTGAAGAAGTTCATGTTAGAGTTCTTTATAAACTTTTAAAAAAATTAGTCAGTTATTTATTAAAATAAAAAATGCATGTAATTTGAAAAATGAAAAACATTATTTCTTTCAGAAATGTTTTATGGCAGCCAATAGTTTGTTAGCAGTTTTACCATGGGTAGATCTTTATATATTTGTGGAGTGACCAGTAAAATTCATGAACAAAATGCCTTCCTGTGGTAAAATCTGAAACAACCACAGTTTTCCATCAATAAGTCTATGAAATAAGATATTAAAGTGAGTCCTGCACGCTTGTTGTTTTGTTGAGATTTTACAATGACTAAAATTGTATAGCAGATGAATTAGGGGAGGTAAATAAGAATTGGAATTTTTTTTTTTTTGTATAGCTACAATAATATTTTCATGTAAGTATTTTAATGATTGAATATTAAATAATCACATGCATTCTAACAAACAGAACATTCTCCAGTTATGTTCCAAAGGCCTAAGTTTTACAATCTCTGCTTGCACTTTGCGCCGGAAATATAAGGGCTACAGATTGTTATTATCATTTGTCAAAACATTCATCTTTCAGAAAATCAATTAATAATATGATATAGGACCAGTTCTACACAGAGTTTACAGCCACCAATTATGTATATTTCTGCCAAGTATGGAAGGAATTACAAATTGATTAATTGTAGTTTCCTTAATGGTATCAGTTAACAGAGAACTGAAGTGTTTTCATTGACCTGGTTCAATTCCCATCCAGGTATAAAATTTCAGGAATCAAATTGTAATGCCCTATCAACTCCATTTGGAGGATGATTTCGATAAGAGATTGGTAAGTTTATGGATGGGAATGTAAAACAGCTGTCCTGTTAAGCTCATTAAAAAAAGTTTCCCCTATAGACTTCTAAACAGAGTAGGCTTAAATGCTTCTATAGGGCCTGCTTCCGTACCTTATATTTGGATGGGAATTAGCATATGTTGACCTATCCACAGTAAATTTAAGGTGGTCTTCTTTAACAATTTTTTCTGTTGACCCTGATTCCGTACCAGGATGGCTGCCACAGCACTCAGCTGAGGATAACATTGGATCATGTGGGAAAATTCCTTTATCTACAAATGGTTTTATGTTAAACCAGTGAACCGGTCTGGACTGAACTTTAACAGTGGTCCTTATGTAGTTCTTTTTGAGAATTGTACCTAATACTTCACCCAACTACCAACCAAGATTGCATTCACAGCCAAACTCTCAGTTTATGGTTCCTCTGAACATCTAGTTTAATTTCTGTGATTTGTAAAGAGGCACAAAAACATGATCCATACATTTAATTTTTCTTTTCCTGTTTGTCCCCAAAATTTAAATACAGCAGCTTTAATTATTAACTTGACACTGAATAGTTTATAGAAAAAAAACATTCGTTTGACCTATTAGAGACTGGAAGTAATTAATTTTATGCATGTACAGTCTTATGCTTTAAGTACAAAAGATGAAGATTTATGACAGAATTTATGCATGTTAATATTGATCCGTCTTTTGATTGATGCCCCCTGTCAAGAAAAGTTACAAATCTATAATGGAAAAACATACCAATCAATGCACTCCGTCACTAGATAATGTGTATTGAATGTGTATTGACACTGATATTATTGACCACATCAAAGGAATGTACTTCTTTCCAGTGTTCATATCAGGAGTTATAAAGGCAGCATGAAATTGATTTAACATTTTAGGGTAGAATTTATTGATCAAAATTTTATGCTTTTGAACACAGAAAGATATATAATATTAGTAATGCACAGAGGGAGAAATCAGCCCTGAATTACCCAAAAATTGAGTACATTTACACAGCTGTTCAGAACACCAAATTTGGATTACTTAACATTAAGTTACATGTCATAATTTTTGTAGATAAGTTTATATTCAGTTATCAAAGTTTATGTTCAGTTATCAAACGCTTTTGAGCACATCAGACTCGAAATTTTGAGGTAGAAACCCCTTTTAGTAGCCATTTCACAGTCGCAAAAGTTCACAGTCTTGCATTCAACAACTAAGCAACTTTGAGTTATCTCCCTTGATCTGCAAATGGTGAAATTTTTTAGAACTTTAAACACAAGAATTAGCTTTTCTTACGATACAAATTAGATAGAAAAGGGTTGAAATGCTTTATTTACCAAAAATGGCCCTTGGCAACCTGCAGTTTGCAACTTACTTTATTGTTTTGACATTTAAGTTTCTTAATATGAACACCAGGTGGTCAGATTCATATTATACTTTTGTAAATTTAAAATTGTTTATAAATCAATGTTCATTTGACACAAGCATCCTTTCCTTTCAGAATAACTAAAAGTATGTAAGACCCAAAACTATTTACAGTTACTTTGAAGGCATTGTCAGTATTAGGGCAATGGAGGTAAATCATTTTTCAATGGTAATAAATATTCTTTAATTAATATTAAGAAGTTAATAAAAACAATAAATCTATTTTGACAAGTATAATATGTATGTGGAGTTTGATTTCCCCACAATGTTTTATTATTGCAATAAAAGAAAAGTTATTAAATGAAAACCATTAAAAGTTTTATTACATTTTTTATAGAGTTTAATTGAGAAGTGTTATTTACAAATCAAGTTAAGAAATGATGAAGAAAAGAGTTATTTCCCTTATACTGTGAATTATTTCAGATTATGAATTGGATTTTATTTTTGTCATCACATCATTTTCTGCTAGACATAATTTTACTTGTTTGAATTATGTTGCATTAATTATGAATCATCAGTACTCAATGTTCTTTCTATAGAATTTTTGTGAATACATATCTATGTGTGCCATTTAAGGCCTGTGTGAGCTTTTGTCATCACTTGGTGTCTGTCTCTGTAAAATTTTCACTTGTTAATTTTCTTCTTTAGAACCTTTGTTCAGCATTTGGTGCTGATTTGTTGAGAAACCCTGCTTTAACAAAAGAAACTTGGTTGAAATTCCATACCAATTGTAACATTTTCAGCACAAGTTAATCTGAAACTTGCCCATGTACATTTTACATATTAGACATTTATATAAAATGTGGATTGCTACGCCATTTTCAATTGAACATACATTTTGATGGGATGTATTATGGTATACAAATGTCCGGCGTCCTACTGTGCGTCTGTCTGTCGTAAACATGTCGCACCGTAACTTGAGAACAACTTATCCAAATTTCATGGAACTTAACATAGTTGTTTCTTATGATGGTCAAACAATCTGTATACTTTTTGGTGAAAATCAGATTAAAATGTTTTGAGTTACGGGACTTTGTAACCAAAACAGGGGTGTGTTTTTTTTCACATGTCGTGCCGAATCTCAAAAACGATTTATGATTATTGCTTAAAACTTTACACACTTCTTAGTTATATTAATCTTAAGATCTGTATACTTTTTGGTGATGATTCAAAATTTTATTTTAGAGTTATTGAGTTTTTTGTAAGAAAAAAAAGGGGGGGGGGTTTCACACGTTGCATTGTATCTCAGAAACTATTTATGATTATTGCATAAAACTTCACACTCTTGTTAGTTATATTAATCTGAAGATCTGTTTACTTTTTTGTGATGATTCTTTATTTTATTTTGGTTATTTGGTGCCTGACTGTTTCACAATTGTGTCATTTGACCTGGACAGCCAGGAAATATGGCCATGATAGCCTATTTTTAGTATCATAGGACCCTATGGGAAATTTATTTAAAGGTTTTTCCTCTGAAAACACTGAGGGCCAATGGGGACCAAACTGTGGCAGTTTGCCTCTCAAATTTTACTTGGGATTCTGAATTTTAATTCTGTTATTGAGAAGTTTTCATTACCTGTTGGATGGAAAGTTATAAGTCATTAAAAGTTTATTCTTTTTCATATTGTCAATGATTATTTTCTAGTACCAGAAAGAGATACCATTTATGAACTGAATATTTTAAATCAATAAGTATACCAGTATTCATACAAAAAAGCAGTTTGATAATAGATCATATGAATATTTGATAAAATTATCTAATCTGTATTATAAAGAGGTGTTTTATTTCAGTATTGATTTTAATATTTATAGTCAGTAATTTTCACTAAATATTTCTAACTTAAACAGTCCAGGAGGTATTAAAATATCTCATGATATGCTGAAATAAAGTAGTCTCTTAGTACAATAACTACATATATCTACATAGCCTTTTATTGTTTGGAGTTCACTTGTTTGTTGTGGTTTTTAATAGATAAATAGTGTATGTAAATGTAACATTTAATGCATAATTACTTTTGGAGTTTGGCCTAAAATTTGTGTTTACTCAAAAGGCTGAAAGTAAGGGAATAGAAAACATTCTGCAATCATTTAAAACAGTATTAAATAGGAAATACAAAAGTTTTATTATGTAATCTTGAATAAGAAACATTTTTATTTACTTGTGGATTAGGAATTATCCTAAATTCAGTTTAGTCCAGATTTAATTACTTGGCTTTGAATGATTTTTGGTTGTATATTCTGTGTGGATTTAAATCACAAAACATGGTTTTTAATCAGTAAGGATTTATAGTTCTGTAAGAGACTAAAAATCTAGGTTCAAATATTCTCTAATAGATCTAAAATATATATTTGTTGATTACTTAATTTGTGTAGGTTTAAATATGTTGATTCTTGTCTGAATGGACATGTAAATTTTATTTTTCACATACCATCAGTGGTCAGTAGTTTTCACACCACTAATTGGATTTCATAATAAGTGAAATGTAAATAAATGGACATGCATATTAACCTCTTACAAAGATTCAATATTGTCAGTGGAGACTTACATTTAAAATACTTTTCAATAGTCATTCATCAGTATTGAAATGATTTCACTTGCTTATGACAGTTGTATAAATGTTGATTTCTGATTAAAATGAAATCATTGTTTTCATGAAAAGACTGTGATATGTTCTTACTCAGCTGAAAACTATTAGTGATATTCATTTGGTAATGGAAGATTTAGTAGGTACTGTATTACATCAATGAAAACTGATAGATTTTAATTTTAATGGAAACCAAAAATAGACAATTTTTATATTGGATTGTTGATTGACATAAAATCTAGTAGTGTATTGCGTTTTGAATAAAGATGTAAAGTTTAATTGCTCAAAGTACTGGAAATAGAATCTGAACATGTGTGGATAACTGGAATGAGAATGAAAGCTCGTTTAAGGAATGGTTTTAGAGAGTGTAGACCATCTACATCAGACGAATGTGTTCGTCTACGTCTGATCAATGTTTCCAGTATATCACTGCAGTGTACAAACAGGTAAGTCAAAATCAAATCTATGTAATTTATTTTGTAAACATGCACATTTCTTTCGGGGCCTCGGTGGCCGAGTGGTCTAGGTAGTTCATCACGACTACTAATGATCACTAGCCTGTCAACACTGAGGTTGTGAGTTCGAATCTCAACTGTGGCGTGGTGTGTTCGACTCCGATCTAAATTGACAAGGATAGCCAATTTCCCTACCAAATGTCGTGGTTCTCTCCGGGTACTCCGGCTTCCTCCACCAATAAAAACTGGCCGCCGCAAAATAGCCAGATGTGCTGAAAACGGCATAAAACCCCAACTAAACAAACAAACATATTTCTTTCTTTGTTCTTTAAGTTTTGAGTACTGCACCTCTGATATTTAGTAAACACCAGGATTTTGAATTTTGAACCTGACTTAAAGTACTCTGTGCAGAAAACTTCTCATGTATGTGGTATATAAGTTTTACTAGACTGAAAATATAAATTACCTGACATAAATAAAGTCAGTAAAATATAAAAAAAATTGTTGACTGGTCAAACTGGTGATTGTTATTTGCTGGTTTTGGCTTATGACTGAAGATTCAGACTTGTTGTTTTATTGATGTCATTGGATCAGTCTCGATACACGGGCCTGGATTTGGAAGCATATTCTTAATGTATTCTAATTACATTTGTTAATGTACACAGATCACAGGACAGCACCTACACGTACCTTAGGAGATGTTCAAGGTAAGATGATGTAGTGGCATCAAATAGTCTGAGGTGTGCCACAGAAGGGGAGTTAGTTAAGGGTACAGTATTGATGGAATTACATTACATCATGTGAAAAGTTGGAAAATGGATGTGGGATACATAAGAAATTATCAGTAACCCATGCAACACTGGTACATAATAAATGTAAACAGGCAAGTGAACTTACTGTTGTTCTTCATCAGTCTGTTACACTGAGCTAAACAACAAAGCAGCCAACTAATAAGTGGCACACCTGATTGTATTTGATGTCAGTACTGGTTGTTCAAGATATCCTTAATTCATGCCAGAAATTGTGAATTTCAAAATATTATGGCTGACCAGAGAAATTTAAGAAATATGTTTCCCTAACTACTAACTACATTACCCAGTTAATATAACTGCTGTTAACAATCAATATCTCAATATTTTATAAATATATAGTTTCCAGTAATAAATTTCTGTGACTGCTTTGTTATCCTTGCATGTAAAAATAACATTAAGTAGTAACTGTAACAGTGAACTGTTACGAAGTCTCCCAAACGAAGTAACTGATATCTCGAATGCCTTGCATTACATTCAATAAATTATTTGTTTTTCAGAGACTGAAATGGGGAAATTGTTCTTATAAAGTTTATGCATACTTAGTGGAGAGGTTACTTGAAAATGGTGATATGGGTATATTTTGTGCCCCAAGTTTGACAGTCATACAATGTCACACTTGATCAACTTTTGCTTGTCGACATGTTGCATAAACAGAGATATATCTCAATATTTCTGAACCGTTTACGAGAACTGATTTTATTGTATGGTGTAATAAAATGCATTGAGTTTCATTAAATAAAAATAATAATAAGACTACTTACCTGCTGTGATAAGTCCCCACAACATGAAGTCAGTGTAATTTGTATCATATTTATATAAAACAATACATTGCAACACAACATTTTTTTTTAATTTATGACCAAGCAAATGAAATAATATCTATTATTACATATTATGTCTTCCTTGTATCAATATTTAAATGGTTTATGAGATTTGAACATTGCATATTAAAACTTGTTAAAGGGATAAACATTTTACGGATTTTGAAATCATTAAAAATTATTGATTTGAGGGGTGAGGATGTCCCAACCCCCGCCCTCTTTTTTTTGGTGGGGGTGTTAGGTTTTTATCAATCTGTTTATCTTATCATGGGGAAAAAGAAAATATATAATTTAGGGGCAGGGATTTCAATCCTTTACAAGATAATTAAAAACTAATGATTTGAGGGGGTGGGGATTTCAATTTTATATAATTCAAGATAATTGGCTTAAGGGGGCAAGAATGATGCCCATTGAGTAATGAGGTATGTATCATTTAAAGAGGAATCACGTTATTGTTTATTCGCATCGCTCTCAGCGCACCTATTATGCCGTTTCTTCCTTGACAGACGAAAATCTATGAGATAAATTGAACATAAGGTCCTATAGTAAACCCTAGCCACTTTAAACTGCTCACATCTAGAAACATTGATCTTTCATCATGGAAAATCTCAGATCCAAATCTCTGATGGTTATTGAGAACTCGAACAAAATCGGAGAGGAAGAAAAAATATGTTTGATAAAATTTGCAAATCAATATCTGTCTCCCACTTCGTTTGGGAGACTTAACTAGGGATATGTGGAATGAAACTTTACCATCAATAAATAAATCTTGGTCACCATGGACTTTGATAATCTGATTTGCGATTATGCCAAGGGATTGAGACCATATTGACTTCAAAATTTTTATGCTTATGTGTATCAGCAAGTTCTTGTAAATTTAGTTTTTCCAGAAAAATGTTGGTTTGGAAATTTTAACCCTGACCCTATTAGTGTGAGTTCTATATCATCATCTCTTCCACATGAAAGTTGAGTCATTCCATCATTTGTGAAGTTACAGATCCAAAAAAAATGTAAAAAAGTACTGAATTCAGCGGGTACTCTCGTCTGATCTGAGGTCGAAGATGGAAAAAAGAGAGGGGGGGGGGGGGGTGTGGGGAGGTAGATGCTTCTTTAGAGTAATGATATTTATTGGTAAGAAATTTCAATGAAGCTTTTAATGGTGACAAGTTTGTATACACTGACTTGTTTGGACTACATTATCTCATCCCATAAATTTTACATTCTAATCAATGCATGCTTTAGATCCCAGATTTCCCCTGTTTAATTGTTTAATAATACCTTTTGAATCTGACAAATTGAATGCTTCCTCTTCACAAATTATTGTGAATATATTGAAGCTTGGATTTTATTTGAAATGAAAGTTTACTAAACACCATCAGAAAGATGTTGTTATGTAGATTCTACTGCAGTATTTACTTAGTCAATTTGGAGAAAAGAGAAATTTCATACTGCAAAGAAAAAAGTTTTTTCTGAGATACTAATGAAAGAAAAATTATGTTGTAAGAAGTCATTTAGAATTCATATAGACTACTTAAATATATAATCAAGTTTATAGTGATGAATTTAAATATTAAAGCATAGATAATGTTTTCCTTTAAATTAAGTATGTCTATTGTTCTCCCGGAAATTTATGACTATATACATGATTCTGCATGATAACTTTCCAACAAAATGTTTTTGTGTGGGTATGTATATTATACAAAGAAAGAAATCACATTTCATCCTTAGGAATATACTTTCATTAAAGTCATTGATGTATGTGAACCAATAAAAGTTTTTCAAGTATTGAAAGGATTGTAGGTTTGGGTTAGTTAAATGGAGTTATGTTATGGGAATTAATATGGACAGTATTCGTGGGAAGGGAGCCCGATGTCACCTCACTGCAGCCAAATGTAACCTTTTAGCAAGAGTAAGGTGTAAGAAAAAGAGGTAAAGTACATGTTGATCTAGTGGTTTTATATATGGGAGAGGTCAAGTACAGTTAGATCAGACTGTTTTATATAAAAGAGAGGTCAAGTACAATTTTACTAGACTAGATTGTTTTATATATAGGAGAGGTCAAGTACAGTAAGATTAGACTGTTTTATATATAGGAGAGGTCAAGCAAAGTAAGATTAGACTGTTTTATATATATGAGGGGTCAAGAACAGTTGGATCAGATTGTTTTATATATAGGAGAGGTCAAGCATATCAGATCATTTTTTTTTTATGTATAGGAGAGGTCAAATGCATGTAGACCTGGACAGTTTATAAATGGGAGAGCTTAAATACATGTAGACCACATGGTTTTATATGAGTTCAACACTACATGTAGACCAGATTTTATATATACTTGACGTCAAGTACATTATGAATCAGACAGTTTTATATGTGGGTGTGGTCAAGTGCATATACCCCTGCCATTTTATATATACATGTATTAAAGGTTAAATACATACAGACCAGATGTTTTTATGTAAAGAAAGGCCTACAAGGGTTAGACCAAAAAGTATTTTATGTGAAATCTATCATACAGAATCTTTGAGTTCAGTAGTTGACCATTTGTACAAATATATGTATTGAGCTTTTCCTTGTGTATCTTGGAATGTTTTCTTAAATTTCACACTCTAACTGTGATGAGAAATAGAAGAAATGTCCTTTTGCTCTTGGTTCACTGGATTTTGCTATCACTGTAAATGAAATTCAGATTTATATGATGTTGTAGAAAAATTGTCACGGCTTGTACAGTGTGATCAAAGAATTGCTATGACAATATTGTGGTTAAAATCTTTCACGGATTTTGCAATGTAAAAAAATCTTATTATCAGTTCAGCACAGTTCATATAAATGTTAAACAGTGGACAAAAATATGTAAGTACCAATCCAAAAGATATAAATTATTGCAGATAACCTTGCATTATAAAAAACAAAAAGTAAGACCAGAAAAAGTATAAAAATAAGGAGTTTACAATTCCATTTCTGTCTCATCATTCAGTTTTACTTGTGTGAAATTATCTGTTAACTTGACCAACACATTAAAAAGAGTACAATGGTGGATAAGTTTATCTCTCTTCTTAAGATTTTTAAGTGTTTTTTTATTAATACAAGTATCAATATATTCTAGTTTTATATATTCTAAAATGAAGCGTTACTGTGATTATGTAAATTACAATATTGGATAAAATGGACAATTTGGTGGTAAGATTTTGCAGCAGTTAGGACAGTTTATCACTTAATTTAATAAATAATTTAGATATGATATTTAGAGTTATCTCCCTTGTAAATATTTTTTGGAAGATTTTGAATTTTGTGTGTTTAAAATTAACATTAACATATTGATTATGTTTTTATATTTTGAATGAGACATGTAACATGTTATTTTGGAAAATAGAAGTTTAATGTGGGAATGTTGATTGGAAGTCTTGGACTAAATCTGGTATACAGATCCATACAGAGATGCAATAAAATCTGGTTTGCTGTCAGTTTAACGGACCATTTCTCGTTTTATGCTTTGGTTTGTTGTACATTATCATTCTTTTTCAAAATTTCATGTCAGGGTAAATATTTCATGTTCAGATTTTAAAATATTGCTAACAGTTTAATGTAACTTTAGAGATATAAAGTTGTGAAATTAAATCATTTAAATGTGTAAAATCACATTAAAATAAGATTAAATTGCCAAAGTTGAAACAAAAATAACAAAAAAACATTTAACTGTAGGTTGAAAAGTCATCCTGAAATCTGTATGGATGATTTGTTTTCATAAACTATGGTATGGATATAACTCTTGTAATGTGCCACTTTGATTAAAGCATAAGTTACAAATAGGAAAAAAGAAACATTAAATTTGTTTACAAAGAAATATCAGTCTCTGTTTTGATGTTATTTAAATGTTGATTTAAATGTTTAATGAAACTATTGATGAAAATGTAAAGCAGGTTAAGAGTTGTAATTAAATTTAATTGATAAAACATTTGAATCGAAAGAGACACGGCAGCAGTTTTATGAGTTACTTCACAGAAGTTACTGTTGAAGTTAAAATATGTTCATTCTGTGGACTTGAGAATAGAAAACCTTTGTACAACATTGATCTATGCTTTGATTTTAACAAATTCAGAAATGTAGAGGAAAGAGTTATTTGTGCACCATACAAAATTTCATGGTAATCAATGACTATTTCATCAAGTTTGAATTGGAGGAAGATAGACAGTTCCTTTTGTAAGGCTTAGCAACCTTGTTTTTCTTGTGTTTAACTTTTGATAACGTCAATTTAGAACGCATAATGAAATTGTCGTGTTGATAAATCAAGTTACATTCAGAACCAGGATTTCATGATAAAGTCTGTATCATTATATAAACTTCATTAAAACTTAAGCAAACAAAGGACAGATTCATTTTCATCAATCATTTTAGCATACATGCAACAGCTTTTTAAAGTTTAACGCATGTCCAGTTCAAAGCTTTAACATATAAGGCTTCATATCAGCTATTGGACAGCAAAAGTTACATGTAGACTTTATGGAACTTCTTGGAATGGCAAGTACTTTACAGTAAAACATTCTGACAGTGAATACAGAAATAAAGGAAGGTGTTTAGAGAGAACTTTAGAAGGCTGGAGACTCTAGATAGTGATATATCAACTTACAGGGAATTATTGATAGGAATTAAATTGTGTCAATTAATATTCCTGTTTGGTAGATTTGTTGATTAAATTGAAATAGAAAACCTCATTAATTATGTATAGAAAGGTGTATCAAATATAAACTTTGGATTCTATCGTTTAACAAAAGTCTTACCTTTGAAACTTGGTATTGTACATATTGACCTTAAGTGTTTGATCATTGACTTTTAAAAAGTGTTCTCTGCTGCAGCTTCCAGTTTAAAATTTGAAAAATTTATGACACTTAGAATTAAATACTGAGAAAATCAAAACTTTCGGAAAGGACTTGAGGTGAAGATCTTGCGAGATATGCCTATGCCCTTTCCAAATGTACAGATAAGATTTGGAAATGTTATGGTGCCATATGACAGTGTAAAACTAAGGTTTCGTCAGACGCCCATCCCAGATATAATTAATAGTGTTCTGGACTATAGACTTGGTAAACTAAAGCCTACTAAGGGGTAAGTTATATAGTATAAGTTAGAAATGTAGACTTGGTAAACTGAAGCCTACTAAGGGGTAAGTTATATAGTATAAGTTAGAAATGTAGACTTGGTAAACTGAAGCCTACTAAGGGGTAAGTTATATAGTACAAGTTAGAAATGTAGACTTGGTAAACTGAAGCCTACTAAGAAAGTACAATTTATAATTTACACTTAATAAACTAAAGCCTAAGGGATGAGATGTATGTGTAGACTTGAAAGATTGTCTACAAAATGGTAATTTCTGTATTACTCAAGGACAGTTAAGTTGGTAAGGTGAACTTTATTGAGATTTTCTGTTATTTTTTGTCTGGGGATGTATTTGTTGGGTGACCATATTGATTGATTGGTTTGTCAGTGTTATCTAATTTTTGTTTTTTTGGAAGACTTCAAGCATAACAGAGGTAACAGTAATAAACATGTTTTGCAGAAGTATGGATTTGGTACATTCAAACAAACCTAGTTAAATTTTGGGTAAATGTCCTACAGACCTTGTAGAATCAACTAAAAGATCAGTTTCAAAGTATATGTCAGGAGTGTTATTATATAAAATCATGGGGACTCTGATACTACAAAGGGCTAAATTTAGCAGAATCAGTAAAAGAGACTTTGTAACTTCCTATGAATAAAGCAGAAATTTAGACATGTATATTCATACATAATAAGCAAAGCAAGCTTTTCCTGTATAGATGTACCAATATTCTATCTGAATAATTTGTTTGGGACATTTTTCAGTTTCAGTATCACATTGCATGCATAAAACAAAACTTTCTTTCTTTTACATCTTATTTGCCTTTTTTTCTGTTAAAAAAACTAAAAAAGAAAATAAATAAAAAAATGATTCAGATTAAACATTATAACCTATCAGCTTGTCAATTTGCCTTCCATAATTCATTTTTCCTGAGCAATGAAAAGTAAAAGAATGGCTCAAATTGATGATTCTCAAATAATGTCCATATAAATATGTTCTTCATACAAGCTTACACCTTAGAAGAATATGAAGTTTTATGAAATCTTAAGAAATGACAGTGAAAGATATTGCTTCATGAACATTTATTTGTTTTAGCTATAAAATGTAGGACCAAAAGGCAGTAAAAATGGATTTTGTTCTTCTGTAGAAAATTCATTTATTCAGAGGTTTATAGATGCCCATGATATACACACTTTTCCATTAGTTACACGGACCTCCAGTATTTATCTTAATTTTTTGTATAGAAAATCACTAAGTTATTGGTGATTTAATTTTTTTTACAAATCTAAAAAAAATTTTTTAAGCTTGATTCTTTTATTAGATAATAGATTAAAGATTGAAAATGGATGTGAAAAAATTCTAATTGTCTATTGTATTGTAACTTAATGGCTATGCATTATTAGTGAAATGGGTTTTACCAATAATAAATTTGTTATATTAATTCCTTAATTTATAAAATCACGGAACCATGAAAATTTGATTTTAAATCAAACCAACAAAATATGTTTTGTGATAAGTTAAGAAATCTATTAATTTGTCATAAATGGGAGCAAAAAATCATCCAGGCTTACAAGATTTTATCTCGAACTATAAAAGATGTTAGATTTCTATATTAATGATTGAGAAAATTTTGATGGTAATGATTTTTTGAATGATGTAGTTGATAGCTTGTGTGTAAATGTTGTCTTAGTTAAAGGAATGTTTCTCAATCCCAAGTCATTATGTTGTACTAAATAGCTCTTACTAAACTCAGTGCACCTCCCTTTGGCAGTCATCATCATTTTTCATCCAAACCAAATGATTGTACTGGCTTATTTGGAGCTTCTATTAATTTATAAGGATGGAAATTCTTAAATGTGAAAATAAAACAAATTTATCACTCTGGAATTAATTTTAATTAAAATACGATAGACAAATTGGAAAATAAACAGATTGTTTAAAAATTCTATCTGAGTTCAAAAATAATGTATTTGATATTTAAATAAAGGTTATATGGAAAAAGAAGTTCGGGATAATATTTTTAAGATTGTTCTGTTTGTTTTTGGAAGCAATTTTGACAATCTACTATGTTATTTTATTTAATTGTGGATTATTGGATTATTTTATTCTTATATTAATGTTGAACAACTTAATACATTATATACAGGTGTTAAAATGATTGAAATTAAAATAAGTAGTGAAACAGATAAAAATTTGTACAAAGAATTGTAAGATTTCAACAATGTTCAAGATTTATACTTGTCTTGGAATTATTGTATCCTTCCGGCTGTTAAATTTGATTGTTTGCAAGTATCACTTGTATATTTTGATGGAAACTGCAAGATTTTTATTTATAATTCATGATATTGTGGACCTCAGGAATAAACAGGATTTCATATAGAATTATTGATCATATTACAAGTGGAACATAAAAATTGTCATATATTATTCATTTGGAATGAAAATTGAAACCCCAAATTTTGTAGAAAATGAAAAAAGTTGCAGAATATTTTGTAAATAATACTGATTACAAAGTTGATTTGTCCAATCTTGTTGATTTTCGTTCTTTGGTATTATTATGTCCAAGATCAACAGACATTAGAATTCTTATACAGATAATTCTTTGTGGAATTTCTTAATTGGCAATAAGAAGACCTTTTCGAAATGATTGGTTCTCAAGAGGACCAGAGAATACAATGGATTTCATTAGAGAGTCAAACATTTGCAGAAACTATTGACACAGTCAAAGGACGAACGTTTGTTTTTACGTCCTGTTTACCTATGATGGTAAATATTACCGTTTCATGCAAATAGTCTTTCGAATAAAAGATCAAAAAGATCATGTTGGATTTTATTACTCGTAATTCACACATATATTAAAATATATTTGGATTTTATTTTCTTGCAATAGAAATGTTTTTGAGTAAATTGATTTACAATCAAAGACGTGTAATTTGAACAGTTTCTGAGACACAAGATGAAATAGAGGACTATGGACGAAGTGTAATCTATTGTATAAAACATCTTTATTGACAATTTTTTTTATTCGTACCCATTTGTGGTAATTCAAAAGTAAATTTACAATTGTTATGTCAATTGAAAAAGAATAAAACAAGAAAAATTGTTGAGAGTTTATGGTTTGGAGGAAGTTTGTCGTGCAAGTTGCCAAGAGTGGATGAATTACACTGGATCGTATAGATATAATTATTTTACAATGGTTATTTGCTTGTGACATAACCAGTGTTAAAACTTAGGTTACAGCGTATTTTAAAATGATTTACCATTAACGCTGGCATTAGTTAAACTTGTATCAGGAAATTGACGACAGTTGGACAATACCACTATGGACGAAGTTTAAGTTGTAAATGCTATAATGACATTTTTCAAGTCAATCAGAGTTAATTGATTATGGGTAAAGTGGTAACAAAAAACATTTCATAAATTAAGGTTGTGATCTTTATATGATAACATTCAAAAATGGAAAAAGGTACCATGCATTGGAAAACATTTCAAGATAGTTTACTATTACAAGCTCAGTTTGAACGTTATGACTTGATACGATCGAGTCAGTCCTTGCGAACTCCAAAGGAACTGACGGCTGAATGTTGTTGTAGTCTGCCAAATAAACAATACTGTATGTTGAATGTACAACCTGAATTTTCTGTTAGCCAGAGGAACAGAACTCGTAAAAAATATCAATGGGTGCCTATGAGTATCTGCAGCGTGTAGTAAGTACAAAATGTTGTATATCACAATTTTAATCTTTACTAAGTTAGATAATTGAATCTTGTTGATTACTTTTGATGAAATTTTTAAATAAGTATACAGCTTAATAGAGTATCTAGACTCCTCCTAATTGCATAACATTTTGGTCAAAATTATGCAATTAACAGGAGTATGCAATTCTTTATTTTCATGTAAAACACAATATGTGTCATTTCTGTTGCCACTGATTGTAATAATTACTATATAGACATGTGTTATGAATTTTGTCAACAATTTTGCTATTTATTTGATCTAAAAAGCCATTAAATTGTGTTTTAATAATTTCTGTAAGATATTTTCAGTCAATGTATCTTGATTATATATCGAATTTTGGCAAAACATTCATGATTTAAAAAAAAAATTATGCAATTAACTTAAGAGGAGTTTATCAGGAGCAATTAATACATGGTTTGCTCTTACAAAATCTTTTGCAAATAAGAGGAATATTCTATTAACAGATATCTAAGTGGAGCTGATTGTACTATATATAGTTGAATATTTTTTTGTTGAATAATCCTGATTCAAATACCAGGGATTTTTTTAAGTTGCTGTGGAACCCAAATTAGGATTTTTTATACACCCATTATAAGTGGGGGCTAATACTGTTCGTTCGTTCATCTGTTTTTCCACAAACATTTTTTTGTCACCTTTTCCTTAGCTTCTACTGGACAAAATGATTTCATAATTGGTATGTAGCTTTACATGATGAGTTGTCTCCTATTTTTCAGTTTTGCTGGACCCCAACTTCCTGTTTGACGGGACTTTGACTTTGTAAAAATACCATGTTACACATCAAAATTTATGTCACATTTTTCTCAGCTTCTACAGGGCAGAATGATTTCATATTTTGTATGTAGGTTTGACATGATGAGTAAGAATTGTACATTGTCTCTTATTTTCAGTTCTGCTGGACCCCAATTTCCTATTTGACAGGACCACCTCAGTGGTCTAGTGGTAGCGTGGTCGGCCCGAGTGCAGAAGGTCCCAGGTTCGATCCCCTGCCAGGTCAAACCAAAGACATTAAAATTGGTATTTGCTGCTTCCGTGCCATCTAGGAGTAAGTGCAAAGACTGATCGGCTCGGAGTCAGTATAATGTGTCCGAGTGAGGTGATATGTCTTCCTGCGGACAGTTACCTCGTGTGCTAACACAATAAAAATCCGACCTAGCGTGTCGGTCTAGTACAAAGCAGGGATCATATTCGTTTTCATATCAACATGTTCTCGTCCTGATATGCACCTGGTTGCCACTGGACGTTAAACAATAATTGATCCATCCATCCATCCTGTTTGACTGGACTTTGACTTTGTAAAAATACAGTTACACATCAAAATTTATGTAGCATTTTTCTCAGCTTCTACATGGCAGAATGATTTCATACATGTAATTGTATAAAGCTTTGACATGATGAGTTCTGCCAGACACCAACTTCCTGTTTGATGGGACTTTGACAAGTGGGGGTATAATTAGCACAACATCGCATGCAAGTTCTTGTTATTCTTAGTAACTTTGGCACTGATAATTCAAATATGCTTGAGTAGAATCGGGAGTAGAATACCATGCTTGTTTCATTCCATACCATTAGTTTTTATGTTGAAAATTATACAACATTTTACCTTTGTTAGCAGAACCTGATGGCTTTCGAAGAGTGCATTTTTTTCTCTTTTTTTTTAATAGAACTTCCACTGTTACTTGAAGCCATTTATAACAAATTTTATAATAGCTGAAATAAGAACATAAGTGCCATTGCCCATTATTATAATGCCAATGATGAAGTTTCATCACTTAGTTAAAATTGGCAAGGTGGCGAAATATTAGTCTTCTGTCTTGTTAGATGTTTTTTGTTTAGTAAAATTAATTGTATTATGATAATTTTAATACAGAAGATGTGCACATTAATTTATGACTGATCAGTTTTGGTCAAGGCCTAAAATGTGTGAAAACCAAAACAATTATCAAAAATGTTGATGAGAAAATGGAGAAATACCAAAATGACAAAACGAGTAAAGCCAAAATATCTAAGGACAGAGCTGTGCGTTAGGGATATACTCCATAGTTTTCAAAAAAATTTACCATTTATCAATCAAAAGTTGAAATCAAGTACAATGTATATCAATTTTAACTGGGGCCTCGGTGGCCAAGGGTCTAGATAGTTCATCATGACTAACACTAGCCTGTCAAACACAGGTTGTGAGTTCGAATCTCACATGTGGCGGGGTGTGTTCGACTCCAAATTTAATTGACAAGGATTGCCAGTTTTCCTACCGAAGGTCGCTGGTTCTTTCCAGGTACTCTGGCTTCCTCCAATAAAAATTGCCGCTGCAAAATAGCCAAAATGTGCTGAAACGGTGTAAAACCCCAACTAAACAAACAAATATACAATCAATTTTAATTTTTTGTCACTCAAGGTCTAAAATGAGGGTGAGTGAAAGGTTCATTTTTTTCAAAGTGAAATCTTTGTGGGTGATATATTTTAGAATGAAAAAGATCTTGGATTATTGAGCAAATGTTGAGTTAAGCCCCACAAGTCAGAAGTAACAGATAGTAACCAACTTGATTTTTTTCACACTCAGATTTTTTTTTATAAAAGAACAAATTGTAAGAATAATGAATTGATTTTGTATAGCCTGTAAGATACACAATAAGGATAGATGTCAGGTTGTATGATATAATGTATTGATCAAACTAAAGACTAACATAACGAAAATGCAGATTACACTCAATATAGATATTACAGGTAATATTAACTACAAAGTATAATTTTTTTTTTTTTCTCATGAATGTAACTCAACCTATTTGTTTTTTAACCTACTTCTGCATAATATTTCCTATGCCTTTTATCTTTTGTAACCAGTAAGGAAGTCTGTTGGATTATTGATTTTCCTTTGACAACTAATTGCAACAAATCGCATTACTGGAACTTCTTAAAAGTACCATCTCTTAATGTTAAACTTTTAAACCGGATACCAGTCTCAATTATATTTTAAGTTATACATTCTTTTGTATCAAACAAAGTCCATTTCTACTACTAGTATATCTTAGGTTTTATCTTAAAATAGGATACCAGTCATTTGCAACAATATCTTAAATAAAACTTCCTGACGTGCTAAATTAAGATATTATTATTACTACAATAATGTTATACCAGTCTAGCCCTACAATTTCTTAATATTGGGCATTCGTATAACTTAAAGTAGGACACCAGTCTACCTCAAAAATACTTAATATAAGGCTTTCTTTCGTATAACTTAAAACAGGACACCAATCACCTCTACAATACCTTGATATTAGTCTTTCATATAACTTAAAACAGGACACCAATCCACCTCAACAATTATACATTAATATTAGGCTTTCAAACTTGCATTTTGAAATTTTTTATATGAATGAAGCAGGATTTTTCTCAATATCGCAAAAATTAAAATCACATTTTGGTCTAAAATGAAAAAAATAGCAATATTAAATGCATGCAATAATTTCTGAATTTACATTAACTTGAAGCAGGACACCAGTCTACTTCAAAAATACTTAACATTTGGCTTTGTATAACTTAAAACAGGACACCAGACTTTCTTATAAATCAAAACATGGTATCTCTCTCTCTAAAGTACATTGGGTTTTAAAACAGGATAACAGCATCTCTACATTACCTAATGGATTTTCTTTAGGCTAGACTTGTCTTTTTCATTTAGACAAGATATGAAATTACAAAACTTTTAGACTAGACCTAATAAAACTGTAGATTTCTTTTTTGATTCACACAATTTGTTTTTGTTTGGAAAAACCCTGGTATCATATCACAAAATTTTAAATAAAACAGCAGTTGAAAATATCAAGAAAAAAATCTGAAATTTTGGTAGTAGATTGTGAATCATATTTAATGAAGGCCTATTGTATGACTACTACAAATAATTCATACCTAATTTAATAGATTTTGGGATTAATTTTAATTGCTATATCCAGTATTTAATAGGTTTCCCAAAAGAAAGTTTTACCATTATAGATTGAAAATAAGATATTGGTTTAAATTGTTTTCCTTTCATTTTAATGTGTTGTTAGAAACAGTATGTTTAAATTTGGATGATTCAATATTTTGTTATAAAACAGAAGTTTGTCGGGGAAAAAGTTTTTAGATGTATGTCTGAAAATATAACTGAGTGAACCACTGTTTGCTAGTTATTTGTTTTATGTTGTTTTTGTTGTCTGGATTCAGCGTTTATTATATTTGTTTAGTATTATAACAAATTCTGAAGACAGTAAGTACTGTTTCCTGTCAGAAAGAATTTATAAAAAAAGGGAATAGGATGCAATTTGAATAAAGGGAAGTAACTCTAAAGTGCATTAATTTGGATAGCTATATACCTGTATATTACAATGTAGCTTGACCTGCACAGCAACAGATATTTTATGGATTATATTGAAGTATTTACTTAAAAGATCAAAGAATATAATTTACAACATAATTATTATTTTACCATAAGAAAACTGGGACAAAAATAGTTCAAGAAGTTTAGAATTCATTTAGTTAAACTATGAGTTGACTGAATCACCTGAAATACCATTTATCGGATACATGTATTACGGAACGGAAAGGTATCCTTTCCAAGTGATATTTAAAATACTTTTTTGACTGTTCATCACACATTTTATACTTGTTCGATTATACAGTATGTACATTCAAAATGATATATAAATTACTCTGTCAGACTGTACAGTATTCATTCTAGGCTTATATGTAAATGACCTGTTAGATGGTACAATTTACATTCTAAACGATATGACAGTCAGATGGTACAGTGATATGTAAAATTACTGCTGTACTGTACAATATACATTTTAAGTGATATTTGAATAAACTGTTCAATGGTAAAGTTATATGTAATTATCCTATATTTAATTGCCGGAAGAGAAAACATGTATAGAATCATTACATTTTATCATTAATCAGAAAATTGTATTGATCAATAATAATAGAGCAGTTTCATCTTCTAAATTTGTGACAGCAGCGAGAATTTTTTATAGCCATGCTTCTTGGAGTTGCTTAGAGATAGTTCTCATTTAGGTTTAAATGATATGTGTTTCCAGGATTTAAATAACTGTTTGCTGCTGAAATATTCTGTTACAGCAGAGTATTTTACAGAGGTTTATTCAAAAGTATTTCAAGTCAAGGGTAACGTGAGTTTGTCTCAAAGTCGACATTATTTGGAATTTGAATAATTTTGATATTGATTTTGTGATCTGTGTATTGGATATTGTAAATAGTTCTGTAATATCAAAGTAATCATCGTCTTTAGTTTAAATTGTACCTTTGTGTGAATATTTTCACTAGACCTAAAGAAGTATACAATATAATGCTTGAAGGAATAAAAAGATACTTCATTTTTCATGAATGCACTGAGAAGGCTATATTACTCATGGTTACTTTGTCATTAAAAGCTTGACAAAAACTGAAAGGAAGTTTGTTTGCCATGCTATAAGGCCATGCATATTTGATGAAGTATTAGTGATGTTCACTTTAGTCTGTGCAAACATTCATTTAAATTTTGAAATGAAATCTCAGGAGAAACATGTTACATGCATATAGACGAGGATTTTGTCAATATGAGATTATATAAATGGATTTAAACTATATTTTTTACTTTATTGCCACAAAATTTACAAGTATTAGCTGTTAATTTTTCTCAAAACATAAACTAGAAAGAATCTAAATGAATGACTTCGAACGATTTCGCAATGTAATGATAATTACATCAGCTGGTCGGCCCAAGACTGGTCAGATTTTTACATTAAGAAGAAATTCTCAGATCAGAAATGTCTATGGACGTAACAGTTCTGTAACACTGCTTTCTGGAGTAGAGACAGCTAGACCAGCATCTACAGGCCCACGTATTCAGACTTCCACAAGGTAAGTATATCTGTGATACTGTTGGTTGGAAGAGGGAGATTTACGACTCATCAATTGTACTTGCGGCCTAAAAAGTTGAAAACCAAAAACAACAATCCAAAAAGTTGGAGCAATTTAAAAAATACTGCATCTTCTTGAAGAGTACAATACCAGTCTGACAACTGTCTTCACACATTGACCTCAATTTCATACTTGAGTGGCAATGCTCTGCAAGGGTAATACCTAGACCCACTATATTTGTGCTTGTTAGGTACATGCCAGTCAGACACCTGTAACCCAACCTTTTCCTGATTTCATGCATGAATGACTTGAATCACATTTTCAATATCTATGTCCATTTCTCAGCAAATGTGATATGTAAACCCACCATGTTTGATCTATAGATATTTTTTGATGGGTTTACATACCGGTTGGAGAGCTGTAAGCTGACTTTGAACACAGTTTAAGGTTTGAGTGACTTGCATCATATGTTTCACTCAAATGTTGCATGACAATAACTATTTCTATTAATGGATTTCTTTCAGTTACAATGTAAGGTATCAGATAATTTATTGAGTGAAAAATCTTTAATTTTTCATATTTCAAGACTCACAAAAAATTGTTAAACTTTGTAATGAAAAAAGATAATTTCACAAGGTCTTTTGTAAAATATTCCCAAATACATAGACAGTGTTCTTTGATAAATAATTTTTGACAAAGATCGATTAACTAATTATGAAATTATGTAAATTTTGGCAAAATAACGAATATTGATAACCATTTGCTAACTTTAGATGCATGTAGAAAAAGGTCCTCTATAGATTTTGTCTTTAAATTTTAGTATAATAATGTTGATGTAATAATTCTCTATTTGTAAGAGAAAAACGTTCAGGTCCATGTACTTATTACCTCCAATGTGAAAGTCTTCTGTTACATTAAATGATTTGAATTAGACAATGTTGTATGTTTTGTAAAAATTTAAAATATAAAAAAGGAAAAAAAAAACAATAATAAAACTGACATTTTTATGTAGTTACAGTCTACTGTGAGTTGTATGTGATCAGATAATTATCTATCATTGAATATTATTTGGCAAATGAAAGAATCGAACGTTTCCTGTTGCATAAGTACTGAAAATAGGGTAGAGATACTTTTATTTATTTTATTTATTTGCTTGTTGTTTGAAAACTGCAGGTACAAATATTTGTAAGACTAAAAGTAATCATAAGTGTGATCTGATTTCCAGTCTTAAGTATCTGTTGATGTCCTGGAAACAGTCTGGTGTTTAAGTTTTTAAAATACTTGTACTAGTGAAAGATTATTACCAGAGCAATATTGTTTTATGGAAATTTGCTCATTTTTACTGAAAAAAGGATATGAAATAAAAATCTTGGCAAAATTATTTTCAAAATTTACAATTGGTAGGGTCACACCAGAAAGATATGTGGATTTCTATAAGGCCTTATTAATGTTAAATTTTAAATTTACTACATAACACTGTAAGATAATTTACACTGAATAAAAAAGGTTTTACAATGTTTTTTTTTTTTTATTTTTCATGAACAAAACTTTATATATCTTCTTTAGTATATACTTAAGCCTGATTTTAATGCAGGGGAGACAACCCAGATTACCCATGACAAAAAATTTAAAATACTTAATATTGATTTCTAATAACACATCTATATAGATTTAATGTTTTTCTAACACACACAAAAATTCTAAAGGAACTATTATCTATATTTGGCTGTACTATTATATATATAATTGGCCATCGTGTTGCTTCTTGTATATATTTTAAATTTTCTGTTGGTATATTTATTGTCTGGTGCTTATATTTTGTAAATAAGAAAGAAAAAAAACTTCATATAATGAGAGAATGAATGGTGTTACTTTAAACTAACTCATTATATATTGAGTATGATTTGAATGCTATTTGAAATGCCCATTTCAATGTTTTTCATGAGTGCATTGTGATACCATAAGTT